>CM066032.1:1632011544-1633211544 GCA_033557465.1 Ichthyophis bannanicus | reverse complement strand
TGATTTTGCTGCTAATAATAGTTCAACATTAACCTGCTTCTGTAGTCTCATGCATGCAAAATCTCCATGAACTGTTAAGTGCATCCTTTACCTGGTTGCTGAAGAAACCTTTCACTGAAACAGTCTGACTGCTCTTGATGACTTCACCATTCTCTTGAACGATGTACACAGTAACAATTGCAGTAGGAGCCCAGGAGTTTGCAGACGTAAGAGTGAAAACTGGTGCATTTGCTTTACCAGCAGCCACTACAGTTCCAATTGCCGAAACCTTAAAAAAAATAAAAAACACATCATTTGCACATTTTAGCTTTGTAAAAGTACTATGTTGCATTTCAGCCTTTAGCGGAAAGAACATTCATTGTAATGTATTGGCAGTAATTGCAAGATGGTACTGAAGTATGACACCTCTTTACTTTTTGTATCAAAACTGTCAGCAGGTTGAAAATGTGGGAAATGCATTTCTCTCCTTTTCATCGCACCATTCTGTTTGCTAATTTGTTAAAAATCAATGGGGCAAACAATTTTTTAAAAGATTTTTAATTGTGAACCTTAAAGGTGCTTATTGCACTTTACAAATATATAGCAGTTTGAAGACTTTTTAAAAAGTAATTTTGCAGCCATATACTTCACAATAATCATTCGAAGAAGCATAGTTACTCACCTGTGACAGGTGTTTTCCAGGAACAAACAGGAAGTCAATCCTCACATATGGGTGACAATGGTGCTGACAGAGCCCCCATGAAGCATCTCACCAGTTTTCAAAGAAAGCCTTTGGGAATTGCACCACACATGCATGGTCCCTTTCCCACCCAAGAGTGCCACCATGCCTCAGTACAATGACATAGCTAAGACGGCAAAAAATAAAATGCGGTAAAGAAGCAACTCCAAGGGGAGGAGGGAAAGTTGTGAGGACTGATTCCTGCTGTCCCTGGAGAACACCTGTTACAGGTGAGTAACTACGCTTTCTCCGGGAACAAGCAGGAAGTCAGTCCTCACATATGGGACTCCTCGGCTATAGGCTACCGAGAACCTGTAAAAACACCATGGCAACCTGCAAAGGGTGAGCCGTGATCAGCAGCAGTCAAGTCCCTACTGAGAGACTCTAGCAAGACCCAAGTGTCTGGCAGAGAACCAGCATTCTGGTAGCCTGAACACAGAAGGGTCGGAGGGCAGGAGTTGCCTTCACCTCAAAGAGATTACAGAGTATGGCATGGCCGAAGGCGCTTCCCATCAGGGCTCCGTCTCCAGGCAGTAGTGAGCTGCGAAGGTATAGACCAAAGACCAGGTGGCGGCCCAACAGATTTGCGTCATGGGGGCAGAACACAGATTTGCCATAGAAGTAGCCATGGCCCTGATGCAGTGCACTGTGACCTTCTGGTCCAGTGAGAGCCCCACCTGCTCATAGGCGAGGGTACTGCAGTCTGCCACCCAAGCAGACAGTTTTCTTAGTCACTGGGAGCCCCAGATGATTGGGGACATAAGATATGAAAAGCTGAGGTGCTTTGTGGTGGCCCTGAGTCCGTTGCAGATAGAAGGACAGAGCTGTTTTACAATCCAGAGTATGGAGAAGGTTTCTGCTCTGCCTGCATGAGGCCTCAGAAAGAAGGTGGGGAGCACCACCTCCTCATTGAGGTGGAATGAGGACACCACCTTCAGCAGAAATTTGGGGTGTGTGCAGAGCACCACCCTGTTCTTGTAGAACTTCATGTAGGGGAGATCTGCCAACAGTGCCTGGAGCTCTCTGACTCTGTGAGCTGATGTGAGTGCTACAAGGAAAATGAACTTCCAGGAGAGGTACCTCAAGTGGCAGGTAGCCAGAGGCTCAAACTGTGGCTTAGTGAACTGCAGGAGCATCACACTGAGATCCTACTCCACTGCTGGAGGGCAAACGGGGATTTTTGATAGAATGAGGCCCTGCAAGAATCGAGACACAAGGGGCTGAGCTGAGAGGGGCTTGACCTCTATGGAATGGTGGTGCACTGTGAGAGTGCTCATGTGTACTCTGACCAAGTTGGATTTTAGTCCTACCTGCGACAGATGGAGCAGGTACTGGAGTTCCATTTGAACTGAGCAGGAGAATAGGTTTGCCCGTCTTTCAGCAGACGACACTGAGAATCGGCACCACTTGAAGGCATAAGCCCTTCTTGTGGAAGCCTTATGAAAGGCTAGAAGAATCTCTTCCACATCTCGTGGGAGGTTGAAGAGAGCTAATACTCATGGCTTGGTGCTAATATCAAGCCATGAGTGACAGGGACCCCAGGTTGGGGTGCAGGAGAGAGCCCTGCTCCTATGAGAGTAGTCCTGGGGCTCAGCCCAGGGGAATCAGCGATGCCACCAACAGGGAGAGGCCAGCAGACAAAAATCACCAAAAAACCCTCAAAAGGTAATACTTATATTTTTGTCGGATTCTACCGAAATAGGCATACACTGTACATTTCATGCCTTTCTTCCGGGTGTATCCTTTTTAATTAAACTTTTAAAAGTCAGAGGTACTTAGCTTAGCGAAACCATATCTTCTTGCAGTCTAAACAGCAGTTAATCTCCTCGCACGACGTGCACGTTTCGGGACTGGTGCCCCTGTAACAAGTGCCAACAGAGATAAATCTCCAAAATCACAAATGCTGTCCTCCCAGTTTTTTTCAACCGCAAGCTTTTTTTAACCGTCACAAAACGCTGTGAATCACACAACAGCTGATTCCTTTAAAGGGCTAAAACTTGTTTGCAAATGGCTGATGCATAGCTTTCAATCAAAACCTCAACCAATAGGAAAGGGGTATCCCACTGTGGAAGGGAATCCCAATCCCAATTGGTCAACCTCAAATGAGACTGGACCATTCAATTTCCTTATTGAGACCCAGAGGATGTACTGTTTTTAGACGATAAATCCACCGTTGTGCACAAAATTGAAGCTTTTCCACCCGATCTCCTCCCCTAGGATCAGGGGGAACATGGTCAATGATAGACCAATATAGATCTGAGAAAGCATGATCATACTGTAAGCAGTGTCCTACAATCGGGGCTGACTCAATTTTACACCGAAGCCGTGATGCATGTTCATTCAAACGTGTCTTAGCCATCCGAGTTGTCCGGCCGACATACACCAGGGGACATGAACATTGTATGATGTAAACTACAAAAGATGATGTACAATCAGTCTCCCACCGTCGTTTGATCATTTGGCCAGTTAGAGGATGTAGCCAGGTTAACCCCGTCATTGAAGTAGCACAATGTAGACAGCTGCCACAAGTAGTATGTCCTTGATGTGATGAAGAGGGGATTGGCGATCTGTCCTCCTCAATCGTCGTCCGAACCAATAAGTCCCCCAAATTAGCACCACGAGTAAAGGAGACCATAAGAGGTTTTTGGAAACAAGAATGTAGAGATAAAATAGACCAGTGTTTTTTAAGGATAGACACTATAGTCGCACTCGACGTCATATAAGGCAAAATGCCAACCACAGATTGTGAAGTTGTATCAGGAGTATTTGACCGCACGTCCCCCAATGTTCCAAGGGAGAGCATTTTGAGCTTTTCCTTTATCAGGAACTTGTTCAGGTCCCACAGATCCAGGATGGGCCTTAGTTCCCTGTTCTCTTGGTGACAAGGAAATACCTGGAGTAGAAGCCGGTGCCCCTGAGATGTTTTGACACTGGCTTTACCACCTTGTCCTCAATGAGACCTGTGAGCTCGGTGAGGAGCAGGGACTGATGGAGGAGAGGTCTAATGGGTTCTCCTGGAAACCCTCCTTGATCACCTATAGGACCCAGGTATCAGTGGTGATGATGGACCACCTGTGGGCAAGCAGGGCCAGCCGCCCCCCTGTGGGCTGTAGGGGACCTCCTAGGGGAGAGCAGGTCATGCCCAGGGAGTCATACGCTGCCCCCAGGCTGAGCTGGGCCCGGCACCTGTGACTTGGGGGTCTTTTGCTTACGAGGGCCGTGCTCCTGTCCCTTGTGCTGTTGGCTTTGCTGTGGTGCTGAGAAGGAATTGGAAGGTGTTGCCAAAGCCATCCTTTTTCCTCGGGAAAAAGGGCTTCTTCCCCGGGGCCTTCTTTTGGGGTTGCATCGAGATCTTTTTTGAGAGTCTGGTACTCATTAAGAACTCAGTCTCAATCTCTGCTGGGGTTCCATCTGGGACCAGCTGCCTTGCATCTGTCATGGGTTTCCTGAAGAGATTTTCTCTGATGCAGGGTACATCAATAAGTTTGTCCTGAACCCATTGTTCGAGATCAGACAATTGCAGCCATGCTTGGTGTCGAGCTCTGATGCCAGCTGTGGCCACTCTGGCTGATGACTCAAAGCAGTCGTAAGCGGCTCGAGACAGGAACTTTGAGCACTCTTTGACTGCCAAGGCCAGTGACTTGAACTTCTGGAAGGGTTCCCCATTGAAGTCTGCTAAGAACCCACTGAGTTACTTCAACTGCTCTTTGAGGTGCTTGCCGATGTAGAGCCAGTAGGATTGGACTCAGCATGTCAGCATTGAGCCCTAAAAGGCCTTCCGGCTGAGGGCGTGGAGGGTCCGGGCCTCCCTGCTAGGGAGCACCGAGGAATGGGTCTTCTGGCTCTTGAGTCAATGGCAGATTCAATGACCATCGAGTTGTGGGGAAGTTGGGCTTTCTGGAATCCAAGTCCTCGGCAGACTCGATTACATGGAGTCGAGTCACCTGCTGACAATGGGCACCGACACCAGTGTCTCCCACATGGGGAGAAGGAGGCGTTGTAGGATAAGCGGAACTGGTACCATGAGAGCCTCCTTCAGAGGGGTCTCATACTGAAGGATCTCCAGTTACTCTGTGTGAGGGTCCTTCTCTGCCTCAGTTTCGATGGAGAGCGACCTAGCCATGTCTCATACAAAGTTGAGGAAGGCAACATCTTCTGGTGGGGAATAGCATCAGGATGTGGGGTAGGATAGGTCTCAAGATACCTCTCTGTGATGCCGAGTGTCCGAGGACTCTTCATCCTCGGTCTTCCAATCAGGCTGGAAGTCCAAGGTTGATTCCAAGGCTTTGCAGTCACTGTGGTTGAGGTCCAAGCTGAGGAGCCCTGGGCCTCTAGAGGACCTGTGGTCTGAGCAGCGTGCGCATTGCTGGAAAGGACTGATGACCTGAGGAATGGCTCTGGAACTTCATCTGATGCTGATAGGGCTCTTGAGGCTGATGGCACTCGAGGATCAGCTTGATGTCCAGGTAGGCCCTCAATGTCGAGGGTCCCATCACTGGGGCAGATGAACTGGACATAAACACCCACTGCTGGGCCATGAAGGCAAATATAATGCACTCTAAGGCCACTATCCTGGTCTCCATGCCAATTGGCTCCGCAGCCTTCGACAGGGACACAGAAGGTTTCGGGTCCAGCATAGGTTCCATTAAAAGGGGAGTCCTCGATAATGATGGCCTCAGATGTCTGAGTTCGGTTGGTGGGTACTGATGACTCCTTCCAGAGCAGCTTGTGCGGCCGCTCCTACTCCGACTTCTCTGACTCATGCCAGGGACTTTGTGGCCTGGTGTGGGATTTTCCCGTCTTCCCGGACCTGGTCTCCGAGGAGGTCTTTAAGGTACCAGAGGGGGCCATGGAGCAGGATGTCACCAGAGACTTTGGTGTTGATTCAGACTTTTGGAGAAATTTTCCTGCTGCTGGTGATGGCTCTTAAGGGCCTTTGAGGTCATGGTTCTGCAGTCCGAATCGTTGTGTTCCGGGCCAATGTACTGGAGGCAGCAGTCATGCAGATCGGTGAGAAACGTCATCTTGCTGCACCGATCGCATTTCTTGAAGTTGCTGGAAGCCATAGAAAAAAAGGGGTCCCTGCTGCCTGGCAGGGGTCCAAGGCTTTTGGCCGAAAAAATGCACGCATGCCAGTCGAGGGAACCTCGCAGCAAAAAGAAAAAAACAAGGAAATGAACCTGTGGAGTGATGTCGAGGTGAACTGGCTCAGGAATGGGAAAGGAACCAGTATGTAAACTGGACAGGAATATAACAAAAAAAGCACACTTTTTCTGGGGGAAACTGGATAGACGTCCAGAGGGCTCTGCGGAAAAAAGGAGACTGAGGCAAGTTAGCACCCTTGGGTGGGAAGGGGACCACACATTTGTGGTGCATCTCCCAAAGGCTTTCTTTGAAAACTGGGGAGATGCTTCACGGGGACTCCGTCAGCGCTGACGTCACCCATATGTGAGGACTGACTTCCTGCTTGTTCCCTGAGAATGTGTGCTATAAATGACCATTGCATGACAGCTAAATGCTCTACATTTCTGGTTCTCAGTTCTGTCCTCTGAGCACAGCAGTCAGGTTTACAGGATAGCCATGTAATAATGTGGGTGGGCAATCAGATTCTGGAGCTATGGGGAAGCCTTTTACACAATGAACAACCAGCAAGTCCTATGTCAAACATAAATGTTTAATTCTCATAAACAAAGTAAAGTGTGCTGCTTAACAATTGCAGTAGTTCAGTTTGTAGTTACACGTATACAATGCAAAGGCATTCCTTAGTGCTTCTGCCTCCTTGTCTGGGCTTCCACTTCATCTGCCTGGGCTTAGGGGGTTTAGATTTTCTACCTGAGTCCTTTTTATTATGCCCAGCTTCCCTCCTCTTCAGATGGCCTGGACTTTCATCTCTTATGGAGGGCTGGGGGACATCTAGAAGGAGCCGTGTAACGTTACGTGCCATTTATGAACATAAATCACAGTATTTTAGTGATTTATGTGCATAAATTAGCATTAACATGCACAACTGATATGACTGATATTCTGAAAGTAGTCATGTTGGTCTGATGAACATACTTTCACTGAGCATACACATGGGTGGAGTTTGGGCAAGTACGGGCAGAGTGCACAAATATGCATGTAAATTATAAAATGCTATAATTTCTTTGCATTCCTGAAAAATCACCAGCACTAGCCTTAGATTAATATGGCCACTAATGCTAATATTCTACAACGAAAAGTAGGTGCCTACTTTTCTTTATAAAATAGACTTGATATAGGCATGTGAAAATGCGTGTTAACTAACAGGGACTTTATAAAATTACCCTCCTCATTTCCATCCATGAGATAGATTTGCATGCATTGCCTCCACTTTGTATGCACATCTATCATGCATATTCATTGCTGGTTCCTGAAAGCCCAACTGACTGGGTGTGCTCTGAGGACCGGGTTGAGAAACAGTGTTAAGCATGAGGTTCATTTAGTTATCAATCAGGCACACCAGTTCAATTTGAAGTGTGTTATATCAACTTCTTTTTTAAATTCAGAATATAATTATAAAGAAGCTTCACCTGATACAGATTTGGAATGACAAATGATGTGCCCCTTAAAAAGCATACTATGGCCCAATTCCAATACGGCATAGTCAGTGGTGGACCTACATTTTTGGGGCCCTGAAGCTTGAACTGTTATGGGGGCCCCTTCACAACCAGTAATGAGGTCTGGGTAACTGCTGACAGATCCCCACTAAGTTTTTTAAAATTTAGCCACTACATCTCAGAATGTTTTTTCGTTTATGGCTAGCCTACATGATACTTTAATAACCTTTTAATTTTTATTTTAACTATTATTTTGTATTGAATTATACTATGGGGTCTATTCTGTCCCACGAATATTCACCCCCCTGCTGGCACTGTCAAAAGTCTCCCCAGGAACAAGGAGTTTCTACAGGGAGGCTTAGACAGGGGGGCGGGAGGGGGCATTGTAGAGGCGGAGTTAGGGCGGGCAGTGGGTGGTCCACGTCCTCGGACATACAGGGCCGATTCTGAAGTTGGCCCTGTACATCTGGGGTCGGCAGACTGGATGGAGGACAGCAGGCCCGGGAAGCGCAAGGTGAGGGGGTGAAGGGGGTTTCCCACAGCCCGACCCTGGCCTTGGAAGGCCAGATCGGGGAACGGGCTTTGGGGAAAGGAAAGAGTGATCAGCGGCCAGGGATCATGGCTCCAGAATGGAGCCGCAGTGCCATAGCGATGGGACGCCATGGCACCGTGGCTCCATTCAGGAGCCTGACTGCGGTAGCTGGGCATGACTCTGTACATGGAGGCCTATCGGAATCGGGTCCCAACCTGCACATACAGACCCTAGATCCAATTCTGATCCTATGGGGCACATCTAGCCCCCGCGAGATCGGAATCAGGCCTACTTCTGTGTGTCCCAATTCCGATCGGGTGCACAGGGGCCTGGATGCACATGTTGGAATGTGCCTCCACATTATTAATATTATTATTTTTTTTAAAAACCCTTCTCATATAGTAGATCCAAAATTTTTAAGCAATGTGGACTAAAGTCGCTTCTGGGGTTCCAAGGGTGCTTAAGCTTCATTAGTTTCACAGTAGATCCACCCCTTCATAATGGCACTTGTTCATTGGACTTGGCAATATGGGCAGTACTTTAGGGGTGATGCATTTTGAGACTCTTAGACAAAGTACCAGGCGATGTTTTAGAGAAAATTTCTATTCCATTCCACTGGTTATATTCAAGGAACCATGATGATACTAAAAGCAATCTAATAATAATCATAATTATAAGGGAGATAGGGGCAATGGAAAACTATGGTCAAATGGCAATTATCCAAGAAAAGTTGACCACATTTCTTTCAGTACTTACAGAAATAAATACTGTTATCAACCAGTTCCCTAATACTGATAAGCTGCAATAAATCTTACATGAAATGAATGTAATGAATACCATCATCTAGTAACAGATTAGGCAGAAAAGAGAAGTAAATTAGACATACCACATAATTTATCTCTTTTATTTTCTGATTGGTATCAATGGAAAGTTCAAATGAAGATCCAACCTGCAATACAAAGCAAGTCCTGAAAATCTTAAGTGAGGCTAACGTAGAGCAGGTCTGCCTATTACAAGTAAGCGGTGATAACTTAGCTACATGGAAAGGTCCGTTTTGGACTTGCCTGAATAATGGGGTCCGGTATACGAAGAAATAAATAAGCCTGTTCCCATGACCAGAAGTAACTCATAGCATCGAAGGTCCTTGTTGTATTCTGATAGTGGACCTATCAAAAAGAACCATGCATAATTTTAAAAAAATCTATATACTTGAAATTTATTTTTCATCCACACAAGTGATTTATAGTTAAGACCAAGATAGAAAAAAAAACAATGTGAAGCGTGGTAAGATAGCAGTATGTATTATTGATATAGCACCATTAGTTTCCACACACAATGCAAGACGATTCTGTTGGCTACAATGTCCCTTTACCAACAAAGGGGACAATAATCTAACTATCCATGTTTATGCTTTTATTTTTACCCTTGAGCATTACACCAATAATCAAGGCCAAACTACCTAGTTGTTTGCTTTATAAGCCCCAGAAAAAATTACCTGCACAGATTTGCACCTGCTTTCTCTATGGGTAATTGTTCCATTTTAAAGAAGTGCCTAGTTTTGACTATGCAAAACTGAATGCATTGTGGATCTCCTGCCCTATCCCCACCTCTGTGAAAATATCATCACAATTGCCCTCATTGTAGAATGAGATAAATAATTTAGCCTGCATTGAGTACAGTCGTCCCTCGTTTATCGCGGTTAATCCGTTCCAGACTCTACTGCGATAAGTGAATTTCCGCGAAGTAGGATTCTTTATTTATAAATCAAATATTTTCGTAGTTAGAGCATAGAAAACCTGTTTACGACCTATAACACCCCTTTAGTCACCATTACACTCGTATTTGAAAAAAACGCAATAGAGTGAAGCCGCGAAAGTCAAAGCGCGAAGTGGCGAGGGATGACTGTATATGCAAGAAATCTATCAATTCCATGGATAAAACACTGTTTAACCTGTGCATGAAATGAGAATCAGAAGCTGTAAAGATGTCTTACACATTGGAACATGGAACGTACGAAGCATGAACCAAGGGAAGTTGGAGGTGGTCAAGAATGAAATGGAACGTGTACAACTTGATCTGTTGGGTGTCGGCGAACTGAAATGGACTGGCATGGGGCACTTTGCATCAGATGATCACATGGTCTACTATGCTGGAAATGAAAGAAAGAAGAAATGGTGTTGCATTTATAATAAAGAAGAAACTTGCAAGAACTGTAATGAAATACAATGCAGTCAGCGAACGCTTAATCTCTATTCGTCTACGAGGATTGCCTATCAACACAACTATAATTCAAGTATATGCCCCAACAACAGCTGCAGAAGAGAATGAAATTGAAGAGTTCTATGAACAAGTACAAGCTGAAATTGACAGAACATACAAACAGGATATCCTGATAGTCATGGGTGACTGGAATGCAAAAGTTGGCAACAAAGAAGAAGGCAAAATAGTTGGAAAATATGGACTTGGCAACAGAAATGAAGCTGGAGAAAGACATAGAATTTTGCAAGACCAATGATCTATTCATCTCAAACACCACCTTCCAGCAACACATGCGGCGACTGTACACATGGACTTCACCCAATGTATTGTATAAAAAATCAAATTGACTACATCTGTGGAAGTCAACAATGGAAAAGCTCTGTAACATCAACAAAGACAAAACCTGGAGCTGATTGTGGTACAGATCATCAACTACTAGTATGCAAACTCAAGCTAAAGTTGAAAAAGAGCAAACCACTCATGAATGCAGCAAAATATGACCTTGAGAATATACCACTGGAATTTAAAGACTGCCTGCAAAATCGATTTGCTGCTTTAGATACAAATGAAAGAGCTCCAGAAGAGTTATGGAATGACATCAAGAAGGTTGTGTTGGAAGAAAGCGAGAAGTCTCTACAAAAGGAGAAAAAGCAAAAACGGCCAAAATGGATGATGGAAGAAACTTTGAAAATTGCCCAGAAACGCAGAGAAGCTAAAGGCAGAGGAGAAAGAAAGAAAGTCGCAGAACTTAACAGAGACTTCTAACGTGCAGCAAGACAGGACAAGGAAAAGTACTACAATGACACTTGCAAGGAAATAGAAGCAGAAACTATTAGAGGAAGAACAGGATTGGCTTTCCTAAAGCTACGAGAGTTAAAGAAAAAGTTCCAGCCTCCAATTGGAATGTTACAAGATGCTCAAGGTTCTATGTTGAATGATGCTGAGAAGATCAAGAAAAGGTGGAAGGAATATACAGAGTTTTTATATGATAAAGATCAAGTGGACCAACAGCCGTCTCAACCTGTACCTTATGATCGGGAACCATTGGTGATGAAAGAAGAAGTTGAAGCAGCATTGAAAGCCTTATCAAAGAACAAAGCACCAGGCATTGATAGCATTCCCATAGAAGTATGGCAGCAATCTGATGCAGCTGTTACCATACTCACAATGCTCTGCCAAGAAATATGGAAGACAACATCATGGCCAACTGACTGGAAAAGGTCTGTGTTTATACCAATACTAAAGAAAGGTGATTCAACTGACTGTGGAAATTATCGCACAATCGCTCTGATCCCACATGCCAGCAAGATTCTACTGAAGATTATTCAAAAGAGACTACAGCCATACCTGGAACAAGAACTACCTGAAGTGCAAGCAGGGTTCAGGAAAGGGCGAGGAACGAGAGACATCATTGCAGATGTGAGATGGATCCTTGAAAAGACTAAAGAATACGAAAAGGATATCTATTTGTGCTTTATCGACTAGAGCAAGGCTTTTGACTGTGTAAACCATGAGAAACTCTGGGCCACATTAAGAAGCATGGGTATACCAGAACACCTGATCGTTCTCTTGCGCAATCTGTACATTGATCAAGAAGCAACAGTTCGAACGGAACAAGGAGAAACAGAATGGTTTAAAATAAGCAAAGGTGTAAGACAAGGCTGCATACTTTCCCCCTACCTGTTTAATTTATATGCAGAACAAATCATCATAGAAGCAGGATTGTATGAAGACAACAGAGGTGTGAAGATTTGTGGAAGACTCATCACCAACCTTCGCTATGCTGATGATACCACATTACTGGCTGAAAGTGAAGATGATCTGAAACATTTGCTTCTCACAATCAAAGAACATAGTCACAAAATGGGCCTGCATCTTAATGTAAAGAAGACAAAGATCATGACAACTGGCATAATCAACAGGTTCATCATTGAAGGAGAAGAAATTTAAATTGTGAACAACTTTAACCTACTTGGATCAAAGAAGCAACAAGCAGTCAAGAAATCAGATGACGCATTGCTCTTGGCAGAATGGCTATGAAAGACCTAGATAAGATTCTCAAGAGCAGAGATGTCTCTCTCCATACAAAGATTCGACTTGTTCAGGCCATGGTATTTTCAATAACATCATATGGATGTGAAAGCTGGACAGTGAAAAAGACAGATAGGAAGAAAATTGATGCCTTTGAATTATGGTGCTGGCGGCAAATACTGTGTATACCATGGACTGCCTGAAGAACAAACCAGTCGGTACTAGAGGAGATCAAACCTAAGCTTTCTTTAGAAGCTCAGATGACAAGACTTCGACTTTCATACTTTGGACACATCATGCGAAGAGAGAGATCATTAGAGAAAGACATTATGCTTGGCAAGATAGAAGGTCAACGCAAAAGAGGAAGGCCAGCAATGAGATGGATCGATACAATAACAGCAGCTACAGGTACCAGTCTGTCAACAATGAGCCGCCTGACTGAAGACCGAACACAATTTAGGATAGCTATCCAGAGGGTCGCCATGAGTCGACTCCGACTCGACGGCACTTAACAACAACAACCTATGGAAATGCTTCTATGCCTTTTATTGTTTTAATTGGGTCCTTTACTAAAGGACGCTAGTTGGTAGCGTGTGTCTGGAGTGCTCTAAAAGCATGAGTTGCCAGCTAGCGCAGGGGTCATGACAGTTAATGAGATCGATTCCCACGCTAACTGTGCATGCCGTGTTAGGGATGCTAGTGGATGAGTTAGGGGTGGAGAAGGGGAATGTGAGCTCTGCGCAGTTAGTGTGGGGTAAACACTGTGTGCTAACTGTGGCCCTTGCAATTAGTGTGGGTTCACCTAACGCCACCTCAATAGTGTACCCGCGCTAATGCAGCAGCCATTAGGGGAAGTGCTCCATGTTAACTGCCAAGAAAATGCTTTCCACACCCCTGGCAGTTAACACGGTAGTGTTGCACCTAACGTGCCACAGTTTTGGTGCAACACCTTAGTGCCCTTAAGTAAAAGGACCCCTAAGTTATACAGTGAGTGGAGAACAGGAAAATCGAACCACAATTTATAGGTTCAGATCTGCATTCCAACCACTACACTGCCTCTCCGTTGAGATAAAGCGTTAAATCTTTGGCAACAGAGCTAACTGGGAAACTGGAGGCAAGCACCGTCATATGATTCCAAATAGGGTAAAAAGATATTAAGGATACGCCCCCTCCCCCCTTGTCAAATTGGATTAGTCAAAGGGAGGCTAAAAGGTGATTACTTATTTGGATTTAGCTCCCTCCTTTTCAATAGTAGCTCAAAGTGATTTACATTCAGGTATTCTAGGTCTTTCCCAGTCCCCAGAGGGCTGACAACCCAATTTTGTACCTCGGGCAATGGAGGGAGCAGGAAGTCATTCACAGTAACTGAAGGCTACCAATACTCTCCTTTTGGGGAAACGTTTGGCTCCTTGCCTTAAGTTCCAGCTGCAGCTCCAAGTTCCTGTTCCAACTCCAGCCTTTGCCTAAGCTCTAGTTCCAGTTTTTGCTTCAAGTTCAGTTCAAGCTACAGTTCCTGGTTTCAGCTCTGCTTTTTCTCAGTTCAAGACTTTTTCTAAATGGAGGGTGTCAGAGCTCCAAGCAGTCTCTAGTCTGAACTTTCATCTTATGCTAAGCACTGAGGACAGCTCCACATTTTTGCTCAGATTCATGCACCAAGATATGGAACCAGCTCAGACTCCAGTTCCTGCTCTTAATTCCAGTTTGTTTGTTTGTTTATTTCAATTTATATATTGCTTTGTTTCACAGTGAAACCCAAGGCAATCTACTGTCACTACCAGGGCCAGCCCGTTCACCAGACAGGCTAGGTGGCCACCTAGGGCGGCAGATCTTGGTGGGCAGCATGGAGGTTTTGTGCTGCCACTTTAGTGCCCATGGCAGGCCATGCATTTGGATCACCCGTGGTGCAAAAAGCATGGCCTGTTGCTCCTGCCCCTCCTCTAATGCAACTTCCTGTTGGAGAGGGCAAGAGCGGCAGGCTATTAGTGGGTGCCAAAAAGCATGGCCTGCTGGGGCACCGAAGTGGTGGCACAAAGCTGCCACTTTTAAAGTACTACCACTGCTGGGCCCCAACCAGAAGACGGAATCGGCAATGACACGACGAGACTTGGCATAGGGTGGCGTGGCTTGGCGGGGCTGGGGGGCAGCATGGCCAGGACTCCTACCTTGGGTGACAGAAACTCTTGGGTCAGTCCTAATCACTCCTCCCACCCTCAGCAACTGGACAGATGCTGGAAAAGGGGACACAGAGGGTTGCAGGCGGCACATGCTGTGGTGCAGCTGGGCCACAGTGCGGACTAGGGTGATGCCTAGGTGGCCCATAGGAATTCTGAAACAGTAGAGCAGCCAGACAGCAACTGATGAGGCCCAACATGGCCACGAGTGTGTTTCCCACAGTGTCACAGGGGATAGTACCCAGCAGGTACCCCCAAGGGCACAGAACATTGGCAGGCAGTGCTGGGGGGAAGCGTGGACAGCTATGCAGGCACCCCTACCCCAGAACCCGCACCATAGGCAGCCGCCTACCCGCACACTGGATGGCCTGAGACTGCGCACCACCAGCACCACCAGCAGAAGGGCATGTCAGCATGGTGGCGGAGGGGTATTGGTGGTGGAGGGGGCAGTGGCAGCTGCCCAGAGCAGACCATGGCCTAGCCCTGTGTAGGTGGGTGCCATGCACTGCAACCGACAGGCCCTGTCTAGCGAACAGTCTAGCCAGGGAATGCACTGTCTCTGTGGCAACACGGTGGTGCGGTACACACAGCCAGTGTGTTCAGGAGCAGAAGGTCACAGGTTTAAGTCCCAGCTGTGGTTCCTGCCAACTCAGTCCCCATATTTTACCCACTACTAAAATGTGGTAATACAGACAGAACCTTTATTGCAGATAATGTAAACATGCCCAAAACACATATATTTTACCCTACAGAGCACAGACACCATAAACATGTGCATTACCTAGAGCAGAATCTCCCAAATGCAGTCCTGGAGGGCCAAACACCATTCAGGTTACATGCTGCCTCTAATAAATATGGCTGTGCTGCATGTCTATGCACCGCCCCCATGATATGCAGATGTATCTCATGCATATTCATTAGGGACAGCTTGAAAACCTGAACAGTGTTTGGCCCACCAGGACTGGAGTTGGGCACCTCTGCCCTAGAGCAGCGGCCAACAGGGGCAGACACACCCACACCCAAGGCTCCATTATCCAAAGCCTCCTGGAGAGGCAGGATGTTGGGCCCTGTGTGCATCTCCCAATACTAGCACTTGCATACCTTAGCAATGTCACCCTAAACCTGGGAATATGTTACACATCTATCAAAAGGTTGCTATGATTACTGGCAGATAGCAAGTCCTAAGTTAAGCACAATTTGCTGATTGAGCTGCATCATAGCAACCTTTCTGATGTCTGTGGAGTGTGCTTCAGGTCTGGTGTCTGACAGTGTTTACCACCCTGGGGAGTGATCCCAACAGTATTGTGTACCATAGCCATGCCTGCACTGTGCCCAGGACTGGTGCGGTGGCCAGGGCTGCCAAACACCTCTATAGTTGGACAATGCTGGCATAGGTGTGGGGCGTGTGTGTCTGTCTATCCAGTGTGTGGTGGCTGCTAACACCTTCCTCAGTCCACACTGCTAGCACTGTTGCCAGTATTGGCCTGCCAATGTGCATAATGAGGAGCAAGGTACTGTGGGTATAGCCTGGACAGGGTGGCCTGCCTGGATGCATCAGACAGGGCATAGGGCAATGGCTCTGACATTGTAGTGCCCAGCCACAACCTGCACCGACAGGGTGGCCACAGCATGTCCTGCTGGGAGGTTACATTCACCCTGACTGAGCAGTGACCATGGCATGGCTAGTTTCCCCCATAGTGCAATATAGCATTTCTCTCAAGTGATATATATATATGGGTTCTCTTTTCTGGGGCCCAATCACTGACTTATCTGCTTGGTGGGTGTGCTCACATCCCAGTTTTGGGTGCACGCATCTCCTCCAGTAACATGCACTATGGACTAGCTAGCAGACTGTCTGCAGTTAGTATGTGTATGGCTGGAACACCTTGCAGGGTGCAGTGGCTGGAGACTCACTGTGTTTGCTGCTGGAGAATATCAGATAGTGGTGGGGGGCAGCTGAGCATTTCCAGGCCTACTGTCTGTCTGCTATTGCCTTATGGATGCGTGCAGATCTGCATTGACTGCCTTGTAGGGTGTCTGTTCCCCAGCAGGACTGAGGTTGATGGTCCTCTCTACCACCACCATTGCAGGGATGTAGAATGTGGATCTGTTGGTGGGAGATCCCATCCCCACCCTGAGCCCCAGAGGGCAGGTTGGGTGGTACTACATAATCTGCCTATGGGTCCAAACACCCCACCCCCCGTCACCTAAATCATGTGACCATAGCACCCACACAGGATATGCACTACTTTGGGTGCATCATAGTCCACAAGGGCTAGTTGTGATTGGGAAATAAAGATAGACACAGGTGCATCCTAGGTGTGTCTGCAAAGACTACCTATCACACACTGGCACTGATGGCAACCTGCAGCATAGCCTATCTCACCTAAGACAGGTGCTGTGGATCTGGTGCTGTGCGCCCCACCTCACCCTCAGGGTGAGCACAGTACCCGCACAATGTGACGGTCTGTAGCTACTCTGTGCCAGTAACACACACGGTCAGTACCCCCTACCAGGCCGAGGTGCTGTGGGGGTGCATACCCCATCTTGTGATCATCTGTAGACTGCTGATCTGCATGTGCAGTGCATCATGGGTATGGTTGGGTTAACCCTATCCTGGTAACCACAGCAGGCAGTTTGTGTGGTGACCTGAAGTCCTTCAGTAGCCAGTCAGGAGTTTTCTAGTAGCAATAGAGATGTAGCCCACTGGATACTTCACTGTCTGTGGAACCAGAGGTCATGGGTTTGATCCCACAGTGGGGTTTTTTGATAGGGCTGACCAAGGCATTGTCTATTTTTAATGTAAAGTAGTGCTGCCAGCAAAAACACCCTCACAGTGCTGTAACCTTAAGGTGTCTCATAGGGTGCCCCATAAAGTGCCTTATAAGGCGCCCTATAAAGCGCCTTATAAGGTGCCCTATAAAGCGCCTTATAAGGCATCCTATAGGGGACATTAAAGGGTGCCTTGGCAGACAGTACACTTTATAATGTGCCCTCTGGAGTGCCTTATGCGGCACCTTAGGTTATGGAACTGTGAAGGTGTGTTTTCTGGCAGCACTAATTAAGATAAAACTAACATGCCTCACAAAGCACTGCTTAAATGTAAAGGGTAATGCCTCAGCCAGCCTTATTCATTGGGCACACTGGGGGATTGAACTTATGACCCCTATACCATCAGTCAGTGTATTAACCATTGTGCTACACCTCTGCTGCTCTGTTTGCATGTCAGCGCGCCTACTTAAGAGTAACGCGCATTAACGCGCATAACTCCATCTTTCGCTTGATAATGTGTGCAGCGCTCGTTATCGCCCGATAATGCCGGTTTGCTACGTTTAGACTGGAACATCCACTCCTTTTATGGCATCCTGCATATTATCGCCGGGCGCACGTTAGCACCGTTTAGTAAACATACCCCCAAGTTTTACACATCACTTTTGCTTTATTTATTAGGATTTATTAACTGCCTTTATGAAGAAATTCACCCTAGAGAGTGGATGTTGTGAAGAAAGCAAAGGATAATTAGAAAGATAAAAACTAAAATCTGATGTAAATATAAAGGACAGTCACCATGTAAAGCTTTAAAAAGTAGTACAACAATCTTAAATCTCAAAGGGGCAGCCACGGGAAGCCAATGTAAGGACTGCAATTTAGGAGAAATATTATCAAATTGAGAACAGCCAACTTCTAAGCCAGCAGCTACATTTTGTACTGCCTGCAATGTATTCATTGACGACACAGATAGCCCTAAAAAATACATTGCAGTAATCAAGAAGGACCCAGATGTTGAACCACCAATCAAAAATCTGAAGAAGACCGGTAAGGTTTTAATCAACACACACATCTGCAACTTAAAAAGATGCATGAGCTAACTTCAAATTATGTGATTTCATCCATAACTGGAAGTCAAATAGAACTCGCAAATATTGAACCTTGGTCTTAATTAGGATAGAACAATCACCTAGATCAATAGAAGATCACAAAAGATTTAGAGATAACTAATGTCTCAGATTTCTGGCAATTCAATGCTAAGTAGCTGACTACCAGCCAAAATTGATATATCAACAAAGCAATTATCGGTACTGCGAATTTGATCATTAAGATTACTTTTTCTGGTAATAAATAATATTGTCATTCACGCATAGGCAAAAACTCATCTTATGTTTTCTTAAAATAATACAAAGGGGTTGGGTTTGATGGGACTTGGCCAGAAAGGCAGTTTTATTAAACAAATAAATAAAATAGCACAGGTGATAAGGCCAAATCTTAAGAATCGCCTAAGGAACAGACTTCTATCTAAGACTTTGCTTCCCAATGCCATTTAATAATACCAATTACCAAGAAAAGAGGCAAACTGATTGACTATATCCTGTCCAATCCCAATTTCAAGCACTTACATCAGACAAATACTGCAGCTCATCAGACATTGACCCAAGCAAGGTTTCCATGCCATGATTCTTTTGGAAACCATATAGAGATATATGGAAACCAATATCTCATTCATCTCAAGATTTTCCTATAACTAATTAAGATCACTTGTTCTAACACTTTTGCAAAATATGTTAGAGCAGAAATGTGCTTAGAATGATCTTTTAATTACTAGGACCAAGTCATTTTGCTTTACAGAGCTCATAACAAATTGATGTACATATTCACAAATATTAGTAATAGAATGCTTCATGATGTCCTTGGAACAGGAGTCAACCTACATGTTTGAGTTACGTAAAGATTTCATAATTTCCACAAAATGAGATTCATAAAAAGAGAAAAGTTACCTCATAAGCAGATTAAAAAGCAATACTTATCCATTTAAGATCAAGCATCTTATGAATTTGTTCAACTTTATTCACAAATACATCAGCAAACTCGTGAGGCTTTAGTGCAGGAAACACAATATAAAAATTGAACTGCTTTGTGAGATGCCAAACAAAAGTCAAATGTTCATAAGAACTCTTCAGTGGAAAAAGAATCTTTTTAGAATAGTATTTCTCTTTCACTTTATTGATTTTATCCTAAAACACATTCATTAAACCTAGATATTTAGGAATACACAGCTGATAGATGGGGGTGGGGGGCAATAAATTAAATATAAATTAATCTAATACACGCCTAACAATAAGTCATCTGTATCCCTCATACTGTAAATGTCAACTTTAGTCAGGATGAAGATCTTTTTAAAATTTTCAGTACACCCCCCCTTCCCTAATAAGAACATAAGATATGCCATACCGAGTCAGACCAAAAGTCCATCAAGCCCAGTATCCTGTTTCCAACAGTGGCCAATGCAGGTCACAGGTACCTGTCAAGTTCCCAGAATGTAGACAGATTCCATGCTGCTTATCCCAGGGTAAGTAGTGGATTTCCCTAGTCCACTTTAATAGTGGATTATGGACTTTTTCTCCAGGAAGTTGTCCAAAGCTATTTTAAATCTGACTACACTAACAGCTTTTATTACATCCTCCGGCAACTAATTCCAGAGTTCAATTATGCATTAAGTGAAAAAATATTTTCTTATTAATCTTTTTTTTTTTTTTTATTGAATTTCAACAAACTTACAAAAAGCAAGATTTAAGCAATTCAAAGTGTCATTATACACACATAAAATCAATGAATACATTCCATAAAAATTAATGCCATAAATCGTAAACAAACAACACTTAGGGGCATGTTTACTAAAAACCGGAAATGTGCGCGCCGCAAAATAGCGCATGGAAACGTGGCACTGAAATGCTAATAAACGCTAATAAACGCCCCGCACACGTGCGTGTCACTCCCGCAAAGGTGCGCGGCACACTAACGGGCCCCGTACAAGGCCGGGCCCGCAAATGTCCGATAGAGGCGTGGAACGGCTAAAGGAGGGCGGAGGAAGGCTCCAGAGGGGCGGAGGGACGGGGTCAATGGGTGGAGAGTGGGAGGGGAGAGGCTCCCCACACAGTATCGGGCCCGAATTTGCATGTAAAAACTACCGCGAGGGAAACACTCGCGTTAGAAAGCATTTAAAGGGAAGAGAAACCATTTCCGTCAGCAATGTACAGGAAAACCGGGGAAACCAGCAAAACGTGAGCAGTGTGATACATGTGCACAGCACAATAGTGCAAATAAAAATAGAAAATGACCGCAACAGAACTATTAAAAATAGTAATTCAGCTGGGGAACAGTTATAGTGATGGGCAAATACAGAAAACACACCCAGCAAAGCTCCAGAAAAAATAAATGAATTTTGGAAGGGTTTACGGAGCGGAGACTCTTCCAAAAAACATTTCCTTTTGTGGAGCTTTCCTGGGAGTGTTTGCTATGGTTGCCCATTAATATCACTGTTGCCCAGCGTGGTGATATTTTGTCCCCCATTTCCCGTGGTCATTTCCGGGGTTTATGTGCACGTTTGTCACCAGACAGGGTGCATATGCCCAAAGTAAATTTGCGTAGAGCAGGGTTTGTGACTCCATCCTGCCAGGCTTACTACCTCCAGGGGCTGCACTGTCTATGTGGCCATAGTGTGGTGCAGCGGACAGAGTCAGTACGTCTAGGGTCAGAGGTTCAAAGCCCAGCTGGGGCACTTGCCAGCCCAGTCCCTATATTTTACCCACCACTAAACACAGATAGCGCAGACACCCATGTATTGCAGGCGACATAAGCATGGGGAAAACACCCATATTTTACCCAACAACGCACACACACCACAACAATGGGCATTACCCACAGCCAAGTACCCCAAATGCAGTCCCGTACTGCTACATTCCAATCAGGTCACCTGCTTTTTATGGGAGAAGCTCATGCCAGCATGTTGGCGGACGAGTACATGTGGTGCAGGGGGCAGTAGCTGCTAGCGACAGAAGACAGAGGCCTAGCCATGTGCAGGCTGGCACAGTCCACAGCAACAGACAGGCCCTGCCGGATCCACAGTCATGGACTATCCAGGGAATTCAGCCAAGCTGTGGCTACACGGTGGTGCAGTGCACACAGACAGTGCATGCAAGAACAGAAGGTCACAGGTTCAAAGATCAGCTGGGGCTACTAGCAATCCTACCCACATATTTTCCCCACAAATAAACAGTGACAGTAAGGACACACCTTTCGTGACGAGGACATATGCAATGGTAATACGTCTATCTTTTACCCCACTGAGCACAGACACCATGAACAGGGGCAGAACCTACAGCAGAATCCCCCAATGCAGTCCTGGTGGGCCACACACCAGTCAGGTTCCATGCTGCCACTCATACAAATGCCTGTGCACCACCCCCACGGCATGTAGATGTAGCTCATGCATATTCATGAGGGACAGCAGGAAGACCCGAACAGTGTGATGCAAAACTGGGCTGGAGTGGGGAAGCGCTGCCGTAAAGCAGCAGCCAACAGGGGTAGACACACCCACACCCACACCCACAGGCCCCATTGGCCAATGTCTCCTGTAGAGGCAGAACATTGGACCCTGCGTGCATCTCCCAATACCAGCACCTGCATACCTTAGCAATGTCACCCTACACCTGAGGTACACAGCTCTGAAACGTTTGCTAAGAGTACAGGCTGATAGATATCCCTACGTTACGCACATACTGCTAGTTGACCCCATCCGAACAATCTGTTTGGTGTCTGCGGTGCGTGCTCCAGGCCTGGCCTCTGACGGTGTTCACCACCCTGGGGAGTGACCCCCAGCAGTACTGCGTACCATATCCATGCCTGTGCCCTGCCCAGGACCGGTGTGGTGGCCAAGGCTAATCACCCCCTCAATAGTAGCACAATGCTGGCATAGGTGTGGGAGTGTGTGTCTGTCTATACAGTGTGTGTTGGCAACAAACACCTTCCCCAACCCACACTGCCAGCACTACTGCCAGTATTGGCCTGCCAATGTGCATAATGAGCAGCAAGGTACCATGGGTATAGGTCAGACATGGTGGGCTGGCCAGGATGCATCTGCACAGGGCATAGGGCACTGGCTGTGACATTGTAGTGCCAGGCCACCACCTACACAGACAGGGTGACCTCTGTATGTGCTGCTGGGGGAGCACTCTCACCCTGAGTGTTCAGTGATGACAGCATGGCTAGGCACCCCCATAGTGCTGTATTGTGTTTCTCTCTTGTGATATATATGGGTTTCTTGTTGGGGCCTCCTCACAGAACTCTTTGCTTGTGTGTGCTGCTACCCCAGTTTTGGGTGCATGCATTTCCATCAGGGCTAACCAGCAGACTGTTCACAGCTGGTAAGTGTCTTGATGGAGTGCCTTGCAGGGTGCAGTGGCTGATGGCTTGCTGCAGGTGAATATCAGATCAGTGCTGGGGTGCATCTTTGGATATCCAGGCCTAAAGTCGGTATGATATTGTGTTATGGATGTGTGGAGCTGCTTGGACTGTGCTGTAGGGTGTCTGTTCCCCAGCAGGACTGGGGTTTGATGGTCCACTCTGCTGCTGGGGTGGTACTTTGACCACCCAGGGGGTCCATGGGGGTTTCCACTAACTGAGACAGACAGAGATATCCATACATGTTTCTGCAGCACCTTCCTATCTCACAGGTTAGTACTGTTTTGGAGCTCTGTCATGGCTGGTGTTGTGGACCTGGTCCTGGCCGCCACATCAAGCCCTCAGGGTGAGCACAGTACCCGCACAATGTGACGGTGTGTAGCTACTCTTTGCTGGTAGTCCACCCGCTCAGGACCCCCTACCAGGCCGAGGTGCTGTGTGGGTGCACATGGACAATTCCCCCTACCAGGCTGGGTAGCTGTTGGGGTGCATTCCCCATCTTGTGTGCATCTGTGGACAGCTGATTTGCATGTGCAGTGCATCATGGGTACGGGTGGCCTAACCCTATCCTGTCTACAACAGCAGACTGTCTGTGGGGTGACGTGCAGGCTCTCTGCAGCCAGCCATGGGCTTGCTGTCAGCTATAGAGCTGTAGCCCAATGGTTATATCACTCCCTGTACAGCCAGAGGTCATGGGTTCAAACCCACAGTGGGGCCCTTTGATAGGGCTGTCCACAGCTTTATTTTTATTTACTGTACATATGTCTATGCCGGCAAAACCACACACAGCTTACTATACCCATTAGGTGCCTCTGAGGGTGCTTTATAGGGCGCCCTATAGGCCACCTTATGGTTGCCATCCATATAGGGTGCACTATACATTATCCTGTGTCACAACATACATGGTGCCCTATAGGGGACATTCTAGGGTGCCTTGGCGGACAGTGCACTGTAACATGTGCCTTACGGGCATCCATATGTTAACACACTGTGAGAGCGGGTTTACTAGTGGTGGAAAATAAAATATAAATGGAAGGCCTCCTACAGCACTCCTCACCATGATACATACTGCCCCAGCCAGCCTCGTTCACTGGGCACTGTGAGGAGTTGAACCCCTGGCCCCTGCACCATTGGTCAGTGTCTTAACCATTGTGCTGTGGCTCTGTTCCTGTGTTTGTGCATCCGCGCACAGCCTTGTAGCCATCAGTGCGCCATCTTGTGGCGCACTAAATTAACAGCACGCCGCCTTATGCCACACAACATGGAAATGCCCCTGCCAGCTGTCTTCAATGGGCACTGTGGGGAATTGAACCCATGATCCTTGCACGAGTGGTCAGTGTCTTAACCATTGTGCTATGGCTCTGTTCCTGTTATTTGCACATCAGCGCGCCACTTATCCCTCCCACTATTGGACTGCCCCCTCACACATCAGCGCGCCGCCTTCTGCCCACCAGCTCGCCACCTTCTGTTGCCCACATTTATCAGCGCACCGCCTTCTGCCACCCAAACTTAACAATGCGCCGCCATCTGCCGCCCACACTAAACAGTGCGCCGCCTCATGCCATAATAAAAATAACAGTGCGCCGCCTTCTGCCGCCCAAAATTAATATGCCTCCTAACCACTTTTGCCCATAAATGTTGGTGCCTCAGCTGGTCTTTTTTGTTGAGCGTAATGGGGGTTTGAACCCCTGGCCCCTGCACCATTGGTCGGTGTCTTCACCGTTGTACTATGGCTCTGTTGTTTGGTTTTGCAGCAGCGCCCTACTTAGCCTTCCCACGCGCTAATGTGGGCCCCGCACATTAGCGCGACGCACACGGTTTTTTGCTTTTTTCTGCCTGACCCACCCACTCCTTATATGGCACACGCACACTAACGGGGACCCGCACAGCAACGGTGTTTAGTAAACATACCCCTTAGTCCTAGCCCTCTATACTGGGGAGATAAAAAGCAAAGGAAATACATAAAAGAAAGGAAAATACAAAGAGTTATATCACTCTAAGTTACAAGACAGCTTTTAAACAAATTCCTCCTAAACCCCGCCTACACTTTACTCTGGCCCTCTTTACCAACCAAAAATAATTCCAATTGTGATGGATCCATAAAAGTAAATTTAGAACCCTGCATTGTAATTAAACATTTGCACGGGTAACGAAGAAAAAAAGAAGCTGAAAGGGCTAACACTCTAGGCTTCAGCGCCAAAAAGGCCTGTCTCCTAACCTGTGTAGCCCTACAAACATCAGGAAATATCTGAATTTTTGCACCACAAAACAAGGAAGACATCTTCTTAAAGTAACTTCGTAATACAAGAACCTTGTCCTTATCAGAGACAAAGGTTACTATCAAAGTAGCACGAGATTGTGAGATGTGCCCGGTCAGAGTTTAGACTGAATTAAACAGAGTCCATAGCTGCATGAAAGGTATGCTGACAGAGATAATATAGTATCCTGAGAATCCTCAAGAAATTTGGTGAGCTCAAGCTCAGGACGAGCCTGAACCACATCAAATTCCCCAAGAGAATTAAGTGCAACCCCACGTCCCGTCAGGTAATATAATTTCGAAATAACAATAGAGTCAGCCGAAGCCAAATCTAACACTTCTCTAAAGTACTTCTGGAGCAAAATTTCTGGAGAAATTAAATGACAAACAGGAAAATTTAACAACCGAATATTCTTAGACCGCAACATATTATCATATAATTCCAGTTTGTGGTGTATAGTTAAACTATCTTTAACAGAAGAGGAATGTACAGACTTTAAAGAGAGACATTGATTTTCACAAGTGGACATACGAGAAAGAATATTCCCCACACACCCTTCTACCTCGCTAAGCTTAGTGGAAGTCTCAGAAGAGAAGTCACACAACAGCTTAACAGTGGGAACTAGGGAATTCTCAATCCGAATAATGGCTTTCCAGATGTCTGCCAGAGTAACCTGAGCACCAGGTAAATCCTCGGCAGCACCTGACGTAGCCGACCAGGAAACAGGTTTCAGCTTTTTTTCTTATTAATCTTAAATGTGCTACACTGTAGCTTCATTGCATGTCCCCTTAGTCTTTCTACTTTTTGAAGGCGTAACCAATCTACATTTACCAAATTATGTTTCCTAGCATTCTATTTGCTTTCTTGGCTGCCACTGTACACTGAGCAGAGGGTTTCAATGTATTATCCACAATGACACCTAGATCCTTTTCTTGGGTTGTGATTCCTAATGTAGTTTGGCTTGCTCTTCGCTAAGTGGATAACTTTGCGCTTGTCCATATTAAATTTCATCTGTCATTTTGAAATCCAGTCTCCCAATTTCTCAAGGTCCCCTTGCAATTTTTCAGAATCCTCTTGTGATTTAGCAATTTTGAATAATGTTGTGTCTTTTGCAAATATCACCTCCGTTATTGTTCCCATTTACAGGTCTTTTATGAGTATGTTAAAAAGCAGCAGGCCCAGCACAGATCCCTGCGGTAATCCACTATTCATCTTTCTCCATTGGGAAAATTAGTCATTTAGCTCTGCTCTCTGTTTTCTCTCTTTTAACCAGTTCACAATTGTGATGGGGTCTATAGAACATTACCGGTCCCTCTCCAAAGGGATTATCAACAGTCCCCTTTAAGAGAGTCTGCACCCCAGAGTTCAGGCTGGGAGGGCGTGGCTCACAGGGAGAGGTTAAGAGTTCAGGCGGGAGAGAGGCCCGTGGAGCCAGAAGTCCTTCCAAGGCAAGCTGTGCAAAGGAGTTCTGAGGTAGGAACTTTAACTGGGGCTGGAGGAAGGGCCGGGAGAACCCGTTTGTGGAGGTTTAACAAGCTGGGAGAGAAGTAAAGCTGATTTTGTTTTTCCTGAACTGCTGTCTGTTCTGTGTTATACAGAAAACCCATTTCCACCACATGCCACACTACCACACCAATACACAATAATACTACTAGTACTACTACTACTACATATCATTTGTATAGCACTTCAAGGCATATGCAGCACTGTACATTTGCAAGTAAGAGACAGCCCCTGTTCATCAGAGCTTACAGTCTAATTAAGGCAGACCACCAAACAACTAGGACTAGGATAATTCTGGAGGAATGGCAAGATGTAGGTGATGAGCAGGAGAATAAGGGGATCAGGATCTAAAGGCATTCTCAGAGAGGTAGGTTTTAAGCCTACCTTTGAATAGGGCCAGAGATGAAGCATGGCATACTAACTCGGGTAGTTTGTTTCATGCATATAGAACAGCAAGATGAAATGAGCAAAGTCTGGAGTTGGCAGTGGCAGAGAAGGGCAGATATTAAAGGGATCTGCCAAAGGAGCAGAGTTCCCGAGGAGGGGTGTAGAGTGAGATAAGAGAGGAAAGGTAGTAAGAAGCTGCAGAAGGAATGCACTTATAGGTCAGTAGAAGAAATCTGAACTGAATGCAGATATAGATAGGGAGCCAGTGAAGTGACTTGAGGATATAGCTTAGGTGAGCAAAGCGAGACTGGCAGAACATTAGCTGCATGGCTGAATTTTGAACAGATTGAAGGGAAGAGAGATGATTCTGAGGGAGATCAGAAAGCAGCAGGTTGCAATAATCTACTAGTTGCAATAGTACACTGTCTCATTATCCTATGGGGTATGTTTACTAAACCCTCTTAATGTGCGCCCAGCGTTAGTGTGTAGGATAGCATATAAGGAGTGGGTGTTTCAGTTTAAAGTAGCAAAACGGGATTAGCGCGCGATAACGCACGCTGCTGCGCACATTATCGGGCAAAGTGCCGCTAAGCGCGTTACCGCGCGGTAATCATAAGTAGGCGCACAGACATCCAAACATAGAAACAGAAGTGTAGCACAATGGTTAATACACTGACTGATGATATGGGGGTCATGAGTTTGATCCCCAGTGTGCCTAATGCATAAGGCCTGCTGAAGCATCAGCTGTGACAGGTAAGTATTCTTTCCTGAGGCATTTTATTTGTATTTTATTTATTGCTGCCAGCAAACACACCCTCACGTGCCGTAACCTAAGGTGTTGCATAAGGCACCCTATAAAGCACTCCATAGGGAACATTATAAAGTGCACTGTCCGCCATGGCACCCTATAATGTCCCCTATAGGGCACCCTATAAGGCGCTCCATAGGACACCTTATAAGGCACCTTATACGGACTGTAACCATAAGGTGCCTCAGAAGGCACCTTATAGGGCGCCTTCTGAGGCACCTTATGGTTACAGTACCCTGAGGGTGTTTTGCTGGCAGCACTAATGTACATTAAAAAAAGACAATGCTTTGGACAGCCCTATCAAAGAACCCCACTGTGGGTTTGAACCCATGACCTCTGGCTCTACAAGTAGTGAAATAACCAGTGGGCTACAGCTCTATAGCTGCTAGCAAACCCCTGGCTGACTGCAGAAGGACTGCACGTCACCACACAAAGTCTGCTGTGGTCACCAGGATAGGGTTAACCCACCCATACCCATGATGCACTGCACATGTAAATCAGCAGTCTACAGATGATCACAAGATGGGGTATGCACCCCCACAGCACCTCGGCCTGGTAGGGGGAACTGACCGTGTGTGGTACTGGCACAGAGTAGCTACACACCGTCACTTTGTGCAGGTACTGCACTCACCCTGAGGGTGAGGTGGGGCGCTCAGCACCAGGTCCACAGCAGAGATAGGCCATGCTGCAGGTCCCCAGCAGTGCTAATGTGTGAGATAGGTAGTTTCTGCAGCCACACCTTGGATATATCTGTATGTCTCAGTCAGGTTTAGCCCCTATGGACCCCTAGGAGGATTATGTACCACCACCCTCCTCCTCCTCATCCAGGGCTGAGGGGGGTAAACAGGTCTCCTACCAACAGATCCACATTCTACCTCCTTGCAATGGTGGCAGTAGCAGGGACCATCAACCCCAGTCCTGCTGGGGAACAGACACCCTACAGAGCAGTCAATGCAGCTCTGTACACATCCATAACACAATAGCAGACAGACATTAGGCCTGGACATGCTAAGCTGCACCCCACCACTATCTGATATGCTCCTTCAGCCGCTGCACCCTGCAAGGCATTCCATCAAGACACATACCAGCTGCAGACAGCTTGCTAGCTAGTCCATAGTGCATGTTCCTGGTGGAAATGCGTGCACCCAGAACTGGGATGTCAGCATACACACCAAGCAGATAAGTCAGTGACTGGGCCCCAAAAGGGAACCCATAAATATCACATGAGAAAAACAGGATCTAGCACTATGGGGGAGCCTAGCCATGCCGTGGTCACTACTCAGTCAGGGTGAGAGTGATCTCCCAGCGGAACATGCTGTGGCCACCCTGTCTGTGCAGGTGGTGGCCGGGCACTACAATGTCCCAGCCAGTGCCCTATGCCCTGTGCAGATGCATCCTGGACAGGCCACCCTGTCCGGGCTATACCCATGGTACCTTGCTCCTCATTATGCACATTGGCAGGCCAATACTGGCAACAGTGCTGGCAGTGTGGGCTGTGGAGGGTGTTTGCAGCCACCACACACTAGATAGACAGACACACACTGCCACACCTACGCCACCTGTGCTACTATAGAGGTGTTTAGCAGCCCTGGCCACCACACCAGTCCTGGGCACAGTGCAGGCATGGATATGGTACGCAATACTGTTGGGGGTCACTCCCCAGGGTGGTAAACACTGTCAGAGACCAGACCTGAAGCACACTCCACAGACATCAGAAAGGTTGCTATGATGGAGCTCAATCAGCAAACTGTGCTTAACGTAGGAATTGCTATCTGTCAGTAATCATAGCAAACGTTTGATAGCTGTGTACCGTATTCCCAGGTGTAGGGTGGCATTGCTAAGGTATGCAAGTGCTAGTACTGGGAGATGCACGCAGGGCCCAATGTCCTGCCTCTCCAGGAGGCATTGGCTAATGAAGCCTGTGGGTGTGGGTGTGTCTGCCCCTGTTGGCTGCTGCTTTACGGCAGAGGTTCCCAACTCCAGTCCTGGTGTGCCAAACACTGTTCGGGTTTTCATGCTGTCCCTAATGAATATGCATGAGATACATCTGCATACCATGGGGGTGGTGCATAGATATGCAGCACAGGCATCTTTATTAGAGGCAGCATGGAACCTGACTGGTGTTTGGCCCTCCAGGACTGCATTTGGGAGACTCTGCTCTAGGTAATGCGCCTGTTTATGGTGTCTTTGCTCTGTAAGGTAAAATGTAGGTGTTTTGGGCATGTTTACGTCATCTGCAATAAAGGTTCTGTCTGTATTAGCACGTTGTAGTAGTGGGTAAAATATGGGGACTGGGTTGGCAGGCACCATAGCTGGGACTTGA
The DNA here is from genome assembly GCA_033557465.1 of Ichthyophis bannanicus. Classification (NCBI taxonomy): domain Eukaryota; kingdom Metazoa; phylum Chordata; class Amphibia; order Gymnophiona; family Ichthyophiidae; genus Ichthyophis; species Ichthyophis bannanicus. The sequence goes on along the minus strand of CM066032.1, from coordinate 1,633,181,741 downwards.
GCCTGTGACCTTCTGTTTTCTAACACACTGGTTGTGTGCACTGCACCACCTTCTTGCCACAGAGACAGTACATTCCCTGGTGATACCATGACTGTTTGTCTGGCAGGGCCTGTCTGTTGCAGTGCATGGCACCCACCTACACAGGGCTAGGCCATGGTCTGCTCTGGGCAGCTGCCACTGCCCCCCTCCACCACCAGTACCCCTCTGCCACCATGCTGACATGCCCTTCTGCTGGTGGTGCTGGTGGTGTGCAGTCTCAAGCCATCCAGTGTGCAGGTAGGCGGCTGCCTATGGTGCGTGTTCTGGGGTAGGGGTGCCTGCATAGATGTCCAAGCTTTCCCCCAACACCGCCTGCCAATGTTCTGTGCCCTTGGAGGTACTTGCTGGGTACTATCCCCTGTGACACTGTGATAAACACTCTCGTGCCCATGTTGGGCCCTCATCAGTTGCTCTCTGGCTGCTGTAAAGTTTCAGCATTCCTAAGTGCCACCTAGGCATCTGCCTAGTCCTCACTTTGCCCCAGCTGCACCACAGCATGTGCCGCCTGCAGCCCTCTGTATCCCCTTTCCCAGCATCTGTCCAGTTGCCCATTCCGACATGCCCACCCTTCTGTTGTGGAACAAGTGCATGCCATAGGAAACCTGTCCAATGGAGAGGGAAACCCTGATCAGTGTTATTTCACTGTGGGATCATTCACCTTGTATGGGGACGGAGCGTAGACCCTTCCAAAATTCATATCTTTTTTTGGGGGCTTTCTTGGGAGTGTTTTTTGATGTTTCCCATTACTATCACTATTGCCCAGCTTGGTTATGTTTTTTGTATATTTTGCTGGGGTCCTTTTCAATGTTTATTTGTACTTTTGTTCCGTGCACATGTATCACACTTATCACTTTTTTGTAGGTTTCCCTGGTTTTGCTGTACATTGCTGACATAAATGGTTTCTCTTCCCTTTAAATCAGCTCTAACGCGAGGTTTTCACTTGCGTTATTTTTGGCCTCAAATTTCTTCAGCGCTCGTTTGCGCTGCTGCGCGTGTTAGCGCGCGCTAGGGCACATTTGTGCCCCGTAAAGCGTCATTATCGCGCGCTAAGGTACCTTAGCGCGCGATAATTGCACAGCGCGCACGTTAAGAAGGTTTAGTAAACATACCCCTATGACTTGCTAATTTTCTCTCTTCAGGGACCTTGTCAAAGGCTTTCTGAAAATCCAGACACACTATATCAACCGGCTCACCTTTCTCTACATGTTTATTCACACCCTCTACACCATATAGATGTGAAAAGAGGAATAAGATCATGGGTAGAACTGTTTTAAAATCACCCAGCCTGATTCCAAAAGCCAAGATTCTGTAATACAAAGCATTTCAGGATCAAAGAATATATCAAACCATAACTGAGTCTTATTTCTTACTGAATGGCATTTAACAATATGATCAAGGATTCGGCACCTTCCTGAGGAGCAGTACTGAGAACACTCTCATCCTGCAGTGATATCTTGGTTATAGTGCAGCTGAAGCATGCTCTAGCTTCTGTACATGCCATGGAACACCCTCTGCCTGTAATTACTGGAATAGCTGAAGCAGCTGAAGTTCAACAGATAATCCAAAAGTAGCAATGTCTTAACAAGAAAGTAATCATTATTACAATATATAAGTGGGAAAAAATCCAAAGTAATTCCAGGTACCCAGAAATTAATATTAATAAACAATACTGCAAGCTATATAAAAAGCAACATGGATCTACAGTAGAATTGCTGGGGACTTGGTGTCCTTTCTACACCAGCTTGGGCTAACCCCTTCATAAAGGCAATTAAAAACCCTAAACAATAAATAAATATGCTTGTGTAGTGCTCTTCTTGATATAAGAGCACATTTGTCTTCCTGTTATGTGCTCTGAGTGTGTCAACACCTGTCCAAGGGGTCGGACTCTTCTAAGTAATGTCTCCATTCCTAAAATGTCACCTTCAGGACTAGGAGTTAAGCATACTCTTATAGCCATATCCAAGCATCCATCTCTACTATCTGAATGTACCAGGAAGGGCGCAGTGGTAAATGCTTTACTTAGTTGTTCAAAATAGTATTTTAAAATGTATTTATGATTTTAGTTCACGCCTTTTCAGTAGTACTTCAAAGTGACTTACATTCAGGTACAATAGGTATTTTAAAGTCCCTAGAGAGCTTATAATTTAAGTTTGCACTTGAAGCAATAGAAGGTTAAGTGACTTGCCCAAAGTCACAAGGAATATCAATGGGATCTGGTTTCCCTTGCTCCCAGCCCACTGTGCTAACCACAAGACTATTCCTTCATTCCTTAGATTTCTCCTGAGTCTTTTTCCTTTCACTCTTATTCCATGATCCTTCTTCCAGCATTTTCTTTCTGCGGAAAGAAGCCTGCCCCCTAAATGCTTATACCTTGGAGGTACTTAGATGTCTCTATGAAATCTGTCTTATCCCATCTTTCCGCTAGGGTATATGGGCCCGATTTTTGAAGGCCTTTACATGGGTAACTTCCTTAGTTACCTGTATAAAGACTTTATCTGGGATTTTTGAAGGGCACCTACACGGGTAGAGCCCTTCGAAAATCCTGGCTAAGTCCCTAATACACCACGATGTTATCCGCATGTAAGGGGGTTCTGGGGTAGAGCAGGGGCAGAGAAAGGGGCTACACGGGTAGCAGCGATTTTCGATACTACCCACGTAGCCCTCTGCGCCTTAAAGATAGGCAAGGTTTCTCCTCGTCTATCTTTAAGGTGCAGAGGCTATGCAGATAGCATCGAAAATTGCTTCTACCCGTGTAGCCTTTGCAGCTGCTGGGGCATCCAGGCTAACCCGAATTTTCATTTCCGCCGCTGTGGAAGTGAAAATCTGGGTTAAGGGGATCGGTGGGCAGGCTATGTGCTGCTGCGGCGCATAGCCTGCCTACTTCAAAATTGGGCCCTATAGGGGTCATTCTGAGGCACAAATATTGGGGATGGACATCTCAATGTCCATCCTCACTATTCGGGCCCCTTCTCGATCCTGACTGACTTCCCTGCTCATTGTACATCTGGGGCCAGCAGCTAGAATGGGGAACTTATTCTGCCTTGGAAGTGAAATAACTAGTTGGAGGGGGATGGAAGGCCCAGCAGGGATGGCGGGGTCAGCGGGGGATGGCAGGGATCAGGCTGTGGGAAATGCACTTTCTGAACCGGTGGCCGGTGATCGCAGCTTTTCAATGGAGCCGCAGTGCCATGGCAACCAGATGTCATGGCGCCATGGCTCCATTGAAAAGCCCTGACGGAGTTATCCGGGCAAGGCCTATACGCGCAGGCCGGACTGAATCGGGGTCCCAGCCTAAACATACAGGCCTGGTCGTGATTCTGATCCAGTGGGGCTAGGCATGCCCCATGGGATCAGAATCCTGGCTAACTCTGTGCGTCCAGTTCTGACCGGACACACAGAGGGCCAGGACATCGATGTCAGAATCGCGCCCTATAGGTTTATATATTTAAGTCTCTCCCCATATGCTTTAGACAAAGACTGTTGACCATTTTAGTAGCTACCCTCTGGACTGACTCCATTTGGTTTATATCCTTTTGATGGTGTCTTCAAAATTATACACAGTATTCCAAATGAGGTCTCACCAGAGATTTCTACCAAGATAATATCACCTCCTTTTTCCTGCTGGCTATTTGTTTCTCTGTGTATCAAAGCACTCTTCCAGCTTTTGCCCTTGTTTGGCCATGCTTATCAGGCACAATCACCTTCAGACTCTGCCCTTGTTTGTGCACTGAAGAACTTCACATCCGTATACTGTACTGCCCCCTGGGGGTTTTGCAAACACAAATGCATGACCCTGCATATTTTGCATTAAATCTTAGCTGCTAAACTAGATGATTCCTCAAGCTTTGTTAACCCCCTCTTTGTTTTCTACACCTTAGGGTGTCTCCCTTGTTGCACATTTTGCTTTGATCTACAATAACCTTTCTCAATATCACCTACAAAGGTGTTGAAAAGAATGACTGCAAGGACAGATCCCTGTGACACACACTGATTACTCCCCTTTTCACAGAGAGAGTGTCGTTTACCGCTACCATTTGTTGCCTTAAAGGAGAATCAAAAAAAGAAAGCAGGTCAAACTGATGACTTTCCTCAGCCATACTGGTGGGAAGATGCTGTTTAAAAGAACATGCCCCATTTTAGACAATACGATTTCCTGTGTGGTACTGTGATATTGTTTTTAGTAAATATCCTAAGACAGTAGCTTTCTTTTAATTAAATCACCACATTAAGAGCAAATGGCAGTAAATTCTCTGCCTCTTGTGCAAAACCCTTTTTAGGTATAGATTTAATTACCTAGAAATGTAGTAATGAGTTATATTAGTGACTCAGAAAGGCAATTTGGCAGGACAGACAAGTCTTACAATTCTTTTTTTTTTTTTTTTTTAGTGCCATCAAGTCAGTGTTGACTCATAGCGACCCAGCTACCTCTGGGTTTTCTTGGCAATGTATCACCAGAAGTAGACTGCCAGCCTTTTCTTCCAAGGCGATGGAGGGTAAAGTGACTTGCCCAAAGTCACAAGGAGTGACTCTGGGCAAGTAAAACCCTTGATCTTCTGGGTACTAGGCAGTTGCTCCAACCACTAGGCTACTCCTTCTTACCAGCCATGATATCCTGTTTCTGTGTTTCAAGACATCTCTAATTACAAGGAACCAGTCATTTCTCTACAGTGAGAGAGCCCACAGAAACGAGTCTGCCCTTCACTGGAGCCTCTGGGCTTACCTGTAGAGTTATTCTTCTTGTTGTTTCTTGCACTGGAATCTGAATGTTAACAACTCCACTCTCTAGAACAAAATATTCCTGTAATTCCGTAGTTCCGGTCTCATAAGAAAATGACCTTGCAGCATAGTACATTTCATATGATGTATTATATTGAATTATTTGAACGGTCAGTTTTTTATTTCTTTCTTCTTCTGTCAGCGGTTGGAAATCATATCTATATATTTTCATCTGCAACAAGAAAATGGACCATTATTTATTTATTTATTTATTTACAGTCTCTTATATACCGCACTATTCATCATCAGCGCGGTTCACATGGAACAAAATGCTCAGTACATTCAACACGTAGGAGTTTACAGGTAACAGGGCATAAATAACTTGGATAACCGGGGTAACTATATACAAGACATACTACATGGAATCATATGCACAGAGGTTTCATAGGAAATCACCAGCCCACTATTAGCCCACCATTAGGTACTGCAGTATAATAATAGCACTTCTTTTGAATTGGTTTAGCTGCAATATATTATCAGTCAGTTTAAATCCCCCACCCCCAAACACAATATTCACATATTGTTGCAGGGCAAAAAGAATATGAGTAATTCTTTTAACGATAATGGAGCCACTGGGAAATATTTCCATTTGCTTCTCACAATTTATCGTGAGATGTCAGTGGCTCTAGTGGTGTCAGTTTATGTAGCACAAGTTAACATGAAAAACTGTTCTACCCTCTCAAAACTATAATCAGGGTCAGGGGCTGCTGAAACATCCACTCTGACTGACTGGGGGTTTCCCAGGACAGGTTTGGAAACCACAGGTATAGGAGAAATAGTCATCAAAAAGAGTAGAGTTCCCACAGCTGAGTGGAAAATCACTGAAATGCTTGAAAAGATGCTAGAAGACAGGACTGCTGCCAAGCATAAACTTGGCATCTTCTCAATAGTATGGTCCCTGATCTATAAACAAAAGAGCCACGCACCTCAGCAGCTTTGAAACAGACCTCGTCCAGAGCAAGAGGGTTTCGGGTTTATGTGTAAAGGGAAGAGCAGTTTCCTTTCTTATCTTGTGTGGTGCATGACTTAGGATAATTCATTCTATGGAGAGTTATATTTAGCCCAGCAGCAAGAGTAGTTCTATCAATACTTTTACTTAAGATCAGTCATAATAAGGGTAATTTTATAAGGAGTCGCGTAGAGATACATGTCTCTAGTGCACGTAAATCATGGTATAAATAGGCATTTACGAAAGTAAACACCACAGTTACTGTTTTATAAGTATGCACGTTGCCCCTATGGCATATACTTTCACTGTCAGCATGCATACAGGCAGAGTTTGGGTTCAGTGTGGGTGAAGAGCACAAGTACATGTATAAATTATAAAATCTTATCATTTACGCGTATTCTTTATAAATCTAGGCATGGTATTTGCGACAGCTGTACAGCTGGTGTAAGTGATCGTGGCCACTTATGCTAGTATTTTATAATTAGGCATCTACTTTCCTTCGTAAAATTGGCTTTATATAGGAACTTCAAAAAATGCTTTAACTAGGTGCCCCCTTATAAAAATACCCTCGTAGCTGCAGATTCACTTTTTCTGGCTGGCCAATCTCTACCCATTCCTGAAAGAATCCTTGCAGCTATCTCTACTGGGCTCATTAAGGAGACCTGGAGCTATGTAGCTATGAGCCTTCATTCATGGATTCTTGAAGTCATATCACAATTTAATCCCCATTCATTCCAACCTTGAAGAAGACAAGGGATAACATAGGCAATCCTCTGTCTGAGAACTCAAACCGTGACCTCTGCATGCTTAGTGCTGCCAACGACCAGCTCATTGAAAAAGTGGCAAGATTTGGAACCAAGCTACATGTTCTTTATGGAACTGATGAGCAATGAAATCAAGCCCTAGGCATTAATATTAGTGTGTGTTCATTTTTACTCTAAACTAGTAAATTTGTGAATACTTTTATCAGATACACCACAGAAAAATCACCGCTGCCTGATCTGCAGATCCAGACTAGTGCCTGGCCTCCACCCTCAGCATCTTGCAGCAACAAGAGATCCTAGTGGTGGCTTTCAAACATGTGGAAGGCCCTTTTGGAACTCATGCACACCTCTCCTTCCTACCTACAGCATGAACCATGAAACATGAGAATTCATGGACAGCATGCTGAGCATGATTAGCAGGGAATGGACAGCCCCACTTTGTGCTACATTCATATAGCATGCACCATCTGCTGAGGGCGGGGGGAGGGGGGGGTGGAGGAGCAGAAGTCCATAAGTAGTAAGGAGCATGGAGCAGAACCATCTGCACTGTAAAGAACTGTATTTGGGTGAGATGGGCAATGTGCCCAAGTTAAAGACAGCTATGAGTAGAGGACAAGAAGAGTATAGCAGTGAGAGACAAGAGGTAACACTGAAGCATGATCTCTCTCTGTATGACAGCAGGGCCAAAATGTGACTAAAGATCAAGAAATGTTACTGAAAAATGCACTGAAGCTGTGGGCAACCCCCCCCCCCAACCCCAAACAACTTGCACTTCATTCTCCAATTCCAGAGAATCCACAGAGATAGCAAGGGTACAAAGCCAATGCAGGAAAACAGAATCAGTTTCTAATCCACAACTTGCCCATTTACCCAGGAGCTCCCATTAACGACCCTGATGACTTTGTATGTTTAGATTTCAGTCTTTCAGTCAGCCCCACTGCAGTCACTAATGGACAAGATTCCTGTGACCCCCATCCGGGAACAGACTCCTGATGTTAAACCTCAATGTGATACTAATAACATTCTCCACACAGCCCAAACTCATATTTCAGTACTGATACATATTTCATGTCCTAACTCAGAATGAGGTACCATGATCATCATCCCAGTGAATTCTATTGATCTGAACCACAGTATAGAAAATGTAACAGATCTGAGCAGCAGTAGAGAGATTTCAACAGTTCAGAACAGCAGTATAAAGAAGATAGTGTTGAAGATTGCTATAGGAGTCATAGAATTATGTTAGAAGTTAAAGTGAAGAATATTCATTTATTTATTTAAAATTTATATATACCATCTACTTGCTTCTAAAGAAACTATCAAAGCAGTAAAAAAACAAAAACATAATCCAAATAGAATAAAAACATAACCCTACCACAATAAAAAAACATAAATCTAAACACAAAATTCTATTTACTTTCTTGGCTGCTGCTGTACTCTGGGCAGAGGGTTTCAATGTAATATCCACAATGATATCTAAATCCTTTTTCTGGGTGGTAGTTCTTAATGTGGATCCTTGCATCATGTAACCGTAGTTTGGGTTATTCTTTTTTAAGTGCATAACTTTGAACTTGTCCACATTAAATTTCTTCTGCCAATTGGATGTCCAGTCTTTCAATTTATCCAGGTCTCTTGCAATTTTTCACAATCCTCTTGTGCTTTAATAACTTTGAATAATTTTGTATCATCTGCAAATTTGGTCACCTCACTCATTATTCCCATTTTTAGATCATTTATGAAGATGTTAAAAAGCAGCGGGACCAGCACAGATCCCTGAGGTACTCCACTATTCACCTTTGTCCATTGGGAAAATGGCTTTTGAATAGCTTTTGAAATTCACTGACACGCCTGTATCAGGTAGAAGACTTTGGTGGCTCCCTCCACTCTCCAGCTTTAACTAGGTACGATTACACAAACAGGGCCTTTGCCAAAAGCTAAAAACCCTGAGGAATCTCCACCCCCTTATCTCTGCAGACCTATTCCATACTGTCTGCCAAGCCATAGTTATGCCTCTTCTGGGTTATTGCAACATTATTTACCAAGGTCTCCCCAAACACACCATCCACACCTTGCAAATGGCCCAGAACATGGCTGCATGCATAATCATCAGAGTCCCTCATCGAGACCACATCACCCCATCACTCAGGGACAGCCCAAGGGGGGTGCAGGACCATGTGCGGAGACTTGGTGCAGGGTCTCATTTGCATAAGGGACCTCATTTGAATAAATATTTGCATACTGTTAACATGTACTAACTTTTAGTAAACATGCCTCTTAATGAGTGTATGGATAAAGAAAGACTACCAGAGTTCTACACTACCAAACTTCCGTGCCAATCGCCAGGCACATTAGGAAGTACTACAAACACTGCCCATTTAGAACCCATACAAAAAGTCAAAACAGAGTAGTACCTGGATAAAGAACTAAAGCTATTCAAAACAGCACCTGAATGTCACAAAATCATTTCTGTCGGAAGCCGCCGACCTGAGATAGAGAGGGGAAAAGCTCTCTACTCTATGTCGGCAGTAACCGTTTTTTTCAATTTTTTAATTGACATAAAGTGCTTAAAAAACTAATCATAGTGAAAACCACTTATCTGAGAGATGGGCAAGCTGGGCAGCAAGATCAAATACAGCGACATGCATGTTTCGAGCCTACAAGAGGCCCTGTCTCAAGCTGTTCAGATGAAAAAGCGCGCCCATAAGAATGCCAGCTACGTCCAGGTGTATTTAAAAGGCCATGAAACACTCTCTGATTGGCTGCAAAAAGGCATCCCCTGAAGACGTCATCACGACATCAGCGAACTCCGTCCCAAAATCAATCAGCTCAAAAACATCAGTGGAATAAAGAATAAGCTCAAAAAACCTTGAACAGCAGCGTGATCCAAAGCAAGTATTGTCCAGAAAATTCATGAAAAATGGAACCAGCACCTTCCAACAATCAAAGCAAGCTCCACCAGTCGCATTCAAGATTTAACCCCGTGGGGAAGACAGTCCGAAGCCGGAAAATCCAACGTTGCTCGCAACACTGAAGCCGCTGTTCCCGATCTCCGCCTCGGGGGTCCAGGGGGACCGAGTCTATAATTCTCCAGCGAAGATCCTCAAAGCTGTGCTGGTGATGAACACAATGCTCCACCAGGGGCGCTGATAAAAGTTTATGAGCCAGACGTGAAGCATGTTCCCCCAATCTAACCCGGACAGGGCGTATAGTCCTACCTATGTAGGATAGTTTGCAGGGGCAGGTTATCATGTATTTATTTATTTATTTACATTCTCTTATATACCGCACTATTCGGCATCAGCGCGGTTCACATAGAACAAAAAGTCTCAGTACAATAACATGCATGAGTTTACAGATAACAAGGGAAGGAACTTGGATAACAGGGGAAACTATTTACAGTCTATTTACAGATATAATACTACAGCATGGCTACAAGTTATTAGGAACAGGTGCTAATAATATGTTCAATAAACAAAGCGATTCGTCCTATTTCTGTTATTGAGATACCATGGAACTGACTAGCTGGGAGGAATCACTGAAGTCGATGGGTGTAAATGGCTCAATAAGATGTTTGTTAAAGAGGTGGAATTTGAGGGCTTTCCTGAATTGTGTTAAGCTGTCAATGGCCCGTATGCCAGGAGGTAGTGTATTCCAGCACCTAGGGGCACAGAGGGTAAAGGCTCTATTGGCTGTGGAAGAAGAGCAGCTTGTAAGGGCCTACAAACGAGGATAAACAAGTAGAAGAACCCTTAAAAACAAAGGATTTCCCCGAGTATGCATGCGTCCACTGTGATCCTTCCTCCGTTGTAGCACAATATTTACAGTGCCCGCACGGTCGATGACCAAACTGATCCACCAAAAGCCCCAGCGAAAGCCTGGGTAGAGCCGTATGCACCAAGCGGTCGCGGAGGTTTCTGCCCCGTGAATACGCCAGGCGAAGGGGTTTCTGAAAACAAGGGTGAACCCGTAAAACCCCCCAGTGCTTCCTCAACAAAGCTGTTACCGGAGCCGTATGTTGCATATAAGGGAGCACTCCGGTGATGAAATCCTCCTCCGACCGTGAAGGGGTAGATCCCGGGTAGTAGAAAAACCATTCCCGATGGAAAAAACGAGCTCGAACATAGGCTCGGCGGATCACGGAGGTAGGATAACCACGCACCAAAAGACGCTCACGCAGATCCCGGGCTTGAACTTTAAATGCAGACAGCGAAGAGCAAATGCGTCTCAAACGCAAAAATTGACCCACCGGGAGACCCCGTCGTAGAGAAGCTGGATGATGGCTATGATAGCGAAGCAGAGTATTGCGTTGAGTGGGCTTCCGAAAAAGCGTAGTAGTCAGAGCCTCCCCTTGACGTTTAACCAAAACATCCAAAAACTCAATCTGATTAGCATCAGCATGCATAGTGAACTGTATATCCGGGTTAATGTTGTTCAGCCATTCCACAAAAAGAATCAACTGGTCCATAGTAGAAGCCCATAAGAGAAAAACATCATCCAGAAAGCGGAGCCACAAATGGACGTACTGGAATGCAGGAGCCGGATAGATGAAACGTTCCTTGAAATCAGCCAGAAAAAGTGTGGCAATCGAAGGTGCCACCGTGGCCCCCATAGCCACCCCATGGCATTGCTGGTAAAACTCTTGTAGGCTCGAAACATGCATGTCGCTGTATTCGATCTTGCTGCCCAGCTTGCCCATCTCTCAGATAAGTGGTTTTCACTATGATTAATTTTTTAAGCACTTTATGTCAATTAAAAAATTGAAAAAAACGGTTACTGCCGACATAGAGTAGAGAGCTTTTCCCCTCTCTATCTCAGGTCGGCGGCTTCCGACAGAAATGATTTTGTGACATTCAGGTGCTGTTTTGAATAGCTTTAGTTCTTTATCCAGGTACTACTCTGTTTTGACTTTTTGTATGGGATTGTTCTGTGTCATCACAGTCATTTAGAACCCATAGCAAACCCGCCATATAATAACAGTACTACCAGGACTCATAAAGCACCATACCCACTTATCAAAAGGCGACATTGCAAATATTAAACCAATACATCTCAGAGAATACCAATACATCTCCTACTAGGGAAAGACAACAAATGGCACTGTCAAATAGAAACTACATGAACAGAATACCTCAGCTCGGTTACACATGCAGAACGTTGACCATCATCAAACAAAAAACAAGGGATCACAATTTAGAAATAGGAAGACAATAATTAAACTGGGAATCCCAAAAAACAAACTTGGAATGTACAACAACATTGGAGAAATAAAACCATAAATTAATTTCCACTTGTACTAAACAAAATGCAGATGTTAAAGACGCACATTTCCCAGAGCTGACATATTCCAGTTATTAAATTCAAAATAAAAAAGTATTTTTCTACCTTTTGTTGTTTGTGCATTTTATTTTTCAGTTGTAATTGCTCCAGTCAATTTCTTCTGGCTTCTTCTTGTCTTCTGCTATCTCTCCATTGTCTGCTGTCCATTTATCCTTTCTTCTCTCTTCTAGTTTTTTTCCATTCACTCTCTACATCTGCTTTAACATACTGATCTTTCTCCTTTTTCTCTTTCCTCCATCTCTTTCTTTATTCCTTTTTCATCCACTCAAATTTTACCCTTCCATCCTCAATCCCCACATACTCTCCCAATACCCGGCCAATTGTAGAATTTTCTTCCCTCCCACACAAAATATTTTTCCCCTCTCCATTTCACTCTCCCAGCCCCATCTTATTGTAGTCCTCCCCCAACATCCGCTCCCTTCTAGTTCCAGCCCCACCCAGCATCTGCTCCCTTCTAGTTCCAGCCCCACCCAGCATCAGCCCATTTCCAGTCCTAGCCCCCCATCAGCCCATTTACAATCCTATCCTAGCCCCTTCGTCAGCCCATTTCCAGTGCTAGCTCCCCCTCACTCAGCCCATTTTCAGTCCAAGCCCCTTCCCCATCAGCTTTTTCCAGTTCAAGCCCCCCTCCACTCAGCCCATTTGCAATCCTAGCCCATCAGCTCATTTCCAGTCCTATCCTAGTCCCACCATCAGCTCATTTCCAGTCCTAGCTCCCCCATCCATTTCCAGTCCTATCCTATCCCCTCCATCAGCTCATTTCCAATCCTAGCTCCCCTCCATTCAGTCAATTTCCAGTCCAAGCCCCCCACTCAGCCCATTTCCAGTCCAAGTCCCCCCTCCCCTCCCCTTCCCTCCCCTCCCCTCCCAAAGAGCTCCATGGCTATCTAAAATGCTTTAGAGGCAGCCGGAGAGGCCCTGGCTCACCTCTAACAGTTGCCAAATTGAAGTGCATCTTTTTCCTTCACTTTGGCAGCTGTACTGAAGTTTAGAACGCTGCCGTGCTGAGGTCAAAGAGGACTTCCTGTTTCTTGGCACTCAGTGTGGCAGCATTCTAAACTTCAGTACAGCTGCCAAAGTGAAGGAAAAGGATGCGCTTCACTTCGACAGCTGTTAGAGGTGAGACGGGGCTTCTCCGGCTTCCTCTAAAGCCGTCCTGCCTGCCATTCAATGCGGGATGTTGTTGGCTTGGGGCACCCTGAAGCGCAGGGCCCTGTGCAAACAACGTTCTCGCACAATGGACGGGCTGGCCCTGCCATTACTTATACGGCTACACTAGCTACCAATGACTGCCAGAAGCAAATTCAAAGCCCTTACCATAGCATTTAAAATCCTGCATCTCCAAATCCACAGCTGAGCAGTCTCAAAGAATTTCCACTCTTAACCTCCTAAAGAGTCCAACCCGGATAATCAAGAGCAAGCAGTTCATTTGCAATCAAGCCTTCTCACTATTTGCCCCCACATTATGGAACTCCCTACCGCCAACACTAAGAGAAAGCCCAGACCTGTCGGAATTCAGAAAAAAAGCATAAAATATACCTCTTTCAGAATGAATATAACGTGGATACGGACTGAAGGACTCAACCACCTTAAAATACACTCTAAGTACACAACAGACAAATACTCCGGTATATGTACATAACCGGACCAATTAACCAGTAGAACCATAACTGTAAAGAGTGGAATTTTAAACTGTTAAATTAATGTTGCACCATTTCTACTGTTCCTGTTTCATGTAAAACAGTGTGCTGACCAAGCCCTGTTACACATTCCTTAAGCGTAAACTGCTTTGAATTGTACAAAGGCGGTATAGAAGTAAGTTTTAAATAAAATAAATAAATAAATATATGTGTGCATCTACTGTATGTCTATGCATATATATTTATGTAACCAGACCTAGTTAAAGCAGGAAGAGTGGGGGAACTACCCGAGCCTTCTGCCCTGATACAAGCATGTCCGCCAATTTCAAAACACAGAGGATCTCTAAAGGAAAAAAAGGGGACCATTGTAGTAGTTGATATGGAAGGGCAGACTAGATAGGCCATGTGGTCTTTTTCTGTCGTCGTGTTTCTAAAAGCTACTGGAAAGTGATTGCATTTTCAGAGATGGATTTATCGTTTGGTCATCCCTAGACCTAAGAGTGAGGGGGGAGGGGGGGGGAGACAGTTCAGAAGGAGGCCTTCCAAAATTGTGACATAGTCAATAGGCAGTTACTTTGCTACTTCGCCTCTCTACGCTTGGATTCACCCCCTTGAAGTCGCATGCCACCATCTAGACATAAGGCACTCATATGCAAATTCCTAGTCTGCTTAATGGGATGCCTGGCCCCATCCATTTTGATGGGTCCATGGATTTCTACAGTTCCTGTGTTTCAAAACTGGAAAGATAGATTGCTGGAGCTTTCAGTGTTTCCCTAACTATTCTTTTGGCGATACAAGTCTTATTCATATCCATACTGATTTCTCTGTAGGGGGCTGGTGTGCTGCATACATTTTTTCTTCATGTAGGTGTGCCTTGGGCTTGTAAAGACTAGAAAACATTGCTTTAATGTGTGTTTGTATTTCTCACAGTCACTTCATTGTATGTCTGCCAAACCTTAAAGCTTAAGGCAGTTTTCTACAGTTTGTGACTCAATTTTATTTAAAGGAAAAATGTATTCTCCCACAAGCTTACTGCAATTTCATAAGAGATATGTAAACTAATAAGGAGGTTATTCCATAAACTGAATAGGGTGTTTGCATGTGCACGGGAGACGTGTAACACCTGAAAACATCTACGCCAGTATTCTGAAACATGGCTCCCATGCACATCCAGGGCATAAAGATGGGGATCCCAGAACACGCCCGGGAGGGTAGAATGGGGGCGTGGTTTGCCACAGAGACATATAAAGCGCGTGTACATTTTATGTGTTCCCCGTAGATGTGCCCGGTATTCCTGCTGGAGACATGGAATAAGGACAGTACTTAGAAATTATTCTGCTGTGTTTGAATAGAGGTTGTGACAAGTATGCTGCAAACCGGTGTGACTGCAGTCTGTAAAACACCGTAAGATGCATTTATAATAAACAGAAATCAGGGGTAAGGAAATCTTGTAAGATAAAGGAGCATTAAGAACTACTCTTAAAGATATTTTAAGAAGAGCTATTGTGATTATTCTGCCTATGCTTACATTTGCTGTGTGCTAAAGGAGCTAATCTGGGGGACCCCAACAATTCCTGTGTTATGGAAAATGGGAATGTTGATAAAAGAGTTGTATGTGTGAGTCTGCAACAGGGTCTTGTTTGAGCGAGATATTTGTAGGTCTGGGACTCCATGCTATCACGGTATACCAGCTTTTAGTTATAGGTGCTGAGCATCTTTTTCCATGAATTACGTCTTTTGTGAATGCAAGTGAGAGTGTGTGTGTATGTGGTTTGAGGGTTGTACTGGCCAGGCATTCATGCCCTTCCTGATCTACAAGTCAGGGAAGGTATGAATGCCTGGCCAGTATCTGGATCATCTGTATGATACATGCCAGTGTAACAGGGCAGCCACATATCAGCCGGGTCAGGCATTGGGAGACATGATTGATGTTATGCCAGTATTTCGCAGATTGTGCCATGTGGCCTACATCCTTACCCAGGATACATGTAAGCTATGAGTAGTGATATATATATGGAGACTGGCAATTTGACATGATGGCACAGGAATCCCCCTCCTATGCCACACAGGTCTGACCAGGGGAGCAGTGCCACAAAGCAGACTGTGGGAAGGCAGGCAGAGTTACTCCACAGATAGCAGATGTATACAGACCAACATAAGCCTCTTAGACATTGTATGGAACAGGTATAGCCATATGTAGGAAGCTGCTGTGAGAAAGGCCAGTCTCCAGATATGTGGGAAACAGATGCCATAGCCAGACAGCCATAGGCATTAGAAAAGCATAGTGATGGTGACTGAACCCTGGAGTGCAGGCGTAGATGGAGCTCGTTGGCATGCTGTGTATGTGGGTCCTGGCAGCTGGAGTGTGCATTTGCTCTCCCGACACTGCGTTGAACAACTACCCAGTACCAGACTATCTGCGGTGTCCTTGAGGGCTTTAAAATAATGCCTTATGGCCCTTGTGTGCTGTGACTGAGCCCTGGAGTACAGACGTAGATGGAGCTCATTGGCATGCTGTGTGTGTGAGTCCTGGCAGCTGGAGTGTGCATTTGCTCTCCCGGCACTGCGTTGAACAACTATCTGGCACCGGATTATCTGCGGGGTCCTTGAGGGGTTTAAAACTCTTCCCTATGGCCTTTGTGTGCTGTGACTGAGCCCTGGAGTGCAGGCGTAGACGGAGCTCGTTGGCGTGCTGTGTGTGTGGGTCCTGGCAGCTGTAGTGTCCATTTGCTCTCCCGGCACTGCGTTGAACAACTACCCGGCACCTGACTATCTGCGGGGTACTTGAGGGCTTTAAAACTCTGCCCTCTGGACCTTGTGTGCTGTGATTGAGCCCTGGAGTGCAGGCGTAGACGGAGCTCATTGATGTGCTGTGTGTGTGGGTCCTGCTAGCTGGAGTGTGCATTTGCTCTCCGGCACTGCGTTGAACAACTACCTGGCACCGGACTATCTGTGGGGTCCTTGAGGGCTTTAAAACTCTGCCCTACGGCCCTTGTGTGCTGTGACTGAGCCCTGAAGTGCAGGTGTAGATGGAGCTCGTTGGCGTGCTGTGTGTGTGGGTCCTGGCAGCTGGAGTGTGCATTTGCTTTAAAACTCTGCCCTACAGCCCTTAGGCCATGGCCCAAAGGGCGTGACCAAAGGGATGTGACCAAAGGGGCATGACCAAAGGGGCAGGCCACACCCCTTTGGCGTCCATTGGCATCCTTGGCGTTTTGGTATAATATTGTCTTGTTTGTAGTGTTAATTGTTGTTATTTTACTATGGGGAAACGTAAGGTTAAAAAGTCAACAGAAGATAAGGGTCCGGTGCACACGGGGGAGGGTAAGATGTTTGGGCCTTTAGACAAACATTTCTTAACCCTTCCTGAAAGGTGTTCTCCTACTGAAGGGGCGTCTCTGAGTTCCATTGAGCCGACTCCTCCTACCCCTCCTATCCCTCAGCTCTCTTCTACTCTGGTAAGTGATACTAATAAGGTTCTTTTACCTGTTTACTCTCCGACTCTGTTACCTAACCCTGTGGTGGGTCCGGTTGTTGTGCAAACCTCGATTATCCCTCCAGAGGAGATTACAATATGGACTGCAATTACCACTATAGATGTAGAGGTTTCTATATCCTTTGATTCTTTATTTGTTTATACACAAGAGTCTAACCGGACGTTTGCTGAGATGGACGCTCAGTTGACTGAGGTGGTAAATTCCTTTTCAGAGGTAAATAAGCAACATTTGCAATTACAAGGTGTTAGCTCTGCTTCTGTTAAAGATTCTTTAATTATTCAGAACAAATTGGAATCACTGGAGAACAGTGCTAAAGTGCTGAATCTCCGTTTTTTGCATTTTCCTATGTCATCGTTGCTTCCCCCCAGATTCTACTTGATAAGTATTTTCATGAAGTTTTGCTCTTTATTGAAAAACTTACTGTACAATCTTGTTATTATATTCCTGCAGGGAAACGTCGGGTTAATGATGATGAAGGTGGGTTAGATGTTATTTCTATAGATATTGACAAGGATTTCACTAATTTCTTGGAAGATTCATCTGATAAGATTGAGAAAAGAGCCACTTTGTTGGCTACTTTTCTCTCTTCTGCAGATAAAATTCGCGTTTTGAAAGCTTACTTTAAGAACAAAGAGAAGTTGTTTTGTGGTTATAAATGATAAATATTCCTGATGTTTCTAGATCTACCCAGGTACGAAGGAAGGGCTTTCTGGCATTAAAGCCCCGAGTAATCGGACTGGGTGCTTCATTTTTTTAAAAATTTCCCTGTAAGTGTATTATTGCGTTTCAAAATTGTACTTATGCATTTTCTGATGTTGCTCAGTTAGAAGGTTTTTGGCTTGATAGGAAGGGATGAAGTTGATTCTGCTCTATTATTGTAATGCCTGTTAAATATGGGGGTGCATTACCTCTTAATTTCCTGGTTTTTCTTTTTTCTTTTTGTATTGATCAGGGTGTCAGTTCACCTTTATGTGGGCTATTGCTGCTATTAATGTGTTTTGGAAATTGTATTTTTGATATTTAGATATTTCCTTATGGATGGCATTTCTTGTTTTGTTTATGTGTGGATTTTTATTATTAAATCTCTAATAAACATATTGATGCAAAAAGAAGAGCATAGTGATGTTGCTCAGCAAGACAATGCATCCTCTGAGGAAATGCAAAGTTAGTTTGCTTAGGATTTTAAAGCGTATTTTTAGAGATGACAAATGCAAGACTAACTGAGGAGTTGCTATACTGCCATGTACGTTTTGATGTAAGGTATATCATGACAAACATGTTAATGTCTACTTGGATCTTATTATACCTTAGAGTGCACTGAGATTACTTTGCAGTGTTCTGGGCATGAAACAGACTAATATATATAGTCTAGTTTGCATCAGCATTTATGTATCATGAGTATTTATGTCTAGTTTGCATCAGCACAACACTGTCAGTGAAAAGAGCTGCTTCAGAGGTGCATATTTTAACCAAGGAGGCGTGGTCATTAGAGGCATCCACGGGTATATCACGGAGATGGGCAGGATCGGAAACCTGCAACTTTCCAGAATGCGGACACCCAAAACAATTGCATTTACCCATGCCCCATAATATTAGCGGGGACAGGTTTCTCTGCTTCACTCTGTGGTCTGTGGCTGCGCCCATGCGTGAGCCTCACCCTGGATATGTGCACAGGGCAGCTGAACAGCATGTTGGGCATGCCGCGCCAGACACGTCTGCATGCCGATTCCATAAAAGCGGGCACATCTATACCCATTGATGCAGAATTGGTATGGAATCGTGTCTGTTTCTAATTTAAACGTGTCCACGGCCCAGAGGTGGATTTTGTGGAATCGGCCTCTAAGGGGTATGTTTACTAAACGTGAATAACGCGCGTAGTATGACGTTAACGACCGTAAGTGCAGTGTAATGCGCGTAAACACGCGCCAACGACCGGTAACATCATACTACGCGCGGTAACCGCATTTAACGATCGTAAAGCCTCGCGGCGCGTTAAAACAGCACAGAAGGTGGAGAGTGGGCGGAGAGAAGGGGTCAATGGGCGGAGAGGGGGCGGGGAGAGGCTCCCCCTCACTAACGCGCTGTAATTCTGAGCTCAATTCCAACGCGAATGAAAACCTGCCGTTAAAGGCATTTAAAGGGAAGAGAAACCATTTCCGTCAGCAATGTACAGAATAACCGGGGAAACACACAAAACGTGAGCAGTGTGATACATGTGCACTGAACAAAATAGCACATAAAACGTTAAAAATGACCACAGGAAACATTTTAAAAAGCATAATACAGCTGGGCAACAGTGATAGCAATGGGCAACAAGGAACAACACTGCCTGGAAAGCACCAAATAAAAAAGAAATGATGTGTGGAAGGGTGTACGCTCCACAGACCCTTTTAAAGATCATTTCATTGTAATGGATTGTCCTGGGAGTGTTGTGTAATGTTTCCCAATGATATCATTGTTGCCCAGCTTGGTTATGGGTGTGTGCCCCTTTTGTGAGGTATTCTCTGAGGTTTATGTGCACCGTTGTCTGCATACAAGGTAAATGAGGTCACAGTAAACCTGTTGCAGAGCAGGGTTTCTGACTCGTCAGGCCGGTTTAACTAACTCCAGGGACTGCACCACCTCTGTGGCCACAGTGTGGTACAACAGACACAGCCAGTGCCTGTAAGACCAGAGGGTCACAGGTTCAAATCCCAGCTGGGGCTCCTGCCAACCCAGTCCCCATAGCTTTACCCACCACTAAACAGTGATAGTAAAGACACACCTTTATTGCAGAGAACATACGCATGGCCTATATTTTACCACACCAGAAACAGGCACATTACCTTAAAGCAGAGTTCCGCAAATGCAGTCCTGGAGGGCCCCACAACATTCCGGTTTCATGCTGCCTCCAATAAAGATGCCTGTGCTGCATAGCTATGCACCACCCCCATGTTATGCAGATGTAGCTCATGCATATTTATGAGGGACAGCATGAAAACCCAAACAGTGTGTGGAACACCAGGACTGGAGTTGGGGAACTCTGCCGTAAAGCAGCAGCCAACAGGGCCACCCACCCACCCACAGGCCCCATTGGCCAATGTCACCTGGAGAGGCAAGACATTGGGTCCTGCCTGTATCTCCCAATACTAGCAGTTGCATACCTTAGCAATGCCACCCTACACCTGGGTATATGGTACACAGCTATCAAACGTTTGCTATGAGAACTGGCAGATATCAATTCCTCTGTTAAGCACATTTTGCTCATTGAGCTCCACCATAACAATCATTCTGATGTCTGCGGTGTGTGCTGCAGGTCTGGTCTCTGACAGTGTTCACCACCTTGGGGAGTGACCCCCCAACAGTCTTGTGTACCATATCCATGCCTGTACTATGCCCATGACTGGTGTGGTGTGTATGGCTGCTGACCACCTCTATAGTAGCACAATGCTGTCATCGGTGTGGGGGTGGTTGTCTGTCTATCCAGTGTGTGGTGGCTGCAAACACCTTCCACAGCCCACACTGCTAGCAATGTTGCCAGTATTGGGCTGCCAATGTGCATAATGAGGAGCAAGGTACCATGGGTATAGGCCGGACAGGGTGGCCTGGCCAGGGCGCATCTGCACAGGGCATAGGGCAGTGACAGGCACATTGTAGTGGCCGGCCACCACCTACACAGACAGGGTGACCTCAGTATGTGCTGCTGAGAGATCACTCTCACCCTGACTGTGCAGTGACCACAGCATGGCTAGGCACCCCCATAGTGCTATCTAGCATTTCTCTCATGTGATATATATGGGTTGCCTTTTGGGGCCCTGTCACTGATTTAACTGTGTATGCTGACATCCAAGTTCTGGGTGCAGGCATCTCCACTGGGCACTAGCAGACTATTTGCAGCTGGTATGTGTTGTGATGGAGTGGCTTGCAGGGTGCAGTGGCAGATGGCTTGCACCAGGGGAATATCAGATAGTGGTGGGGTGCAGCATGCCATATCCAGGCCTAATGTCTGTCTGCTATTGTGTTCTGGATGTGTACAGAGCTGCATTGACTGCTCTGTGGGGTGTGTGTCCTTCAGCAGGACTGGGGTTGATGTTCCCCTCTACGTCCACCTTGCAGGGAGGTAGATGTTGTATCTTTTGATGGGAGACCCTGTTTGCTGCCCTGGGGGAGGGGGTGGTGGTGGTGCATGGACCCTCCTAGGGGTCCATGGGGGCTACACCTGACTGATACAGACAGAGATGTCCAAGGTGTTTCTGCAGAAACTACCTGTCTCACACTATAACACTGCTGTGGACCTGCACCATGGCCTCTTTCAGCCATGGACGTTGCTGTGGACCTGGTGCTTGGCGCCTCACTGCACCCTCAGGGTCAGCACAGTAACCGCACGCTGTGACGGGGTGTGGCTACCCTGTTCCGGTACAACACACGGTCAGTACCCCCTACCAGGCCGAGGTGCTGTGGGGGTGCACATGGTCGCTTCCCCCCTACCAGGCCGAGGTGCTGTGGGTGTGCATTCCCCATCTTGTGTTTATCTGTGGACAGCTGATTTGCATGTGCAGTGCATCATGGGTGTGACTGGCGCAATCCAACCCTGGGGGAATCCAGCGCCTGCTCACAGGCTTTGATAACCCATAGGCCATCCCACGTACATCTGTTAGCATTGTGCATAGGTGCAGGACACCCTACCGAGTCTGTCATATAAGGTACCCACACAGGTAAAAACACACATACCCACGCACGATTGTACGCGCGTCGCTACGCACGCCCCAACGTACATTGTTACGCACACTGCGAGGGTGTGTTTCTGTATGCAGTACTCGATGTAAAGCAAAACATGCCTTCTCACGGCACACTGGGGACTCGAACCCATGCTGCCCGTATCAGCTGTCACTGCAGTAAACCATTGTGCTACAGCTCTGTTTGGGTCAGGTATGTATGCTAGCAACCCTACAACACATACAGGACATATACATGCCCCCACACTCACTATATAATGTGTGGGTGTGTTTACTTGCACCCCAAAAGGGAAGGGAACATAGACATGCCCCCTCACTCACTATCTAATGTGTGGGTGTGTTTGCTTGCACCCCTCCAAAACGAAACAACTAAATGCCCCCTCCCTCACTGTATCATGTACAGGATGCTACATCAGCCAGCCTTCTGCAACTGGCACCCTGCGGACTCGAACCCATGCTGCCCGTATTAGCAGTCACTGCAGTAACCATTGTGCTACAGCTCTGTATTGATCATGTATGTCTGAGTGGCTTCTTATGCTTAACGCGCGGTGACGCCGCTAACGCGCCATGTAACGCTCGTTACTTTAGTAACGCGCGTTAGGTGTTCCGCTGTCCCGCCCATCTCCTTATTTGGGGGTTTGTCTTATTAACGCGGATCCTAACGCGAACTGCAATAACGCGATTTAGTAAACATACCCCTAAGTGTATTTCTGTGTAAAATTTTAAACACGCTATATATTCCAGGATCTTCTTACCTCATTAAGGTACTCTCAGCATTGAGAGGGAGAAGATTTTCAAGTACTAAGAAATACAGTCAGAAACTAAGAAAATGTGGCAGAAAGATATCGAGTATGTAACCAAATTAAGACTAATAAGAGAAAATATTTTTTCACTCAATGCGTAATCAAACTCTGGAATTCGTTACTGGAAGATGCAGTAAAAGCTGTTAGTGTAGCTGGGTTTAAAAAAGTTTGGACAAGTTCCTGGAGGAAAGGTCCATAAACCATTATTAAAGAGGACCCAGGAAATCCACTGCTTACCCCAGTACAAGCATTGTGGAAGCTGTGGACTTTGGGTACCTGCCAGGTGCTTGTGATCTGGCTTGGCCACTGTTGGAAACAGGAAACTGAGCTTGATGAACCTCGATCTGACCCAGTATGGCATTTCCTATGTTCTTATGAATTATTTTCCATTGCGTTGACTGCCACAGACTTGATTAAGAAGAATTTCCAAGCACAGCTTAATAAGTTACCCATACATGTTATATCTTCCAAATTCCTGAAGGAGGCTCTCTTTGGCACGATGTAAGTACTACGCCGAGCATTAGCAATGAATTTGAGAGACTGAGATCATATTCCACAAACCCTAACTTAGAAGTGCGGTTCATGACTGTCATGATATGTGAACAACTACTGTAACTCATTTGGAAAAATTGCCCCTAGTAAAACATAGAAACATGGGTTAAAAGTGCCCAAATTATTTTCGGCTGCACTGCTATATATTCCCTGCAATTAGGGATCCTCTGTGCTTATTCTACAATTTGTTGAATTCCTTTACTATTTTGCCTCACTATCTCCTCAGTGCCCACTGCCCTTTCGGTGAAGAAATATTTTCTGATATTACTCTTAGAGCCTCATGATGGGACCTTCTATTCTACAACTTTTTCTAGTGACAAAGGTTTGCTTCTTTTGCATTGAATGTCTCCGTCATATTCCCCTCTGTACATATTTACTTACTCTGGCCTTACTCTGAATCACCTCTAGTGATTTATGACAGATCCAGGATAGCAGGAATGTAAAATTATGTTGTGAAATGACCTTACTGAGGGAACACCTGGTGAGTGTTGCTTATTCTGTTTCCTGTTATCACCAATTGGATTGGTTCTTGCACTCGCTGAGTTGCTTAGTGCTGACATGCTTTGAAGAGCTATAAAATCTTGGGAAGTGGTATAAAAGACTGAGCTTTCTCTTCAATCATCTTTAGTACAGATTTCAAATTTTTCTTAGGAAGTGGTGTCCACTCTTTCAAACCATGAGTTAAAGTTTTCCCAGATGGAGACTCGTTGTTCTAAATTGGAAACTCAGGTTTTGATGCTTCAGTGGGCCCTTTCTTCACCTGTACAGGACTCCCTGTTCCTTCACCATCAGAATCCCGAGGCCGTGGGCAGGGTCCCGGCGGCCGATATTAACCGGGCGCGCGGCCTGGCGCGGGGACCCTGTGCGCGGCCTGGGCGGGGTGCGCGCGCGCGGCCCTGATGCGGCACGCGCGCGCATCTTTTAAATTGATTGGCTCCTGTGGGTCGCGGTCCCATGGGAGCCAATTAGCACCTTGGGGGTTGGGGAGCGGGGGGGGGGGAGTTGAAGCTGAGCAGCCTCCGCGTGGTCAGTCGAGCGGAGGCTGCGTTCGGTGCCGGCGTACCTGTATTCTTCTGGAGACTGTTGGGTGCTGCGGATTCGGGAGCAGGAGCCTAATCGGGAGCTGGGTGGTGCTCCGCGTTGTCTCCGGGTAGTGTGAGTGTGGGGCAGCTTGTCAGGGGGTCGCGAGTAATTCGGGTGGCAGCACGTGGTGGGGCCTAGCGGCTCAGAGGCCTTTTTGTTTGCAGGTTGCTGCAGGTCTGCGGCTGTGCTTAAAAAAAAAAAAGTGACAAAGGGAGATGCCTGGCAAGGCAAAGGCTGGGGGTTTGGCCCCTGCTAAAGCTGCGGCAAAGGGGCGGGGGTCTAGGTCAAGGGGGGGCACTGGGAGAGGTGGGGGGTTGCCTGGGCCGGGGTGTGGGGTTGGGGTCGGGTTGGGGTGGGGGTTGTGGAGGGGGGTGGGGGGTGAGAGGGGCCGGGGGGTGCGGTGCGGGGTCGAAAAGGTGGGAAGGGTTCCCACCCTCACGGTGGGTCTCAGGGGGTGGGGGAGGGGTTGCAGGGCAGGGCTGGAGCGGTACAGGCGGGGGATGTGGGGGGGGTTTGGGGCGGGGGATGTGGGGGGGGGTTGGGGTGTGGGGTGAATTCGGGGCACAGGGCCAAGGGGGAGGGATGCGGCCCGATGGGGCACCGTGGGTTGCTAGCTGTGGTGGGCCCGTGGGGTGGTTCCCGGGCCCCGGTGGCTTTGGCACGCCGGGGGGGGCTTCCCCGTGGGAGCAGTGGATGTCTGGGGGGCAGGGTACATCTAGGGCGGGGTGGGGAGGTCCTTGGCCTCCGGCCTGGCCGGTGTCGGTTTCCCCCCCTGTTTTTCCCTTTTTGTCTCCGCAGGGGCAGTTTATGGCGCAGACCTCGTGGCCCGTGGGCACGGCTGGCGGAGAGAGCTGGATGAGTCCTCCGGCTGGGGCTGAGTTGCAGCATGGAGCGGCAGCGGAGTCGGCCCAGCGGTGTTCCAGGGATGTAGCGCGCGCCGATGGTGAGGACCTTGCGGTGGCTGGTGAGCGGATGGCTGCGCCGGGTGAGTTAATGGGGGAAGGGGGTGAGTCAACCAGGGAAAAAGGGGGGGCTTCGCGCAAAAAGCACCGGCGGTCATGTCGGCGGCGTCGCAGCTCGGATTCGTCCTCGTCCTCTTCCTCCTCGAGCGGTTCGTCCGGGGGGTCGGAAAGGGGGGGTTCGGCAGCTTCCAGATTGCGGGGGGGGGCTTCGGTGTGGGTGGGGGGGCCTCTTCGGTGGTGTCTTTGCCAGAATTGTGGGTGGGGGTGCCTCGTAAGCTGCGGCGTAAAATCCGAAAGCGGCGCTACAGTGATATCTTCCGTTTGTTAGAGGGGAGGAAGCGCTCGGGCGAAAGTCGGAAAAAGAGAAAGGACGATGAGAAGGCCGGCCGGGTTAGGAAGGTGGCGCGTAATGTGGTTAACTGGATGCGTTCCTTTTTGCGGTTGGCCAGTGTTTGGGGCCAGCGAGATCCGATGCAGTATGGGATGCTGCTGGCGTATGCTGATTCCATCCTCGAGGCGTCTCAGACGCACGATGGCTGGTCTTGGCTGAATTACGATGAAAAGTTCAGGGACCGGATGGAGGAAAGCCGCTCGCTTTCGTGGGGCACGCAGGACATTAACCTGTGGTTGACCCAGATGTCGGTGAGGTCCGGTGCGGGTGCTGGGGGCGGGGGTAAGAGTGGCGTCGGGGCGGTGGGGGAGGCGGCGTGGCCCTTTCGAGGGGGGGCGGCCGGGGTGCCCTCAAAGGCAGTCTCGGCCGGGAGCGGTGACGTGTGCTGGCGTTTCAACCGCTCCACCTGTCCTTTTCCCGATTGCAAGTTCCAGCACGCCTGTTCCTTGTGCGGGGGTCCCCATTCCGCGGTCAAGTGCATTAAGAAGGGCACCGCTGGCATGGCCGGTCCCGCCCCAAAAGGGCAGTGAGTGGCGCAGGCACGCCCCCTCCCCGGTGCGGGTGGAGGCCTTCTTAGGGTGGCTAAGTCGTTATCCCCAGAGGCGTGAGGCGGCGATTCTGGGCTTTGGGTTTAGGAACGGTTTCGTTATCCCGGTGAGGGGGGTGGTGTCGGCGCCATCTGCTCGGAACTCCCCCTCGGTATGTCGTTGGGCGGAGGTGGTGCAGGGCAAATTGTTGAGCGAATTGCATTTGGGGAGGGTGGCGGGCCCCTTCTCGGAGCCTCTGTTTTCTAACATGGGGATTTCGCCTTTGGGTGTTGTACCCAAGAAAGAGCCGGGCAAATTCCGGTTGATTCACAATTTGTCCTGTCCAATCGGGGCTTCCGTGAACGATTCTATCCCGCATCAATTGTGTACGGTTCGCTACGCTTCCTTCGATAAGGCGGCTTTGCTGGTGCGCGGGGCCGGTCAGGCGGCTTTACTGGCGAAGGTGGACATTGAATCGGCTTTTCGTTTGTTACCCGTCCACCCGTCTTCCTTCCCCTTGTTGGGGTTTTGCTTTCAAGGTGGGTATTATTTCGACAAGTGTATGCCGATGGGCTGTTCTATCTCTTGTGCTTACTTTGAGATGTTTAGTACCTTCTTGGAGTGGGTGCTGGTTCGTGCATCTGGCCTGTCGTCTGTGGTGCATTACCTGGACGATTTTTTTGTTTGTGGGAACAGCGGACTCCGGGGAATGTCAAGGGCTGTTATCGGGCTTTGTGCGGCTGGCACAGGAGTTTGGGGTCCCCTTGGCGGACGGGGAGACCGAGGGTCCGACTATGCGGTTGACCTTTTTGGGTGTGCAGTTGGATTCGGAGGACATGGTGGCGTGTTTGCCTCAAGACAAAGTCGCTCGCTTGCGGATTTCGGTGGCCAATGTGTTGTCGGCTCGCAAGGTTTCTTTGCGTGAGTTGCAGTCCCTGTTGGGGTCCTTAAATTTTGCCTGTCAGACAATTTCGATGGGGCGAGTGTTTTCCAGGAGGTTGGCCTGTGCGACGGTTGGGGTGCGGAAACCTCATCACCGGATTCGGGTGACGGCGGCTATGCGGGCAGATTTGCGGGTGTGGGATCATTTTTTGGGGGACTTCAATGGGACTTCTGTTCTGCTGGAGCCCGAGGTCTCCAGTGACGATTTACAGTTGTACACTGATGCGGCGGGGGGGGGGGGCGCGGGCTTGGGCGTGTATTTTGGAGGGGCCTGGTGCGCGGATAGGTGGCCGGAGTCTTGGCGTGCGGCGGGCCTGACCAGGAATATCACATTTTTGGAGCTCTTTCCGATTCGTGTAGTTTTGGCGCTCTGGCCGGATCGCCTTCGGAACAGGAGGGTGCTTTGGTGGTGTGATAATGCGGCGGTCGTAAGTGTGATTAACAGATACACTCCAAGGTGCGTGAGGGTAGCTGGCTTGATGCGGGAAGTCGTCTTAGCCTGTTTACAGTTGAATGTGGCGGTGCGGGCTCGGCATATTCCAGGGTCCACTAACGAGATTGCTGATGCTCTTTCTCGTTTTCAGTGGGAGCGGTTCAGGGCGCTGGCCCCCGAAGCGGACAAGGACGGAGCGGTGGTCCCAGAGAAATTGTGGAGCATTGGCCTCGAGAGATGCTAGACCTGCTGAGGAATGCGGGGACCTGGTCTGCGTACCGGCGGGGGTGCGACCGGGTGGTCGCTTTTTTGTGCTCTTGCGGGTGGCAGGCGGGGGGGGGGGGTCCCGGAGGGTTTGATGGCTCAATATATTGTGACGGCCAAGGGCGCCGGGTTTTTGCGGTCGGCGGTGCGCGCGCATTTGGCGGGGTTTAACTTTTTTGCGAGCGCGGTGGGTTGGGGTTCCCCGGCTGGGGGGGTCTTAATGCGTCGGCTTCTGCAGGGTTGGGAGCGGGTGCAGCCAACGCCGTGGGATTCGCGGTTGCCAATCACGCATGGGCTCCTGGTGCGGGTTTGCGGGGCCTTAGGGCAGGTGGCTTCGTCTGAGTATGAGGCTTCCTTGTTCCGGGCGGTTTTTTGCCTTGCCTTTTTTGGGGCGTTTCGTATCAGGGAACTGGTTGCGGGCTCGGGCCAGGAGTGGGGGGTGTTGGGGGGCTGTTGGCGCGTCACGTCCGGGTGGTAGAAGGGGGGGGTGCGGATCCTTTTAGCTAAGTCCAAAACAGAACCGCTTGGTAAAGGTTTGTGGGTGTGCCTGGGCGTGGGCGCGGAGCCACGGACTTGCCCGGTTCGGGCGTTGCACCAGTATGTTGCGGTGCGTCCGGCGGGCGCAGTCGGGTTTTTCGTACACGCGGATTCGCGGGTTTTAACCCGTTTCCAGGTTTCTGCGGTGTTGCGGCTGGTGTTGTCCGTGGTGGGGGAAGATCCGCTGCGATTTGCTCCCCACTCCTTTCGGATTGGGGCTGCCACTAGTGCGGCAGCTGTGGGGTTACCGGCTCATATCATTCAGGGCATTGGGAGGTGGCGTTCTTCGGTTTTTAAAGGGTATGTTCGGCTGAAGGTGCCGGGATGTTGTTGGGTGGGGCTTTAACTTTCTATTTCTCTTTCAGATGGGGGTGTCGGACCTGGTGGATGTTGGGTTGCTGGCCACTCTTTCGTCCATTGGGCGGGTCAGCGCGCGGCGGACCGCCCTATCGGCGCCAATTTGGGATTGAACCCATCGTCGGTGGCTGTCCAATGGCTGGGCGTGCGAGGCATGCGGTGGCCGCAGCTGCTGCCTTTGCTACGACGCCACGGGAGGACGTTGCGGTGGCCGGCCGCCCTGTTGGTTCATCTGGGTGGCAATGACCTGGTGTCCTGGTCCTGCCTGCAGCTGATTCGGGCGGTTCAAGATGATCTGGGACTGGTGTTGCGGATGTTTCCCGGTGTTATTGTTCTGTGGTCAGACATCATTCCAAGGCCGGCCTGCCGGGATCAGCGTCGTTGGTCCCGCGGGTTGACCAAGGTCAATCGCCAGATTGGTCGTTGGGTCTGTGAGAGGGGCGGGTATCAGATCCTACACGACTGGGTGGACGTTGGGTGTTCGGGACTCTATCGGGCTGACGGGGTTCATTTGTCGCCAGTTGGCATGGACCTACTCCTTAATGACTGGCAGGAGGCCTTGGAATATATGTCTGGCCATGATGCACGCTGGTCGCAGCTTGGGGCCAGGGGGGTGGCACATGAACAGTGTTATGTGCCGGTGGCGGGATCCCAGAGGTTTCCGGGGTCCGGAGCAGCAGGCTACATTTGGGCGGGGGTGGGGTGCCCCTGACCCGGTCAAACCCTCGGCCGACTTTTGCTTAGCATGGCGAAGTCGGGGAGAGGGGTATGGTAACTTGCCGGGTGGCGAGTTATGGCATTAGCGGTGGCATTCACTTTGCTGAGGTATGGCTGGTGCAGCCGGGTGCCGCTAATTGAGGGGTTTGAAAGTTTATTGTTGGTTTGTTAAATTGTTATGGCTAATAAAAGCTGCGACCAGTTGTGTTCCATGAAATTTTGGTGTGATGTGTTTTGTGGGGGCGGGGTTGTTGTGGAGCGGGTGGGGGGTGTGTGAGAGATAGGGGCCTGGAGCGCCGGGTCCGCCTGCCTCGGTTATCCCGAGGCCGCGGGCAGGGTCCCGGTGGCCGATATTAACCGGGCGCGCGGCCCGGCGCAGGGACCCTGTGCGTGGCCTGGGCGGGGTGCGCGTGCGCGGCCCTGATGCGGCGCGCGCGTCTTTTAAATTGATTGGCTCCCGTGGGTCGCGGTCCCATGGGAGCCAATTAGCGCCTTGGGGGTTGGGGAGCGGGGGGGGGAGTTGAAGCTGAGCAGCCTCCGCGTGGTCAGTCGAGCGGAGGCTGCGTTCGGTGCTGGCGTCCCTCCCTCCCTCCCTAACGTTAGGCGGTGGGTGTTTGGGGTGTTGCAGCTGGGGGTGGGGGGCGGGATCCCGGAGGTTTCCGGGGTCCGGAGCAGCAGGCTACATTTGGGCGGGAGCGGGGTGCCCCTGACCCGGTCAAACCCTCGGCCGACTTTTGTTTAGCATGGCGAAGTCGGGGAGAGGGGTATGGTAACTTGCCGGGTGGCGAGTTATGGCATTAGCGGTGGCAGGCACTTTGCTGAGGTATGGCTGGTGCAGCCGGGTGCCGCTAATTGAGGGGTTTGAAAGTTTATTGTTGGTTTGTTAAATTGTTATGGCTAATAAAAGCTGCGACCAGTTGTGTTCCATGAAATTTTGGTGTGATGTGTTTTGTGGGGGCGGGGTTGTTGTGGAGCGGGTGGGGGGGGGTGTGATAGGTAGGGGCCTGGAGTGCCGGGTCCGCCTGCCTCGGTTATGAGTTCTTAGAGAATTCATTTCACTCAAGAAATCTGTATCTATTGAATTTCCCACGTACTCATCGGTTGTCGCCATCTATATTATTTGTGAAATATCTTAAGGATATATTATTGATTCCTCAAATGGAGTCAATCATTTTATCTAGAATATATTGTCTACCATCTGCAGTCAAATTTCCCGCTGTGGAAGGGGTGGGTGAGGGGGCATTTCAGGGTCAGAAATATGATCAGTTAAATATGGTTAGTTTGGATTTGTCTACATTTCTTGAAACATCTGCTGAAAAGATGCATACTTGTGCTACTTTATTGGTAACCTTTCTTGATGAAAGTGATAAGGACTTGGTCCTTTGTTTATATTTTACAAAAAGACAAGCCAAGTTTTTTGGCCACATAATACAGATGTTTCCAGATGTCTCTCGTGCTAAGCAAAAACGTAGGAAGGCTTTGACCTAAGGCCTTAGCTCTGGGAGCCTCCTTTTATCTGAAATTTACTTGTAAATGTGTATGTGTATATCAGGATAAAAGATATATTTTCTTTGAGTCAGACCAACTCGAGGGCTTCCTACAGGGTAGTGTTATTTATCTGAAACATTTGTTACATATTTTGAAATTTTGTTACATACTTTTTAGTTATGTGGTCTCATGGGTATAGTAAAAGGGGTATATATTAGATTTTGGGAGCCTCTCTCTCTTTCTGTATGAGCACTCACCTTGATGTGAACTTGATTTGTTGTATGAGTGGGATATTGTATTGACCTCTTTTTGATTTTCCTATGTTAGTGGTAAAAAACTTTAAAATAAATAAATAAAAATAAATAATCTACATATCTGGAGCATTCTTTTTAAAGAATACTATAATAGTCTACAAAGAATAGAGAAAGTGTCAACAGCATTTACTTATCTAATATGGGTTTCGATTTGAAAACATAAAACCATTGGAATAATATTGAGGCCACGGCAGTCAGTATTTTTTTCCTAAAAACCAGCTGCTACAGGTAAATAAAACTTGGAATATGCAGCGTTGGTATAGATATAGATATATATTAAATGCTATATATATTCAGTGCTTCTTTGGAGTCGGGAGTGGTCCCAGAGGACTGGAGAAAGGCACATGTGGTCCCTTTACACCAGTGGTTCTCAATCCAGTCCTCTGGGACCCCCAGACTAGTCAGGTTTTCAGGATATTCACAAAGATGGGATAGAGGAGATATGATAGAGATATTTAAAATTCTTCC
Source organism: Ichthyophis bannanicus (assembly GCA_033557465.1). Taxonomy (NCBI): domain Eukaryota; kingdom Metazoa; phylum Chordata; class Amphibia; order Gymnophiona; family Ichthyophiidae; genus Ichthyophis; species Ichthyophis bannanicus. The sequence continues at coordinate 1,633,150,189 of CM066032.1, read as the reverse complement.
ATGGCATAAATGCACAGGAGGAGAGTCTCTTTCGATTGAAAGCAAACTCTGCTATGAAGGGACATAGGATGAGGGTGAAAGGGGATAGACTCAGGAGTAATATGTGGAAATGTTTCTTTATGGAAAGAGTGGCAGATGCGTGGAATAGTCTCCCAGTGGGGGTAGTAGAGACAAGGACAGTATCCGAATACAAGAAAGCATGGGACAAATACAGAAGATCTCTAAAGCTAAAAAGGGGACTATAGTAGTTGATTTTGAAGGGCAGACTAGATAGGCCTTGTGGTCTTTTTCTGGTGTCAAATTTCGATGTTTCTATGATATTGGCTGGCACTGAATATCCAAATTTAGTGTCAGCACTATCCGGATAGCAGCAATATTGCACTGCTACAGTAGGATAGAGAGGAAACAAATATAGAGGCATATTAATTAAACCATACCAAGAATTAAATCTTAGCATATGTTAGTGCTAAAAATTGGTGCAGGTAGTGTGACCAACTCATGCTAACTATTAGAGACGTTCCCAACAAGTCCTCAGGAAGCATCTCACCATGTTAAACCTGCAACCGTGATTTACATTGGTGCACTTACTGCTACCCTGCGCTAACTGCAACATTGATGATTAGCATGCGCTAATGAAGCTTGTGCTAATCGCTGTCCACCCCTAACCTGCTCCATCGCCTGCAAAGGGGTCAGCATGCCATTTTTATCACATAGTAATGGTTACCATGACCCTGTGGATAAGAAAGCTAAAAGTATGAGCTAAATACAAATAAATAGCATAAATAAGATAAAAGTATATCGCCCAACAAAGAGGACATACATTTCCCAGAAAAATGCAGAATTAGCTGTTGGATTGATCAGCTTATCTTTGTTTTGGTGCTCTTCCCCTCTGTGTGCATCTGCCCCTATGTGATATACAATTTTATCCTTTTCTTCAGAAAAATGCAGCAAGCAAATGCTTCAGATTTGTTTAAATGAACAAGGCAAGCCAGGGATCAACTAGGGTATGCAGCACTGCAGCAGGAGGTAAATTGAGCAGACTAGATAGGCCTTGTGGTCCTTCTCTGCCACCATATTCTCTCTAAGTAGCATATCAGAACAATGCAGAAAACAACGAGCTTCATAAGAAACACACTCTGAACCTTTCATTTAACACCAAGGTATGACCTTAAACAGTGTTTGTAAAAACATTGTCAATCCCATTTGTAAGTAACTCTAAAACATACCTATTTTTCCCCTAATTAATTACTTGAGCTGGCAAGATATAGAAGTAGCACATATTTCTTGTCCTTTCCAATGAAAACGAGCTAACTTCTACTCCTGTTGGATGATTTTGGGTCATCAGCAATAGACAAAACCAGTTATGTTAAAATTTCCATTCCATTGTTTTCATGGACTGCAGTTCTCAGCTTCTCATCACAATTAAGGTGACAAATCCTAGAGCATGGTGTGGTGGAAGTTTCAGAATTTCAACTATCTCACCAGTCCCTGAAGACTTGATGCCCCATTGCCCTAAGATCGCATCCCCATTATGTTTACCTTTCCTGTGTAGTTGAAAGAAGGTCGAAGAGGAGATGTTTCATGAAACATTATGGCATATTCAGAGTCCTCAATGCTGAAGTAGCTCGTTTGATTCACGGTGGTACCTACAACAAGGCATAAGAGAATGTGAGAGCCTGCGTTATGTTCATTTGGGGAAAACTTTACAAGATTAATCTTTGCTATTAAAGACACATACTACTACCAGATCTGAATGATTCTCATTTTACTTTCTCTTCATTAGAAACATACAGGCAGGGTTGGCCTGTTTACTTGGCAAGCTAAGTGGTCCTTAGGGCAGCTGATGCGGGTGGGCGGTTTTGTGCCACCATGTTGTTGCCTGCGGCAAGCCATGTGCTGAGCGGAGTCAGAAGTGGCAGGCCATGTGTGCCAAAGCACCTGGCCTGCCATGGGCAACAAAGTGTCGCTGCTTTTAAAATATTTCCATTGCTGCCACCACCCGCCTTCACCCCCCCCCTCCCAAAATGGAATCAGCAGGAGCAGAGGGCAGCATCGTGGTGGAGCTCAGCGTTGGAGGAGGGGGGTGGCATGGCCAAGGTTTCTGCATGGAACAGCAGAAAACCCTTAGGCCGACCCTGCATACAGGGTCAATATTCCAAAGATTTATCCAGTTAACATTGGGAGTTATATGCTATATGCAGCGTTTAGTCTTTTCAGACAATTTCACGCTTAGCAGTGTAAGAATACTTACTGATGACATTTTTTAAGATACCTTTTTCCCTTTATTTGACTTCTTAATCGGCTGTTTTATTTTGTCAGTTCCTTACACATTATGTTTTAGCTCACTACTATTAGTAGGGTTTTATTATTAGTTTTATCTTTTACTTGTTTCTATGATAGTATATTATGTTTATTCCCCCCTTTTTTATGAAAGGTTATGTTTAGTGATTTTAATCATATTGTGTTTATTTGTTCTGCATGATTTAATGTTTTATTTAAGTTTTGCTCACTGACTCACTCCTGCAGCAGTTTAAGTAGTAATCCTTATTTGCTCCTGTAGCAGTACAAGTAGTACCTCCCGTACTTCTCTTAATGCTTTATGTGATATATTTGTGTTTACTATGTTAGATCCTGTCTCCTCCTCTCTCTTTGTTTCCATTCTTTTGTTTTTAGTTATTTATTTATTTATATATTTATGCTGTATGTTATTTTAATATGCATTTGTTTTTAACTTAATTATTTATGTCTCTTAGTGTGCATGCTTATCTAGACAGTTTTATAACTGTATGATGTAAGATTGTTCTAACAACCTTCAACAGAGGTTAGTATTTACAAGTATTTCTATATTTATATGTCTTATATATGCATCAGGTCCGGAGCATATCAGTTCAATTTGGTTTCATGAGATATTAGTATTTATTTATGTATTTATTATTTTATGACACCATTTTATTGTGTTTATTATATTTATTTATTGATCTGTTGTTTGTTCTTTTACAATGATTTTAAGTGTTTGTATATTTATGTTTTTAGTTTCTTTACCTGGCTAGCCCCTGACAAAGGGTGACGAAACACGGCCTGTGTCGGGCGGTCAAAGGCTCATTAATAAAAGACTCTGTCTTTCCATTCTATCACGCTTTGGACTGGTTGTTTTTGATCTGCGTGATCTGTTGCTTCTGTAGTGTTGTACCCATTTTCTCAGCATGTTTTCCCCATGGAAAGACATTTTAAGCTTTGGGGAAGATGCTTTGGATAAACTGCTTCCACTGGAATCCCTCTTCAATCCATCTGAAGAAGAACCAGATGATTGTTGGAACCAATGGGAGGATGTGGTGTCATTGACCAAAAAAATGGTAAAAGAACAGATGCATTCTGCCTATCTCCTGGAGTGCTGCAAGTCCAAAATTATTCCGATAGGACTTCGAATAAACAAGGCACCGGGTTTGTATACCAATGAAGATGGCTTTGTTAAATGCTGGAACGCTATTTAAAAAAAATGCTCACTGGACCTGATGATTTTGCTGATTACGACAGCCAACAAACAATCGGAGATTCTAACCGCCCAATTGGAAGAAAAGCTGGACGCTCTTAAGAAGTCCGATAAGAATTTTGAAATGGTACAAGATGATCACCATAGGAATATTCAAGAGTTCAAAAAGGAAGTTAAAAATAAGAAGGTGGATAAATATAAGAGAGATGAGGAGGATTATAAGACAGGATATGTGTATCATTGGAACAAAATAGTTGATCAAGATTGTTTGTGGTTTAAGAAAAGGAAGTCTATTTTTGATCGAAAGGATAGTATTACAGATAACTATTACATTACCATTCCTATAGAACAGAAAAAGAAACGCAGTAGGAGTGAGTCAGTAGAATTTGACGCCTCTGCGTCACTCTTTTCTAATCATGCAGAGGGTGTTTTATCTCAGAAAGAGAAAGCTAAGAAAAAAGACCCCCCACCCGGGCAGAAAAAGAGTCTTTTTTCAGCATGGATCAGCTATGGAAGGGTGGAGGCCGAGATGCCTCCCGGGGGCGCATCCGGCCCCCAGAATCAGACAAAATGTTTCCCTTAGACAACGACAGAACACACAATGTTTACAGAGGACGGGGCCGTGGCCGAGGGGGGAGAGGAGGTTGGAACACGGAGAGATCAGAAGAGAGATGGCACCGATAATAGAGTCACCTATTAATGTCATTAACATATCTAAATACACTCTTACATCTGAAGAATTGTCTGTACTGAATAAAGGTCTCTCGTTTGTACCTAAAAGGAAACTAGATGCCTTTGATATTCATGTAGATCTTTATAAATTTTTCCGAAAAGTACGTATCAGACATTTCTTTGCTCATCAAGACATTAACTCTTATAATGACATATCCCTTGTTCGTGGCAAGTCCACCTGGACTCCCCCTCAGTGCACTGCCCCGGTTATTGAAACTTTTGAGAAAGTAGTGTCCCAGCAGGTCACAGAGGTCCTAAGTGGACACCACTCTAAGTTCCACAATATCACATATAATGAAAGAAAAGCCATTACATCGCTACAAAAGAATAATGCTATTATCATTAAGCCGGCTGATAAAGGCGGAGCTGTTGTTATTATGGATAAGGAATATTATATAACAGAAATTAATCGCAAATTATGTGATACTGCATTTTACCAGAGATTAGATGGGGATCCCACTCAGAACCTTAAGAAAAGTATTGATAATTTGGTTATTTCGGCTTTTGAAATTGGATACATTACCGAAAAAGAGAAATCTTTTTTGATGGTGGACCATCCCATTATCCCCACAATATACATCATTCCGAAGATCCATAAATCTCTAGAGGCTCCGCCGGGCCGGCCTATAGTCTCTGCGATTGGCTCTCTATTAGAACCCCTTTCGAAGTTCTTAGACTTATTATTATGTCCATTTATACGTGAAATGTGGTCCTACGTTAGAGACTCTTCACACGTCATACAGATTTTGTCCGCTTTCGACCAGTTTAGTCCAGATCTCATTCTGGTAACTCTCGACGTAGAGTCCCTGTATACTAATGTTCCCCAATTAGCTGCTTTGCACATTGTTGAACAAGTACTTCTTAAAAGAACTGTACACAGACGTATGCCTACTGCTTTCCTCATTACTTTAGCACGCATTGCTCTCTGTGAGAATTTTTTCTGTTTTAGAGATTTATTTTATAAACAGGTAAAAGGTGTCGCTATGGGGTCCTCGATGGACCCAGATGTAGCGAATCTTTATATGTTTGATTTTGAGGAGAATTTTTTAAGATCTCATCCCTTTAAGTCCAACATCGTCCTTTGGAAGCGCTATATTGACAACATTTTAGTTCTTTGGAAGGGGTCCGTAGATACTCTTTCCCAATTTCACTTATGGATTAATCAATTAGATGCTAATCTGCGGTTCCAAATGACCTATCATCCAGATCAGATCTCCTATTTGGATTTACTGATTAAGAAGGAGCAAGATTCTTTCTCAACTACCTTGTTTAGAAAACCGACGGACAGAAACACCTTATTGCACTACAAGAGTTTCCACAATCCATCACTCAAAAATAATTTACCGGTCAGTCAGTTTTTAAGAGCAAAAAGGATTTGCACTAATAGTCAGGATTTCAAAATGCAAGCTCAAGATATGAAAGCAAGATTCCTGGCAAGACAGTATCCTATCTGTCACCTGAATAAAGCATATACTAGAGCCCGAGATACTCCCCGAGAAGAATTACTTAAGGTCAAAACACGAACTAATGATATGGGCATGGTCTGCCCTCTTATCTATTCCTCACAATCTAGAAGTATTATTAGGATTTTACAAAAAGAGTGGCACCTTGTCCAGACACTTCCAGCTTTTCGTAATTTGAAACTCACTGTGGCACATAAACGCAACATCAATTTGCATAACCTTTTGGTTCCTTCTGCCCTTACTGAAAGAAAGTTATTGTCTAAATTCAAGGGGCAGTTTCAATGCGGTAAATGTTCAGTGTGTTTGAACTCATTACCTGTACGTAATTCCTTTGTCCATCCTGTCACTAACCAGATATTTCACATTGACGATTTCTCTAACTGCGAGACAAAGAACGTTATCTATGTGATTCAATGCCCCTGCAAATTATTATATGTAGGAAAAACCACCTGCACTATAAGAACTAGAATAATAGAACATAAAAGCTGTATAAAACGTGAGTTGATTGACAAGCCCCTAGTTCAGCACTGGTTAGAAGCCCACCATAAAATCATGGACCTAAAATTCTTTGTCATTAAAAAAGTGAGCACCAACTGGAGAGGTGGAGACATTAACAAAACTATTATGAGACTCGAGCAAAGATTTATTTTTCAATTAAACACTATGGCTCCTACAGGATTAAATTTAGATAGGGATTTGTCAGTTTTTCTCTAACTTGCATTTACAATCGTTAAATTTGGTGCTCTTTTCATATTATCTCTGTTGGACTCTCCTGTCCGCTCTCCTTTGCATGCTCTGCATAAGGGGTTCTCCCTTTTGAGATTCCTTTGACAGCAGTTTTAGCATATTTAACTTCTATAGTTTATTTTTTTAGCCACCTGTGCAGTGCTTTATGTGCTCACATGGTTTGTTCCTAATAACTCCTTTTGAAAAGCTTTTTCACTAGCTTTGTGGTGCGAGTTAGCCCCGCCCCCCTTTTTCAGGTTCATTCTTAAGCGCATGTGTTGGCGTCTTTCGGTTTGCCTCTGGTCCACATACACAGACAGCAGCTTTTAAAGGTATTTCCTTATGCATTTGTTGATTTTAAGCATAAATATGCCACTATCATTATATAATTTTATTGCTTTGTCTCTGTTTGTCTACCCCTTTACATGTTTCGTTTTACCTTGATTCACTCCTACCGGATCAAGTTGTTTTACTCCTGGTCGGCTAGGGTTTCATGTCCTGTCTAGTTTTGCTAAATCCTCCTGTGATAGGCTATTGCCTAGACTAGCCTGTAAAAGTATGTTATGTAGCAGAGGCCTGTATGTTAGGCCTGAGTCCCCAACCCCCACTGCAGAATATTATAGCTGAGCAGAGCAAAACGCCAGTAGAAGTTAGAAAATCTGCTTTAAACTGCTTTGATAAAAATGCAAGACTTTTCCATTGAGCTTGTTATGTTATTCACAGATGTATTTCAGTATCTAACTTTCACACAGTTTCTGTGCTGCAGAGTGACCTTGCAAGCAGAATGTAAGGCAGAGTGTATTATGTCTAAAAAACTGAGCCATGGCTAGAAAGGCCTGAGCAGGGGGAGAACAGGTGTCCGGTCAGAGATCTCCATTGGATGGGGGTGAGGGGGGCCACCGGGACCAATGAGGAGTTTGTCTGTGTAGAGCTGAGGAAGAAAGATATAAATGCTGTTGTTTTGCTGAACTCCATGCTCAGACCATTTTGAATGTGACAAGTGCCTGAGACGGTGCACAAATAAACTGATTTGAATCCTAGTAAATAGACTCCTGGTTTTATTCGTTGCGGGCACTTCGCTACCACACTCCGATGCAGCGATATGCTTTCTCAGATACATTCACACCTTGCAGTGTATGTCACACGGTTTCTACATTTAATTTGCATATAGAATATCTCCGTATAACACATATTTTAATGATGATACTTAGGGGTATGTTTACTAAACCCTCTTAACGTGTGCGCCGCGTTAGTCTGCAGGATGCCATAAAAGGAGTGGGCGGTCCGGTCAAAAGTAGCAAAATGGGATTAGCGCGCACACTCTTGTGCGCCGCGCACATTAGCGCATGAGAAACGCGCGCGGGAAGCATAAGCAGGCGCGCTGATGTACAAATAGAAGAACAGGGCTGCAGTACAATGGTGAAGACACTGACAGATGGTGCAGGGGTCATGGGTTCAATCCATCACTGTGCCCAATGAATAAGGCTGGCTGAGGCATTACCATTTATGTGTAATATTGCATTATGAGGCATTTTAATTTTATTTTAATTACTGCTGCTAGCAAACGCACTCTCAAAGCGCTGTAACATAAGGTGCTGCATAAGGCACCCCATAAGGTACCCCAGAGGGCACATTTTAAAGTGCACTGTCCGCCAAGGCACCCTACAATGTTGCTTAAAGGGTGGCCTATAGGGCGCCATATAGGGTGCCCTATGAGGCACGGCAAGGTCATAGCACTGATTTTGATGGCAGCACTGTGCATTTAAACACATGAAAATCTTAAGTAGGTGCGCTGATATGCAAAGAGGAGCAGCAGAGTAGCACAATGGTTAAGGCACTGACTGATGATACAGGGGTCATGAGTTCAATCCCCAGTGTGCCTAATACTTAAGGTTGGCTGAGGCATCAGCTTTGACATGTAAGTATTGTTTCCTGCGGCACTTTATTTGTATTTTATTAATTGCTGCCAGCAAACACACCCTCATGTGCCGTAACCTAAGGTGCTGCATAAGGCACCCTATAAGGCACTCCATAGGGCACATTATAAAGTGCACTGTCCGCCACGGCACCCTATAATGTCCCGTATAGGGCACCCTATAAGTCGCTCCATAGGATACTGTATAGTGCACCTTATATGGACGGTAACCATAAGGTGCCCTATAGGGCACCCTATAAAGCGCCCTCTGAGGCACCTTACGGGTACAGTATGCTGAGGGCATTTTTGCTGGCAGCACTAATGTACATTAAAAATAGATAATGCTTTGGACAGCCCTATTAAATAACCCCACTGTGGGTTTGAACCCATGACCTCTGGCTCCACTGGCAGTGAAGTAACCAGTGGGCTACAGCTGCTAGCAAACCCCTGGCTGGCTGCAGAAGGACTGCACGTCACCACACAAACAGTCTGCTGTGGTCACCAGGATAGGGTTAGCCCACCCGTACCTGTGATGCACTGCACATGCAAATCAGCCGTCTACAGATGAACACAAGATGGGGTATGCACCCCCACAGCACCTCGGCCTGGTAGGGGAAACTGACCATGTGTGTTACTGGCACAGAGTAGCTACACACCGTCACATTGTGCGGGTACTGTGCTCACCCTGACGGTGCGGTGGGGCGCCCAGCACCAGGTCCACAGCACCTTCCATGGCAGAAATAGGCCATGCTGTAGGTCCCCAGCAGTCCTAGTGTGTGAGATAGGTAGTTCTTGCAGACACACTTTGGATACATCTGTATTTCTCAGTCAGGTTTGACCCTTATGGACCCATAGGCAGATTATGTACCACCACCCAACCCACTCTCTGGGGCTGAGGTGGGAAACAGGGTCTCCCACCAACAGATCCACATTTTTTTTCCCTGCAATGGCAGCAGCAGAGGGGACCACCAACCACAGTCCTGCTGGGGAACAGACACCCTACAGGGCAATCAATGCAGCTCTGTACATATCTATAAAGCAATAGCAGACAGACAGCTGCACCCCACCACATTCTGATATTCTCCTGCAGCAAGCCTGCAGCCACTGCACCCTGCAAGGTGTTCCAGCAAGACACAAACTAGCTGCAGACAGTCTGATAGCTAGTCCATAGGGCATGTTCCTGGAGAAGATGCATGCACCCAGAACTGGGATGTCAGCATACACACCAAGCAGATAAGTCAGTGATTGGGCCCCAAAAGGGAACCCAGAAATATCACATGAAAAAGGTATTATAGGGCACTATGGGGGAACCTAGCCATGCCGTGGTCACTGCTCAGTCAGGGTGAGAGTGAACTCCCAGCAGGACATACTGTGGCCACCCTGTCTGTGCAGGTGGTGGCCGGGCACTACAATGTCCCAGCCATTGCCCTATGCCCTGTGCAGATGCATCCTGGCAGGGCCACCCTGTCTGGGCTATACCCATGGTACCTTGCTCCTCATTATGCACATTGGCAGGCCAATACTGGCAACAGTGCTGGCAGTGTGGGCTGTGGAGGGTGTTTGCAGCCACCACACACTGGATAGACAGACACACACTCCCACACCTATGCCAGCATTGTTCTACTATAGAGGTGTTTAGCAGCCCTGGCCACCACACCAGTCCTGGGCACAGTGCAGGCATGGATATGGTACGCAAAACTGTTGGGGGTCACTCCCCAGGGTGGTAAATACTGTCAGAGACCAGACTTGAAGCACACCCCACAGACATCAGAAAGGTTGCTATGATGGAGCTCAATCAGAAAACTGTGCTTAACGTAGCAATTGCTATCTGCCAGTAATCATAGCAACCTTTTGATAGCTGTGTACCGTATTCCCAGGTGTAGGGTGGCATTGCTAAGGTATGCAAGTGCTAGTATTGGGAGATGCACGCAGGGCCCAATGTCCTGCCTCTCCAGGAGGCATTGGCTAATGGAGCCTGTGGGTGTGGGTGTGTCTGCCCCTGTTGGCTGCTGCTTTACGGCAGAGGTTCCCAACTCCAGTCCTGGTGTGCCAAACACTGTTCGGGTGTTCATGCTGTCCATCATGAATATGCATGAGATACATCTGCATACCATGGGGGTGGTGCATAGATATGCAGCACAGGCATCTTTATTAGAGGCAGCATGGAACCTGAATGGTGTTTGGCCCTCCAGGACTGCATTTGGGAGACTCTGCTGTAGGTAATGCGCCTGTTTATGGAGTCTGTGCTCTGTAGGGTAAAATGTAGGTGTTTTGGGCATGTTTACGTCATCTGCAATAAAGGTTCTGTCTGTATTAGCACGTTGTAGTAGTGGGTTAAATATGGGGACTGGGTTGGCAGGCACCATAGCTGGGACTTGAACCTGTGACCTTCTGCCTCTAAACATGCTGGTTGTGTGCACTGCACCACTGTGTTGCCACAGAAACAGTGCATTCCCTGACTGTTTGTCTGGCAGGGCCTGTCTGTTGCAGTGCATGGCACCCACCTACACAGGGCTAGGCCATGGTCTGCTCTGGGCAGCTGCCACTGCCCCCCTCCACCACCAGTACCCCTCTGCCACCATGCTGACATGCCCTTCTGCTGGTGGTGCTGGTGGTGTGCAGTTTCAAGCCATCCAGTGTGTAGGTAGGCAGCTGCCTATGGTGCGTGTTCTGGGGTAGGGGTGCCTGCATAGGCATCCATGCTTCCCCCCAACACCGCCTGCCAATGTTCTGTGCCCTTGGAGGTACCTGCTGGGTACTATCCCCTGTGACACTGTGATAAACACTCTCGTGCCCATGTTGGGCCCTCATCAGTTGCTGTCTGGCTGCTGTTCAGTTTCAGCATTCCTAAGTGCCACCTAGGCATCTGCCTAGTCCGCACTGTGCCCCAGCTGCACCACAGCATGTGCCGCCTGCAGCCCTCTGTATCCCCTTTCCCAGCATCTGTCCAGTTGCCCATTCCGACATGCCCACCCTGCTGTTGTGGAACATGTGCATGCCATAGGTAACCTGTCCAATGGAGAGGGAAACCCTGATCAGTGCTATTTCACTGTGGGATCATTCACCTTGTATGGGGACGGAGCGTAGACCCTTCCAAAATTCATATTTATTTTTTGGGGATTTCTTGGGAGTGTTTTTTGATGTTTCCCATTACTATCACTATTTCCCAGCTTGATTATGATTTTTTTTTATTTTGTTGGGGTCATTTTCAATGTTTATTTGCACTTTTGTTCCGTGCACATGTATCACACTTATCACTTTTTTGTAGATTTCCCTGGTTTTGCTGTACATTGCTGACAGAAATGGTTTCTTTTCCCTTTACATCAGCTCTAACGTGAGGTTTTCACTTGCGTTAGTTTTGGCCTCGGATTTCACATCGTTAGTGTGCGGGGAGCCTCTCCCCTCCCACTCTCCACCCATTGACCCCTTCTCTCCGCCCCTGGGGGGCCTTCCGGGAGCCTTTCCCTGCCTTCAGCGCTCATTTGCGCCGCTGCGCGCATGAGCGCGCACTAAGGCAGATTTGTGCCCCGTAAAGCGTCATTAGCGCTCACTAAGGTACCTTAGCGCGCGCTAATTGCACAGCGCGCACGTTAAGAAGGTTTAGTAAACATACCCCTTAGTTTCTCTCCCTTTACCCGACTCTTTTATTGGTGACCCGATCCCGTCTGTTTTTTCATATATGAGGTCCTAGCTCCTCTCACCTAAGAAGGCTGCATTTATTATGCGATTTTAGTCCTGTTCAGCCACGGCTCCATGCCTTTAAAAAAAAATTTTTGCTATATGCAGCGTTTAGTCTTTTCAGACAATTTCACGCTTAGCAGTGTAAGAATACTTACTGATGACATTTTTTAAGATACCTTTTTCCCTTTATTTGACTTCTTAATCGGCTGTTTTATTTTGTCAGTTCCTTACACATTATGTTTTAGCTCACTACTATTAGTAGGGTTTTATTATTAGTTTTATCTTTTACTTGTTTCTATGATAGTATATTATGTTTATTCCCCACTTTTTTATGAAAGGTTATGTTTAGTGATTTTAATCATATTGTGTTTATTTGTTCTGCATGATTTAATGTTTTATTTAGGTTTTGCTCACTGACTCACTCCTGCAGCAGTTTAAGTAGTAATCCTTATTTTCTCCTGTAGCAGTACAAGTAGTACCTCCCGTACTTCTCTTAATGCTTTATGTGATATATTTGTGTTTACTATGTTAGATCCTGTCTCCTCCTCTCTCTTTGTTTCCATCCTTTTTTTTAGTTATTTATTTATTTATATATTTATGCTGTATGTTATTTTAATATGCATTTGTTTTTAACTTAATTATTTATGTCTTTTAGTGTGCATGCTTATCTAGACAGTTTTATAACTGTATGATGTAAGATTGTTCTAACAACCTTCAACAGAGGTTAGTATTTACAAGTATTTCTATATTTATATGTCTTATATATGCATCAGGTCCAGAGCATATCAGTTCAATTTGGTTTCATGAGATATTAGTATTTACGTATTTATTATTTTATGACACCATTTTATTGTGTTTATTATATTTATTTATTGATCTGTTGTCTGTTCTTTTACAATGATTTTAAGTGCTTGTATATTTATGTTTTTAGTTTCTTTGCCTGGCTAGCCCCTGACGAAGGGTGACGAAACACGGCCTGTGTCGGGTGGTCAAAGGCTCATTAATAAAAGACTCTGTCTTTCCATTCTATCACGCTTTGGACTGGTTGTTTTTGATCTGCGTGATCTGTTGCTTCTGTATTGTTACATTGATGACATTTTTTTAATTTGGGGAGGTTCGAGAGCTCTCTTGAATGATTTTTTTGTGTACTTGAATGGATGCAATTCTAATATTCAGTTTGAAATTAACATTCAATAATTTACACTTCATTTCTTGGATGTTCAAATCACAAGAGGATCGAGAAGTTTTTCAACCACTGTCTATACTAAACCGACTGATAGGAATACTCTGCTGCACTTTTCGAGCTTCCATCCTATTCATTTGAAGAATAACTTGCCCTACTCACAGCTGTTACGATGCCGTTGCATCTGCTCTTCAAATCAGGAATTTGAATTACAGGCTAGGGTTATGATTAATAAGATCCAGGAGCGGGGCTATCCAACCCCGGTGTTAAAAAAGGCTTACAAGAGAGCTAAATTTAACCATCACGAGTGGCTTCTATGTCCTAGATCCATAGCTAGGGACAGCAGTTCAACGAGCTCTTCACCTTCTATTACTTGTGTCATTCCATTCTCAAGTCTATCTAGCCGTATTGTTGCAGCTATACGTAAGAGATGGGGTTTATTGATGACACATCCTAAACTTGCTGGGAGTTCACTACGTGTGGCATATCAGAGGGGGAGAAACCTGAGTGACAGCCTGTGTTCGGCGGTCCCTCGTCGAGAGATTCACAAAGAGACTTTTCATCATACACAATGTGGACACTGCTCTTTTTGTAAGTCTATGTCAAGCTCTATTTGTACACCCTTTTCATCTAAAACGCATAGATTAATCAGAATAATGACTGCAATATGGCTTTTGTAACATATGCTCTCTGGTGTCCATGCATGAAGTTATATGTCGGAAAACCGACAAGTCCTTTACGAATGCGACTAGCGGAACATAAGTATAGCATTTCTAAGGCTAAGCTTGAAACTCCTATGAAGAAAGGCTAAAAGGGTTAGGCTCTTTAACCTGGAAAAGAGACAGCTGAGGGTAGATATGATAGAAGTCTATAAATTAATGAACGGAGTGGAACAGGTAAACGTAGATCGATTGTTTACATTATCAGAATATAGAAAGACTAGGGGACATGCAATGAAGCTACAGGGTAAACTATTTAAGACTAATAAAAGAAAATATTTTTTCATTCAACGTGTAATCAAACTCTGGAATTTGTTACTGGAGGATGTAGTAAAGGCTGTTAGTGTAGCTGGGTTTAAAAAAGGTTTGGACAAGTTCTTGGAGGAAAGGTCCATAAACCATTATTAAGAAGGGACCCAGGATATCAATGCTTGACCCAGTACAAGCATTGTGGAACCTGTGTCTCTTGGGGATACTGCTAGGTACGTATGACCTAGATTGGCCACTGTTGGAAACAGAATACTGTGCTTGATGGACCTTGGTCTGACCCAGTATAGCATATCTTATGTTCTTATGTTCTTATGTAAACCCCGTTGGTACAACACTAGCTTAAATATAGCCACAAGTTTGAGGATCTTCAATGCACAGTTCTTGAAGTAGTACCTCCGAATATTCGCAGAGGAGACAGAGGGATTTTGCTTCTACAGAAGGAGCGGAAATGAATCTATGTCTTGAATACTCTGGACCCTTATTTATTTATTTATTTAATTGCTTTTCTATACTGCACTATTTATTATCAGTGCGGTTTACAGGAAACGTATTTGTGCAAAGAGGGCAGTTCAATGCACTTACAATAAACGGGGTAAATAAACATGGATAACAGGTTAACAGGTAACAACTATTTACAATTTAGTATGCAGGCTTTTACACCTATCTCGTTGGTAAGTAAAGTTGATACGGCAATGACATTCTGTAAATTTAATAGAGGTGGGTTCGGGAGGCAATGGTGTCGTGGGCATGGGGCTCGTGTGGAGAGAGTTGGACGTGAGTGAAGGTGGCTGAGAGCTGTCATTTGAGATGGAGAAGTACTGGGTAAATAGGTGACGTTTCAACGCTTTCCTAAATTGAAGAAGGTTGTTGATGGCGCGGATGTCAGGTGGGAGAGCATTCCAGCAGGAGGGTGCGTAGAAAGCAAAGGCACGGTTGCTCGTAGTCTTGGAGCATTTAATGATTGCTTTGGGAAGGATGAGAGTGTTAGTAGCAGCTGACCTCCTCATCCTGTTGGGGGGGTTATCTGGACTAAGTCAGAGAGGGAGGTGGACGTGCAGTTATGGATGGCCTTGAAAGTCATTGTTAGAATCTTAAATGAAATCCTGTAGTGGACGGGGAGCCAGTGTAGGTGTTTTAGTATGGGGGTAATGTGTTCCATTCTGGAGGCTCCATGTAGAGTTCTTGCTGCAGCATTCATTGCCAACTGTAAAAGATGTAGGGTGCTCTTAGGAAGTCTGTACAGTATGGAGTTAATGTGGTCGAAATGAGGCATTACTAGAGCTTGAAATACTGTTCTGAAGTCAGTCGGGTCTAGCAGTTGTCTAATGTGGCGCAGTGTTTGGATTTTATGGTATACTGCCTTTACCATATTAGATATCTGCGCCTTCATATTGAGTTGTTGGTCAAGGATGATACCAAGGTATCGTATTGTAGGTTTGGTGAAGAGTTCGGCATCACACACTTTTATGGATGATGGTGGAGTGAATGCTTGGTCTCTGCAGATGAATAGGACTTCCGTTTTCTTGAAGTTTATTTTTAGCTTCTGAGTGTGTAGCCAGTCTGTAACCGCGTCGAAGCATGAGGACAGGCGGGAGAGATCTGGGTGCTCAGTTGATATTGTTGTGTACATCAGAACGTCATCAGCATATATTAGACAGTTGATGTGGAAGGATCTAATGATGGCGCAGATGGGTTGCATGTAAATATTAAAAAGAAGTGCTGAAAGTGAGGACCCTTGTGGTACACCCTTCGCTTGCAGGAATGGATCTGATCTTGAGGGGCCGGAGCGAACATGTTGCCATCTTTCATTTAGATATGATGTGCACCATGATAGCGCAGTGCCGTGCACTCCCTTCTCAGCAAGGCGTGAGAGAAGTAGGTCGTGACTGACGGAGTCGAAGGCAGCTGCGATGTCTAGGAAAATGAGAGCGAAGGCTTGCCTGAGGTTGTCGATACCTACAGTTAGGGTGTTAAATAACATGGTT
Organism: Ichthyophis bannanicus; assembly: GCA_033557465.1. NCBI lineage: Eukaryota > Metazoa > Chordata > Amphibia > Gymnophiona > Ichthyophiidae > Ichthyophis > Ichthyophis bannanicus. The sequence goes on along the minus strand of CM066032.1, from coordinate 1,633,134,025 downwards.
AAGAGAGTTTCAATCCCATGTGACTCGCGGAACCCGTGTTGGCAGGTGTCCAAGGGTGAGTTATTTTCAATGTGGGTTGAATGATAAGATCAATTGGTCCCTGTTTATTTAGGCAGACTGTTTGTAGCCCCTTCCTTTCTCTTCTTCTTTTATTAATTATTTTAGAGTGTGGGTGTGAATTTGGTGTTGTGTAATAAAGTTGTTGAGAGTGTGAGGTCAGAGTGGCAGCCGGTGAGCCGATTGGTAGTTTGGGGATTTAAATTTGGTGACATCAGATGCTGTTGTATTGAGATCCTTCAGAGACATCTTGTGTGTCCTAATAAGTTTTCAGCGTGATGTATTGGTCATAGTTTTGGTTCCTGATGAAGCCCGAAGGTGAAACAAAAGCTTTTGTCGGACGATGACTACTGCATTGACATGATAGCAGGTTTCCAGCAGCTGCTTGGATGTGTCAGGCGTTGGTGTTAGACTTTCTACAGATAAGTGCCGGATTGCTCTCTTTTGAAATTATGTGATGCTATCTACTTTTGAAAAATGTAACTCTGTTTCTTACAGAGACCTGGAATCGAATTTGTAATTGAAGAATGTTTAGGCTGTGGTTGGACTTCAACCATTGAAAACCTGGGTGACGAAAAAAGCCCGTGTTTCATAAAGAATATACAGCAAAAGATTTAAATTTTAAATTTTTTGTCGGAGAGGCCAACCAAGCAGAAGGAAGCACACCTTCCCGCTACTTCAATTTGCAGCCTTTTTCACTGACTCAGCTAAGTAACGCATTCTATTGCTTTTTATGACAATATAAGATTTATGTCTTATTTAATAAAATGGACAGGCCACAATGGCACAAGGTGTGCTTCCTTCTGCTTGGTTGGCCTCTCCGACAAAAAATTTAAAATTTAAATCTTTTGCTGTATATTCTTTATGAAACACAGGCTTTTTTAGTCACCCAGGTTTTCAATGGTTGATGGTTTTGGTCTACTTGGGGTTTGGTATTTGATTTTTGTTGTGTGGTTGGACTTCAGCAGTTATAATCGTGCGTGTTCATGGAGTGAGGAACACAGTTTTACTGATGAAGAGGATAAGTTTCTCTCCTGTTCAATTGTTTTGAAGCAGTTGGGGCATTATCGTGAATTAAAAGGAAGTAGCAGGCACTTTTCCTATGTAGTAGTTTGTAGAAGCTTTTGTATTGTTTGTGTTGTATCGTTTTTATGTTTGTATGTGAATCTCCAAAATAGAGTTTTCTGATGGAGTAGACAGTTAAGTATTTATTAGAATATAAACGACATAATTAAAGCTTAGGGACCCACGATGTCAGTGTCTGCCATTTCCCTATGGTGATGAATTTCGTCAAATGTAGGGGTGAGCAAAGCCTGAGGTCCGTTTGAGCTATTTAGATATTTTGGGGTGAACTTTATTAATGTTTATAAGTTATAAGCTGTTAGAATAAGGGTGGTTACTAAGGGATTTCTTGGCATAGTGTAAAAGTATGTGCTGCCAACACTGTATGTACAATATTTCCCCATGCGGAAAAGGGTGGGGTCAGGGGCCAGGCTGGATAAGATAAATGCATGAATTAATTTTGAAATCCTTTGGGATGATATTCAAAGCAATTATGTGTTCACCAGTTCGTGGTGAACATTCAGCTTACTGATACAAATATTTTCAAAATATATATGAGTAGTATTGGGTCATTTAATTGCTAAATGGAAAGACATTAAGAGAATTATTTTAGAAGCCTTATGCACAATTTATATGTTGGAATATGACCACTTACAGGTGTAAATTTAATCCATATGTAAATGACCATTTTAGAAAATACTCATTTTATATGTGGATGTTCATGTTGTTGTTGTTAAGTGAATGTTGTTGAGTTGGTGTTGACTCATGGCGAGCCTCTGGATAGCTGTCCTAAACTGTGTTTGATCTTCAGTCAGGCAGCTCATTGTTGACAGAGTGGCATCCATGTTGTTGTTAAATGCCATTGAGTCTGTGTCAATTCATGGCGACCCTCTGGATAGTTGTCCTAAATTGTGTTCGGGTCTTCAGTCAGGCAGCTCATTGTTGACAGACTGGTACCCGTAGCTGCTGTTATTGTATCGATCCATCTCATTGCTGGCCTTCCTCCTTGCGCTGACTTTCAACCTTGCCAAGCATGATGCCTTTCTCTAATGATCTCTCTCTTCGCATGATGTGTCCTAAGTATAAAAGCCAAAGTCTTGTCATCTGAGCTTCTACCCCAATACCTATCTGTAAAATGCTTTAGGCAAGAGCACTATTGAAATAAAAAAAATATTTTTATATATCTCAGTGCCAAAAAGAAATACAAATTTCTTTTGAAATAGGATTGGAACAAAACACATTTCTGGTTAATTTTCAGGTCATGTTTGAGCTCGGCTTTCTGTGCATTAATTAGTAGGTTAATTATGTATGGTTAAATTGAATTTGCATGCACTAAATATTTTAAGACACACTAAGAAACTCATGTGATGCTTCTTAACCTTTTCTATTTTGTGGAACATTTTTGAGTATGATTAGTTCTCGTGGCACACAAACAAAATTTTGCATGATTCCCACTACTTGGTCACTCCCACAGGCAGAAGGAGAGCAGTACTTTTTTTGTCTGTGGCTACCTCATTCTGCGGGATTCAATTTTACATCTTTACATACTGTACAAGGTCAGCATATCATGCAAGATGGCAGGGCTCCATGCATTCAGACACCTGACTGAAAGCAGCAGAGGAGGCGCACAGGTTAAGGCGAAGAGATTATGATTAACTGGGATATTCACATGCTAACTGATAGAAAGCTGGAAGCAAGAAAACCAGACACAGTGATAAACGAGAAAACCACCAGAACGGCATTGATAATAGAGGTGCCGGATTCTGTGAATCATGTGAAGAGGGAGAAGATGCTGAAATACCTTCATATTGGGAGCCGCATACCTGATAAAAAGGAATTTCAGATCCCACCTTAACAGGTTGCCTATACATGTTACATTCTGTGGACTCCAGAAGACCCTCTTTGGCACACACTACGATGAGCATTAGCACTAAATTTGAGAGACTGATATGCCCCTCATACTCTGGATTAGGAATGATGTTCAGGGCTGGCACACCCGCTATGTGAACTAGGTAGTCATCTATAACAGAAGATCCTGGTGGGTGGCATGCCGATCCTTCCTTTGAAGTGGCAGTAGTTCAGCCGCTGCTTCAGTGCTGCAGCAGGCATTGCAATGCATGCTTGTGTGCAGTCATGACCTGCCGCGCTTGGAGAGGACAGGAGCGGCAGGCTGTGAGTGTGTCTGTGCGTGGGTGTTTAAAGCCCATTGCAGTAGTGAAGCAGCGACTGAATTGCCACTGCTTCAAAGGAATCAGCATGCTGTCCCCGTCCCCCAATAGGTAGATGGATGCCGGGGTGGGGGGGGGGCAACACAAGGGAGGGAGCGGCACGGAGGGCCTGCCTAAGGCGGCAGAAACATTTGGGCTGGCCCTGGTGAGGTTCATTACTCTCATGGGATGTGCAAAACTAACCCACTGGAAGACATTCTCCCTGTAAGAAGTGCCGCTGCCCTACCAAAGGAAAGGAACAAAGGGGACTACATCTATCAGATTTCTGGTGGATGAGTCTGGGACACTTGTTCCCCGTAATGCTAATAGTAAGCCATCAATTCAATTTGTTTGGGAGGATGAGGGGAGCCAGTGGTCTCTGCCCATGCAAATTGTAGTAATCCACTCTTATACCTAAAATCACATTCTTTAAGTTTTGCTACTACAAAATATTTTTGGGCTGGTGGATATGTCCTACCTACAAGCTAATTATGGACAAGACAAAAATGAGATTAGCGAACACAATCAAACTATTCCCAGTAGGTAAATTTTGTGAGGTAGATTCAAGTCAGAGATTTTGCACTGGATTCCAGAGCATTCAGCTTACTCCAGGGAATATATGGAGCAGGAAACAGATACCTAGCTATGCATAGAGCATCTCATGAGCCCATGCCTAGCCACACCTCTGACTGTCACCATCAAGGCACACTAAGGACTTTCCCAAGGCACACCAGTGCGCCCCGGCACACTGGTTGAGAAGCACTGTGCTAATGAATGCCCAGCCCTATTTTTGAAAGGATAGAACATTTCAGATGGTCCAAAACCATCCCCAGTCAATCTCAGTTCTGTATTTAATTCAATAAAACACAAAAATTAAGGTCAGAGGAACAGAGTTTTGGTTGGAGGGAGCCAAGTAAATCACTTTACAGCCCTGCTCTCAAGCTCTCTAGTTGCTGATGCTCTATTGGTAGGGTCATGGCTCCTGTGGCCCACCCCATTCAGCTGCCTATGAAACTAATCACAGACCTGCTCTGGATATGACACATCAGAGGCTGATAATTTTTCTAACAACCTTTTCTACCAAGTAAACATTCAATTATTTCATAACTAGTATAAAACATATAGTACCTGTAAGAGCTTCAGTCACTGTTGCTGTTATGTTCACCTTAGTCGATCTGATTTCTGATATATAAATGGCAAAATACTGCTGGACTGCAGCATTCATTTCCTTATAGCTGAAACTGAAATTCACAGCTCCAGAAATCTGCAACATGGAGACATATTGTGATTTTGCATCGAGCAGTGAGGTTATTGTGAAAAACCCAAAACACCAAATACATCTTATAGATAATGACATATAGAAATGTCTTTAATTAAATGCATAAGGGGACATTCTGAGCCGCATTTAGCAGGGATCAATGTCGGGGTCGGACGTCCATCCCAGCTAAATGCCGGGACCGTATCCCCTGCCCAAAGCTCCCCACACATACATAGGAGATGTATGAGGAGCTCTGGATGGGGCAGAATGGGTGGGCAGAGGGAGGAGCGAGGGTGGGCGGTGAGCGGGGATGCGACCCTGGACATACACGGCCGATCCTGAGGTATGTCTGGGGTCACCAACATGGATGGGGGACTTATTTCAATTCGGAGGTGGAATAAGTTCCCCTGGACATCAGGGGATGGTGGTGCAGGGTCAAGTCAGTGGAGCGAGGGGGTGCAGGAGCTTCCCCGCAGCCCAACCCTGCCTTTGGAAGGCCGCATTGGGGGTCAGGCTGCGGGAAATGAACTTTGTAGCAGTGGATGAGGATTGCGGCTCCTTAATGGAGCCACAGTGCCATGGCAACAGGACACCATGGCACTGTGGCTACATGCAGAAGCTGGGGCAGGTCTATGAGGGGAAACGATGGGATGTCCAGTGGCACAGAATCAGGGGACGGCCTGTCCGTCCAGTCATGGGCTGGCCATCTAGACCCGATTCTGATCCCGCAGGAACGTCTAGCTACTGTGGGCTCAGAATTGGGGACTAGATCGTCCCGTCCAGATCCTGGACGTCTGGGTGGGCAGGACATTCCCCCTTCAGAATCGGGCCCATATTGTTTGAACTTCTATTTCTAATACTGGCTGCCAAAATATGCTGCTTATTGTCAGCCCACAAACTCCGTATATTGTACAATAAAGTACTCTCACCTGGATCTCATACAACAAGCAAAATAAGTGGGACTGCTCATAAAATTAACTCAACTTAAATGCACCTGCATGCCCCTACATAAAAATTGGCACTACTAAATATACTCCATGTATGCATTCAATTAAAGAAAGGGGAACATAAGTCCACCAGGAATGACGTCTGGCAAAAATGTACATATAAATCAACAAATAAGGGCCTGCTTGATTTCAAGACAGTATCTCTGTAACTCAGGCTAATGACCCCCAATCATATCATTCATTGGCCGAAACCAAGTGTTTTTATTTGCAGGCTTACAGGCTTATTCTATCCTGGATGTACATCCCCTCTGTACATCTGGTCTGAGTCGGACGTACAGAGGGGATCGCTATTCCGATCCCGTGGAGAACGTCTAGCCCCGTGGAATCAGAATCACAAACAGTCCTGTAAATGCAGACTGTGACTGCGTTTCAGCCTGGCCTGAACGTACAGGACTGTCCCCGGCTAACTCAGTCAAGGTTCTTCTATGAATCCATGGCACCATGGCGTCATGTTGCCATGGCACCACAGCTCCATTGAAGAGCCGCAATGCTGGCCCCTGGACTTCAGGGACTCATTCCCCACAGCCCAACCCCCAATCTGGCCTCTTAAGGCCAGGGTCGGGCTATGGGGAATGCCTTTGGGCCCCCCCCCCTGCCCAATTCAAGCCCCGAGCCGCCAATCCTTTATGTACAGGGAAGTTATTCCACCTTGGAGGTGGAATAACTTCCCTGTACAAGTTGCTGGCCCTGGACGTACAGAGCCGATATTAGAATTGGCCCTGTATATCCATAGCCGGCAACAGCCCACCGCCTGCCCTGCCTCCGCCTCGATCCTCCCCTTCCCCGACCTCGTCTAACTTCCCCGTACAAGCGACGGAGAAGTTAGATGCGGGCAGAGAAGGCATGAATAGCAGGAACGTCCATCCCCGCTATTCATGGCTCAGAATCAGGCCCTTAGCTTATAGCTGTAGAAGATTTTTTAAATGCCATACTAATAAATGCTGGATGACAATATGTCATCCAGCTTATTGTCAGCAGCTTGCCAATCTGGGAAGCATTGTAAATCATATCACCATGAGGTTAGACTGTACCTGGAAGACCAACCTATTGGAGGTACTTTCTTCAACTCATTCACATAGAACAAAGTTTTTGGCCGAGCTGTATGCTAATATGCAATGCATTGAATTGTGATTCCTAGGCCTAGTTACTCTTCTACAGGCCTGCAGTGGCTAATCATGAAGTGAAAACAGCATTCACAGCCTACAAGAGGGAGCAAGCCCCAGCCATTGTCTAAGGTCTGGCTTGAAAGCACTGAGGTAACAAGGAAGCCATCTTGGATTTTCCTCCAGAGGACTGCCACTGCAATGGCTGGGCTAGATAAGAGTGAGGGCAATTATTATGAATGGACAAGATGAACATCCAACTGAGGGGCACCAGAAAATAAAGAAAAATGAGGCGTCACCCTCTGCCATCCTCCTTCCATATGCTCCCTCCAATGTGCATTCACTTCCCTGAATGTTCAATAGCATCCTAACCTGCCCTAATGTGAGATGGGGAGACATGCAGAGAGACAGTCAGGGTTATAGAAGTGCTGCAGGAGCAGACCTCTGTAGATAGCCTTTATTGGGATGCCATGCATTCTGGCAATGGCCCTGACAGGAGTAGAGGGATTAAAATGAGAAAAAAATATGTGACTGGTTGTACGTGAAGGCTTATGACACTATAATTTCAGTTAGGACCAGTTTCAATAGGACTGGAAGGAAAAAATATATTAAGATCCCAATACAGCCTGATGTTAGGGCTCCCAAATTCACCTATGAATAACATACCTCATACGTTTTACTGAGGACAGCTTCAGCATTGTATACATAGGCCGGACGCAAAGTAATTGTTACATTTCCATTCACCATTTTTCCAGAAATATATCTATAAAGTTAGGAATAAAAAGCAAAGTTTAACCACATTCTGAAATGCACATATTGCTCTTGTTAAGCAGCACATCAGCTAATCAATTAGTAGTCCATATTTGTATATGTGGCTCTCACACTTTAACCTCAATATTGCTGTAATCTCTACCAGAGCTGTACTAAAGCTGTCTGAACCGTGTGGTGCTGATGGTGCTTGCATTGTAACCTTCCAGCATTTCCTGATATCACAAAAAGCATGAATACTGCTAATGCCACACGCTTCATGCCTAAGAAATTTAAATAAGCTGCTACAGGGAGGAGGACAGAAAGTCAGTGGCTGAAGGAGAGAGAGGAAAGAAAGGGATGAGAGTAGCCTAGTGTTCAGAGCATTGGCTGAGAGCCAGGGAGACTAGAGTAAACAATTGACTTCTCGCATTGATGTACTTTGTGATTGTGGGCAAGTCACATCAGCTTGTCTCCTCATGTTTAAACTTATAAATTGTAAGCCCTTTGAAGCAGGGAAATACTTATAGTACCTGAAATATAACTAGTCTTGAGCTAGGATTTGGAAAGGTGAGTAATCAAATGAAAAAATGAAAAGACAAAGGAGGAAGAATGTGATAGATGGGAAGGATGGCTCAATTGGGGAAGAGGAGAAAAGCTGAGAGACAGAAATATGGCATATGTCATACAGTAGTTGTTACATAATGTAAAAGGCCCTCTTCCCACATGTAAAGCCCTTTCAGTCTACCAATTTGCTCCTTCTACTGAGACCTTACATGGCCTTTGTCATCTATTTCCCTTGCCTTTAATATTGCTCTCAATATCTTACCTAAATATACGTGAATTAGATCATAATTTTGATTGATGCCACTTCTGCTAGTAGGCTATTCCAACAATGAAAAAGAAGTTGGAGAGGGTAAACACCTAGTCCATGATAAGGGTGGAGAATACCACCATTTTTCTCCACTACAACATGTGAAAGAATTATTAGCAAGGATCTGCCAATCAGACAACTTCGTTTATATGCATCAGTAATGAAAGAGAGATCCAAAGAGCAAATGGATTAGGGTGAATGTGCCTAACAAAACAATTTTCAAAGCCATTAATGCTGGTAAATACTCATGTAAACTGATGGTGTTAAGTGCCATTCAGTCAATGTCAACTCTGTTGATAGTTGTCCATGTGGAGGCCGATTCCATAAAGGCTGTCTCTCTGTGGCTGAGACATTTAAATCGGACATGGACGTGATTCCCACCCGATTCTGGAAACACAGGCTTAGACGTGCCTGCATTTCTGGCATCAGAATCATAGACATGTCTGGCGTGGCATACCCAGCATGCTGTTTGGCAGGCCCATGCATGTATCCATCGTGAGCCCTTGCACATGGATACAGGCACGAGCCATAGAGTAAAGTAGAAAAGCATGTCTCTGACAATAGAGATATGGGTAAATGGTAATCAGGTTTTGGATGTGCTCATCATTGCCATATTCTGTGAAGTTAGTTGCCTCCGATCGTGCACATCTCCGAGCTGGCCACGCCTCTGCTGTAAAAACATGCTCACTGACAGTAGTTTGCTGATGCATGCAAGACATAGAAACTGATGATAAATGCATGCTAATGCAAACTAGACCATATCCTAGTCTCCTACATGCCCAGTAGTGCTAGGTAATCCCAGCACACTCTAAGATAGTGCAGTATAAAAGAAGGTAAATATGAACATGTATAACAGAACATATCTTGCATCAAATGATGCTTATCATCATAACAAGGCTTCAGTGAGGCATGCATTGGTCAGCTCTACATACACTCTTAAAAACGCTCAGGATGGACCTTCATCATGTACACAAAAACCAACATTAACAGAACAATTCCCTAAGGGATGCATACAATTGCTGAGCCACAAATCTATGCCCTGAGTATGGCATGCTGCATGGTACAATCTAGGGGCCGTTGGCACTACATCAGTCATGTCTCCCAGTGCCTGGTCCCCCTCCCTGATTTGCAAATCAGCACATCATATCCTCTCGTGCAACCCTCAAACCACACACACACACACACACTCTCGCTTGCTGTCACAAAAGACATAATTCTGGGAAACAGATGCTTAGCACCTATAGACAAAAGCTGGTATATCAAAAAAGCACGGAATGCCAGAAATACATATCTGATCCCCCTCTTTCACGCAAATAAACTCCTGTGGCAGATTCACTCACACTTCTAACATCAACAGTCCCATTTTACAGAACACAGGACAAACAGCAACTGTCAGCATAGCTACCATATGCACTATTGTTGGCTTTCAAATATCTTTAGGGGTAGTTATTAATGCTCCTTAGCTTACAAGATCCTCTCACCCCTGATTTCCGTCCACTGGGTTTTACAGACTGCATTCACACCAGTTTGAAGCATACTTGTCACAACCTCTATACAAACACAGCAGAAATATTTCTAAGTACTGACCGTATTCCACGTTTCCGCAGGAATAATGAGCACATCTGCAGGGGACACAGGAAACAGACACTGGCCTTTCCTGAATATGCTTTATACATTCTGCTGCAAACCATGCCCCTGTTCTGCTCCTCCCGGGCACATTCTGAGATCCCTGTGCTAATGCCATGGACATGCACAGGTGCAGGGTTTCAGAAAGCGTAGTTACTCAACTGTAGCAAGTGTTCTCCAGGAACAGCAGGAATCAATATTCACATATGGGTGTCATTGGCACTGTGGAGCCCGCGCGGTAATCACTTCTCAGCTTTCAAAGAAAACCTTTGGGAGTTATACCACGCATGCGTGGTCACCTTCCCATCCAAGGGTGCCATCTTACCTCAGTATGATGACATAGCTTAATCAAGCATAAAAAAAAAACAACTCCACATGGAGGAGGGAGGAGGCAGGGTAGTGAGGACTGATTCCTGGTTGAGAGAACATCTGCTACGCTTTCTCCAGGAACAAGCAGGAAGTCTCCTCACATATGGGACTCCCAAGCTACAGGCTACCAAAAAAAACTGTAAAAAGCCACAGGTGGCCAAAAAATGGTGGACCGTTAATGGAGCAATGAGTGACCCCAAGTCCTGAAATGCAACCCCTGTAGAAAGGATAGAATCACCTCTCCAGTAGCCTGGATGTAAGGGCTGGTGGGAAGAAGTTGCACTAATCCCCAAAGAGATGACAGAGTATTGCCTGACTGAAGGAGCTGTCATGCCGTGAGCTCTCCTTCAGGCAGTAATGAGCTGTGAAAGTATGGACCGAGGACCAGGTGGTGGCCCGGCAAATGTCTTGCAGAGGGACAGAGTGCAGATGCATCACTGAAGCCATCATGGCACGCACATTGTGGATGGGATATGATGCTCCAGAGAGTCTAGCCTGTTCGTAAGTGAAGGAGATGCAATCTGCCACGCAGGTGGACAGTGTATTTATTTATTTATTTATTTATTTATAGACTCTTATATACCGCACTATTAAGCATCAGCGCGGTTCACAAAAAACAGTGAGATACACAATTCAACAGTACTTTGTGTTTACAGAAAACAGGAGAATATAACTCGGATAACAGGGTATATAATTAATAAACATAGTCATAATATCATCATGGCTTCAGTTTTGTGTGTATGTGGTCTGTGGGGTATCTGTATTGTATGTGTATGAGTGGAAGGTCTGTGGGTTGGTTGAGATGTCTTTATTGTTTACTGGATAAGATAAAAGGAAGAGGTAGTGTTTCAAAGCTTTGCGAAACTGCAAAAGGTCTGGTATTGCTCGGATGTTTTGAGGAAGGCTATTCCAACACCTTGGTGCACAGAATAAAAAGGCCCTGTCTGAAGTAGTTTTGGTACACTGTGATATTGATTTAGGGACTAACAGAGTATTGAGTGTTACTGACCTTCTGTCTCTATTGAGGGGTGGTGTTTGGATCAAGTCTGATATTGATGAAGATGAGAGTTCTTTGAAGGCTTTGAATGTAATTAGTAAAATTTTGAAAGTGAGTCTACTTTGAATTGGGAGCCAATGAAGATGTTTTAGAATAGGTGAGATATGGTCTTTCCGGGAAGCTCCATGAAGGACTCTAGCTGCAGCATTCATAGCCATTTGAAGTGGGTGTAAGGTGGTTTGTGGAAGACATTGTAAAATTGAGTTCGCATAATCAAAATGAGGTATGATTAGTGCCTGATAGATGGTTCTAAAATCGTCTGGCTCTAGCAAGGATCGAAGGTGTCTAAGGGAGCGTATTTTGTGATATACAGCTCTTACAATATTACTAATATGTGCTTTCATATCTAATTTCTGGTCTAAAGTGACACCGAGGTATCTGATGGTGGTCTTGGTCTGGAGGTTAGCATCATTCACTTTCAAAAAGGATGGAGCAGTGAAATTTTGGTTACGTGTAATAAATAACACCTCCGTTTTCTTGTGTTGGATCCTTAGATTTTGGGATTGTAGCCAGTTGGATACTTCATTTATGCAGTTAGTTAATGGATTGAGATCAGGGTTCTCAGTTGTAAAAGGAAAATATAAAAGTACATCATCCGCGTATATCATGCAGTTAACTCTAAAGGATCGAATCAGGTTACAGATAGGCTGCATGTATATATTAAACATAAGGGCGGAAAGGGATGAGCCTTGAGGGACCCCTTGTTTTTGATGAAACTGATCTGATGAAGTATCGTTGGATCGTACTTGTTGCCATCTGTCAGAAAGGTAGGATCTACACCACTCAAGTGCTTTATCAGTAATTCCCTTCCCTTTGAGACGCTCAAGGAGGCGTTCATGGCTAACAGAATCAAAAGCGGCTGCGATATCAAGAAAAACAAGGACGAACCCTTGGCGGATGTTATCAATTCCTGATAATAAGATGCTGAACAGAGTAGTTAGAAGCGTTTCCACACCGTGGAATTCTCTGAAACCGTGCTGGCATGAGTCCAGTGGGGCGTTAAGATCTATATGATCCTGAATTTGTTTTTGTACTTCTTTTTCCAAAATTTTTGCTAGTAATGGAATACTTGAAATAGGTCTATATGATTCTGGTTTAAGAGGGTCAAGTTTGTTGTTTTTTAGTAATGGCCTTATGGATGTTTGCTTAAGGGTACAAGGGAAAGTTCCTGTTGTAAATGATTGAATCATGAGTCTGGATATGATGGGACTGAGATCAGCTCGTAGATCTTTGATCCAGAACACAGGGCAAGGATCAGTATGAGCGGTGGTCATGTTTATGCAAGCAATGGTGTCTTCGATTTGTCGTTTAGATGGTATTGAGAAGATAGTGAGTAGAGTTTGATCTACTGGATCTAGGACTATGTTAGGAGCCGAGTTATTGTCAATTTGGCAGAGTTTGGATTGTAGATAGTTAGCAAATATTTGAGGGTGGATTTCATATTTAAGTTGTGAGGCAGGTTCATTTGTCAAACGCTTAACTATGGCAAACAGGTCATGAGGTTTGTTCAGAGATCTTTTTAAAGTGACTGCATGGTGACGTCTCATTGATTCAGTAACTGCCATGCGATGAGATGTGAGATGTTGGATATATACAGCTCTGTCAACTTCAGAGTGTGAGTGTCGCCATCGTCTTTCAAGTTTCCTTAGGGTTGTGCGCGAGGCCTTCAGCTCAGATGAGTACCATATAGCAGAGTGTCGCTTCCTTTGTAGTTTGTTGGTCGACGGACATGTGGCAATCGAACTGAAAGTACTATTCCAATTAGAAACTAAATCATCAATGCTGCACTCTGGTAAGTTGGTTAGTGGAAGTGTTGTTTTTAGGATTAGGTCTTTGTCAAATGGCTTGAATCTTCTCAGAGGGGTACTAGGATGGTCGTTTATTCCTCTTTCATCCTTTTGGTTACATCTAGCCTTGAATATAATTAGTTTGTGATCTGACCATGGAACTGGGTTGATTGATAGATCCAAGATAGAGACAGCAATGCCGAGCCTGTTTGTGTCGTAGGAGACCAACAGTTGCAACGAGTGGCGATGGGGTGATCCGGGAAACTACAGACCGGTGAGCCTGACGCCAGTACCAGGAAAAATGGTAGAAACCATCATAAAGAATAAAATTACTCAGCATGTAGATAGTCACAACCTAATGGGAGACAGCCAACATGGCTTTAGACAAGGAAGATCTTGTCTTACTAATCTGTTATGTTTTTTGAAGGAGTGAATAATCAGGTGGACAAAGGTGAGTCAGTTGATATTGTGTATCTGGACTTTCAGAAAGCCTTTGACAAGGTCCCTCATGAGAGACCTTTGGCAAAACTAAAGAGTCATGGGATAGGAGGCAGTGTACTATTGTGGATCAGGAACTGGTTAAAAGATAGAAAGCAGAGGGTAGGGCTAAATGGCCAGTTTTCCCAATGGAGAAAGGTGAATAGTGGGGTACCCCAGGGATCTGTGCTGGGTCCGCTGCTTTTTGACATATTCATAAATGTCCTGGAAAGTGGAATAACGAGCGAGGTTATCAAATTTGCAGATGACACAAAACTATTTAAAGTTGTCAAAACCCAAGAGGATTGTGGAAAATTGCAAGAGGATCTTGATAAATTGGAAGACTGGGCATCAAAATGGCAGATGAAATTTAATGTGCAAGGTTATGCACCTAGGGAAGAACAACCCAAACTATGGTTACACGATGCAAGGTTCCACATTAGGAACTACCACCCAGGAAAAAGATTTAGGCGTCATTGTGGATACCATGTTAAAACCCTCGGCCCAGTGTGCAGCGGCGGCCAAGAGTGCAAATAGAATGCTAGGTATGATAAGGAAAGGAAGGAATGGAAAATGGAAAATAAAACAAAAGATATTATAATGCCTCTATATCGTTCCATGGTGAGACCGCACCTTGAATATTGTGTGCAATTCTGGTCGCCGTATCTTAAAAAGGATATAGCGATTTTAGAAAAGGTTCAGAGAAGAGCCACCAAAATGGTAAAGGGGATGGAAGGATACTCCTATGAAGAAAGGCTAAAAAGGTTAGGGCTCTTTAACCTGGAAAAGAGACAGCTGAGGGGAGATATGATTGAAGTCTATAAAGTAATGAACGGAGTGGAACGGGTAAACGTAGATCGATTGTTTACGTTATCAGAATATAGACAGACTAGGGGACATGCAATGAAGCTACAGGGTAAACTATTTAAGACTAATAAAAGAAAATATTTTTTCACTCAACGTGTAATCAAACTCTGGAATTTGTTACCGGAGGATGTAGTAAAGGCTGTTAGTGTAGCTGGGTTTAAAAAAGGTTTGGACATTTTCCTGGAGGAAAGGTCCATAAACCATTATTAAGAAGGGACCCAGGGTATCAATGCTTGAACCAATACAAGCATTGTGGAACCTGTGTCTTTTGGGGAAACTGCTAGGTACGTATGACCTAGATTGGCCACTGTTGGAAACAGGATACTGGGCTTGATGGACCTTGGTCTGACCCAGTATGGCATATCTTATGTTCTTATGTTCTTATGTACGAGAAAAACCTCTGTGCATGTCCAAAAGACCTATTCGTACTATTGAATGACTTCCATTAAGAGTAATTCTATAATCTTCAACACTATATAGAATCAGCCTCATTGTGACTACTAGGCCTTTCTTCCCCATAGTAAGCCTACAGCATCTGGTATTCCAAGGTAGTCACATAGCCAAGTATTAACCATGCTCAGTCATACTTACCTTCCAAGAGCAGACATACTCAGGATGGCACAGTCATAGTCCTATATAAAATATCTAACTGAAAATTGTTCCCCCTCTCTCCTGGCAAAAACTAAGGTAATTTACTTCTGCTTGCACCTTGCCTAGAAAGCCTAGGGCAGGCATGTCCAACAGGTAGATCCTGATCTACATGTAGATCGTGGAGGGGTCAGAAGTAGATTGCCAGCCCCACTTGGCTCCATCTCTCCAGCAGCTCGCCCCGTCACTAGGAGAGAGCTCGTGCCGGCAGGTCGTCTGCCGGGGGCTTGCCGCCACTGCTGATCCTTTGCCTGTCTTACTTCCCTGCCTGCGGGAATCTTGCCTGTGGGTGTATTGGGGGCGCTTGTTGTTTTCGTGCCAATAGTTTGTGGGTACCCTAGGGAGCCACCGCCCGCACCCCACGACGAGACGCCACAGGCCCAGCGTCATACCTGGTCTCCTGCCTCTCAGAATCACCCATTCCTGCCCCTGCCCCAACACCCCTTAGAAGTGTGTTATATACCGGGCGATATCCATTCGCCCAGGCTTTACCTGAATACACTTACAATATTAGTTGTGTCATGTGCTGGCCGTTGGTCACTTTATAGTTCGCTTCCATTAAACGTTTTCGGGCAGACACAACGAAGTGTCAAGAATTTGGTGATTTTGGCGGGCTTTTCCAATTTTGTTCTAACTTGCCTACGCCTTGCCTTCGAATTGGTTCAAACCACTGTGACTTGTGCTTGCCTCTGCAATTTTATTTTGCCTAGCCTTTGGGTTGATTCTACACTGCAATTTTATTTTGCCTTGCCTTTGCGTTGATTCTACACTCTGTGCAGAATTTATTAAATCGCGTGTGGTGGTATTTATTTTTTTATTTATTTATTTATAGACTCTTATATACCGCACTATTAGGCATCAGCGCGGTTCACAAAAAACAGTGAGATACACAATTCAACAGTACTTTGTGTTTACAGAAAACAGGAGAATATAACTCGGATAACAGGGTATATAATTAATAAACATAGTCATAATATCATCATGGCTTCAGTTTTGTGTGTATGTGATCTGTGGGGTATCTGTATTGTATGTGTATGAGTGGAAGGTCTGTGGGTTGGTTGAGATGTCTTTATTGTTTACTGGATAAGATAAAAGGAAGAGGTAGTGTTTTAAAGCTTTGCGAAACTGCAAAAGGTCTGGTATTGCTCGGATGTTTTGAGGGAGGCTATTCCAACACCTTGGTGCACAGAATAAAAAGGCCCTGTCTGAAAGTAGTTTTGGTACACTGTGATATTGTTTTAGGGACTAACAGAGTATTGAGTGTTACTGACCTTCTGTCTCTATTGAGGGGTGGTGTTTGGATCAAGTCTGATATTGACGAAGATGAGAGTTCTTTGAAGGCTTTGAATGTAATTAGTAAAATTTTGAAAGTGAGTCTACTTTGAATTGGGAGCCAATGAAGATGTTTTAGAATAGGTGAGATATGGTCTTTCCGGGAAGCTCCATGAAGGACTCTAGCTGCAGCATTCATAGCCATTTGAAGTGGGTGTAAGGTGGTTTGTGGAAGACCTTGTAAAATTGAGTTCGCATAATCAAAATGAGGTATGATTAGCGCCTGATAGATGGTTCTAAAATCGTCTGGCTCTAGCAAGGATCGAAGGTGTCTAAGGGAGCATATTTTGTGATATACTGCTCTTACAATATTACTAATATGTGCTTTCATATCTAATTTCTGGTCTAAAGTGACACCGAGGTATCTGATGGTGGTCTTGGTCTGGAGGTTAGCATCATTCACTTTCAAAAAGGATGGAGCAGTGAAATTTTGGTTACGTGTAATAAATAACACCTCCGTTTTCTTGTGTTGGATCCTTAGATTTTGGGATTGTAGCCAGTTGGATACTTCATTTATGCAGTTAGTTAATGGATTGAGATCAGGGTTCTCAGTTGTAAAAGGAAAATATAAAAGTACATCATCAGCGTATATCATGCAGTTAACTCTAAAGGATCGAATCAGGTTACAGATAGGCTGCATGTATATATTAAACATAAGGGCGGAAAGGGATGAGCCTTGAGGGACCCCTTGTTTTTGATGAAACTGATCTGATGAAGTATCGTTGGATCGTACTTGTTGCCATCTGTCAGAAAGGTAGGATCTACACCACTCAAGTGCTTTATCAGTAATTCCCTTCCCTTTGAGACGCTCAAGGAGGCGTTCATGGCTAACAGAATCAAAAGCGGCTGCGATATCAAGAAAAACAAGGACGAACCCTTGGCGGATGTTATCAATTCCTGATAATAAGCTGCTGAACAGAGTAGTTAGAAGCGTTTCCACACCGTGGAATTCTCTGAAACCGTGCTGGCATGAGTCCAGTGGGGCGTTAAGATCTATATGATCC
Source organism: Ichthyophis bannanicus (assembly GCA_033557465.1). Taxonomy (NCBI): domain Eukaryota; kingdom Metazoa; phylum Chordata; class Amphibia; order Gymnophiona; family Ichthyophiidae; genus Ichthyophis; species Ichthyophis bannanicus. The sequence continues at coordinate 1,633,116,543 of CM066032.1, read as the reverse complement.
TGAATTTGTTTTTGTACTTCTTTTTCCAAAATTTTTGCTAGTAATGGAATACTTGAAATAGGTCTATATGATTCTGGTTTAAGAGGGTCAAGTTTGTTGTTTTTTAGTAATGGCCTTATGGATGTTTGCTTAAGGGTACGAGGGAAAGTTCCTGTTGTAAATGATTGAATCATGAGTCTGGATATGATGGGACTGAGATCAGCTCGTAGATCTTTGATCCAGAACGCAGGGCAAGGATCAGTATGAGCGGTGGTCATGTTTATGCAAGCAATGGTGTCTTCGATTTGTCGTTTAGATGGTATTGAGAAGATAGTGAGTAGAGTTTGATCTACTGGAACTGGAACTATGTTAGGAGCCGAGTTATTGTCAATTTGGCAGAGTTTGGATTGTAGATAGTTAGCAAATATTTGAGGGTGGATTTCATATTTAAGTTGTGAGGCAGGTTGATTTGTCAAACGTTTAACTATGGCAAACAGGTCATGAGGTTTGTTCAGAGATCTTTTTAAAGTGACTGCATGGTGACGTCTCATTGATTCAGTAACTGCCATGCGATGAGATGTGAGATGTTGGATATATACAGCTCTGTCAACTTCAGAGTGTGAGTGTCGCCATCGTCTTTCAAGTTTCCTTAGGGTTGTGCGCGAGGCCTTCAGCTCAGATGAGTACCATATAGCAGAGTGTCGCTTGCTTTGTAGTTTGTTGGTCGACGGACATGTGGCAATCGAACTGAAAGTATTATTCCAATTAGAAACTAAATCATCAATGCTGCACTCTAGTAAGTTGGTTAGTGGAAGTGTTGATTTTAGGATTAGGTCTTTGTCAAATGGCTTGAATCTTCTCAGAGGGGTACTAGGATGGTCGTTTATTCCTCTTTCATCCTTTTGGTTACATCTAGCCTTGAATATAATTAGTTTGTGATCTGACCATGGAACTGGGTTGATTGATAGATCCAAGATAGATGGTAAATTGGCGGTTGTTTCAGTTGTAAATATTAGATCTAATATACCACCTTTAATATGGGTTGGATCTTTAATTAATTGATTATACCCCAAAACTTGTAGAGCTTCAAGAAAAGCTGTTACATGGGAGTCTTGGAGAGAAGGGAGATTAAAGTCTCCTAGCACCCAACTTGCTATGTGGGGGTTTTGTGTATTGGAGGCCAAGTCAATTATCATAGATAGAGAATCAGAATTGGAAGAAGGAGAGCGGTATAGTAAAGTGAAAGAACAACATTTATTTGCTATTGTAAAAGTATCTAGGAGCGATGAGCTTGTTGCTTCTTTAAGGTTGAAATGAAGGTCAGATTTGGTGATGGCTAGAACACCACCTCCCCTCTTGCCACTTCTATGACATGTATGTATAGAAAAATTAGAAGGCAAAAATTGGTTGATTAATACATTGTCAGCACAAGAAAGCCATGTCTCAGTGATTAGGAGAAGGTCAAGTCTATGTAATGAAATTATGTCAGAGATGATAGCCCATTTCTTGCGTATGGATCGGGCATTTATTAATGCACATTTCAGATATTGGGGAATTGGATTTCCTACTTGTTTCTTTTTTGTGGTGTTTTGTAATGAGATGAGTAACAGATGATGGTGGGAATTTTGGGTAGATACTCTAGAATTGTAGAAGGGAGTATCAGACCACTTTCTTCTGTGATTATGGATTGTTGGTATTCTATTATAGCTAGTGTGTAGGCTGGTAACATTACATATTCCTATAGTGATAAGGTAGAAGGTAAATGTTATAATGTAGAGTAAGGCCATATTGTATGTGTAAGTGAAATTTAAATGTACAATTAGTGAATACAGTGATAGCAGGCTGATTGGAGCTTACAGGATGGATGGAAAGCTAACACACTATTACCAGTATTACAGTGATAGCAGGCTGATTGGAGCGTACAGGATGGATGAAAAGCTAAAACACTATTACAGTATTACAGTGATATGTGGTAACAGGAGGTTAACTGAAGCTTATAGGATGAATGAGGAACTATGACATAGTTAACAGTGTTTCAGTGATAACAGGATAATTACAGTTGACAGGTTGAATAAGTACATATAACAAATAATAGTGCTTAACTCTGTAGTTACTGGAATGTATATAAAGATAACTTAATAGTTGTAGAAGGAGAGGATATATTGAAAGGGTATTTAAATAAATTATAGTACTTATATTTAGGTGGATTAAGAGACAATTTTGTTTGTATACAAGGATATTACAATGGTTACTTGCGATTTTGAGGTTGTAACATTAATTTACACAATGTTGGAGGGGTTAGCTTGATGGGCGGTGGTCTCCTTCTACGGTCTCCGCCTAAGGGCCACGCCAAAGGGCCCTCTGGCGAGGCCCTCAGGCGCGGGCCTGTCAGCTGGCAGTTGGTATTTAAAACGCCACTGCTCCTCCCCTCTCAGAGCCCCGATTGGGTTGCAGTCAGCAGAGAATGTTTAGCTCTGATTACAGGAGATTGATGGTGGAATAGCTGACCTGTCTGTAGCTGGCAGTTGGGATTTAAAACGCCACTGCTCCTCCCCTCTCAGAGCCCCGATTGGGTTGCAGTCAGCAGAGAATGTTTAGCTCTGATTACAGGAGATTGATGGTAGAAAAGCTGACCTGTCTGTAGCTGGCAGTTGGGATTTAAAACGCCACTGCTCCTCCCCTCTCAGAGCCCCGATTGGGTTGCAGTCAGCAGAGAATGTTTAGCTCTGATTACAGGAGATTGATGGTAGAATAGCTGACCTGTCTGTAGCTGGCAGTTGGGATTTAAAACGCCACTGCTCCTCCCCTCTCAGAGCCCCGATTGGGTTGCAGTCAGCAGAGAATGTTTAGCTCTGATTACAGGAGATTGATGGTAGAATAGCTGACCTGTCTGTAGCTGGCAGTTGGGATTTAAAACGCCACTGCTCCTCCCCTCTCAGAGCCCCGATTGGGTTGCAGTCAGCAGAGAATGTTTAGCTCTGATTACAGGAGATTGATGGTAGAATAGCTGACCTGTCTGTAGCTGGCAGTTGGGATTTAAAACGCCACTGCTCCTCCCCTCTCAGAGCCCCGATTGGGTTGCAGTCAGCAGAGAATGAACTTGTTTGGCGGTATTTGATTTTATCTGGTTTGCTGGACAGGTGTTTGAGTTTTTTGATGATTGTTTGGTGGTATTTGATTATAGATGCCAGTATGATGAATTCTTATTTTTACTTTTAGAACTGCATGTGTGGTTTTGGCATCTCCAGTCCTTGTATTGCACATCACCCAGAGGTCTTCAGTTCCTGTTGATCTTTAATACTTTGGGACAGTGACAGTTCTGGGCCAGAATCAGCCAGTATTTATACTAACTTAGCAGATTTGGCCTTCTTACATCCAGCCACCCCTCTATAACGAAGATGAGTGTTCCAAAGAAGAGCAAAACCTACCACTTTCATGATGAATGGGAAATGGACTACTTCTTCATCATGGTGAAAGACAAGTGTTGTTATCTAATTTGTAACACCCCAGTATCCTTGCCCAAAAAGGGTAATCTGGAACGTCATTATAAGGCTCTGCATAGCAATAAGTTTGATGCTGATTTTCCACCCAAAAGTGAAATTCATAAACTGAAGCTCAAAGAACTTAAATAGAAATTGGCTACTCAGCAACAGTTGATGGCGAAGCCAAGGTCACATTCGGTCAATGCAACCATAGGTCAAGGTCAGCAACCTGATTGCAAAGAAATGCAAACCTTTCACTGAAGTGGAATTTGTAAAAGATAGTTTTCTTGAAGCAGCTGACAATCTTTTTGAAGGATTTAAAAATAAGAAAGAGATCATAGCTGCTATTCAAGATGTACAATTGTCAAGAAACACCGTCATGCAGCGAACAGAAAAATGTGTGGAGACATAACTGAACAATTGTTGGAGGATGTTTCAAATTGTGTTGCTTTCTCACTCCAACTGGATGACTCTACAGACATAAGAGACATAGCCCAGTTACTAGTCTTTATCCGGATGGTTTTTGAAGACTTCAGTGTTAAAGAAGAACTACTTGGAATGATTTCTTTAAAAGGGAGAACTACTGGTCAGGAAATATTCAGTTCTTTCCATCCTTTTGTGACAAAGTGTAATCTTACATTGCATAGACTTGTTTCCATCACTACTGATTTATTTATTTATAATTCTTATATACCGCGCTTTTTAGTATCAGTGCGGTTTACAAAACAACAACATTCTGCATCAGAAACAAGATCTTTTGCTTACATTGTAACAGGAAATGTAACTTGGGAATAACAGGGGTAACTATATACAGTTTAAGACAACGGAGCTTATAAATTAATTACAGTTATATTGTACATTGGAGTTATAATGTTAAAGCTTGTAATCCCTGTTCACTGTGAGTGTGCCTGAGGGCGGGATTGTTTTGTAAATCATTGAGAATTATGTTGTTGGAATGTCAGATGCTGTGCGGGTGAGTTGAGGTGCTGGATGTGGTTGTGTTAGGTTAGGGTGAATAAAGTAAAGGCAGAATAAGTGGTGTTTAAGAGCTTTTCTGAATTGTGAGAGGTCAACAATTGATTGTATATGAGGTGGGAGATTGTTCCAGCACTTAGGAGCATATAATGTAAATGCTCTGTTTCTAGTTGTTTGGGTACATTTAGTGGATTCAGGTGGTATAGACAGCGTATTGCTATTTGATGACCTTCTTAGCCTGTTTGTAGGGGTAATGGTCAGGAGTGTAGAGAGGGATGCGGGGATATCCGGTTAATTGCTTTAAATGATAGGAGTAGAGCCTTGTAGGTGATCCTGCATTGTAACGGTAGCCAGTGTAGTTCCATAAGTATGGGCGTAATGTGTTCTTTCTTGGAGATGCCGCAGAGAATGTGGGCTGCTGCATTCATTGCAATCTGGAGAGGATTGAGGGTGCTCTCGGGGAGGCCATGTAGGATGATATTGGCATAATCAAAATGTGGCATTACAAATGTCTGGAATATCGTTCTGAAGTCGTCTGGGGCTAGTAGAGGTCTTAGCTGTCTTAGTGTCCATATTTTATTATAGATGGACTTGGTGGTGTTCTTTATCTGTTCTTTGAAGTTGAGCTGCTGGTCTATTGTAACATCTAGATAGCGTATTACAGACTTGCATGGGAGCTCGGCGTCACGCACCTTCAATGAGGAGGGAGGAGAGAAGTTCTTGTTCTTGGTTATGAAAAGGACTTCAGTTTTCTTAAAGTTTATGCGTAGGTTCTGAGACAGGAGCCAGTCGGTAATTGCGTTGAAGCACTCAATAAGTGGAACAAGGTTCGGGTGCATAGATCAGACTGGAGATATTATAGGAACGGATGATATCACATATAGGTTGCATATAAATGTTAAAAAGTAGAGCCAATAGGGATGATCCTTGGGGTACTCCCTGTTGCTGATGGAATGGTTCCGATGTTGAGTATCCTATCCGTACTTGTAGCCATCGGTCAGTAAGATAGGATTTGCACCATTCCCAGGCCAGGCCATGAATTCCCTTTTCCTGGAGGCGGGAGAGGAGTTGTAAATGGTTAATGGAATCAAATGCGGCGGCTATATCGAGAAAGATGAGTACAAACCCATTTTCAATTTTGTCAGTACCTCTGGATAATGTATTGATAAGTATAGTGAGTAGAGTCTCTACACCATGTGACTCTCGGAAACCATGCTGGCAAGGATCAAGGGGGGCTGATATGTCGATGTGTTGTTGTAATTGCATTTGAACGACCTTCTCGATAAGTTTGGCTAGATAGGGTATACTTGAAATGGGGCGGTATGAGTCTGTCTTTGTTCGGTCGAGTTTGTTGCTTTTCAGGAGAGGGCATATGGATGTTTGTTTAAGGGTTGTTGGGAATGTTCCTGCTGTGAAATAGAGCTTCATGATGTAGGCTAGGGTTGGGCTGAGTTCTGCACACATCGACCTGATCCAATGGGCAGGACAAGGATCATTCGGGGCTGTAGTAGTGTTAATAGTGGCAATAAGGTCAGCAATGTACTTCTCTGCTGGAGAGGTGAATTTTGTTAATGGTTGCTGTAGCTGGGGGATGAAGCAGGGTGTGCAGCTTTGTGGCATATTTGTTTTTATGATTTTAGGTTGTAGGTACTTGGCAAAGGATTGTGGCTGGATAGATACCGTTTGATTGGAGGAAGGTGTCTTGGTTAAAGATTTAGCAATGCTAAAAAGGTTGCGTGGTTTATTTAACGATCGGAGGAGGATATCCGTGTGGTACTCTCTCATTTTTTCATATATTTTCTCACGGTGTTGCTTTAGGGTGTTTTCATAAGTTGATTTGTCAGGTGTGGATCGAGATCGACGCCATTTTCTTTCTTGCTTTCTTAGAAGCTGAAGAGATGCACGTAATTCAGCAGAGAACCATGGTGCTGGTTTCCTGTTTCTTGGTGGTTTGATGGATGCTAGTGATTTCTTAGAGGAAGGTAGATGTGAGCAAGAGATCAGGGTGGAATTCCATCTATGGATCATGTTGTCGAGGTTCTGCGCTGGTTGACGGAGTGCTGGAAGAGTGCTGCTGAGGAAGTCATCCCTATCTAGGGATTTGAAGCGATTTGTTGATCCCGAATAGGCTGAATTTGATTGGCTGGTTGAAATTAGGTTTTGTTGGTATGGGATTTGGAAAGAGATTAAATTGTGGTCTGACCATGGGACAGGAGTGAATGATAGGCTGATATTCTTGGTTGATTCTGACTGGGGGGCAAAGATGAGGTCAAGGGAGTTTCCCTTGAGGTGTGTGGAAGAGCTCACCAACTGAGTATAGCTGAGGTCATTCATAGCATCAAGGAAGGCGTTAGAGTAGGTAGGTTGTAATGAAGCAAGGTTAAAGTCACCGATCAGCCAATTAGGTTTACATGGGCTTTCTGGGTTGAAGGCAAGATCTATTATGTTAGATAGATCATCTGAGGGGAGGAGGGAACTCTGTAGATGAGATTTATATTTATATACTTATTGGCAACAGATATTGTGTCCATGTGCATGATACTCATTGAAGATAATAGCTGGAGCTGGAGATTACTTCTTGAAAGGATGAGGACTCCCCCTCCTTTCCGATTGGATCTGTGGCAAGTATGCATCACATAGTCCTGAGGGGTGAGTTGATTTATGAGGACAGTATCTGTGTCTGACAACCAGGTTTCTGTGACCAAGAGGATATCCAGGTTCTGACTGGTGATAAGATCTGTGATGGCTGGCCATTTTTTGCGAATTGAATGTGAGTTGATGAGAGCACATTTTAGTTTGCTCTGATGGAGCAAGAGCAATGACAGGTGAGGTTAATGGTTTCACAGCCCTCTGTAGACAGCTTGACGACGTCCCAGATTTCCTTTCTTACCACTGCATCATTCACCAGCAAGTTTTGGCAAGCAAGAGACTCAATACAAAGACTGTCATGGACATCACTTTCAAAATTGTAAATTCAGTTTGTGGAAGATCACTTCAAATCTTACTCTTGATGAGGGGGCAGCGGAAATCATTTTGCACACAGATGTAAGGTGGCTAAGTAGGCACAAATTTCTGCAAACAGTTTGTGATTTGCTGAATGAAATAAGAAGATTTTGAAGGAGAGGGGAGATGACTAAGCAGAGTTTGAAGAAGAGGAGTGGTTATGTGATCTGGCATTTCTCGCTGACTTTACAGGCGAACTAAGTGATATGAACCTTGAACTACAAGGTAAAAACAAATGCATTGGCGAGATGATGAGTACAGTTTCATCCTACAAGAGCAAATTTGAGCTAATGATGACTGACCTTGCAAACAACACTTTTGATCATTTTCATAATACGCAGGACCATCTGGGACAATATCCAAATTTTGTTTTTCAGAACGAGAAGTATGTGACGGAAATCTGTTCTGTTATCCAGGAATTCGAAAATAGATTAACGAAACTGCAGCTGCTATCAGTAAAAATTACTCATTGAACAAGCCATCTCTTGAAAACGAAATATTAACCCTTAAAAATGATATTTCTCTCAAGACCCGTGCTGAGCAAGAATCATTTTGGAAGCAAGTGCCTAGAGACAAATTTCCCAACTTGAGAAGATGCAGTGAAGCTGTACATTCCTGTTTCAGTTCAACTTATTCGTGTGAATAAGCGTTTTCCCATCTGAAAATGACAAAGAGTACCCAACGTTCCAACATGACAGATGAACATCTCCAGGATGCCCTGAGACTAGCCCTCACGCAATATTCACCCAACTTCAAAAAGCTGGCGGATGAAATGCAGGCTCAGACATCTCACTAATGAGCAAGAGCGAAATATTAAAGATTGTGCAAGATCATCCTTGATCAATACTCAACCAAAATTTAACACAAATTACTCAATAAAAGTTAAAGAAAGTTATTAAGACAGTTAAAGAAAGTTATTACTCAATAAAACTTTAAGAAAAAATGTACTTTCCATTTCCCCTCGCAGTTCTTACTGGATCTTCGTCTCTCTGTTTTGTTTTTGCTTAATTTTCTTAACAGCTGATCACATCCAAGTAAATGACAGAAGGTTCATTAAAAATGGGGGTGGGGGAGGGGAATCCTCCAACTTTATTGGGTTAAAATTTAATTTAAAATTAATTTGAAACTTAATTTTCATGGTGGTAGATCAGCAGCACTTTTGGCTGGAAAAAGTAGATCACGACCTGTTCGAAGTTGGACATGCCTGACCTAGGGGATAGTCACAATGGAGCTGATTCTATATAGCGTGCATAGAGTTATGCACTAGAAACATGTGTAAGTCCCTATTCTAAAGGACTTGTGTTCATGCTTTGGACTATTGCTATTCTGCAAGTGCATGTGTCTTTTCAGTGGAAGTGTGCACAGGGGCAGAGCATAGCAGGGGCCTAAATTTACACATGTAAGTTATAGAATACTATAATTTACACATGTTTCCTCTAAATCTAGGTGCTATCAGTAAGGTCTGCTCTGGAACAGGCACAGCTGCTATGATTACATGTAGGCATGACTGTTTGCCCCTATTCTCTAAATTAAAGTACGTGCATGCTTTGCTTTATAGAATAGGCCCTAAATGTGTGTGTGACAATGCGCATTGATTGCACAGGAGATTACATTTTGTAAGGAAACATTCTTAGGTGCATTTCTTTGGCCAAGATCAGAAAGTAATGCATGTAGATTGCATTCTCAAATGTATATGCATTTTTCCCTTAGAAAATCAATTTACAGGTATAAATGTCCATGGCTGCTTTGTACCCAATGCACATTTTCTCTTTGAAACTTGGTACAAAGTCTGCAGATATAAAAACTATCCATGGATGCCATCTCAAAACAAGAGCCTGAAAATGATCCCCAAATGTATATTTTTGATATCATTGACCTACCCACCTGGAATTCATATAAAGATATGATGAGTTGTCCTGGCAGGCAGCTTCCAACCAAGCTCTTTTTGATTCTAATGCCTTCATTCCATGTAATGTCTATGGTGATACTATCTCCTGCTCACTCAAAACATCTTTATACAAGCTCGGTGAGTATCATTTAGGAAAAGTCAAATATATAATTCTATCTGCCAAAGGGAGATTGAAAACTGTGGGCATGAAAGTCTCACATTGGACTTCATAAGAGGGAATCAAAGATTCTCAAGAGTATAATAATATAGAGACAAATACATAAATGATTAAGGGACCAGTTACTAAGTTGTGATAAAATTTCTCATTTTATCGCAGCTTAATTCTCCACAGGAATCACTAACCTGCAGTAACTCAGGACCGCAGGTTCATGACTCCCACAGTAAATGAATAAAGCAATTTGCGATCAACTTCACAGGCTGCGTTATTTTGCTTTCTAGAAGCATCAGCTCAGTGCTCCAAAGGAGCCTTCTTAAAGGGGCTGGCACTGAGGACCTTTGTCCTAGCATACAGTTGTGATCAACATTATTGGCACCTTTGCAGTTCAACCCCTTAATGTCCAAGATTTCCTAAAAATAAGTGGCCAGTGAAATGGCTTTGAACTATATATTCACACATATTTGACACATAAAAGAATCAAATACAACAAGACCAATTAAAAAAGGAAATAGTAGGAAACAGTATAAAAACTGAAACATTGCCAGGATATGATTATTCCCAGTAAAAAAATCACCAATCTAATCCCTGAAAAATTCTAAAGATTATTTTTCTGTCGGAGCGTACCGAAGGAGGATAGAACTTTTTATTATCCACTCCAGACGGTAAACTTCATTTTAATCAATGTAGATTAAAATGTGAAAGCTGGACAGTGAAAAAGATAGACAGGATGAAAATTGATGCCTTTGAATTATGGTGCTGGCGGCGAATACTGTGTATACCATGGACTGCCCGAAGAACAAACCAGTCTATACTAGAGGAGATCAAACCTAAGCTTTCTTTAGAAGCTCAGATGACAAGACTTCAACTTTCATACTTTGGACACATCATGCGGAGAGAGAGATCATTAGAGAAAGACATCATGCTTGGCAAGATAGAAGGTCAACGCAAAAGAGGAAGGCCAGCAATGAGATGGATCGATACAATAACAGCAGCTACGGGTACCAGTCTGTCAACAATGAGCCGCCTGACTGAAGACCAAACACAATTTAGGATAGCTATCCAGAGGGTCGCCATGAGTCGACTCCAACTCGACGGCACTTAACAACAACAGATTCACCAAAATTATCATTAGAAAAAACAAACTTATCTTAAAACGTTGCTGTTATGTGGTACATGGGCATCATGAAAACCATGGAAGGATATCAAGACACCAAGGGAATGAGTATAGGGAGAAAAAAAGAAGAGGTCCCGAGACTGAAAGGGAGACAGCAGTGGAATATCTGCTAGAACATACACTAAAAGCGTGATGGGAGAGATAAGAAGAAACCAAGTCAGAACAAAGTTCCTAAAGCTAAGTGAGAACAGGGTATTGAGGAGAAAGTGGTAATAAACAGGGTTAAAAGCAGTAGATAGGTCTAAAAGGATAAGGATCGAGTAGAGGCCCTTGGATTTGGCCAAGAAGTCATCACTGCAGACTGGCAAAGGGCCATTTCAGTAGAATGTAGAGAACAAAAAACATTCTGCAGTATAAACCACTGCTCTTTACATGTGTACTTCCCAGGATTCTAGGTGATGTGATTTGGGCATGGTTGGGTAATCCCCAAAAATAAATGCATATTTCCCATTTGACAGTGGGAAACAGATTATCTAAAAATATTTATACATGAACTTCAGAACCTGCCCCAAGGCACAGACAAATACTTTTAAAGTGGAGGATGCAAAACAGCATTGACCCACCCCACTCCCTCATTCCCCCCAGCAACGTCAAATATCCCCCACCTCCAAATCCCCCAAGATCATGGCTCCCCTCACTCCCTACCAAATAAGGATCATGGCAGCTTGATCACTAACAGTAGTACCATAAGATTACCACTAGGGATCAATCAGCACCATTTTAAATCTTGGCACCCCTAGGACAGTAGCGTTCAGGATCGCTCCTGTCCCCTACCACTAGCCACCAGTTTTACCACTAAGTAGGTGCTGGGATAGTTCAATGCTTTCAGAGGAGGATCAAAGGAGTAGAGGTGTTTAATGCTGTTGGGGGAGATTGGGGTGTAGGGTGTGGGAGGTCGAAGCTGTTGGGAGCAGCAACAGTAAAAAACTGCAGCACATTTGCCTTACGCACTGCTCCTTTCTTGTTACATTTACAGTAGCCATGCATGCTGTGTTTAAAGATTACAACACAATCTGTTTCACTTACTTAGCAGTCACTGTACCAGTTACATCTCCCCGTTTTGGTGCAACATAGACATATGGAGATTCTACTGTAACTTCAAATCCTGGCATCACTAGTAGGGTATAAAGGCAAAGTATAGTGAGAATAAGGACTTGCAGAATCATTTTAAAATACAATAGCAATTTCACTCTTTCGTTCATTGTGGAAGTTGTGAACAGACAATGTGCATAGCTTTCCCTGCATATTTCATATTGCTTTCATGGTAAGTTTGAGTTGCAGGAACAGTTTATAATCAGTAGTCATTTTCTTCCACAACTTATCAACGAAAATTGACTCTCCCTCAGGACCTGGGACTAAATGTCATATTAGTGCCCTTGTTCCTCCCCTTCCTTCATTTATGGCCTAGTGTTCTTAAGATGCAATAAAATACTCATTATACCAAGTGAAAATTTATCAAAGGATTCCCTAGCACACTGCCACGGTTTAGTGAATCTTGTGGTAAACACACTTCTGCATTGCTGCAGCCAGAAATATTGTGCATTCCTGACCACAGCAATGTAAAGTAAGTAGACCCTGCTTAAGCCCAAGATCTTTCAAAAGCTTCAAAAAGTGTCCCCCATCCCTCCACCACCCAACCCGGCACCTACTGAGGATCTCCCTGGTGGGCAGTAGGGGAACCGGAGTGATCCCCAGGCACTGCTGTCCTAGAGGTTCCCGCCTCAAAATGGAGGTCTCAGCCCTGAGCAGTAGTTGAGTAATACTAACAGTAAGAGGGCAGGCTGACAAAGAAGCATTCCCTTATTTGGCAGCCTAACCTCTTAGTGACAGCACCACAAGACTACTGCTAGGAGCTGAAGCTGACATTTTTAGGATGGGAGCTATTGGGGCAGGAGAGCGCAGGGGCATGTGGGGTGGGCAGGGCCGGTGCTACCATTAGGCGAACTAGGCACCATGGGACTGTTTGTTTCCGCCCCTCTCTAATGCCTGATGCCTACTTCCTGTTTGCAGACAGGAAATTGGTATCAAGTGGTGGAGTGCGGTGGAAGCAAACAGCCCTGCACAGTCAGAACTTGAAGAAGGTGTATGCCGTGGGGCTGTTTGTGGCTACTGCCATGGCCGTTGGTCCTGGAGAGGAATGATAGCAATGGCAATGGGTGGCCTAGGAGGAGGGGTGCAAGGAGTGAGGTTCGTCTAGGACACCTCATCTTCTTGTGCCAGCCCTGGGGGTGGGGAATTAATTTGGAAAGGGGATCAGGGTGGGGATGATAGAATGGGATTGGGAGTTGGGAGGGGGTGCCTTTATAGTGCATCGGTTCCTTCAAGTTGCTCCCTGGGAGCATCAGGCCATGCACTTATGGACTGATGCTCCCAGGGAGGAAAATAATGGCATTTCTTGTGGTAGTGATATAGTTCCATGAATAAAACAGCTTACAAGGTTTCATGCAAGCTGCATTATTCATTTTCTATAATAAATTCCTTTGTATGCATTGAATACTTTGCATCTCGTTATTAGTTAACTAGCACTGCAGTAATAAATCCTGTATTGAAGGCATATAACGCAAGTTACTTGGCAAATAATGTGCAGTGTTCCATTAATACATCTTAATGCTCAAAGACAAGGTCTTATCTGGCCACTGGCATTGAATATCTGGGTTGGCCAGATTATGCTCTTGTAATCTGGTCAGCAGCGATATTCAGCTGAATATCGCCGCTAGCAAATAGGCATTACTTTAAGACACCCTTCTCCTCTTGCTTCCTTCTCATTCCCTGTTAGCACTGCCAACTGACTCACTCAATGGAGTTGATCCACTCCTGGTTTGTCCTGTTGCATGAAGGGACCTGTAGCTTTGCTTTTCTTAGGACATGCAATTGAAAACTCAGAACTATAAATTCCTGTATGCAATGGGATAAACCCAAAACTGCAACAGTCCTTTCAGAGAACATTTGATCCAGTTGGCAATTATATTCCCCTATACCATCCAGTCCTGCAGACAAGACGCATGCTCCTAAAGTGTAGTTGGAATTATATAGTGGCATATTGCAATTTGAAAATTATGTCAGCACCACATTAAAAGGATTAAGATAAACACATGATTTAGTGACAGCAAGTTTCCCTGAGTAGCTAAGCCAAAACTGTGGGCTTAATGTTAATGGTAGAGAGCACAATCCATACTTATGTAGGAGGTGAGATTTAGCACTTAGAGCAGTGAACTGAGCCAGGATAAGACCTTCTGATGTGATTTTATGACTCTTATTCACCTCTTAATTGTGGAACTTTGGGCAAGTAACTCTGCCTAAGCTTGTTTGCCCAAATGTGTCACTGGCAAATAACAATGCAGTACATACAGGGATCATAAATGTGTGGGTGGACCATTCCCCGGTGGTCTATTCTTAATCTTTTATTATTCTTGATGTTGCACTTTTCCCATAAAAACTCCTAGGGGCATGTTTACTAAAATCCGCAAAATAGCGCGCCGCAAAATAGCGCACGGCAACGCAGCACTGAAACGCGCAGAAACGCGTTTAAACGCCCCGCACACGTGCGTGTCACCCCCGCACAGGTACGCGGCTCACTAACGGGCCCCGTACAAGTGCGGGCCGCAAATGTCCGATAGAGGCGTGGAACGGCGAAAGGAGGGCGGAGGAAGGCTCCAGAGGGGCGGAGGGACGGGGTCAATGGGTGGAGAGTGGGAGGGGAGAGGCTCCCCGCACAGTATCGGGCCCGATTTTGCATGTAAAAACTACCGCGAGTGAAACACTCGCTGTAGAAAGCATTTAAAGGGAAGAGAAACCATTTCCGTCAGCAATGTACAGGAAAACCGGGGAAACCAGCAAAACGTGAGCAGTGTGATATATGTGCACAGCACAAAAGTGAAAATAACAATAGAAAATGACCACAACAGAACTATTAAAAATAGTATGTCAGCTGGGGAACAGTTATAGTGATGGGCAAATACAGAAAACACACCCAGCAAAGCTCCAGAAAAAAGAAATGAATTTTGGAAGGGTCTACTGAGAGGAGACTCTTCCAAAAAACATTTCCACGTTTTGGAGCTTTCCTGGGAGTGTTTGCTATGGTTGCCCATTAATATCACTGTTGCCCAGCGTGGTGATATTTTGTCCCACATTTCCCGTGGTCATTTACGGGGTTTATGTGCATGTTTGTCACCAGACAGGGTGCATATGCCCACAGTAGAATTGCGTAGAGCAGGGTTTGTGACTCCATCCTGCCAGGCTTACTACCTCCAGGGGGTGCACTGTCTCTGTGGCCATAGTGTGGTGCAGCAGACAGAGTCAGTACCTCTTAGACCAGAGGGTCAGAGGTTCAAAACCCAGCTGGGGCACTTGCCAGCCCAGTCCCCATATTTTACCCACCACTAAACACAGATAGCGCAGACACCCCTGTATTGCAGGGGACATAGGCATGGGGAAAACACCCACATTTTACCCAACAACGCACACACACCACAACAATGGGCATTACCCACAGCCAAGTACCCCAAATGCAGTCCCGTACTGCCACATTCCAATCAGGTCATCTGCTTTTTATGGGAGAAGCTCATGCCAGCATGATGGCGGACGAGTACATGTGGTGCAGGGGGCAGTGGCTGCTAGCGACAGAGGACAGCGGCCTCCGTCCACTGCAACAGACTGCAACAGACAGGCCCTGCCGGATCCACAGTCATGGACATTCCATGGAAGCCACCCAATCTGTGGCTACACGGTGGTGCAGTGCACACAGACACTGTATACAAGAGCAGAAGGTCACAGGTTCAAAGCCCAATCTTTTTTTTCCCCCAATTAAACAGTGATAGTAAGGGCACACCTTTCCTGGCGAGGACATATGCAATGGCAATACGTCTATCTTTACCCCACTGAGCACAGACACCAGGAACAGGGCCAGTACCCAGAGCAGAATCACACAAATGCCGTCCTGGTGGGGCACACACCAGTCAGGTTCCATGATGGCACTCATACAAATGCCTGTGCTGTATATCTATGCACCACACCCATGGTATGTAGATGTAGCTCATGCATATCCATGAGGGACAGCAGGAAAACCAGAACAGTGTGATGCAAACCTGGACTGGAGTTGGGAATCTGTGCCGTAAAGCAGCAGCCATCAAGGGCAGACACACCCACACCCACACCCACAGGCCTCATTGGCCAATGTCTCCTGGAGAGGCAGACCATTGGACCCTGCATGCATCTCCCAAAACTAGCAATTGCATAACCTACCAATGTCACCCTACACCTGAGGTATACGATGCACAGCTCTGAGACGTTTGCTAGTTCCGCACATACTGCTAGTTGACCCCATCCAAACAATGTTAGGTGTTTGCGGTGCGTGCTCCAGGCCTGGCCTCTGACGGTGTTTACCACCCTGGGAAAGTGGCCACCAGCTGTACTGCCTACCATATCCATGCCTTGCCGTGCTCAGGACCGGTTTTGGTGGGCAAGGCTGATTACCTCCTCAATAGTAGCACCATGATGGCATAGGTGTGGAAGTGGGTGTCTGTCTATACAGTGGGTGTTGGCTACAAGCCCCTTCCACAGCCCACACTGCCAGCACTGTTGCCAGTATTGGCCAATGTGCATAATGAGGTGCAAGGTACCATGGGTATAGCCAGGACAGGGTGGCCTGGCCAGGATGCATCTGCACCGGGCATAGGGCACTGGCAGGGACACTGTAGTGTCCGGCCACCACCTACACAGACAGGGTGGCCAAAGCATGTCCCTCTGGGAGATCACGCTCACCCTGACTGTGTAGTGACCACAGCATGGCTAGGTACCCCCCATAGTGCTATACAATTTTTCTCTCATGTGATGGGTATGGGTATCTATTTGGGGCCCAGTCACTGAGTTATCTGCTTGCTGTGTATGCTAGCAGCCCAGTTCTGGGTGCATGTGTCTCCACTGGGAACATGCACTATGGACCAACCAGCAGACTGTTTGTAGCTGGTATGTGTCTTGCTGGAATGGCTTGCAGGGTGCAGTTGGCTTGCTGCAGGGGAATACCTGGTGGTGGGGTGTAACCTATCATAACCTGGTCATATGTTTGTCTGCTATTGTGTTTATGGCTGTGTATTGGGGGGGGTGTGTCCCTCAGCAGGACTGGGGTTGAATGTTGCCTTCTACTGCCACGTTGCAGGGAGGTAGAGTGTGGATCTCTTGATGGGGGACCATGTTTGCCCCGGGGGGGGGGGTGCGCGCGGGCAGGCAGCTGTGCCTGACTGGGATATCCATGGTGTTTGTGCAGAAACTAGCTATCTTACACATTAACACTGCTTTGAAACTCCCACTTGGCCTCCATCAGCCATGGAAGGTGTTGTGGACCTGGTCCTGGGCGCCTCATTGCACACTCAGGGTGAGCCCAGAACCCGCACGATGTAACGGTGTGTAGCTACTTTGTGCCAGTAAAACACCCGGTCAGTGCCCCCTACCAGGCCGAGTTACTGTGTGGGTGCACCCGGTCACGCCCCCCAACAGGGCCGAGGTGCTGTGGGTGTGCATTCCCCATCTTGTGTCCATCTGTGGACAGCTAATTTGCATGTGCAGTGCATCATGGGTATGTGTGGCCTAACCCTATCCTGTTTACACTGGCAGACTGTCTGTGAGGTGACGTGCAGGCTATCTGCAGCCAGCCAGGGGCTTCCTTACAGCTATGGAGCTGTAGCCCAATGGTTACGTCACTGCCTGTGCAGCCAGAGGTCATGGGTTCAAACCCACAGTGGGGTTCTGTGAGACAGGTGTTCAAAGCATTTTTTAAATTTACTGTACATATGTTGATGCCAGCAATGACACCCTCAGTGTACTGTACCCATAAGGTGCCTCTGAGGGTGCTTTATGGGGCGCCCTATAGGGCACTGTATGGTTGCCATCCATATAGGGTGCACCATACATTATCCTGTGTCGCAACATACATGCTGCCCTATAGGGGACATTCTAGGGTGCCTTGGCGGACGGTGCACTGTAACATGTGCCTTATGGGCGGCCCTATATTAATATGCTGTGAGTGTGCGTTTGCTAGTAGTTATCACAAAATAAAATTAAACAGCCTCCTACAGCTCTCCCCAACATAAAACATACTGCCTCAGCTAGCCTTTTCCCTGGGCATTGTGAGGGATTGAACCCATGGCCCCTGCACCATTGCTCAGTGTCTTGACCATTGTGCTGTGGCTTTGTTTAGGCAGCAGCGCGCAGCCTTGTAGCCACTGGCGCGCCGTCTTGTTGCGCACAAAATTACAATGAACAGCGCGCCGCCTTCTGGCGTGTAACATTAACAGTGCCCAACATGGGCATGCCCCTTAAAATACTGCCTCAGCCAACTGTCTTCAATGGGCACTGTGGGGAATTGAACCCATAATGCCTACACATGTGGTCAGTGTCTTAACCATTGTGCTATGGCTCCATTCCTGTTATTTGCACATCAGCGCGCCACTTATCCCTCCCACTATTGGGCTGCCCCCTCACACATCAGCGTGCCGCCTTCTGCCCACCGGCTCGCCGCCTTCTGTTGCCCAATTTTATCAGCGCGCCGCCCTCTGCCGCCCAACCTTAACAGCGCGCCGCCATCTGCCGCCCACAATAAACAGTGCGCCGCCTCATGCCGTTTAAAAAAATATGTGCGCCGCCTTCTGCCGCCCATAATCAATATGCCTCCTACACCACTTTTGCCCATAAAAGTTGATGCCTCAGCTGGTCTTTTTTGTTGGGCACAATGGGGGTTTGAGCCCCTGGCCCCTGCACCATGGGTCAATGTCTTCACCATTGTACTACGGCTCTGTTGTTTGGTTAAGCAGCAGCACCCCACTTAGCCTTCCCACGCGCTAATGTGGGACCCGCACATTAGCGCGACGCACACACGTACGGTCCGTTTTTTTCCTTTTTTCTGCCTGGCCCGCCCACTCCTTATATGGCACCAGCACACTAACGGGACCCCGCACAGCAACGGTGTTTAGTAAACATGCCCCCTAGTGAGTTAAAAGTATTGACTGGAAATCACATTGAACTCAATAGCATCCTTCATCCATACTCATGCTCATCAAAGCTCCTCCTGGAGTAACCCCTAGCCACTTCTGACGTTCAAAATATTCTTATCCACCATAAATACGCATGAAATTGATCTGCATGCACTGCCTCCATTGCATGCAAATCTGTTTCATGCACATACTCTTGTGGATATCCTAAAAGCTAGCCTGGCTAGAGGGTACAGCAGGACCAGTTTGAGAAACATTGCAGTAGATGATAAATAAGAAATAGCAGATTCACTTACCATAGTCAGTCACTGTGAAAGACTTTGTAGTCGACCTTAACTGAAAATAATATTTACAGATTGTTAAAATTAACTATATGGTGAATTGTTAGCACCCCAAACATATTTTTGATGTATTTGCCTTAGAAGTGTGTAGCCTGCGGGCCCTAATTCACTAAACCTGTTTCCCTTGGACACAAAATGTGGACAAATAGTCTTATAGAATCACCTCTAAAATAGGAAATACCCTTCAGAACATCTGGCGCATAATGTGCATATGTGAAAACTCACATTTTTCATCTCCTCTGTGCATTATGATTTGCTTTGACTGTTTGAAACTCCTAATTCTCTTTTTTGGTTCAGTTTTTTTAGTGCAAATTTCCACATTCATCACACAAAAATATCATTTGCATTATTCAGTATATTTATAGTGCCTATAATTATAAGGTAGAAACACAGAAATTCATATTATTTTGAAACATCATTAAAAGGAGGAAATTAATTGCTGACACTTTTGAATGAGTATTCTTCCATTTTGGGCCCACAGAATGAAACAGACTTCAAGGGGCATGTTTACTAAGCTGGGCTAACAGCCCAGGCTATTGGCAACTAGGTCCCATTGAATAACATGGGACCTAGTGGCAAATAGCCCATGCTAATCGTTAACCCAGCTTAGTAAACATGCCCCCAAGTCTTTCACTCAGTATTTTGCACTAGAGATTCAAACTTTGCCTGGGACACATACATGCTTGTATTTGTGAAGAACATCATGTGATAATTAAAAAAAATAATAATAAACACTCCTTTTCTTTAATGTCTTCTTTCCTCCAAATGTCAATATTCCCCAGCCCTCAATAGAAATTACCTGTTCTTTTGTATTCACCATTATATACCAGTCTCCAAGAGGAGTGTTGTCAGATAAGAGGAACTCTTTGGAAGCAACGCCTCTGATGGTCATCACATTCAACCATTGCTGAATGAGATTGCTTGAAGGGCCCTGCGACAAGCAAAGATGGATTTGGTAATATGTTCAAAACATTTTTCCATTATATCCTTAGCAAGTACTACATGCAACCCTGCTTCAGTGGATGGTGGCAATTAGTTGAAAGGATGAAGGATAGTGAATACATATCTTTCAATAAAGGAGTTGATTAAAAATGTAATAAAGCAAGCTTGTCACTTTTCTATTATTCCTTGGGAAAGATTGTTGATCCTATTTTGTGATGACCATGTCACCTGTTCAGTACAACTGTGGCAGCTAGTGCCATAGAAATTACGCTGGAGAGGTTCCCAAATTACCAAACATTAGGTCGGTGCTGCACATACTGTGCACCATAACCAGGAGGTTTCAATTGGCTCTTATGTACAACAGGGTCAGCAGGATTCAGGTACAAAATAGTTGCAGTATTACGGCAGCCTCTACTGCTGCCACGCTTGCATTCCTCCCAGGATGGTATAGTGTATGAAAGTAGGAGAATCATGCTAAAGAAAGGTAAATTCTTTCTTTTTCCACCTATGTTTTCTGATATGCCGTAATTAGTAGGGCATGTCAGTTTTAGGGGTAGATTTTTATTTTTCCAAACTTTACAAAATACTAATGACCAAATTATGCAGCTTTGCATGCTGAATCTAAAGCTATCCAGAAACTGCTAAAAGTGAGTCTTACCTACACCAAATCACAGTTGAAATACGCAAAAATTAAGTGATATTTATTTGAACGTGCAAATCATCTGAATAACACCTTGTGATAAGGAAGCTTATCATAGCTCAGGTAAGAGCTATAGAAAAGATGATGTGACTCTGAACAAGCAACCTGTCAGTTCTGGTAGAAGCAAGAAAACAGAGTTTTCACATAAAAGACTACCAGTCCCAGAATGCACCAGGTTTCCAGCAGCCATGAGAGGGGCTGAAGTGAGAAAATGTGTGTGCAATCAAGAGAGCTATGAGGTAATCCCTAAGCACTCATCTCAAAGGGCAGGACCTGATTCAACACAGCTGCGCTGTGTTAGGGAGCAGCACACATTAGAACAGGATAAGAATAGAGCTTATTCTTCAGATAAGGGCTTCAAGGAGAGCTTCAGAAAAAGCTTCAGGGAGAGCTTCAGCAAAAGCCACAGAAAGAGTTGGAAGAACAGCTTCAGCAAAAGCCACGCAGATAGAGAGAGAAGGAAACTCTCTGGAAGGAAGAGAAGAAAGGCCATTGGAAGGTCTGGGAGATTCCAAGGCAGTACTCATACTGGGAGGTATTCCAAAAGCCAGCAGAATCCATTGGACTGGATTCAGCCAGAGGAATGGAGTGGCAGAGATAGGAATCACCAGTGGCTACCTGGAAGAGAGAAGACTGCACGTGGAAGGGACTTTCAGACCAAGGCCAGAAGGTATGTGAGAGGAGATCCAGTGTCCAGGGATCAAGATTGGAAGGCTGGACATCAGAATTGGGTTACATATTGGCCAGGCTATACAGAGAGGAATAATGATAGCAGGAGAGGCTCAGGTATGAACACTGATCCAGACCCTATCTATAATAGAGAATGGCAGCAAGGGAATAAGCATTCTCATGATAGTGCCTTAATGAAAGACTCGTCTGTGCCAATGTATGATAGTGACCATATGCTGATTGATACAGCAGATGAAAATACAGTTTACATGGACTGTTCTCTATCTAAATGCTATTGCTAGCTTTCTATGAGCAAACACATCAGCCATCACAAAGAAACCTAACTTTGTTCTTTATTTCCACTGCAAACAGCTCTTAAAGCAGGATTTGGGTTCACACAGTAGCAGCCAGCCAGCTAAAGGCTTACAGCTGGTCAGTTGATAGTAATTAAAGCTGCACCTGATTGTGTGTGTGAGCAAGGGAGAATCACTGCTGAGATCTGCGTGGAAAATAAGCAGAAGTGGAAAATAAGCAGAAGTTAACCTAACCAGCAAAGTTTATTGTTTTCTTTGTGCCTTTGTATTTGGTAATTATTTGCTAAGAAAACATTAGCTAATTGCCTGACAAGCTGAAGGTTGTTTTCTGGTTTACTTTGTGACTTTTTGTTATCCATTTTAAACACTGCAAGCAAGTAACCTCATTTATAGTGCTATCAAGCATACATGTGCTGGGTGAATTAAACCCCATCAATAAAAGAAGTATTTTATTGATCTTACCACTTGGTTTCACAACTCAAATTATTGTCATCAGCTGTGTTTGGGAGTGAATGAACTACAATACCCACAATACCTTGCAAGAATCATATGAATATATGCATCGTCAAGATTGTGTAAGTTCTCACCCTAGGCAGCCGTCTGACAAATGGCGTAGTTTTTCGGATTGCTCTTGCACCAAGAGGATTTACTTGTTGTGGATTACAAATAAAAGTCAAGTTTAAAGCTGTAAGAAGATTTCTTTCCCTCATCTGCACTTTGGAGGAAAAGTGGTTGTTCCAGGAAGCTGTCCCAGAGGAAAAGACCCTGTGCAAAGCTGGATTCATCACTGAGACAAGGTAATATGTACCTGGGCATGTCTAGTGGTGGATGTGTGTAAGTGCAGGGGGTAATTGAAAAAAAGTTGAAAAAAAAAAAAAACCACACCTGGTTGGAAGGTGCTGCTCTTGGGTTTTTTTTTTTTTCTTTCCTTGCAGGGGTCAAGATGGATCCGACGGAGATGGCTCAGTGGATGGCAGCCCAATTCAGCAAGCAGCAGGAGCTATCACAGCAGGCCCAGGACACTGCTATGAAGGCCTTAATGGAACAGCAGAAACCAGTGCTTGATCTGGTGCAAGCTCTAGTACAGCTGCAGAGCCAAAGTGGAACAGATGCAAGACCAGCAGTTAGTACTGGTGCACCACATGTGGACACTGTGGGACTCAATCAAGGGATTGGGGCATTTAATTTTGGGAAATTAACTCCAGAAGATAATGTTGATGATTTTCTAGAGTCTTTTGAAAGAGTGGCACAGGCTTTAGCATGGCCAGAGACCCAGTGGGCAGTAAGGCTGGCAGCCTCATTAACTGGTGAGGCACTAGCAGCTTACAGAGCAATGCCAGCAGCCCAGGCTTTGATTTATAAGGATGTAAAGGCAGCTATTAGAGATCGCCTAGGGTTGTCTATTTCAGAGTATAGGCGAATGTTTAGAGCTGTTACATTGAAAGTGGGTGAGACACCCAGGGCTCTGAGTCAGAGAATTAGAAGTCTAGCTGTAAAATGGTTGGAGCCTGAGCAAAAGACAGTAGAAATGTTATTAGATATTATAATGCTGGAACAATTTATGCTTGGGGTACCTAAAGATTTGAATGTTTTTCTTATACAGCAAAATTGCCAAAATCTTGGAGAGGCAACCATGCTAGCCGAGAGATTCTTGGAAGCCATGCAGGCTTGCCATAGAATGGGTGGCCCTCTAAAGATGGATGCTGAGGCTAGATGTGCTGTATCAGAAAAAGGAATAATTAGGAATGTTTCTAAAAATGAATGTACTGTATCAAACCAGATGACACAGTGGAATAGAAAGAAATGTTTCAAGTGTGGAAAAGTGGGACACTTAGAGAAGAGATGCCAGACACACACTAGTTTAATGGGTCTGGATTTAAAACAGCCCAAGGAAGGATTTCTTTTGATGGTTGATGTGCAAGGAATTACCACAAATGCATTATTAGACTCTGGGGCAGACCAGAGTATGATGTCAAAAAGGCTTTGGAAGAGGATAGAGGCCCAAGAAAGATTTGTGCCTAGAACCCCTGAAAGCCAAGTTCACATCAGATGCATTCATGGTGCTGCATCATCATATCCCACCTATAGGCTAAAGGTTAAGTGCCTAGGGAAACAAGAGGAAGTCCTATTAGCAGTGGTGCCTAGGCTACCCTTTGATTTGGTTCTAGGAAGAGACTGGCCAAGATTTAAGCAGGGTCTAGTGGAAGGACTAGGAAAAAAGGAGGGAGAAGGTTTAATGGTAGTAGCTCCCGGGCCTTTATTTGGAAGTCCTCAGACCCCAGCTAAAAAGATGGTTAAGCGTCCAGAAGACCAAGCTACCCCAAAGCAGATATTCGTCCTAAAGTACCATAAGGTCTCTGAGAAGGCCCAAGCTCCTAGGCGGGCAACCCCTCAGTCTGCTGGGTTTGACCTGTGCAGCATAGAAAATGTGATTGTACCTAGCCAAGGGAGAGCCCTGGTTGACACCGGTCTCCAAGTGGAAATACCAATTGGATGTTATGGGAGAGTAGCCCCAAGGTCCGGATTAGCCCTTAAATATTTCATCGATGTGGGTGCGGGAGTAATTGATCCCGATTACAGGGGCAATATTAAAGTTCTGTTGTTTAACTTTGGACAGAATGAGTATCATGTGAAGACAGGAGACAAAATTGCCCAATTGATTTGTGAGAGGCTAGGTTTTCCACCTGTGGAGGAGGTCACATCCCTAGAGAGTTCTGAACGTGGAGCCAAAGGCTTTGGTTCTACTGATGTCAAAGGGGTTAAAAGCTTAGCTGCCACCTGTGCCCGAGAGAGGGAGGTGAGTGAAGAGGAAGATTTGGGACCCCAGGTATCTGATTGTAAAGAAAAATCAGAGCCCCAAATAGGTGAGGACCTGACAATGGTACAACAGGAAGAAATTAGGAAGTTGCTTAAGGAATTCCCAGATGTGTTGACACCCATACCTGGGGAGACCCATTTGGTGGCCCATGAAATAATAACTCCACCTGGGAAATTGGTTCGTCAAAGGCCATACCGCTTGCCTGAAGCCAAAAGACAGGAGGTAGTGGCACAAGTCCAGGAGATGTTGGACATGGGGGTAATAGAGGAGTCAAAGAGTCCCTGGAATAGCCCCATAGTCCTGGTGCCGAAGCCTGATGGATCCTTAAGATTTTGTATTGACTTCCGGCAGGTAAACGCCATATCAGTTTTTGATGCATATCCAATGCCAAGAATTGAGGAGCTGCTAGACCAGCTGGGACAGGCTCAATACTTAACCACCCTTGATATGACAAAAGGATATTGGCAAATCCCGCTCACCAGGGAGTCGAAGCCGAAAACTGCGTTCAGCACCCCCGTTGGCCTTTTCCAGTTCAAGAGGATGCCTTTCGGACTGCATGGAGCAGCGGCTACCTGCCAAAGGTTAGTGGATCAGGTACTTCGACCCCACCAAAGTTATGCTTTTGCATACATGGATGATGTCATAATCCATAGTAACACCTGGGCGGAGCATTTGAAGAGGATCAGGGCAGTCTTGTGCTCTATAAAGCAAGCGGGAATCACTTTAAACCCGAAGAAGTGTGCCTTTGCAAATAGGGAGGTAAAATACCTAGGCCACCTAGTGGGAAGAGGAAAAATTAAACCTCTATTAAGCAAAATAGATAGCATCAGGAATTTTCCTCCTCCAACAACCAAGAAACAACTAAGAAGTTTCTTAGGACTTATTGGATACTACCGCCGGTTTATACCGCAATTCGCAGAGAAAAGTGCCATTTTCACGGATATGCTGCGAAAGAATTGTCCAAACCAGATAAAGTGGACACCAGAAGCTGAAAAAGCGTTTTCAGTATTAAAAGAAAAATTGTGTACAGGACCGGTACTGAAAGGAGTAGACTTCAAGAAACCCTTTCTGGTTCAAACCGATGCATCGGATGTAGGGCTAGGAGCAGTCCTATCCCAGTGCCATGATGGGGAGGAGCATCCTGTGATGTACCTGAGCAGGAAGTTGTCACTGGCTGAACAAAAGTATTCCACGATAGAAAAAGAGTGTTTGGCTATCAAGTGGTCAGTGGAGGCGTTAAGGTTTTACCTTACAGGGAGAAAGTTCCAGTTGGTCACGGACCACGCCCCACTTAAGTGGTTGCAGCAAATGAAGAACCACAATGCCAGGTTGACACGCTGGTACATGGCCTTACAGGCGTTTGATTTTCAGGTTGAACATCGTGCCGGGAAGTTACACAAGAATGCGGATGCACTTTCCCGTATTACGGACTGTAGAGAAGAAGTTTCACCAGTAAAACCAGTCCGTAATAACTTAAGCAGGGGGGTATGTGATAAGGAAGCTTATCATAGCTCAGGTAAGAGCTATAGAAAAGATGATGTGACTCTGAACAAGCAACCTGTCAGTTCTGGTAGAAGCAAGAAAACAGAGTTTTCACATAAAAGACTACCAGTCCCAGAATGCACCAGGTTTCCAGCAGCCATGAGAGGGGCTGAAGTGAGAAAATGTGTGTGCAATCAAGAGAGCTATGAGGTAATCCCTAAGCACTCATCTCAAAGGGCAGGACCTGATTCAACACAGCTGCGCTGTGTTAGGGAGCAGCACACATTAGAACAGGATAAGAATAGAGCTTATTCTTCAGATAAGGGCTTCAAGGAGAGCTTCAGAAAAAGCTTCAGGGAGAGCTTCAGCAAAAGCCACAGAAAGAGTTGGAAGAACAGCTTCAGCAAAAGCCACGCAGATAGAGAGAGAAGGAAACTCTCTGGAAGGAAGAGAAGAAAGGCCATTGGAAGGTCTGGGAGATTCCAAGGCAGTACTCATACTGGGAGGTATTCCAAAAGCCAGCAGAATCCATTGGACTGGATTCAGCCAGAGGAATGGAGTGGCAGAGATAGGAATCACCAGTGGCTACCTGGAAGAGAGAAGACTGCACGTGGAAGGGACTTTCAGACCAAGGCCAGAAGGTATGTGAGAGGAGATCCAGTGTCCAGGGATCAAGATTGGAAGGCTGGACATCAGAATTGGGTTACATATTGGCCAGGCTATACAGAGAGGAATAATGATAGCAGGAGAGGCTCAGGTATGAACACTGATCCAGACCCTATCTATAATAGAGAATGGCAGCAAGGGAATAAGCATTCTCATGATAGTGCCTTAATGAAAGACTCGTCTGTGCCAATGTATGATAGTGACCATATGCTGATTGATACAGCAGATGAAAATACAGTTTACATGGACTGTTCTCTATCTAAATGCTATTGCTAGCTTTCTATGAGCAAACACATCAGCCATCACAAAGAAACCTAACTTTGTTCTTTATTTCCACTGCAAACAGCTCTTAAAGCAGGATTTGGGTTCACACAGTAGCAGCCAGCCAGCTAAAGGCTTACAGCTGGTCAGTTGATAGTAATTAAAGCTGCACCTGATTGTGTGTGTGAGCAAGGGAGAATCACTGCTGAGATCTGCGTGGAAAATAAGCAGAAGTGGAAAATAAGCAGAAGTTAACCTAACCAGCAAAGTTTATTGTTTTCTTTGTGCCTTTGTATTTGGTAATTATTTGCTAAGAAAACATTAGCTAATTGCCTGACAAGCTGAAGGTTGTTTTCTGGTTTACTTTGTGACTTTTTGTTATCCATTTTAAACACTGCAAGCAAGTAACCTCATTTATAGTGCTATCAAGCATACATGTGCTGGGTGAATTAAACCCCATCAATAAAAGAAGTATTTTATTGATCTTACCACTTGGTTTCACAACTCAAATTATTGTCATCAGCTGTGTTTGGGAGTGAATGAACTACAATACCCACAATACCTTGCAAGAATCATATGAATATATGCATCGTCAAGATTGTGTAAGTTCTCACCCTAGGCAGCCGTCTGACAACCTCTAGCCACATAATTGTCTTTAAAATGTTATTTATGCAATTAATTTAATGTTATTTAACAGAATCCAGCAAAGAAGCCATATCTTGTTTCCTTCTCTTTCGACTCACGAGCTCCCTGCTGACCATCTGACCCTAATAAAATGTTCTCTCCTCTCCTGATTGTACACATGACCAGCAGCCTCAGTTGTCATTTTTTACACACCTTTCTATAGACTGGGTGTGTGATGGCCTGTCTGGAACCACCATGGGCTTGCTCAGAAATGCCTTGATCTCTTCGATTCTCATGGTACAGGTAAGAGGAGGCTCAGAGACTCCAGAGTTCCAGTCAAGTAATTGGGCTAGTGCAGTTGCCTCAGTGTCGATGGATGGTGTTTTTCTGGGTCTCACACTGTTGTCTCCAATCTGAGTCTTCTCATCTCTTTCACCTCTGATCTTCAATATCTTCTCCACTGCATCTCCTTTCTCCTGTTCCTCTTCACTGCACAATATAGCTTGCAGAACAGACTCGCTGTAACCATACCAAGCTGACCTCATTGTAGGCATGGCTATCTTCCTCACCTCTTCACATTGTTCTTTCAACAGTTGCAGCTGGAAAAGGAGATGCCTGGGACCTTGTGTCCAATTGCTATTTATTTTTATATTGAACCAGTTCACCATGTAAACCCTAACACAGAACTCTACAATCATTCTTAAGTTTTTCAGATTCTTTCCTTTCAGATTATGCTTTGAAATCCAAATTTTCATGAACCTTAGAGCTGTTGAAGCCATCTACTATGTGACACGGGTCTTATTTCCAACAGTAATTTGTGTTCACTAGTACTTTTTAAAATTATGACATCTCCAAAATTGACACACCCTAAGAAGTAGGGATAGCATACAGAGGCATGGCTTCAGGAATGATTTCCAGCAGAAGACTTGTAATAGTAATCTCCCACTGGAGTGATTCCATACACTCTCCCAATGGATCTCCCATAACTCTGGCAGCCCTAGCAGGCTCTGACTTATAGACTGCAAAGCCTTCTCTGTCTGATAACCCTATAGCCTCCCTTGAAGATATTCAGGAAAATAGGGTGATACCTTTTTTCTTAATACATTTGTAGACTAGCTTTTGAAGGTAAAACCTTTTTCTTCAGGTCAGGACAGTATGAGCAACAGATGTTGATACCAAAGATATTCTCACCATCGTAAACGCCATCAGCATCAGCTTGAATGGTACCTATTTCTCAATGGACAGTAAATGCAAGGAATAGAGGAGCAGAGTGGCATGGGATTGCCTTCCCTTTCTCATTTTCAGTCTAGCTCCTGTATTCTGAACTAACTGCAACCAGCAAAGGGTTTACTAAGGCAAATTCAGATACATCAGATTGCAATAGTCCATTTAATGCTTGCATAACCAAAGCCAAATCTGCTACTGACAATTATGGCTGAAGCTGCCAAACCACACTCAGCTTCCACTAAGAGGATTTTATCAAAGCTGACACCTGGACCTCCATAGATAGGTTTGCATCATTCCAAATACCCAGGTCCTTAACCTGGGGAATCCATTGAACAACTATTGCATTCAATTTTATATAAAGAGGTAGTTCTTCATTTTGTTTCAACACCTACAATGCTTCAGACGGTACACAGGCACCTTTCCTTCTCTTGCAGACAGTCATTCAGACTACTCAACTCATCGCAACTTTCCCACTTGACTGAACATACAATATACATGCTGTCTGCATAGAGATGGTAGCTAAATCCTGCCTTCCTCACAGCTTCTCTAGCTCCCTGACATAAATGTTGAACAAGGCCAAGGATATATAGGGGTTTGGGGGGGGGCGGGTGTAAGGCAGAGTGTGGCATAGATATCGAATGTTTGAGTGTGTGGGGATGTGTGATGTGTAAGGGTGTGCATTTGGAGAGTGTATGGGGTGAGTGGATGTGTGGGTGGGGTTGTGTGGGGATGAATATGTGAGGTTTGGGGGAATATAGTTATTTGTGTGGGAAGTTTGCGTATGTGGTGTATGTGTGGAGGGACATCAAGGTACGTATATAGTATGTGTGTGGGAATGAATGTGAGGAGGCTGAGAATGTGTGGAGTGTGTGGAGGAGGATGGGAATGTGTGGAGTGTAAAAGTGAAGGTATGAATAACTTTGCAAGTATGAGGGAGGTGGATAAAATACCCTCCTGATGGAGGTGGTGAGGGCAACAACAGTGGCGGAATTCCAAAAGGCATGGGTCAGACACAGAATCCTAAGCAAATGCATAGAGCAAGGAGCAGCTGGTACAACTCTAAAACTGACCATCTTACTGGGCAGACTAGATGGACCATACTGGTCTTTATCTACCGTCATTTACTATGTTATGTACCATCTTCAGTTAGTTGCTTCAGTTATTTTTCCTTGTCTCTGTCTGCCTGTGTTGTTAGTGTGGTGGGTGCAGACAAGGAGAGAGCTTTGAAATAGAGTTGTGGTCAATATTCTAACAGTTCCTTTCTGGAGCACAGTTTTTCAAGATACTGATCAGAAGTCTTCTCATTTTCGAACCCATCTGAGGTATTTACTGTACATATTCTTCCTGCATGCTAAATTTTGTGAATTGCTGTCCCTTTCTCAGAGCATGTCTATAGACTGACGGACAGAGATCCCTTTCACATACTTATTTTCTATCAATCCATTGAAAACCCTTTTATAAAAACCTGGTGAAATGATTAGCAAGAGCCAGAATGAAAAACATCACTAGATAGATGCTGCAAGGCTTTCACAAAGAAAACACATAGCGCCATGAAAAATAATAATCAGATGTACTTACTCGAATATAAATATCTACTTGTCCATGAAAAGGTCTGAGATCGTGATAAATGCAGATTACTCTAATTTTGACACCTTGTCCAGGCCTGTAGATAGATTTGTCTGTTTGAATGAACATCGACATGCTCTCTAACACGTTCACTATGATATCACTATTGAAAAGTAATTCATTCTGAGCAGAACCGGTCACATTCACAGTATATATGAAGGTGAAAGAATCCTTGGGGATCTGTGAATATAACATGAAACTTGGTGAATATGATTCTTTTGTTGAAATGCATGGCTATCAAAATAACACATCCCAGAAAACATTGTCCCAGCACAGTTATATGGGAGATACAAGTGTAGGAGGTAGGAGGCATCTTGGGTTTCTTTCTCCATGCTAGCATTGATTGAAACAATAAGCGGTGCTCATGACTGTCGGTGTACACAGCTTTTTTTTATCATAAATTGCAATATTACAAGAGCTTGGGTGGAGGAGTAGAGAGAACTAGAAAATAAGCTGGAGAACGTTGTCCAAGGAGACATGTGACATTGTGATTACTGTATAAATGGGAACTCTTCAGATCTGATCTAGAGTTTTTAATTTGCAGATCTCAAGGTCAGCAAGCAAGCAGTAGATAACACCTTCATATTGAACTAACTCGTTCTCAATTGTGACCTGAAGGAACGCCTAATAGCCTGGTTTTCAGGATAGCCACAGAGAATATGCATGAAATAGATTTAAATACACTCGATCTCCAGTGCATGCAGACATATCTCATGCATATTCATTGATCCTACTCCCCACACTCACAGACCAAAAACCCTTCTCCCAACATATAATTCAAAAAAATATTTTTTATATATACATAAATCACTTACCATGAACTTAATCCCAACTACAAACAATCAGCAGAGACTCAGTAGTGAGTAGAGAAACAGACTAAACAATCGGTAGGAGAAAATGCCTCAGATAACTTAACCTCCCTCACTGAATCCACCAAGTGTAGCACAGTACCTGGTATTTTGGCATCCTGTGCAGGAGTCTTTGAAGCTTGGAGTGCTGCAAGCTTGAAGAGCTGCTGAAGAGTTTGAAGAGCTGCTGTCCTAAGCTAAGTGGCCATTGTGTTGGACTGTGATTTCTGTTTAAATAGCTCCTATAGAATTGGTGTTATAATATCATTTGAGTGGTTGTTACTGTTAGGGCGCCCTGGGGTACCTTCTGTTGTAGATGTTTCTTGGAGGTTTTTAAGTATTTTGTAATAAAAACATTTTTGAATTTGTTGATGGGAGGAGTTTTTTCAGCCTATGTTATGGAGCTGTTTGTTCTCCTATGGCTTTGAGTAGCCACAGAGAGGGAGGTTAAGTTATCTGAGGCTTTTCTCCTACCGATTGTTTAGTCTGTTTCTTTACTCACTACTGCATCTCTGCTGATTGTTTGTAGTTGGGATTAAGTTCATGGTAAGTGATTTATGTATATATATAAAAAAAAAATTTTTTCATTATATATTGGTAGAAGGGTTTTTGGTCTGTGAGTGTGGGGAGTAGGATTTATGTTTTTCTCCAGACCAGTGGGTTTGGTAGCTTGTTTGCTGGTTATGCATATCCATTGAGAAATATTCTGAAAATCAGACCGGTTAGGTGTGTTTACAGGATAAGGTTAATACATTTGTGACTAGCTTTCAAGAACCCAAACTCTGGCTCTAGAAGATTTCATGGAAACTCTTTTGAATCAACCTAAAAACAATAATATACTATAGTACTGAGATGCTCTTGTAATGAGTTCTCAAATCACTGAGTAGACTTCATCCCCATGAGTATATGCCTGATTCCATGTGGGGGAAGGTTGGAGCAGTGAGGAGTTGCTGCTATTGAATTTACCATAGATGGGCCTTGGCTCAATGTTAGGATCATGGAGGACATAGGGTGGTTTTTTTGGAAACAGGGAAGGTACAAGAAAGAGACCTTCAGTATGCTAAGGCCCCCATATGAGAGGGGACATCAGCAGAGGTAGAGAAGGAAAGAGGGGAAAAGGAAAGAGGGCATAAGAAAGTGATAGTGCAAGAGGTGGTGGAATATTCTGTGAGGGAAACAGAATAGGGAAGGGTGTGAACAACACAAAAAGGGGGAGCGAGTTAGGGACATAGGATGATGGGAGTGAATGAGGGGTATAAAGGAGAGGGAAGCAATAAGGGGTAGACCTGAGAATGATCCAGATCTGAGCCAGAGATGGAGAAGCCAAATTCCACCTCTCTAGGAGAGCTTCTGGTTTCTCTATCTGAGGATCCACTTTATGAAAATTACAACAAAGCACCAGGCCAGCTCTGGTCTTAGCAGCCTTTGAAGGAAGTTCTCTTTTGTACAGGATAGATAGGGAAGGGGGTTAAATGCAACATGACACATAAGAGGTTAAACTTTATACCCTGGAAATGTGGTGCAGAAGAGAGTGTAAAGGAACCATTCCTTCAACTGCTTTTATCGAACAAGGCAGCTTAGAAATGTGAATGAATAAATAATGTCTTTGAGCCAAACACAAACATTTCCACATAAGACTGTGGAGCCAATCAGCGTGTAGCAGTTAATATGCTTCTGAGCACAAGATAATACAGGGGCTTATCTATTAGAGTATATTAGAGTTAATACCAAAGTTTAATGCTCATTAATGCATGCTAATGCTAACTTTATCTAAACCTTCCAAACAAATAAACCAAAAAATACCAAAAGAATCCGGATCAATACAAGAGCACAATCACAAAAAATCAATCCAAAAGAGCATGCAATCAAGCATATATGCACAGCGTCTCTGGAAGCAATATGTTATATTTTTCTTTTTCTCGGACTGTTCATAGTGAGAACATTTCCTCAATTTACAAATCGGTCCATTTGCTCTTCTATTAAACAATCATGCAACTTCAAAAATAGCACTGAAGCCACTTCAATAATTCACTTATCTGAAGTATGGTATTCGCAGGGAGAGATTCACACAAGAAATGAACCGTGATTTGGCAAAACTGCCGTCATCCATAGCTATTGTCATCGACGCAGTACCGGGTTTCAAACCACTAGCTTTACAAGAGGTTCTGTGTCGGGATGCCTGAAATAGGACTTCTATTTCGTGCATCCTGATGCAGATGTTTTGCCAAGTCGTGGTTCATTTCCTGTGTGAATCTCTCCCGGTGAATGCCGTACTTCAGATAAGTGAATTATTCAAGTGGCTACAGTGCTATTTTTGAAGTTGCATGATTGTTTAATAAATGAGTAAATGGACCGATTTGCAAATTGAGGAAATGTTCTCACGAATGGTCCAACAAAATAATAGAAAAATATAACATACTGCTTCTAGAGAGGCTGCGCATATATGCTTGACTGCATCCTCTTTTGGATCGATTTTTGTGACTGATTATATCTAAACCTTCCTCAAATGTGCATTATTTGCATGCACACAGCATTATTATCCAATAATAAGTAAACAAATGAGCCCATTAAAATCCAGATTTATTTATTAAGCTCATTAGGTATGAAAACTGGATAGTACATTTTCTGATTGTATAACTATCTTAACCACAGGCATGGGGGGGGGGGCTTAAAAGTGGAGGCTCAGTTTTTTGTTATTAGAAAACGTATCTGTGTTAATTGTGTGATGAATTATAAAGATATGTAATCATTTATGCTTTGATTTTGATCCAATAAAACTTTAAAAAGCAAAAAAGAAAAATTAACACTGAAGCTTGTTTACGCTAATTAAGGAAAGTTAAATACACCCCAGGGTCTCACTAACTTTCTGGCATTAATGTGCACCACCAAATCCTCCATAGCCCCCATAAAGTGCCAACAAACCCTGCAAGTGCCAGCAATTTTTCCTCCTGGACCTCCTAATGTACCTCCTGAAATTCCAGCCACCATCCGTTCTCCTCGCCCCAAATATCAATTTCACAGGTCAACTCCTTTCCCCCTCAGATTTGCAAATCACTGTGGATCTTCTCCTTGCATCCTCAGATGTTAAGCATAAAAACATGATATTTATTTATTTATTTATTTATATTTATTTATTTATTTATGATGACAGAAAAAGACCATACGCCCTATCCAGTTTGCCATACCAACAGTGATTAGAGCATCAGCCTGGTGAGAAAAATACCAGGATTTGATTCCCACTGGCACTCCTTGTGACCTTGGGTACATCACTTTTCCTGCATTGCCTTGGAAGAAAGGCCTGCGATCTACTTCTG
Source organism: Ichthyophis bannanicus (assembly GCA_033557465.1). Classification (NCBI taxonomy): domain Eukaryota; kingdom Metazoa; phylum Chordata; class Amphibia; order Gymnophiona; family Ichthyophiidae; genus Ichthyophis; species Ichthyophis bannanicus. Next base: position 1,633,082,050 of record CM066032.1, on the reverse strand, counting down.
GTCACACCTTGCCAAGAAAACCCAGGGGCTGTTGGGTTGCCAGGAGTCAGCATTGACTTGATGGCACACACACAATGTTACCCCAGGGTCCCATTACTCCTGGCAAGAAGAGATATCTAGAAAACTCTGACCATCTCAATAGTTGCTTGGATCTTTGCACCCTGCATCCGTGCCCCACCACCTTCAATAATATCCCAGACCTACACACAAAGTGTCAGGGGCCTCCCAGAATCTTTACAGATAAGAAAGAACTGATATCCCTCTTGCTGACTGTGGTTCCAAATTTTAAAAAGTGTCATAGACCCTCCAGCCTAAACAGTCAAAGGGACCCACAGTACCATTTTAAATTTGGTGCTTCCACTTGTTTATGGAGTTTGAGAGGCCCATCCAACTCTGTAAGTGGGGTCTGAGGTATCATTTGGGAAGGGATACAGACTGCAAAAGCTTGTGCAACTCTTGGGAGTTCCAAGTTGGAGGTTCTAGGAGTTTACCACATGCTCCAAGAATTAGGGAAGATTGGGGGGGGGGGGGGGGCGTGCCATATGGTAACACCACTCCATATCAATTGCTTGTGCATTGCTCATTAAAGCACAATGTAACTCTAGCATTAAAAATGGCAAGTAAATCACAATAACAAGTCCATTTTAATACAGTTAATATATAGATTCCTAAGAGGGTGGGAATATTTGAAGGCATTTACATGGTTCTCAGACCTGAAAACTGTGTAAATGCCACTCTGCGAGATATTCAGCACCATTAATGCCCCTGAATATCTGCAGGTGCCGAGGGCATTCCAGGGTGGTACCTATCATTAACCAGGCAGTGGCTCTATATCGTAACTGCCCGGTTAGCAATGCGCGGTGAAAGTCAGGCGCAGGAAACTCTGGCCTAAGCTTTGCTGCAGAAGCTATCTGGGCAGCGGCTGAAAGTCACTGCTGCCTAGTTAGCTTAGTGGCAATCCAAGAAGCCCGGATATTCAATGCTGGAGTCTGGATATGGCCCCTGTATTGAACATTTGGTTTTTAAGTTCAGCACCAGAGATTAAGGACATAAGAACATAAGAAATGCCATACTCGGTCAGAACAAAGTCCACCAAGCCCAGTATCCTGTTTCCAACAATGGCCAATCCAGGTCACAAGTACCTGGTAGGTTTCCAAGGAGGCACACAGGTGCCACAAAGCTTTTTCCAGGACAAGCAGTGGATTTCACGGGTCCTCTTTAGCAGTGATAGCCACCATCCCTGAATATCAGGCCCTAAGCGACTTGTTGAAAATTTGCCAGTGAGGGGTAGAGGTGGGATTTAAATTGGTATTTTAAGGTTTCACAGATTTCTTTTCTACCCACAACATTATACACCAGCCTTGAAACATCTGAACTCTGCAAGTGGGACTCCATTGCACTTTCCATGAGAGCATGGCATGATATATAGTTAGTGGTTAACGGGGACTGGAAGACACAGGTCAGAGAGAATCCAATTCATGATCTCCACAAAATATTTCAGTGATATCATTTTAAACCATATTAAGAATTACTTGAAATTGTACTCACTGCTGGAAGGGTGAGAATTCCAATGGTCTCTGCAAAAACAAGAACACATTGTAAGTATGGAGCAGGAAAGGTGAAGGCTGGTAGTGGTACTTATATTTTCTGGTCTGCTAGGAATGACATTGTGCATATGCCTTGACTAGGAGTGTGCAGGTAAAAAAAGAATTGTTTTATTTCCTGTGCTGTTTGCAGATTTTTTCATTTTGTTTCATTTTGTTGTTACACATTTTTCCATTTCAGAGCAATTTTTTAAATTAAGAGGTAGCTGTGGCTGCTTTCCAAACAAAATAAAAAACCACCCTGCTGAAACGTTACTAGAGGTTTCCAGGCAAATTTAAAAAAAACAAATCTGGGGGGGGGGGGGGTGGTTGCAAGTTTTGTTAACAGTTGTCAATGGTTGGCCTCTAACAAGTGACTTTTGAGTTGGCACGCATGAGTCATCCAGGAGCAGCTATTCTGTCTCGTGGGGGAGCTGACTCTAGCCAGCCTATCCTTAACAGTGTCTTATAAATCTGATCATTTATTTATTTATTTAACAGTTATTTCTATACCGCTCTTTCCCAAGTATCAAGTGCGGTTTACAAGGAACAGTAAATTATACGGTATGTGATAGTGCATACCTAGTCATTTTACATAGAACAAGTGAACTATTTACAAGTAACAATATAACATTTGAACAGTAAAATAAAATATTATAACATATTTACATTGTAGGTACTTACAAATTATATCATGGTTCAATTATATGAGGGGGGTGAGATGATCATTTTAAATGCTTAAATTATTTTAAAATCATCTTCATTCCTGTTTCCTGATTGGCCCAAAGTTGGTCAGGTCATGAGGTCTCTGATAAAATCTTCTTGGATTTTTTGCTTTGTGACTCCTGCTCTAGAGACTTACCCTAAGGATTTTTCTTCCGCCTTGTTTTTGGCCATGCTTATTTTCCAGAATTTCTGAATGAGATCACTAATCGAAAAGCCAGGATCTAGAAGAGGCTTGGTAAATGTTTCTGATAGTCGAAAAGATACTGGGAATTTCAAACACAATCTCATGATTGCAGTGGCAGAAATTCAAATTAAGGGCCCCCAAGCAAAATATCTGAAAAGGACCCCAGAGCAGGGGGAATCCACTTCAGAAGATATGGGAGCAATTATAAATGGGCCCCTATTTTTTCTCTGAGCCTCCCTGCACTGCAGGAAGGGCTTGGATGGAATTTACGCTACTACATGATTGTAATTCTAAGGGCCTATCTTTATCCAAAGGAGCTAACTGGGCAGCGGCGCAATATCGCCACTGCCCAGTTAGCTTCTGTGGCGTCTTTGGCTGTGCAGCAACTCTGGATATTCAATACCAGGGCTGCATATGACCCCAGCATTGAATATCTGGAGTTAAAGTTTGGCGGTGATGACTATGTGCCGTAGAGATGCATAGTTGTCGCAAATGAATATCGGGCCCTTATTTCATCAGATTACTCCTGAGTCTATCCCCGTTCACTTTCATCTTATGACCCCTCATTCCAGCTTCCTTTCAGCTGGAAGAGGGCCGCCTTCTGGGCATTTATACCATGGAGATATTTAAAGCTCTCTATCATATCACCTCTATTCCCATATGCTTCATGTTGAAGACCACTGACCATTTTAGTAGTCGCCTCTGGACTTATTTCATTCTATTTATATCCTTTTGAAGGTGAAGTCTCCAGAATTGCACAGAGTACTCCAAATGGAGTCTCACTAGAGACTTATACACAGGCACTATCATCTCCTTTTTCCCTTTTCCATTCCTCTCCCCCATGCACCCAGCATCATTCAGGCTTTTGCCATCACCTTTTCTACCTGTTTGGCACTTTAAAAACATAAGAACATAAGATATGCCATACTGGGTCAGACCGAGGTCCATCAAGCCCAGTATCCTGTTTCCAACAGTGGCCAATCTAGGTCATACGTACCTAGCAGTTTCCCCAAAAGACACAGGTTCTGCAATGCTTGTACTAGGTCAAGCATTGATATCCTGGGTCCCTTCTTAATAATGGTTTATGGACCTTTCCTCCAGGAACTTGTCCAAACCTTTTTTAAACCCAGCTACACTAACAGCCTTTACTACATCCTCCGGTAACAAATTCCAGAGTTTGATTACACGTTGAGGGAAAAAATATTTTCTTTTATTAGTCTTAAATAGTTTACCCTGTAGCTTCATTACATGTCCCCTAGTCTTCCTATATTCTGATAACGTAAACAGTCGATCTACGTTTACCCATTCCACTCCGTTCATTAATTTATAGACTTCTATCATATCTCCCCTCAGCCGTCTCTTTTCCAGGATAAAGAGCCCTAACCTTTTTAGCCTTTCTTCATAGGAGTATCCTTCCATCCCCTTTACCATTTTGGTGGCTCTTCTCTGAACCTTTTCTAATAACGCTATATCCTTTTTAAGATATGGCGACCAGAATTGCACACAATATTCAAGGTGTTGTCTCACCATGGAACGGTATAGAGGTATTATAATATGTTTTGTTTTATTTTCCATTCCTTTCCTTATGATACCTAGCATTCTATTTGCTCTCTTGGCTGCCGCTGCACACTGGGCCGAGGGTTTTAACATGTTATCCACAATGACGCCTAAATCTTTTTCCTGGGTGGTGGTTCCTAATGTGGAACCTTGCATCGTGTATCCATAGCTTGGGTTGTTCTTCCCTAGGTGCATAACTTTGCACTTGTCCACATTAAATTTAATCTGCCATTTTGATGCCCAGTCTTCCAATTTATCAAGATCCTCTTGCAATTTTCCACAATCCTCTTGGGTTTTAACAACTTTAAATAGTTTTGTGTCATCTGCAAATTTGATAACCTCACTCATTATTCCACTTTCCAGGTCATTTATGAATATGTCAAAAAGCAGCGGACCCAGCACAGATCCCTGGGGTACACCACTATTCACCTTTCTCCATTGGGAAAATTGGCCATTTAGCCCAACCCTCTGCTTTCTATCTTTTAACCAGTTCCTGATCCACAGTAGTACACTGCCTCCCATCCCATGACCAATGTTCCCTCTAATTTTCTGTAGGCTGTGTGTGCATAAAATATCAGCTGTGTGCAGCTTTTGAAGGAAGGTTAAATTTTTGTGCACCACATAACGACGCTCGGAGTTATATACTTTAAAATTTGACTACACGTCAGAATACAGTATGTACACCACATTGATTTTAATCAAATTAAATGAAAATAGACGAATACTAAATGAAGCGGGAAATTTCTAATAATTACAATCATAACTTTTAAATTTTAAGACATCTGTGTTGTTTTCTATCAGAATCAGAGCCGTAATTTTTGTGCGCTCTGTTTTAAAGTATGTGCGCTCGCTCGGCAAGTTGTGTGGGCGCGCACACACGCACAGCTTAGAGGGAACAGTGCCCATGACTCTTTAGTTTTGCCAAAAGTCTCTGATGAGGGACCTTGTCAAAGGCTTTCTGAAAGTCCAGATACACTATATCAACCGACTCACCTTTGTCCACCTGTTTATTCACACTTTCAAAAAAACATAACAGATTAGTAAAACAAGATCTTCCTTGTCTAAAGCCATGTTGGCTATCTCCCATTAGGCCATGACTATCTACATGCTGAGTAATTTTATTCTTTATGATGGTTTCTACCATTTTTCCCGGTAGTGACGTGAGGCTCACCGGTCTGTAGTTTCCCGGATCACCCCTCGAACCCTTTTTAAAAATTGGTGTTACATTGGCAATCCGCCAATCTTCAGGTATTAGAGATGATTTTAATGATAGTTCACAGATTACTAATAGCAGGTCTGCAATCTCATATTTCAGTTCTTTCAACACCCTTGGATGTAGACCATCCGGCCCAGGTGATTTGCTACTCTTCAGTTTATCTAATAGTTGTAATACATCTTCCCGATGTATCGATATTTCCTTCAATTCGTCCGCACCTTTAAATACCACTTCAGTCATGGGTAACATCCCTACATCTTCCTCAGTAAAGACCGAAGCAAAGAATTCATTCAGTCTCTCCGCTATCGCCTTGTCGCCTCTTAGTGCCCCTTTAACTCCTCTATCATCTAATGGTCCAACTGACTCTCTCACAGGTTTTTTGCTACGAATGTACTTGAAAAAATCTTTATTTCGTGTTTTTGCTTCCGCAGCAAGCTTTTTCTCAAATTCTCTCTTTGCCTTCTTTATCAATGCCTTGCATTTGACCTGCCAGTGCTTGTGCTGTTTCCAGGTTTCATCGTTTGGCTCTTTTTTCCATTTCCTGAAAGATGCTTTCTTGGCAACAACAGCCTCTCTGACCTCACCTTTAAACCATGCTGGCAGTTTTTTGGACTTCCTTCCACTTTTCTTAAAGCGTGGAATACAGTTGGTCTGGGCTTCCAAGATAGTATTTTTCAACAACACCCAAGCTTGATGTAAGTCTTTAACCTTTGCAACTGCTCCTTTTAACATCCAATACAATCACCCCCAGGTGCATTAAGTACTATACTGTACTGCTCCCTTGGATTTTGCAGCCCAAATGCATGACCTTGCATTTTTAGCATTAAATCTTAACTGACAAATTCTCAACCATTCTTCTGATTCAGCCACCCTCCATTATATTACATATGTAAAAATATCCAAAAGGTCTTGATTCAGTTAATTTTCATCCAAATGATGATCTTAGTAGAATAGAAACCAAATCTCTAAATATAACCACCTCACTACTTGACCCTTGTCCTGTCAGCTGGATTAAAATAACCAAAGTAGAGTTAGCACCCTACATCCAAAAAATAGTCAACTTTTCGCTATCACAAGGGCAAATACCAGATGTCCTAAAAAAAGCCTCCATCAGCCCAGTCTTGAAACATAGCACACTAAACAAGTCCTGCCCTAGCTCCTACAGACCAATAACAAGTCTCCCTTTCCTATCCAAAGTCATCGAAAAATCAGTACAGACGCAACTCCAAGACTTCATTGACTCAGTCGCTCAACTTGACCCACATCAATATGGATTCAGAGCATATCATGGAGTTGAAACTCTCCTAACATCCCTCCTCGATACAATTATACAAGGAATTGAAAACATGAAACAGGCTTTTATCCTCATATTCCTAGACATAACCTCAACATTTGATACCATAAATCATAACAACCTAATCAACTGCCTAAAACACTTCAGAATAGGAGGCATCATAATACGATGGTTTGAGGACTACCTCTCCAACTGCACTCAACAGGTGAACTTCAACAACACTTTCTCCAAACAATTCAACCAGATACAAGGTGTCCCTCAGGGATCAGTGTTATCCACCTTACCTTTCAATATCTATCTTCAGCCTGTGACATTATCAAAGCATGCAGCATGGATTACAGGATATATGAGGATGACATCATGTTATTCGCAACATTTGTAACAACAAACCCCAACTACAAGAAAATCATCGATTGCTTCAATGACATCTGACTCTGGTTCAACTCAGTTAACCTTTCAGTCAACCTTAAAAAGATTGAAGTGCTAATCACCAGGAACAAAGCATTCGACCCACCTCAACAACTACAAGTAAACAATGCCTCACTCAAGGTTAAAAAGAAAATAAAATACTTGGGGATTTTCTTAGACCAAAACTTCAATATGATCAAACACATTAATATGACAACACAAACAATCTTCAACAAAATGAGAATGTTACAATATTTAAGACCCCTCCTCTCGCCAGATAACTTCCACACTATAGCACAAGTGCTGTTCTGTTATGCCCTCACTTTGATTATAATAATATCATCCTCCAAGGCCTACCCAAACAAACACTGAAACCCCTAGAACTGGCACAGAATACGGTAGCAAGCACAATAATGAAAGCTGCCAGATCTGAACATATAACACCTATACTGTACCGCCTCTATTGACTCCCAGTAATACAAAGGAGGCGTAGAACACTGGCTTGGCAACCAGGGTTCAAGTCCCATTAGCACTCCTTGTGGCCTTGGACAAGTCACTTAACCCTCCATTGCTTCAGAAGAAAGGCCTGGCAATCTATTTCCAGTGACACTGCCAAGAAAACCCAGGAGCTTCTGGGTCACCAGGAGTCAGGACTGACTCAAAGGCACACATTGCAATACAAAGGATCAAATCAAGGTTCTAATGACTACTTTCAAATCTATGAACAATATAGCACCAACATATCTTAGCACACTTATAAAGATGCAACAGGACACACAAAGAAGAGATAACCAGAAGAACATATTAATCACACCAAAGAGATTCAGAAACATAATCCAAGCAACAACCTATAGAGCTTTCTCATTCTTCACCCCAGCCCCATGGAATAATCTGCCCAACAATCTGAGAGAAATAAGACTTAACACTGTTCAGAAAACACCTCAAGACATTCCTATTTACAGACCACTATCAATACAAACAACCCACCATTGACTACAAACACACAAGATCAAACATCCCACTGAATGCATGCCCACCTTACTTCCAGCCCTATCCAGTAGAAAATTCCACAAATCCTTAACATAGCCACCATCCCATTGTATATAAATCAATGTACATAGCTGCTGTACATCATTGTACCTCAGTCAGCACATGATGTAACACTGTCATAATGCCACTCAATGCTGTATATAGTTCTAGCTAAAATGTTTCCTGTACATAGTTCCAACAAATATTAATTCTCATTACTTATAAACTATTTGCTGTAAACTGCCTAAAGCAGTATTTGAAACTTGTTCCCTGAAAACCGTCTTGATTACCTGGATAAAGCAGTAGATAAATAAATAAATAAAAATAAAAATAAATAAATGTGTTGTCTTGCAGTTTTAAATTTGGTGGAATCGAGGTTCCTGGCTTCAGCTCGGTAACTTGATGATTCTATTCTGTGACATCACAAGAAGAAGCAATGAATGTGCCTTCAAATAGAAAATAAACCTCCTGCTTCATATTACCTATGGGTCATAATGTCAGTATTGTCTGGAGTGGGGTGGGGCTTCTTTGTGTCTCTCTGTGCCTCACAGGGCTCTTGCTATGTGTTAATAAGAGAGATTCTAAGGGCTGCTTCTTGGAATTGATCCTTCATTGCTCTTATATATACTTCTTTGCTTTACATTGTGATCAAATTACACAGGTACACTAAAAAAAAATTTTTTTTAACTGCCTCTAAAGTTTTGATTGATTTTTACGTTTTTTGGTGCGCTGAATCCAAATCTGGTAACCAATTTGCTCCATCACGTACAGATTTTTTGCTACATTGGGTTAGCAGTTTGAGGTGAACGTTTCAGATTGAGTGTGATCGAGATAAAAGTTTCTTGGATGAATTCTTTATACTAATTGTTTAGTAGTTATTCAAATAAGAATAAAGAAAATTGTAACAAGGCAGGACATAAGAATAGAGTAATGTCAACAAAACACACTGTGATGGTAGCAAAATTGTCTGCACTTAAAACAGCCACATACATGTGCACAAACATTGAGCATATAAGAGCGAGGTTAGACACAAAGCAAAGCAAAGAAATGTGCAAAAAATGTTGTACAGGTATGTATGTAAGAATAGAAAACGCAAACCGCACCATTGCAATACATGAAGACAAACACCCAATGGTGTGAAAATAAAATCCTAATAAATGAGATCCGACACTGTGGTAATAACTAGCAAATTTTTATTTCAAAGTTTAGTAAAAACACGATATTTGTCAACACAGTTTAGATTTTAAAGTCATTCTTGGGTCAATCAATCTCCAGGTGGGCCCGTTTCTTCTTCCCCCGAATGCTTCTCTTGGTGCGCTGCTTGGCGTATTTTTCATCTGGGGTTTCCCGCAGCAGCAACCAGCAGAAATCAGCCATCATAGTGGTGTTCCATCTTCCTTGGTACCTTCTCTCTGCGTCCTTGATGTCCTGGTGAAACCTTTCACCTTGTTCTTCACTGTACGCCCCCAAGTTTCGGGAAAGTAGTTCACATGGGAGTGCAAGAAATGGACTTTCAGGCTCATGTTACAGCCTTGTTCTTTGAAGGCATTGAGCATCCTGGCAACAATATCCTTATAGTTCTCATCCCGCCTGTTCCCCAAGAATTTGAGAACAACATCCTTGAAGGAATCCCAGGCTTCTTTTTCCTTCTCAGACATCGTTTCAGCGAATGCTCCATCTGAAATGAGTTTCCTTATATCAGGGCCAACAAACACTCCTTCCTTTAGCTTTGCTTCAGAAAGTCGGGGGAACTTTGAGCAAAGGTACCGAAAGCACTCACCATCTTTTGGAAGGGACTTGATGAATTGCTTAATGAGACCCAACTTAATGTGGAGAGGTGGTAATAGAATTTTATCACGAGCACTGTTCCCTCTAAGCTGTGCGCGTGTGCGCGCGCACACACCTCGCCGAGCGAGCGCACATACTTTACAACAGAGCGCACAAAAATTACGGTTCTGATTCTGATAGAAAACAACACAGACGTCTTAAAATTTAAAAGTTGTTGTGCATTAACGGTTTTCACAAGTTCTACAATATTTTCTAGTGCAATCAATGTGGTGTACATACTGTATTCTGACGTGTAGTCAAATTTTAAAGTATATAACTCCGTGTCGTTATGTGGCGCACAAAAATTTAACCTTCCTTCAAAAGCTGCACAGCTGATATTTTATGCGCACACAGCCTACAGAAAATTAGAGGGAACATTGATCACGAGGTACCAAGCTCTCATGAAGAACATTTTTCTCACCGGGTCTCAAATACTCCCGAATTGGCCAGTCTTTTTTCCCCCAGTGTAGGTCGCGGGCCCGGCTATCCCACAAGCAAAGGAAGCAGGGATATTTGGTGAAACCGGATTGCTGCCCTAATAGCATGGATAGAATTTTAAAGTCTCCACAAATCATCCACTTATGCTCATCATAACGAATCTTCTGAAGAATCAGGGCCAAATTCTCGTATTTTTCTTGGAGAATAACAGAGTGAGCAATAGGAACTGAAGCGAATGTGTTGCCATTATGAAGAAGAACACCTTTTATGCTGTCTTTTGACGAATCAATGAACAGCCGCCATTCAGCAGGATCATACTTGAGTTTAAACTTTTCCATCACTCCGTATATATCGTTGCAAAATACCAAATCTTCCTCTTTGCTGAAATACTTCAAAAATTGTGTCTCGCGGTTGCGGTACCAATAAAAAGTTGTTCCTGGTGACAATAGATTTTTCTGTTTAAGCCGAGAACCTAGCAGTTGGGCAGCATCTTTTGGGAGTCCTAAATCCCGGACTAAATCATTCAATTCAGCTTGAGAGAAAAGTTCAGGTTTCGGATCTGGTTCAGTTTCAAACTCGGAAGTACTGGACTCATCGGGAAAAGCCATCTGATGAGTCTCATCATGATCAGAACCGTCCACACAAATATGATCCAAAGATTTTGGTGGTTCAGGCACAGGTACTTCATTGCTATGAGGCATAGGCCTAATTGCTGAGGGAAGGTTGGGGTAACTTATTACGTTCTTATTTTTTAAGTTGTATCCCTTCACAATGTAAGAGCAAAAATAGCAGTCACTGCTGTGGTCTCTTTGTTCACGCCACATCATAGGTATTCCGAAACGAAATGCTTGTTTTTTACCTTTCATCCATAAGCGTAGATCTTCCTCACATGTCTTGCACACTTTGTGAGGAGCCCACGGTTTGTCTTGATCGCCTAACTTCAAACCGAAATAGGCGAAATATACTTTTTTAATAAATGCAGAAATGTTCCTCTGCCGCTTTTTCACGGTATATTCCCCACAAATAAAACAAAAACTGTCCGGAGAGTTGACGCAACCTCTGGCTCTGTGAGCCATCACAAATACACAGCACTGCAAACTACAACTGTAGTGAACCACTTCGGAATAAAGCTGGATTACGACTGAGCAAACAAAAGGTAATAATGAACTTGCAAGAAACTGAAATTTGACAGGAACGTTCATGTCGCAACCACCGTGTTTGAGCGAGCGAACGAGGCGAGGCGAACAGGAAAGAACATGCGCCAGCGCGAGTACTGGATTTAGCCCCCCGCCTCCCAGTTGTCCTGTTAATGTATAAAATGAATACAAAACACTATCATGAGGGAGTGTTTCTAGTTAGTTAACCATTACAACCTCTATTTTGGGCCAAGAATATAAACTGCAGTCGGCTAAAAAGAAATTATGTGAACATTCCTTATATGGGTAAGAAATCTAATTTTGCAAGAAAACGTGACATGATGGAACATTTTGGCTATTTTTCCTGGATTCAGCACCCCAAAATCTATAGGAATCAGTTGCAAAACTGGAGGCAGTTTTTTGGAAGTGTACCTGTGTTATCTATCAGATATTGTTGTATGCCATTAAACAGTCATTTTTATTTGTGCAGCAAGGGAGGCTTTTGTGTCTGAAGCTTGGACTTTCCTGGTACCTGAAGTCCAGATTTAAAGGCTAACAAAATGTGTAAGAGTGAATCTACAGCCATCAATTTTTTTGGACCTATCAGTTTCCTCCTGCTGTTTTGTACTTCTAGTTTAATCAGAACCAGGTCTGTTATCTGGTAACTTGAGTGTTAATGCACATCACCCTAGGGATTTCTTCCCCTATTTTTATCCCCCTCTCAACATACCTAATCTGGTCATTGTAGTGATGATCCTGGGCTGGAGGCCAGGAGTCAGGTACTAGGATTCAGGGCCACCCCAAAGTTGGTTCAAGGTATTGGTGCCCTAGGCAAATCTTAAGCTTTTTACTCTTCTTAGCTGTTCAAATATATTGTTTAGCTTTGAATGCCCGCTCTTTGCTTCCTCCCAGAAGTTGTCACCCTAGGTGACTGCCTAGTTTTTCTAATAATTGGGTCAGCCCTGCTGGGACTCAGCATAGGTTTTCAACCCAGTCCTCGGGGAATCCTAGGCCAGTCAGGTTTTCAGGATTCCCACAATGAATATGCATAAGATAGATTTGCATACAATGAAGGCAGAACATGCAAATCTTTCTCATGCATATTCATTCTGGGAATCCTGAAAACCTGACTGGCCTAGGGTTTCCCGAGGACTGTGTTGAAAACCCCTGCCTTATGGGACTGGGAAATCATGGGCTATGAATCCAGTCACTAGGTGTCACTCTTAAGAAATGTATCTAAAATGTTGGGGTCGACACTATAAAATCACCACTCTATCACTGAGCCCAAGTGTATGGTTTATGGTTTATGATTTATTAGAGCTTAATATACTGCCCTTTGTGGGGCATACAGAGCGGTTTATAAAACAAAATAAAAACATAAAAAACAAGAACTACAATAGATGATAGGATAGATACACGAATATCCATCAACCAGCAGAGATCAATCATACTACTAGCAAACAAACAACTTAAATAATTTAGACACTGTTAGCAAACACAGATCATAAATTAATTAGAAACACATCAAACTCATCAGACTCAATTTGTGACACTGGTACCTACTAGGTAAAAGGACCAAAAGCTTGTTCAAAGGTAAGCTTTCAGCAAAGACTTAAACTTTTGTAGAGAAAGTTCAAGTTGGATAAGGAAGGGAGACAGTTCCATAGAGATGGAGCCTGGGAAAAAAAACAGAACGTTTAGTTGATTCATAGTTAATGATGGCCGGAGAGGGAATCACTAGCCTATGGTCCTGAAGGGAATTGTAGGCGTAGAGAGAGATATGAGAAGAAAGATCCAAAGGAGCCTTTCCAGAGAAAGTTTTGTGGACGAGAGTCAGAATCTTAAATGAGACCCGTTGAGGATATGGAGCCAATGGAGATGAATAAATAATGGAGTAATATGATCATATTTGCGAGAGTATGAATGCAGCCGAGCGGAAATATTTTGAATTGATTGAACTTTCTTTAATGAATACTGAGGTGGTCCAGAGCAGATAACATTACAGTAATCCAGCCATGAGATTACTGTAGCCAGAAGGATAGTGGTAAATGCAGATGGATCAAGAAGTGATCTCAGTGCTTTACAACGGTGAAGGGCAACAAAAGAAGATTTAGTCAGAGCACTAATACAAGTTGAAAAGAAAAGTGCCAAATCAATATAGACTCCAAAATATTTAAAGGTAGGACAAAGAAAAATGGGGAAGCTATCAAAAACTGGTGCTAGAGATGGTGAGAAATCAGACCCAGTAATCCAGGTAGCTGTGGTTTTGGACAGATTTAATTTTAAGAGATTATTTGACAGCCAGGCAGAAACAACAGTGCTGTGTTGGTGGTGGACAAAGACACTCATGAACATGGATTTTTCTACCCTCAGAAAAGAAGTGGTGATAAATTATTGTTGTTGAGCTTGTAAGTGCATTGACAGATAGTGCAGAAGCACTTACAGCGTGGTAAATTTCTACCCTGTGCGGTAACTGCAGAGCAGATGCTCACCACACACCCAACAGTTAATGCATAGGCTTTACACTTATGTGTTAATTTTTGAACTTAACACACAGTAAGTGCAAAAACTTACTGCACTTTGATAAACAGGCTTCATAGTTTTGTATCTTCAATACTGTGTGCATTATTTGCAAGGGAAAAGTACCCTTCAAAAAGAAGAGGCACATTTCTTTGGCTTTTTTTTTTTTTTTTGCCTAGGCAGTTTTCAAAGGGAAAGGATGTACAGACTTTCTTACTGAGAATCTGCTGCAAACGTCGGCAGGTTAAGCTACCCATGAACTCTGCAACTGCTTACAGCCATTTGAAAATTGCTCCCTTATTGACTTGTTGACTTACAAATAGAACCTACAGAATTCATGTTCAGAAAGGATTAGTTATGCCTTACATTTTATGACAGTAGTGTTACTCACCATTCTTGAAGGTCCCTTGAGCTTGCACCAAGGATTTCCTTCCACTCAGAACAGTGGCTGTTACATTGATTTCAGAGTGATTGGCACCAAACCAGTGGATAGCAAGAGAGGAATTTATGCCTGGGCGAAGAAGACTTGGAACCGTAATGTAATATGAAGGTCTGAAAAGGAAAAAGGGATATCAACTGTTACTTTCTATGTATTTCATATAACCAGCATATCTTTACTAATCCTGATTTTTCTCTCTTTTGTGCTCTGATTATCTCATGCTTTCCAAAGAGAAAGGATCCTTTTCCTTCCAAAATTAAAAAAATTATAGTAATGGTAGCTAGTCCCCAAACTCTTTGCGCTTTCCACACTGTAGACATGTATACATATGCGTGCGAGTATGTTTTTCCCTTTATCAGATGGGAGCAATCTGTTTAGTTGGGGTACTTCTGAAATGCAGCATAGACCTTTTCTATTTCTACAGGGAACTGAAAGACTGCATATTTCTCCCATACACACAAAGGGTGTAATTAATAAAGGCGGTTTTGCATGTATATGCAAGTATATATGCGTAAAATGCCACTTGTAAAATTATCCCCTCGTAAAAACTATGTGCAGTGACAAGAACATGCATCTTTTTACATGACTCAGCTGTAGGTGTTTAAGAGCATAATGTGGGCAGAACACAGGCAGAGTTGCGAGTTACATGTTTAATTTTTAAAATATGCACATTCACATGTACTTTATCTCAGAACCTTTATGCCTGCTTCCGAACTGGTGTAAATGTTTATGGCTTCATTTCAGCCATGATTTCTGCAGCTTTTATTGGAGAAATTTTATAATGACATATAGAGGCCAATTCCACAAAATCCATGTCTGGCCTGCAGATATGTTTATTAATTTTTTTAAATTTTTTATTTATGCAAATTATCAACACATATCCAAGCAAATAACACTTGAAAAGAAAAGAAGCAAAGAGCAGTAAACCAATATAATTTAATACAGAAAATAAACACTAGGAAATATACCCATGCCCATTGCCTCACTAGTCCTCACACTAGGGGGTCCAAGATAAATTCAGGAAATAACCTAACAAATCACTTGAGAAGACAAACTTGTAACATAGTAACATAGTAAACGACGGCAGATAAAGACCAGTATGGTCCATCTAGTCTGCCCAGCAAGGTGGCAAGAGTAAGTGCACCTGCCGCTCCGTGCAGGTCACCCTTCCCCGTGTCTTTGTTAGGGGAGAACCCACCGCTCCGTGTAGGACACCCCTGTTTGTTGAGGAATTAGATAGTTAAGTTTATTTTTATTTTATCCTGTTGCTATAAAGGATCCACTGTGTCTGTCCCATGCCATTTTAGAAACATAAAAACAGAGAAAAATGATGACAGAAAAAGACCACATGGCCTATCTAGTCTGTCCTTCCATATCAGCAACTACACCAGTCCCCTTTTTTCTGTCACTGTATTTGCCCCCACCACTTTCATTGGGAGGGCATTCCAAGAATCCACCACCCTTTCAGTGAAAAAGTATTTCCTGACATTGCCTTTCAGTTTACACCCTTGCAGCTTCATGTCTGCCATAACATCGGGTTACACTATATCTAAGGACAACCATGGCGTCCCCCTACTGGGAAACAGCGGCCAGGTGAGAACTTATAAAGGTGGCTACGTTAGATGGGTCATAAAAAATGTAGGATACAGAATTCAACTTTTGGATTGAATTTCTAGCCAAACTATTACTATTACTTTCAAGATAAGTAAAACATAACTTAGAAAATACTAAAATATAATGGACCTGATATTCATTTGCCTGGATCTTCAAAGGAGTATGCGCCGATGGGCGCATAGCCCTCCCCGCTGACCTCCAAACCGGCTATTCAATGCCACAGTGAGGGCATTGAATATGCAGTGATTGCTGCCAAAGCTGGATGCCGCTGAAGGTAATCATGCAGCAGCGATATTGGCTGCTGCCCCATTAGCAATCGTCACCTTAAAGATAGGAAAGGGTTTTCCTCACCTATCTTTAATGCGCAAATTGCTAACCGGGCCGCATGCAATATTGCTGCTGCCTAGTTAGCGCCATTCCCTGCCTTTGTTCCACCCCAGAACACCCCCAACTTGCCCCAATGCTAACCAGATAGCATTGGGGCACATAGGGGACTTAGATGGGGATATTCAATGGCACTAAACATGTAAGTGTCGTTGAATATCCCCATCTAAGGTATTTACATAGTTTACTGGGCTGTAAACCGTGTAAATTCCTTTTGAAAATCGGGCCCAATGTTATTTTATGTTTTGTTTGATGCATTAGCAATTTGTTCTTTGCTTTAAAAAAACCTCTTTTTAGACCAGAGATCCATACCATTTTTCTACCTATCCTCCCGTCAAATGCTCAAGTAATACCCATGGACACTCATTTCATTTATATAATATATTTTAATAAGATTACAATAAAAAAAATCTGAGAAAAAACAAACACTCGGGATAGTTTCAAAGACTTAATTCTGGCGCACCAAGAAGCAAATCAGATTCACTGCAGTGAAAAACTTGCATAAAATATAGGTGAGGAGCTTAATGAGATGTTTATTCATTTATTTAGTCAATTTATTTATTTAGTATTTAGCTCACTTATTTCCAGTAATTCTTCAAGGTGAATTACAGTCAGGTACAGTCCCTGGAGAGCTTACAATCTTACAAATTTGCTCTACTATTCTTTTGCATCCAACATGGCAATACTGATTTTTATACAAACTTTCATTCAAAATCCTCCAATTCTGATCACTTCCTGTTTCTTCTCACCAATCACAATCTTTCATTCTGCTAACTTAATTTCACTAAAGCTCATTCAAAAAACCCCACACCCCATTCAATACAATGATTTAAGCCATTTGGCTCCAATGTATGCAATTTAAATATCAGACATCAAGGCACTGTTTTTTGCAATAATAATTTTTTCCGATAAACTCCCTATTCAGGGCCGATGCTACCCGGTAAGCTGGGTAAGCGTGGCAGAAGGGGGCTGGCGGCAAGGGGCGCCATTGTAGTCGCCCGCCACCCACCGCTTCAAAAAAGAAAGCAGCCACGGGAACATTTCTCTGTTCCCGCAGCTCTGCTAACTTTTAAACTGCTGGGTTGCAGAGTGTCTAATAGCAAGAATAAGCATTTTCTGTTTCTCGTAAGAAACAGGAAATGCTTATTCTTGCCTTTAGAAACTCTGCGACCCAGCCCCGACCTCCCCCCCCTGTCATTCCCCCCTGGGACTGGAAGTTCACTGATACCTGGGATGGTATTTGGACTAGAAGGGGCTGGACGATGGAGAAGGAGGGGGTCTAAAAGAGAATAGCCACCAGTGATGGTGCTGGGAATGCAAGGGGGTTGACACTGGAAGGTACTAGGAGAAGAGACTGTAAAGGGGGCTGATACTGGGGAGGGTTACTGGGACTGGAAAAAGGCTGATGGAAGAAAATGAAGAAAGCAAAAGGAGAGACAAGAAATGGCAGATGGACTATAGACCATAGAAAAAGAGCTAAGAGAAGAGAGAGGAAAACAGAAACCTCAGATTGGAACCAGCATGATCAAAAATCATCAGACAACAAAGGTAAAAAAAATAATTTTATTTTCAATTTAGTGATTGGATTTTGCGCTATCTTTATATTTCAAACACTATGGGGAACTGTCTCTCTTATCTGGTGTGGCACCGCATGTGGAGTCTGGCTTCTTGGGGTTTCATTTTAATTTTTCTCTACATATTTTTATTTTTACTTTAGGTTGTGGTTATTTATTCTTTACTTCGTGAGGACCTTTGTTCTGAGTATGTGATCAAGGCCAGGTGTTCTGTTAACATGGAGTTTGTACGTAGGGATCTGTACTGTACAGCTTTTCAAATAGGTGTATGGAGGTTTTGGGGCCCATTGCAGTATTTGTAGTGCTGTTTTTCTGGGTAGGCCCCTTATTGTATGAGTTTTGGAAGTGTATGGTACAGTAGATTTGACTTTGTAGATTTTCAGTGACTTTTGCAGTGTTTTATTTTAGTTCAAAATCTGCTTGGCACTGGAGAATGTTTATGTTGTTAGTGAGATCACCACAATCAGATTTTATTTTTTATTTTTTGGACTATCACAGCCAAATATGTATGATGCTAAATATTTACTGCTATTTTTATTTTGGTTATGCATTTGCTCTATTGCTGCAATTTTTTTACAACACTGGATTTGAAGGAGAAATACTAATATCGCTTGAAAAGAGTTCACAAAACAGTTTTGGGAAAAAGGAGGGTAGGATACAGCCAACATTATAATAATGAGGGAGGGGCGCCGATTTATAGCTTGCAGGGGGGGCGCTAGAAACACTAGCACTGTCCCTGTCCCTGTTTACTCTCCATCACCCAGTCTATTGCCATATAACAAACTTCCCTGGTCCCCACAAAACACCCCACCCCACCCCCAGTGCTGTTGTAGCTCTTCCCTCCATATCTAGCATCATTCAAGAGAGCCAGAGGCCCAGGATTGGGAGAGATTTCAGTGCTGAGACAAGAGGTGATGTGCCCCAGCTCTTAAATCTTGGGAGGTAACCCACTCCAACAGAATCACTGCAGGCCTCACACATCTGTAAAGTCAGCTCTGATTGTGGGAATGGATTCTGTGTTGATATCTTTTTGCATTGGATGAATGTGGCTTACTAATAGATCTTTTCTTCCATTTAAGATCTGCAGCCTAGTCTCAATGTAAGTCACCCAAGCAAATTTTCAAATAATGATTTTGATCATTTAAATACTACTAAATAAATAAATCTGCTACATATTGGAACATGTTGCACAATAAGGGGAAAAGGGAATGACGTGAGCAAATTTTCTTTGATCCTTTTCAGTGAATCATGGTAATCTTTACTATTGCATGGGCTAGACCATTTGATAAAGATGAAATGATGCAATGTGATGTGACAAATCAGATTTTTCTTCTTGAATGTATTCAGTTCTTCAAACCTAGGGGGATGTTTACTAAAAACCGCAAAGGTGTGCGCCGCACAATAGCGCACGGAAACGCGGCACCTAAACGCTCTTAAACGCTCTTAAACGCCCCGGACATGTGCGATGAAGCCCCGTGCATGTGCGCGACACACTAACGGGCCCCGCACAAGTACGGGCCCGCAAATGTCCGATAGAGGCGTGGAAAGGCTAACTGAGGGCGGAGGAAGGCCCCCGAGGGGCGGAGAGACGGGGTTAATGGGCGGGGAAGGGGAGGGGAGAGGCCCCTCGCACAGTTGCGGGGCCGAATTTACAAGTAAAAAATAGCGCGAGTGAAACACTCGCGGTAGAGGGCATTTAAAGGGAAGAGAAACCATTTCCGTCAGCAATGTAGAGCAAAACCGGGGAAACCTGTAAAACGTGAGCAGTGTGATACATGTGCACAGCACAAAAGTGCTATTAAAACTAGAAAATGACCAGCACAAAAATATTAAAAACAGTAAGTCAGCTGGGGAACAGTGATAGCCATGGGCAAATATAACAAATACACCCAGGAAGGTTCCAGAAACAGGAAATGAATGTCGGAAGGGTCAACGGAGCGGAGACCTTTCCAAAAAACATGTCCGTTGTTTGGAGTTGTCCTGGGAGTGTTTTATATGGTTGGCCATTAATATCACTGTTGCCCAGCATGGTTATATGTCATCCCCCTCTCTTGTGGTCAATTGCGGGGTTTATTTGCACGTGTGTCACCAGACAGGGTGAATGAGCCCACAGTCAAAATGTGCAGAGCAGGGGTTGAGACTCCATCCTGCAAGGTTAACTATCTCCAGGGACTGCACAGTCTCCGTGGCCACAGTGTGGTGCAGCAGACAGAGCCAGTACCTCTAGGACCAGAGGGCAGAGGTTCAAATCCCAGCTGGGGCACCTGCCAGCCCAGTCCCTATATTTTACCCACCACCAAGCAGAGATAGCAGAGACACTCCTGTATTGCAGGGAACATAAGCATAGTGCAAACACCCACATTTTGCCCTACACTGCACACCCCCCATAACAATGAGCCGTACCTACAGCCCAGTCCCACAAATGCAGTCCCGGAGTGCCACAACGCAAGCAGGTCATATGCTGTCCCTGAGAGAAGGACATGCCAGCATGTTGGCGGACGAGGACAGGTGGTGGAGGGGGTAGTGGGTGCTAGCCACAGAAGACAGTGGCCCAGCCATGTGCAGGCTGACACTGTCCACTGCAACAAACAGGCCCTGTGGGATGTACAGTCATGGTCTGCCCAGGGAATACAGCCTATCCATGGCAACACGGTGGTGCAGTGCACACAGACAGTGTATGCAAGAACAGAACGTCACCGGTTCAATGCCCAGCTGGAGTAACCGACAATCCACTCCACATATTTATCACACACCCACACCGTGGTAGTGAGGACATATGCTACGCATTGGTAATACCCCTCTATTTTACCCCCCTGAGCACAGACACCATGAACTGGTGCATTACCCAGAGCAGAGTCTCCCAAATGCAGTCCTGGAGGGCCACACACCATTCTGGTTCCATGCTGCCCCTAATACAAATGCCAGTGCTGCATATCTATGAAACACCCCCATGGCATGTAGATGTAGCTCATACATATTCATGAGGGACAGCACTAAAATACGAATAGTGTGTGGCATACCAGGACTGGGGTTGGGAACCCCTGCTGTAAAGCAGCAACCAACAGGGGCAGACACACCCACACCCACACCCACAGGCCACATTTTCCAATGCCTCCTGGAGAGGCAGGACATTGGGCCCTGCGTGCATCTCACAATACTAGCATGTGCAGTCCTTAGCAATGTCACCCTACACCAGGGTATACGGTACACAGCTGTCAAATGCTTGCTATGAGTACTGGCAGATAGATAACCCTACGTTACGCAAATTATGCTCTGTGAGCTCCATCATGACAATCATTCTGTTGTCTGCAGTGGGTGCATCAGGTCTGGTCTCAGACAGTGTTTACCACCCTGGGGAGTGACACCCAACGGTATTGCGTACCATATCCATGCCTGTACTGTGCCCAGGACTGGTGTGGTGGCCAATGTTGACAAACGCCTCTATAGTAGCACAATGCTGGCATACGTGTGTGAGTGTGTGTCTGTCTATACAGTGTGTGTTGGCTGCAAACACCTTCCACAGCCCACACTGCCAGCACTGTTGCCAGTATTGGCCTGCCAATGTGCATAATGAGCAGCAAGGTACCATGGGTATAGATCAGACAGGGTGGGATGGCCAGGATGCATCTGCACAGGGCAGAGGGCACTGGCTGGGACACTGTAGTGGCTGGCCACCACCCACACAGACAGGGTGGCCTCTGTATGTGCTGCTGGGGTTGTACAACACCCTGACTGTGCAGTGATGACAGCATGGCTAGGCACCCCCATAGTGATAGATAGTATCTCTGTCATGTGATATATATGGGTTGTGTTTTGGGGCCCAGTCACTGACCTATCTGCTGGTGTGCACGGCCATCCTAGTACTGGGTGCATGCATTTCCAACAGGACCAACTAGCAGACTGTCCTCAGTTGGTTTGTGTCCTGATGGAGTGCTGTGCAGCGGGTGATGGCTCGCTGCGGGAGAATATCAGATAGTGGTGGGGCCCAACGTAGCATATCAAGGCATACTGTCTGTCAGATATTATGTCAGGGATGTGCATGTCTAACAGGACTAACTAGCAGAGTGTCCGCAGCTGGTCTGTGTCCTGATGGAGCGCCGTGCAGTGGCTGATGGCTTGCTGCAGGACAATATCAGATAGTGGTGGGGTGCAACCGAGCACATACAGGCCTAATGTCTGTCAGATATTGTGTTATGGATGTGTATACAGCTGCCATGACTGGCCTGTAGGGTGTCCCTTCCACAGTAGGACTGGGGTTGATGGTCTACTCTGCTGCCACCATTGCAGGGAGGTAGCATTTAGAGAGGAGACCCTGTGTTGCAAACGGGGGAGGAGGGGGACAAATGGTGGTACCTAACCCACCTAGGTATCCATAAGGGGTTCCCCAGACTCAGACCAACAGAGATATCCAAGTTGTTTCTGCAGAAAGAACCTATCTCACAGAGTAATAGTGCATTGGAGCTCTGCCATGGTCTAAATTTGCCGTGGAGGGTGTTGTGGACCTGGTCCTGGGTGCCTCATCGCACCCTTAGGGTGAGCACAGTACCCGTACAATGTGACGGTGTGTAGCTACTCTGTGCCAGTACAACACCCACTCAGTACACCCTACCAGGCCGAGTTGATGTGTGGGTGCACACGGGCACATCCCCATACCAGGCCTGGAGCTGTCAGGTTGCAGTCCCCATCCTGTGTGCATCGGTGGACTGGTGATTTGCATGTGCAGTGCATCATGGGCACGGGTGGCCAAACCCTATCCACCTCACAACAGCAGACTGTCTGTGAGGTGACGTGCAGGCTTTCTGCAGCCAGCCATGGCTTTTGCTAACAGCTATAGTGCTGTAGTCCAAAGGTTATGTCACTGCCTGTGTAGCCAGAGGAAAAGGGTTCAAAACCACAGTGTGGTAATGTGATAGGCTTGTCCACAGCATTATCCATCTCAAATCCACCTATTTTTATGCATGATAAAACACCCGCGGCATACTGTACCCATAAGGTGTGTCTGAGGGTGCTTTATAGGGCGCCCTATAGGCCACCTTATGGTTGCCATCCATATAGTGTGCACTATACATTATCCTGTGTGGCAACATATATGGTGCCCTATAGGGGACATTCTAGGGTGCGTTGGCGGACAGTGCACTGTAACATGTGCCCTATGGGCCGCCTTATGTTAACATGCTGTGAGAGTGCGTTTGCTAGTAGTGATACGAAAAGAAAAAAAGCCACCTACACCACAACACAACATAATACATACTGTATTAGCCAGCTGTGTTCACTGGGCACTGTGAGGTATTGAACCGCTGATCCCTGCACCAGTGGTCACTGTTTCAAACACTGTGCTATGGCTCTGTTCCTGTGTCTGGACATTTGCGCACCGCCTTATGCCCTTCACAACTGACAGCGCACCGCCTGATGCCGGCCAAAACGCACAAGATGGACAGCGCGCAAAATTAACAGCGCAACGCCTACTGCCGCACGAACTTAATTACTGCCGCCCACAATTAACAGCGCAACGCCTAATGACGCCCAAAATTATTATGCCTCCTAAAGCAGTTTTAACCATGAAAATTCATGCCTCAGCCAGCCTTTTTCCTGGCGCATGATGGGGGATTGAACCCCTGATCCTTGCACCACTGGTCAGT
The DNA here is from genome assembly GCA_033557465.1 of Ichthyophis bannanicus. Taxonomy (NCBI): domain Eukaryota; kingdom Metazoa; phylum Chordata; class Amphibia; order Gymnophiona; family Ichthyophiidae; genus Ichthyophis; species Ichthyophis bannanicus. The sequence continues at coordinate 1,633,058,482 of CM066032.1, read as the reverse complement.
GTCTTCAGCATTGTGCTACGGCTCTGTTCCTATATGTGCCCAGCAGCGCCCCACTTAGCCTTCCCACGCGCTAATGTCGGGCCCGCAAATGTGCGCGCCGCGCACACGTACGGTCGGCTTTTTTCCTTTTTCTGCCTGACCCGCCCACTCCTTTTATGGCACAGGCACACTACCGCGGACCCGCACGATACGAATGTTTAGTAAACATGCCCCCTAGTTGTATAAGACAGTAATAGGGTAATTCTATATGGAGCTGTAGAAATGTACATGCCATTTATACATGCAAATCATGGTATTCTAAGAACACAAGAACATAAGATATGCCATACTGGGTCAGACCAAGTCCATCAAGCCCAGTATCCTGTTTCCAATAGTGGCCAATCCAGGTCACAAGTACCTAGCAGTTTCACAAAAAGACATACAGGTACCACAATGTTTGCATTGGGGCAAACAGTGGATTTCCTGGATCCTCTTTAATAATGGTTTATGGACCTTTCCTCCAAGAACTCATCCAAACCTTTTTCAAACACAGCTACACTAACAGCTTTTACTTCATCCTCCGGTAACGAATTCGAGTTTGATTACACGTAGAGTGAAAAAATATTTTCTCTTATTAGTCTTTAATAGTTTATCCAGTAGCTTCATTGCATGCCCCTAGTCTTTCTATATTTTGATGGCGTAACAATCTATCAACGTTTACCCGTTCCTCTCAATTCATTAATTTATAGTCCTCTATCATATCTCCTCTCAGCCTTTTCTTTTCCAGGCTGAAGAGCCCTAACCTTTTAAGCTTCTCCTCATAGGGGTATCTTTCCATCCCCTTTATCATTTTGGTGGCTCTTCTCTGTACCTTTTCTAATTCTGCTATATCCTAGTTAAGATACAGTGACCAGAAATGCACACAATATTCAAGATATGGTCGTATCATGGAATGATACAGAGGCATTATAATATCCTTTGTTTTATTCCCCATTCCTTTCCTTATGTTTCCTAACATTCTATTTGCTTTCTTGGCCACCGCTGCTCACTGGGCAGAGGGTTTCAACATGTTATCCATGATGACGCCTAAATCTTTTTCCTTGATGGTGGTTCCTAATTTAGAACCTTGCATCGTGTAACCATAGTTTGGGTTGTTCTTTCCTAGGTGCATAACTTTGCACTTGTCCACATTAAATTTCATATGCTATTTGAACATCCAGACTTTCAATTTATCAGGGTCCTCTTGCAATTTTTCACAATCCTCATGGGTTTTAACAACTGAATAATTTTGTGTTATCTGCAAATTTGATTACCTCACTCGTTATTCCCCTTTTCCAGGTCATTTATGAATATGTTAAAAAGCAGCGGACCCAGCACAGATCCTGGGATACTCTGCTATTCACCTTTCTTCATTGGTAAAATTGGTAATTTAGCCCTACCCTCTGCTTTCTATATTTTAACGAGTTCTTGATCCACAATAGTACACTGCCTCCTATCCCATGACTTTTTAATTTTACCAAGAGTCTCTCATGAGGGACCTTGTCAAAGGCTTTCTGAAAATCCAGATACACTATATCCACCGACTCAACTTTGTCTACCTATTTATTCACACCTTCAAAAAAACATAACAGATACGTAAGATAAGACCTTCCTTGGCTAAAGCCATGTTGACTGTCTCCCATTAAGCCATGACTATCTACATGTTCAGTAATTTTGTTTTTTATAATAGTTTCTACCATTTTTCACAATACTTACATCAGGCTCACTGGTCTATAGTTTCCCAGATCAGCCCTTTTGAAAATTGGTGTTACATTGGCATTTCTCCAATCTTCAGGTACTTCAGATGATTTTAATGATTGTTCACAGATTACTAATAGTAGGTCTGCAATCTCATATTTCAGTTCTTTCAACATCCTCGAATGCATACCATCCAGTCCAGGTAATTTGCTACTCTTTAGTTTATCAAATAGTTGTAAGACATCTTCCCGGTTTTCAAGATTTCTTACAATTTTTTCCAATGCATCATCTTTAAATACCATTTCAGTTATGGGTATCTTCCCTACATCTTCTTCAGTAAAGACAAAAGCAAAGAATTCATTCATTCTCTGTGCTATGGCCTTGTCCCCTCTTAGTGCCCCTTTTACTCCTCTACCATCTAATGGTCCAACTGACTCTCTCACAGATTTTTTGCTATGAATGCAGTTGAAAAACATTTTATTATATGTTTTTGCTTCCAAGGCAAGCTTTTTTTCAAATTCTCTCTTTAAATGCCTTATCAATGCCTTGCATCTAACTTGCCAGTGCTTATGTTGTTTTCAGTTTTCATCATTTGGCTCCTTTTTCCATTTCCTAAAAGATGCTTTTTTTTTTGGCTACAACAGCCTCTCTGACCTTTCTTTTAAACCATGCTGGCAGTTTTTGACTTCCAGCCACTTTTCTTAAAGCATGGAATGCAGATAGTCTGGGCTTCTAAGATAATATTTTTAAACAACATCCATGCTTGATGTAAATCTTTAACCTTTGCAGCTGCTCCTTTTAGTTTTTGCTTAACTATTTTCCTAATTTTATCATAGTCTCCCTTTTGAATGTTAAAAGGTAGTACTGTGGATTTCCTTGCTATCCTTCTTCCATTTATTAAATCAAACACAATCATGCTATGATAACTATTGCCAAGTGGCCCCAACACCCATATCTCGTGCACCAAATCTTGTGTTCCACTAAGGACTAGGTTCAAAATGGCTTCCCTTCTTGTCTCTTCATTAACCAGATGCTCCAAGAAGGCGTCACTTATTTCATCTAGAAACTTTATCTCCCTAGCATGTCCTTTGAACTCGTAAAATCTCTGACCAAATCTTCACAAAACTCCATCTCTGCAGACGATATAAAGGCCCAGACGCTTGCCGACCACTACGCCAAAAAGCTAAATCCGAAACTTCCCACAAGCATGACCAAAGGCATGCCACTAGCTCTCACCACTCGAGAAACCACAACTGCCCCTCAAGCAGACCCAGAAACAGAATGGAACACCTTCCAGCAATTAGGTGAGCAACAAATCTTAAACATCTTAACCAACTTAAACACCACTACCTCCCCCCTCGACCCATGCCCAGCCGCTTGGATGAAAGCAACCAAGAAAGACAACGCAAAACCCATCGCGCACATTGTCAATCAGTCTCTGAAACAAGGAATCATGCCGTCTCATCTCAAGAAATCAATTATTAGACCCATATTAAAAAACAAGTCGCTCAACAAAAGTGACCCTGCATCATATCGCCCAATCTCAAGCATAGCTTTCCTAGCAAAGATGATTGAAAAAGCGGTCCAGCACCAACTCCAGGACCACATGGACGAGATAAAAGCCCTAGATGAACATCAATACGGATTCCGTCAGAATCACGGAGTGGAAAACACTACTACTGGCACTCCTTGACAATCTACTTAGGGGCCTCGAGAACAAAAACTCCATGTTCATACTCATATTCATCGATATCTCAGCGGCATTCGATACAGTACATCACACCACCCTTTTGGACCGCCTGGCCTCGCTAGGTATAACAGGGACCCCCCTGAAATGGTTCACATCATACATATCCAATAGGATGCAACAAGTGCAATTCAACAACGACAGAGCTGATGCTTTCCCCCAAACCCAAGGGATCCCTCAAGGGTCTGCCCTCTCATCCCTACTGTTCAATTTGTATATAAAGCCGGTATGCAGTATTTTCCAGAAATACAACATAAATTACCACATATATGCCGACGATGTGATGTTATACACACAGCTCGACATAACACAGCCTAACTTCAGTCCACTAGAAGAATGCCTTGACATGCTCCAATCATGGCTTCAGCAAAACAACATGTCAATAAATCACAAAAAAACAGAGGTCATGTTCATGTCCAAGAAAGCCAATTTCATCCCGCCCACCACAGTCACACTAAACAAAAACATATACGATACAAAGCCTGTAATAAAGTATCTAGGAGTCCTACTTGACAGCAACCTCAAGATGGACAAACACCTCAGAACAGTTAACCGAGCCATCTTTTACAAACTCAAAATCCTTCAACCACTCCGCAATATCCTCGAGAAATCCGACTTTAGGTCTGTTGCTCAAGCACTAATCATTCCCCACCTGGATTACAGCAATGCCATTCTACAAGGGCTTCCAAAGAGCACACTAAGCATCCTGCAAATGGCTCAGAACGTGGCTGCAAGAGTCATCATGGAAAAGAAAGTCACCGACCACATAACCCCAGTTCTAATGGATCTGCACTGGCTCCCAGTGGCCGCCCGCATCATCTACAAACTACTCATCACAACATTTAAACTCATCAATGGCATCGCACCATCCTACCTCAATAACCTAATCACTATTCAACCTAGCAACAGGAGCAGGAGAACTATGAATCTCAACACCCTATGTATCCCGACCAGCATAAGATCTGTCAAGGCCGAAACAAGCAATAGGGCGTTCACATACTCAGCGCCAATCCAATGGAACCAACTACCGCATGAATTAAGGCTCACAAACAACCTGAACGAATTTAGACGAAAACTGAAAACCTATCTGTTTCAAACCCACTACAACTTGATCTAACTGCGATACCCTACCTCAACCAGATCTCCTCTGCCGCACTCGGCAGCATATAATCTAATAGTATATAGTCATGTATAACTTGTACACCTTGGCAACTAATTCCGTACAAATTGTATATAACCATGTATAGTCTGTACACCTTGGCAACTAATTCTGTACAAATTGTATATATGGGGCCCTCCCCCAATCTACTGAAATCAAATGTATACCTTGATCTGTGTGCTTTAATCAAATATGTATCGTATCCAAATGCTTGTCCCGTGTTACGTAATCATTGACTAATCAAAATGTAAAACTGAAATCTCAATGTACCGTACAATACATTATGATTCTGTAAAGTAAACCGCTGCTGATCGTAGGAAGCAGCGGTATACAAGTGTTTACTAAATAAATAAATAAATAAATAAATGTCCTGCCGTGACACTGACCCAGTCAATACCGGGGTAATTGAAATCCCCATTACTATTACTGGGTTGTAACCTTTGTTAGCTTCCCTGATTTCTTTGAACATTTCATCATTCTGGCCAGGTGGTCAGTAGTACACCCTGTGATATAGGAGACTCTTGTGAAGCAATGGAAACTGATAGTGATCCAGTGGAGAGAACCGGTACTGCAGGGGAATGCAGGATTTTCTCTTCTGAGTTAAAGAAACACAGAGCTAATCAGGAACCACACCTCACCTCAAGGCAGGTGAGGAGCCAAGTCTCTGATTGGGCACGCCCAAGCAGGAGGCGGGCAGTGCAGTACTCAAGCAGCTTGTTAAGAACCCAGAAACAGAAACAGTTAGTACTTCGGCAAGGAGTGGAGCAAGGAGAGGAGGAGTCAGGACACAAGCACCTGGATGAGGACAGGTCAGATGACCAGGAACAGGAACCGTGGGAGAAAGAACCACTAAGCAGCTGTGATCCACGAAGGAGCAGACAGGATCTGGGAGACTCAGGGGCAAAGACAGACTTCTGTAAGCAGAAGCATTCAAAGGCACTGAGAGACCCAAGGCGGCAGCTCAGGAGTTTAAAGGACCAAGCAGAACCTTGGAACAGGTGGCAGTGGGAGAAAGAAATACCCTGGAAGAAGCCCCAGCACAAGGTATCTGGTGGGTTTAGAATGGCTAGCAAGCTAAACAGTGGGAAGCCAGAAAGAGTGAACTTTAATTGTGAAAGACAGGACAAAGGCAGAAAGTTTGATAGTAATTGGTTAAGCCAAGAGAAGCCTGACTGTTTTCCTTTTAAAACTCTGAAAGACTCTCCAAGCACAGCTGAAGCGTTTTATCCTGCACTTTCATTTGGAGATAGGTGGTGGAAGGGAAATGCTTACACGCTGAACTCTTGTTCAAGTAGAAGCACTGATAATTGCCAAGAGATAAGAACTGTAAACAAGCATTTACCTGAAGGAGGATATTCTCAGCCTAGTTCAGAAAATACACAGGCTGAATTACTTCTCACTGAATTCAGGGAGTTTCTTAAGAGCAGAGCAGTTTCTCCCAAAAACGTAGCAAAGCCTATGAGCAGCTGTGAGGAAGAAATGCCTTTAATTTCTCTGCCGTCTACAGAGCAGGAAGTCCCGATGGACTGCTCTACTTGTGTGATTCAAAAGGACATTTAAGTGATAAGCTTACCAAGGTTTTAGGAAAGAATATAGCAAAGTTACCTCACTGATTGCTATGCTAAAGAAGCTTATGTGAAGAGAATAAGTGAAAGCATATTGTGTGCAATTCAGGAGCATTGCTGTTACCAGAGTTTTCTGTTACGTTACTGAAAGGAGGTCACATGACAATTGAATGTGATTCAGAATGGACATTTAGCCAAGCAGTAAAAAGCCTTGTTTAGTTAAGTTTCTCAGCCTTGTGTTATGCTACATTGTTTCCTTTACGTCTGCTGCATTTGAACTGCGAAAGCGGGAAATAAACCTCACAAAAGAAATTTTCTTTGCCTTGCCTTACTACTTGAGCAGCAACACAACTACAACCTTACCCTCAAGGGCAATCAAGGCCAGCCCCTCCCTTAACCCTCAAGGTCCAGGGAGTGGGTGGGTGGCAACCCCCACTGCCATCACCTTCCCCTTTTTGCTAGGAATTTCAATCCATAGAGATTGTTCATTGTGTTGTGTTTCCTACAAAACTTTAATCCTATGTACTACTACTACTACTGAGCATTTGTATAGCGCTACAAGTAGTACACGGCGCTGCACAGACATGTAAGAGACAGTCCCTGTTCATCAGAGACAGACAACACAGAAGGTACAGGCAGGGATGAACAAGGGGGAAAGAAAAAGAAAAAGGAGATCATGTGTCAAGATCCAAAAGCAGCAGGAAAGAGGTGAGTTTTCAGCCTGGATTTTGAAGAGGCTTAGAGAAGGAGCCTGACGTATAGACTCACACCCTCCACAGGGATCGCCGCCACGCTGTGCTGCTCCCGGCCCATCTGCTGCCAAATCTATGGCCCTTCTTCTTCACCCCAGCGGGGCACACTTTCCGGCCCTCATGCACAGCCACCAGCAAGGCTTCAGCCACGAGGCGGGATGTGCCGGTCGCGAGCTCAGCGCTCCTCACCGCGGCTCTTCACTTACCGCTGGCGCCACAATCACTCCCCTTCTCTTATTATTTTAAATCTTTGCAGCCCACAAAGCGTAAGCAGAGGAAGAGAAGGAGCAGAGAGGGAGGTGAAGGAATCTCTCCCTTTCCTCATCCTCTCCCCAAACCGCCGACTTTAAACTATTTAAAAACAAAAAATAAGATTACCATTAGATGATGGAGGGGTAAAAGGGGCAGTAAGAGGAGATAAGGCTATAGCGGAGAGACTGAATGAATTCTTTGCTTCGGTCTTTACTGAGGAAGATGTAGGGATGTTACCCAAGACTGAAGTGGTATTTAAAGGTGATACGGCAGAGGAATTGAGAGAAATATCGCTACACCGGGCAGATGTATTACAACTATTTGATAAACTGAATAGTAGCAAATCACCTGGACCGGATGGTATACATCCAAGAGTGTTGAAAGAACTGAAATATGAGATTGCAGACCTGCTATTAGTAATCTGTGAACTTTCATTAAAATCATCTGTAATACCTGAAGATTGGAGGATTGCCAATGTAACACCAATTTTTAAAAAGGGTTCCAGGGGTGATCCAGGAAATTACAGACCAGTGAGCCTGACATCGGTACCAGGGAAAATGGTAGAAACCATCATAAAGGACAAAATTACACAGCATGTAGATAGTCATGGCCTAATGGGAGACAGCCAACATGGCTTTAGACAAGGAAGATCTTGTTTTACTAATCTGATATGTTTTTTTGAAGGTGTGAATAAACAGGTAGACAAAGGTGAGTCAGTCGATATAGTGTATCTGGACTTTCAGAAAGCTTTTGACAAGGTCCCTCATCAGAGACTTTTGGAAAAACTAAAAAGTCATGGGATAGGAGGCAGTGTACTGTTGTGGATAGGGAACTGGTTAAAAGATAGAAAGCAGAGGGTAGGGCTAAATGGCCAATTTTCCCAATGGAAAAGGGTGAATAGTGGAGTACCCCAGGGATCTGTACTGGGTCCGCTACTTTTTGACATATTCATAAATGACCTGGAAAAGGGAATAACTAGTGAGGTTATCAAATTTGCGGACGACACAAAACTGTTTAAAGTTGTTAAAACCCAAGAGGACTGTGCAAAACTGCAGGAGGATCTGGATAAATTGGAAGACTGGGCATCCAAATGGCAGGTGAAATTCAATGTGGAGAAGTGCAAAGTTATGCACCTAGGGAAGAACAACCCAAACTATGGTTACACTATGCAAGGTTCCACATTGGGAACCACCACCCAGGAAAAAGATTTAGGAGTCATCGTGGATAACATGTTAAAACCCTCCGCCCAGTGTGCAGCGGCGGCCAAGAAAGCAGATAAAATGCTAGGTATCATAAGGAAAGGAATGGAAAATAAAACAAAGGATATTATAATGCCTCTGTATCGTTCCATGGTACGACCGCACCTTGAATATTGTGTGCAATTCTGGTCGCCGTATCTTAAAAAGGATATAGTATTATTAGAAAAGGTACAGAAAAGAGCCACCAAAATGGTAAAAGGGATGGAAGGCTACTCCTATGAAGAAAGGATACAAAGGTTGGGGCTCTTCAGCCTGGAAAAGAGACGGCTGAGGGGAGATATGATAGAGGTCTTTAAATTAATGAATGGAGTGGAACGGGTAAACGTAGATCGATTGTTTACGTTATCAGAATATAGAAAGACTAGAGGACATGTAATGAAGCTACAAGGTGATCTATTTAAGACAAATAAGAGAAAATATTTTTTCACTCAACGTGTAATCAAACTCTGGAATTGGTTGCCGGAGGATGTGGTAAAGGCTGTTAGTGTAGCTGGGTTTAAAAAAGGTTTGGACAAGTTTCTGGAGGAAAGGTCCATAAACCATTATTAAAAAGGGACCCAGGATATCAATGCTTGACCCAATACAAGCATTGTGGGACCTGTGTCTCTTGGGGATACTGCTAGGTATGTATGACCTAGATTGGCCACTGTTGGAAACAGGATACTGGGCTTGATGGACCTTGGTCTGATCCAGTATGGCATATCTTATGTTCTTATGTTCTTATTTAAAAGCTGCGATCCCTGGCCAACAGCCTCCAAATTGCTTTCCCCGCAGCCCGACCCACGATCTGGCCTTCCAGGGTTGGGCTGTGCTGAATGCCCTATGCCCCCTGCTGCCCCTTCCCAGCCCCGCGCCTGCCGATCTTGCCACATCGGGGTTGTTATTCCACCTTGGAGGTGGAATAACTTCCTCGTTCATGTCGCCGGTCCCGAATGTACAGGGCTGACATTTGAATCAGCCCTGTATGTCCAGAGCCAGTGACCACCCACTGCCCACCCTAATGCCAGCCCCGATCCTCCTCTTTTCCACCCCATCTAACTTCCCCATACAACACGTGGGGAAGGAGGACAGGGCCGGGAAAGGGTACGAATAGTGGGGATGGATGTCCCAACAGAACGTCCATCCCTGCTATTCGTTGCTCAGAATGAACCTGATGCTGTATATTCTATCTCTCCCATCTTATTTTAGACATTTTAGAGGCTGTATTTTATTCATATTAATCTGGTTATCAGTAGAGAGAGGTAATTTGAAATCTTTAAATTCTGTCTGCCCTGTACTCAAGGGCATTTGGGTTACTTTTGTCTTTATTGGACCCTCTCTGTTGATATGCCCTAACTGCAATCTTTTGCTAGTATCCTTTAAGGATACATCCTTCCGAACCATTTGCTCTTAAGCAACTGTTGGCTTTCCCCTATTACGTAGTTTAAAAGCTGCTCTATCTCCTTTTTAAAGGTTAATGCCAGCAGCCTGGTTCCATCCCAGTTAAGGTGAAGCCCATCCCTTCAGAAAAGACTTTACTTTCCCTAGAATGTTGCCCAGTTCCTACCAAATCCAAAACCCTCTTCCTTGCACTATCATCCACGCATTGAGACTCTGGAGTTCTGCCTGCCTCTTGAGTCTTGCGTGTGGAACGGGAAGCATTTCTGAGAATGCTCCCCTGGAAGTTCTGGATTTCAACTTCCTACCTAAAAGCCTAAATTTAGCCTCCAGAACCTCCCTCCCACACTTTCCTATGTCATTGGTGAATGTATCCTGCTTCACTCCTCACCAGCAACAGAACCTGGGCTCTTGGGCTTCATCCCTTTACCCAAAGCAATGGGGGAGAGTAATAATAAGAAATAAAGCAATTCATGCCCACAGAATTATGTTAAAAACACCGTACTCTGAAGGAGTTAAGGGAAGGGAGTCCACAGTCCTGCAAACTTGAGCAGTTCCTGTAAATCCCTTCCAACCTGGCTAGACCAGAGCACCTCATTTATTGATGGAAAAACTGCATTGTCAGCACCACTTTTGTTACAAGTCTTATTATGGGACAAAACAAGAAGAGACATTGCTTAGCTGAATTAGAAGAAGCAAAAACATTCTGTCCTGTTCTGCTAAACATGTCCTTGGTTTTGGGTACACATATATCTCCAAGCTGCTAGTGAATTCTAAGCCATTCTCCATATTAACTCTTTCAAAGATCTCTGGTACCCCATTTCAAGTCCCTCTCAGCAACCGGTACCAACATGTACCAAGACAGTAGGCTCCTCCCCAAAGCTATCTAAGACCTTGTCTAGGTGGTGGATGAGGTCCGCTACCTTCACACCAGGCAGGCTTGTTACCAAGCGATCCTCATATCCACCAGTCACCCAGCTATCTACATGCCTAATGATCGAATCACCAACTATAATGGCTGTCCTAACCCTTCCTTCAGGAGCACATCACCCTGGAGAAACCTCCTCGGTGCGAGAGGATTTTACATCACCTGGAAGACAGGTCCTAGCTACAGGATCACGTCTTACCACACAAGGGCGATGCTGTCCTGTCATGTGACCTCTCTCCTCCATGGCACCAGGGAGGCTGACAGACTGGAGGTGGGACTTCAGTACTACGTCCCTGTAGGTCTTGTCTATATACCTCTCTGTCTTCCTTATATCCTCCAAGTCTGTTACTCTAACCTCCAGAGATTGGACTCATTCCCTGAAAACAAAGAGCTCCTTCCAAATGGTGCACCCGTAAGACCCCCTCACCAACTGGCAGAAAATCATACATGTGACACGCAATGCAAAAGACTGGAAAGCCCTCATCTCACTGCTGGACTATTCTAGTCCCTGACATGCAAAAGTGGGCCCTTGCATGCATAAATTACATGGGTGTTCTTCTGAAAGCATGCAATATTGCACTGTTCTGCTATATTGTTGTTTAAGTTCCTTGTTTTTTTGCTCAACTAATGTTTAATGTAATTCAATATTGCACTGTTCTGCTATATTGTTGTTTAAGTTCCTTGTAAACCGCCCCTGATCTCTGGAAGGGGCGGTATAGAAAAGCACTCAAATAAATAAATAAATAAATGCAGACCCCATCACACATAATTATGCTGTGGGTATGCATATGGGCAGAGCTTGAGCAAAGCATGCATTTACGTGCATATTTTAGAGAATACTGGCATATGCGAGTTTGATCTGTGCCATTATTTACACCAGCACCAGAGCTGCTATAAGTGATCACACCTTAAATTTCCATGTAAAATCAAATTGATGCGGATTTGACTTTATAAAACAGGCGTGATTAATGCACATAAAACCATGCATGATCTCCATAGAGGCTTATAGAATTATCCTTCACATGGTTGCCTTTCCAAAGTTATGCTGATTTAAGTTAGAGCTAATGTCTAACTACTAGGAGAATGAGTCAATGATAATGCAATGATCACACAATGTTGATATGTGGTCTTAGCCACAAAGCCATCATCAATTAACCATGTGTGTAACAACGTCTTTTATTAGAGCATTACATGAAGTTGGACATGTTACATTTCTTCATAGTGTTCTTAATTTCAGTGTCTATCCCTGGTCACTAGCATGACTTCCAGTTGTGACCTTCCTATGCACAATTTCTGGATGCAATATGTAACTATCTATCTTTTAAGATGACAGTCTGACTTCCCAACAGAATAAAAATTTGCCTGTTGACAATTTATCTCAATAAGAATGAAAAACTTCCTTCAGCTTCTATGTGTAGTATCCTCTCCACAACTAGGTTAGGTCACGTGATAAGGCCAGGTACTTTGATGTTACCGTCATGCTATTATTTGTATGCATGTGCCATTGTGTTTTTTCTTTTGGTATCAAAACTTCAGACAGTGGCCCAATATCAAATTCTTAACTTATTGGCTGCAATTGGTGCAGTGTGCATTTGCAATGATTGTATGACTCCCAAAATGACTGCTAGCACTTTATGATCAATTAGTACATGGTTTCTTTAAGTGAATGAAAATGTCCTAGATTAGGAGATGACCGATGACTCACTTTCACCACACCATACAATGAAATGTTAGATGCGAAAATCAATTACTTTTTAGTGTTTTGGGGTTTTATTTGTAAAATTTTGCATTTATTTGTTTTGTCTGTGTGCCTGATGTATATTTTATCTTCTGGAGCACTGAATCTACAAAAGAAAAATGTTCAGAATAAGCAGCTATACAACTCCTAAATAACATTTTCCAGAAAACCTATGAAAGTAGTTCAAACCTGTAAAGAACAGTGGGGTGGGGGTGGGGACGGGGGCAGGGGAATTTTCAAAGGAAGTAATGCAGTCAGCAAACTTGCTAATCCTGTGACTCCCATAGGGCGGGACATTCATTGGCACATAGCCTGTTTATGTAGCTGAATATGCCCTCTCTGCCCTGATGCTAAGCACTTAGCATCAGGGCATACTGTGGGGAGTCCTGGAGGTTAACTGGCCAGCGACGATATTCAGCTGTTGGCCGGTTAAACTAAAGTAGCGAAAATTAGACCAAAAATAAGTGGAACTAATTTTATCCAATTTAGCTATCTGGCTAGCAGCTGAATATCACCTCTTATCCCATGACTTCTTAGTTTTACCAAAAGTCGCTCATGAGGGACTTTGTCAAAGGCTTTCTGAAAATTCAGATACACTATATCAACGGACTCACCTTTGTCTACTTGTTTATTCACACCTTCAAAAAAGCATAACAGATTAGTAAAACAAGACTTTCCTTGGCTAAAGCCATGTTGGCTGTCTCCCATTAAGCCATGACTAGCTACATATTTCTTTATTTTGTTCTTTAATATGGTTTCTACCATTTTTCCCGATACTGACATCAGGCTCACTGGTCTGTAGTTACCGCCATCCTCCAGTCTTCAGGTATTACAGATGATTTTAATGATAGTTCACAGATTACTAAGGTCTGCAATCTCATATTTCAGTTCTTTCAACACCCTTGGTTGTATACCATCCGGTCCAGGTAATTTGCTACTCTTCAGTTTATCAAATAGTTATAATACATCTTCCCAGTGTATCAATATTTCTTTCAGTTCTTCTGCAGAATCACCTTTAAATACCATTTCAGTCAGGGGTAACATCCCTACATCTTCCTAAGTAAAGACCGAAGCAAAGAATTCATTCAGTCTCTCCAATATGGCCTTGTCCCCACTTAGTGCCCCTTTTACCCCTTTATTATCTAATGGTCCAAATGACTCTCTCACGGATTTTTGCTATGAATGTACTTGAAAACGTCTTCATTATGCATTTTTGCTTCCACAGCAATCTTCTTTTTCAAATTCTCTCTTTGCCTGCCTTATCAATGCATTGCATCTAACTTGCCAGTGCTTATGTTGTTTCCAGTTTTCGTCATTTGGCTCCTTTTTCTATTTCCTGAAAGATGTTTAATTGACAACAACAGCCTCTCTGACCTCACCTTTAAACCATGCTGGCAGTTTTTTGGACTTCCTTCTACTTCTTTTAAAGCATGGAATACAGCTGGTCTGGGCTTCCAAGATAGTATTTTTAAACAACACCCATGCTTGATGTAAATCTTTAACTTTTGTAACTGCTCCTTTTAGTTTCTTCTTAACTATTTTCCTCATTTTATCATATTCTCCCCTTTGAAAGTTAAAAGGTAGTACTCTAACATAGAATGCAACCCCAGCACCAATTTGATCTGCTTTGTCATTACGACATAGTTTGTACCCAGGTATCACAGTATCCCACTGGTTGTCCTCCTTTCACCATGTCTCTGAGATATCAATCATATCTAGCCTCTCATTTAGTGCTATATATTCTAACTCTCCCATCTTATTTTTTAGACTTCTGGCTTTCGCATACAAGCATTTTAGAGGCTGTATTTTATTCATATTAATCTATCGGTAGGCAGAAGTAATCTGTCTGCTCTGTGCTCAAGGGCATTTGTGCTACTTTTGTCTTTATTGGAACCTCTCTGCTGATATGCCCTAACTTCAGTCTTTTGCTAGTATCCTTCAAGGATACATTGTTCTGAACCATGCACTCCTGGGTGACTGTTGGCTTTCCCCTATTATCTTGTTTAAAAGCTGTTCTATCTCCTTTTTAAAGGTTAATGCCAGCAGCCTGGTTCCATCCCGATTAAAGTGGAGCCCATCCCTTTGGAAAAGCCCCTCCTTTCCACAGAATGTTCCCCAGTTCCTAACAAATCCAAACCCTCTCCCTTGCACCATCCACGCATTGAGACTCCAGAGCTCTGCCTGCCTTTTGGGTCCTGCGCGTGGAACAGGAACCATTTCCAAGAATGTTACCCTGGGAATTCTGGATTTCAACTTCCTACCTAAAATCCTAAATTTAGCCTCCAGAACCTCCCTCTCACACTTTCCTATGTCATTGGTACTGACATGTACTGAGACAGCAGACTCCTCCCCACACTATCTAAGACCTTCTCTAAGTGGCACATGAGGTCCTCTACCTTCGCACCAGGCAGGCATGTTACCAAGCAATCCTCACGTCCACGAGCCACCCAGCTATCTACATGACTAATGATCAAATCACCAACTATGGCGGCTGTACTAACCCTTCCCTTATAGGCACATGGCCCTGGAGAAACCTCCTTGGTGCGAGAAGGTTTTACATCACCTGGAGGACAGGTCCTAGCTACAGGATCACTTCCTGACACACCAGGGTGATTCGCTCTTGTCACATAACATCTCTCCTCCATGGCAACAGGGATGCTGCCAGATTGGAGGTGGGACTTCAGTACTACATCTCAGTAGGTTTCGTCTATATACCTCTCTGTCTTCCTTTTGTCCTCCAAGTCTACTACTCTAGCCTCCAGAGATTGGACTTGTTCCCTGAGACCAAAGAGCTCCTTGCACCTAGTGTACACATATGACCCCTTATCAACTGGTAGAAAATCATACATGTGACACTCAATGCAAAAGACTACAAAGTCCCCATCTTGCTGCTGGACTGTTGTCTGCATCTTAGTTTTTGGGTTGGGTTTAGATATTTGTTTATTTACTAAGGTTTGCTGGAGATACTTATACTAATAAAACTATGCCTAATACATTTAATGGACTTTGTTCACCTCAAGCTTAACTGATCTCAGGTTATTAATGTATGCCTGATGAGATTAAACAGCTGCAACTGAGCGTGAATATGGCACCTCCTTTCCTTAAGAGGTTTAAGTACCTATAAAGCTATGATTATCTCAGAGGTGGGTGGGAATCGAGGAGGGAGGGAGGAAAAGAAGACTTATTAAAAGCTGGCTGCTACATAGTACTCTATTCTGTGCTTCTAAGGTAATATGTGACCAATTTCCTGGATGATTCACACAGCTCTTGCTTGGATAGAGGGAATCTTTCAAAATGCCTCTTTGATCTGTCCCTTAACACCTATTAAATCAATTTCACAGGCCTCTTGCCCCCTAGCTAGAAGGCCTCTTTGTAAAGGTCTCTAGAAACAATTTATTGCTCAAAGAATACTGACCCTGTTTTTCCTTTTATGCTAAGTTATACTCTGAATTGATTTAAATTAAAGCTCTTTGCTGATACTAGGCCCTGGCTGAGTATTAAATTTAAACTAGAAGCTCTCTGCTGGATTTTAAATTTTACCAGAAAGCCCTCTGCTGGGTTTTAAATTAAACTGACAGCCCTCTTCTGGGTTTTAAACTTAAACTGAAAGCTACCTGTTGAGTTTTCAATTTAACTAAAAGCTCTTTGCTGATACTAGGCCCTGACGATTTAACAAATACACTGGATTCTAATTTATACAGATTAAACAGCTTTAATCCAAAAAATTCCCTTTTCTTCAAGATTTAGAAAAAATTTCCAGAAGTAAATGCTTACAATTGCAGATCTCGCTCCAGAAGTAGCAGACTCTTCTTGTAGTCCTTCAAGAGGTTCATACTCAGCAAGAACACCAGCAACAACTCCAGCACTAGCATGCATTCCTACAGGAAACAGATCAGGCAAAAACCATCCAGCCACACCTCAGAAACCCTAAACGCTCAGAAATCCCACTGTCTCCACCCCTCCCGACTCAAACTCTCAACAACCATGCAGCAATCACTCCATATTAATCCACACGAAACATGACACTACCACGTCAATCCCCACACCCACCCTCCTATTCATGATGACATTCACACTACTTGCACTCTCTCTCCTCCCCACAACCCTCGAGCCCCCCCTGCACACAACACGTATCCTCCTATCATGGCCCCTGTTCCCCCTTCAATCCCCAACCCCCACCTACACACTCCCAAAGAGACATCAAAAACACATTACATACATACCCCTCCTCAAAGACCCACACACATCAACCACCACCACAAGGAATAATCGCGTACATATAATTACATGTGCCCTCATAAATGCATGATCTGTAAAAAACAAAATCCCGGTCATTCAAGACCTCATCTACTGAATGCAAATAGACATCCTCTGTATAACCGAATCTTGGCTCACTGACTCGGACACTGTACTCTTGAACCAAATCACACCCCCTCCCCCAAACTACAACCTACACCACTGCTCAAGAACCCACAAAAGGGAAGGAGGAGGCCTCATCATAGCCAAATTGGACCCCCACCTCCACAACCAATCTACAGACAGCACAGAAAGTCTCAACTTCCTCGCCATCTCCAACAATATCCTAACAATCTATCTAGTTTACAAATACCCCTCCACTCCCACCTTCAACTTCTCAACCTTACTACAAAAAATCACAGAGATCTCCAACACCAACAAAGACATCATCATATTAGGAGACTTTAAACTCAACTCTGCTCAACCAAAACAAGCAACTGCCTTTGCCGAGGCTATAACCTTGATGGACTTCTCCCAGCTTATAATGTCACCACGCACCAAAAAGAAAATACACTGGATCTCATTTTCATCAACAACAACCATTGTAAACAACCCCCCCCCCCCCAACAACCTATAACCACCCTATACCATGGTCTGACCACAAATTAATCACCTTTTATCTTCAAATACCAACCACCCCAACTCAACCACCCCTTCACAACCCATTAGATGATTCAAGAAATTTAATAGAGATGCTTCCTCGACAACCTCTCACAACTATTAAACACGAATCCAAATAACCTCTACACCTACCTAACGAACTGGAACAACATGATCTCTCAAGCAGCCTCAACACCTGGACCACACCGCCCAAGAAGAACTAAACACCCCAAAACATCTTGGTACACCCCAACCCTCAGGGAACTCAAAAGGAAACTCTGCAGATTGGAGCGCAAATGGCGAAGAACAAACCTGCCCACTAACCGAAACACCTACATGGCAAACATATCAGAATACCACAATAAAACCGACCAATGCAAAAGAACCTACTACTCCAAACTAATAAAAACATCAATCAGTCACCCCAGAGAACTATTCAGCTTAGTGAAGAACTTTATAACAACCCCACCCAATGACCCCCACAATACACCCATCACACCACAACAACTAGCCAACTTCTGCTCAACCAGACACAAACAGACAAGCACCTACCACCCAACCCACTACCACGAATACCACCACAGCCCCCTGGAACACTTTCAAAACCATAAGTGACTCCACCATAGAATCCATTCTAAAAATCCTTAGCACAACCATATCCCCACTTGGCCCCTGCCCTGTGAGTTGGTTAAAAATGACATAGAAACATGACAGCAGAAAAAGACCACATGGCCTATCTAGTCTGCCCTTCCATATCACCAAACTCATACCTCATTGAACTCACACCCCACCTTACAAAACTCGCCCAAACATCCCTCCAACAAGGATACATGCCCTTCTACTTAAAATTCTCCTCAATCTACCCTACTCTCAAAAAATCCACATCTCGACCCCCACGACCCCTCAGTCTACAGACCCATAGTGAGTTTACCCTTCATAGCAATACAACAACTGCAAGACCATCTGGACAAACATAACATACTCAATGACCAATGATTCTGACCCCATAACAGAGTTGAGCACGTCTAACCTCACTTCTAAGCAAACTCATAAAGGACATCCAAAAACCAAACAAAGGATACATCCTTCTATTCCTAGACATCTCCGAAGCCATACCATCAGCCATATCATCCTAATCCAGTGACTACAAGCAATCAGAATAGAGTGCACAGTCTTTAGTTGGTTCCAATCCTATCTCACCATCCGCCAGCAAAAAGTGGAAATCAGAACTTCCACATCAACCCCATACACATAAACACAAGGTGTGCCACAAGGACCCATGCTCTCTGCCATACTATTCAATATCTACATGCAACCACTCTGAAATCATCCGATTCCACAAAATATTCTTTCACATACACACTGATGACATATATATCCTTCAACACTGATCACCCATTATATCACTCCATCCAGCAATGCTTCACAAATGTCTACAGATGGCGTCAACTAAACCACCTATCATCAAACACCAGCAAAACTGAATCACTATTCATCACCAAAGACAGTACATTCACTCCTCCCTCCACCATCACACTTAACAACTTTGAAATTCATGTCAGAAAAGAAATTAAATACCTAGGAGTCACCCTTGATCAGCACCTAACCCTCAGACCCCAAGTTACCAAGACGAAAACAATTTACTTCAAGATGCGCACTCTACAATGTTTCCGATCACTGCTGTAACCATCTGACTTCCGATCTGCCCTACAAACCCTTATCCTCCCCCATATTGACTACTGCAACTCCATATACCATGGCCTTCCACAAACCACCCCTCTGCCCACTACAAACAGATCTCCACACAGCAATCCTCACAATCCAAGGAGCATCCAGAACCGATCACATCATACCCATCCTGAAACAACTCCACTGGCTCCCACTCCCCTCCACAATACAATACAAGATTCTCCCAATAACTTTCAAAACCATTAACAATCTCTCCTCCACCCACCTACAAACTTTAGTACACACTCACTCCTCAGACCCAAGAGGAAATAGACCATGAAGACCAACTGACAAACCAAGATACAACCAGCAATCCTGCCTAAGATCATTTGAACTCTCAGGACCCTCCCTCTGGAACTCTCGCCCAGATGTCATCAGAAACTCCTCTGACCTCACCAGCTTCAGGAAGCTGCTCAAAACCCACTTGTTCACAAAACACTTCAGAAATGTTATATGACCACCTCCCCAACCTGACTGTAAATAGTCTTGTAAATAGTTTTGTCTACCCCAAATCTGCCTGTAATTAGTCTAAACTAAACAAACTACTGCCTGCAAATAGTTGTTTACTAGCCACATGCCTACAACTTATGCACAAGGTTTACATTCTATGTCAACCTTGTTCTTAACTGTTCTATGTACACTGCTTTGACTCGGAGAAAAGCAGTATAAAAATCCAAATAAATAAAATTACGGCAAGCCAGAGCATCAATAAAATACTGAACAATAATGCAAGACAAAACATAAATAGCCCATTCAAAAAACCATGCATGTACCAACATAAATGAGCAGCCACAGACCAATGTTCAATGGAAAACTTGTTCTGATGTTCTATGTAAACCGCCCCTGATCTCAGGAAGGGGCGGTATATAAGCTTTGCTAAATAAATGTGTTAAGGAAAGTCAATTAAGCTGCTCTCTTCAGCTGTAACAGAAAAATATCTAAGTAGTGATCATGATCATGTTTTGTTTGCATAACAAAATGTTAGAAGTTCCACTAGCGAACTAAATTATCAATAATCATGCCTAAGAAATGATATTGCAAGGCATTTCAACTGTTTACAGAGCTACATTTCCGCATATAAGATTGTTAGTCTTTTATAAGTGACAGAAGACACAAAGTATATATTCTACACTTCCTTAAAAACTAATCTACTGAAGCTAAACTATGAAACTGGTGTTGCCTTTTACATATAATAAAAATAGCATGTGACTATTTATTTCTTCAATTTAGTGTTCCCAGGGCCGATGAAAAGGTATTGGATGCCCTAGACAAACTTTCAGCCTTATCCCCCCACCAAATTTTGATAATTAAATTCATCAATCAGAATCATCCCAAAACACAACCCATCCCAGAACAATCCTGTAAAAATGCATAATCACATATCATACTTTTAGTACATTTTGCTATCTATCTATCTATCTATCTATCTATATATATATGTCCACTCTCACGCCAAGGCAAAGAATGTGTTGTATATGTGCATGTCAATTTGTCTGGCTATCAAGATCTATCGTTTTGCTTTGACTGCTGCTGCTGTTCACTCCCCTCAGAAGTCGCCTCCCTAGGTGACTGCCTTGTATTACCTAATGTTTGAGCTGGCCCTCGGTGGTCTACCACATGTTATAAAACACAAAAGAGACTACAAAACAAACATTTTATAATCATGCTTATTCATTTAAATAAAAAAACATGTGTAAAACAAAATCAACATAAAAATTAAATTACCTCACCTAATCACCTATATCACTGAATCACCTAATCACCTATATTACTCAATTAATCACCTATATCACGTGTAACTAAATAACTTCGGGTCCCTTTTACTCACACTTACTCGAGCTATCTGCAGCATGGTCCATTTTATTCCCAAGAGCTATGTGGCAGATAGTTTGAGCTAAGTGTTAGTAAAAGCGGCTTGTAGTATTAGATGTGTTCAGTTCCAACTAGGCTGTCGCCCCATAATTCTCAAATCGTTAGATCACATCCACTAGAGAACCAGGACCAAACCAGCACACTAGAACCAAACGAAAAATAATTTCACCGCATCTTTGTTGTTTGTTATAATTCCCCTACCTGGCAGTGCAGGTGCGTGAAAAGAAAAGAAAAAGAACACACTGCTTCACAAGCAGGCACCAGAAAAGGCACATTCTGCTGGCTCACTGGTAAAGAGATCCGCTCCTGTCTGCTCTTCTGACTTCTGGCAGGGATTCTAAGTTGTTCCAGCATGTCTATTCCTTATATTACATACTTCTGAGCCCCGCCTTCCAGAACTTCAAGGAAATTAGTACCATGTGAAGCAAGGTGGAGCAGCCAAACTGAAACAAATAAAATGTTTTTAACAAAACTTGAGAGACAGTCTTGTGTCACTTCTCTTATCATGTTTTGTAATACTTCCAGTAGCCAGAGGCAATGAGGCAATAAATGCTCCACTCCTGTTCCCTATTGTTCAAGATCTGTTTCTTCATGGCTGGTTCCTACCTTTCTAGGAAGCTCACCATGAAGAATCTAAACAAACTGGAAATCAGTAGAGCTCTTCCTATTCCCTACCTTTGTACACTTTGAGGATAATTTTATAACTTTTATTTTGCGCATATATTCCATTATATGTACATAAGAGACACTTATAAACTTGCCCCAGTCCCCAGATGTAGAAATATAGGATCCTTCACACTTTTACACGACCTGGGTGTCAGCATGTTCAAGGAAGGACTTTGGGGGAGCGCAGGCAGTCAAAACCTATGCAAGTATTTTATAAAATACATGCACACGCACGTGAGTCCTTTAGGTGCGAACATTTACACCTGCTCCTGACCGGGCATAAATGTCAATTGCTTCATTTTAGGATTGATTTCTGCAGGATTTGTGCCAGTATTTTATAAAAATATATAGGCACGTATAGAGCCCTTTTACTAAAGTGTACTAGGCTATTGCACCTAACACGTGTTTAGTCCTAAAATGAAGGTGCAGTAAATACAAAACCAATGCAGTAACTGTTATGAGTGTGGCCAGGAGGTTTCTGCAGTTGCCACCTAGACACATCACCAAACGTGTGGCAACAGCATTTGTGATTAACGTGGGTGCACTTAATGCCACCCATTGATGTTTTTAAGTGCAACCACATTAATTGCAACATTGGCATGCACAATATGTAACCCTGCACTAAGTGCAAGGTGCTTTCCATGCCTCTCTCCATCCCTAACCTGCCCACTCCCTGCCCCATCATGCGATTTGCACTTATTATGAAAATGAATACACAGTGATGTCATGCCTGCATGGTAAGTTATCATGGCCCTGCGCTAACAGTTATTGTCCGCTAAAATGTGTGTTAACTGCTTAGTGCACTTTAGTAAAAAGAGCCTTATATATCTTTATACAATAGATTTGGAATAGGTGCCTATTTCACCTGCCCATACAGGCGCTAGTGGTGTGTATTCATGAGCATGCATTTGGCTTGTTTGGGTGCCTAAAAATTATAAGGTGCAAACAAATCACTTGCATGCACATGTGCCTATGAATTAATGCACATACAATGGATTTGCATGCTTAAAAGACTTCTGGTGCATATACTATGAACACACAAAGAATGAATAGGTGAAACAAACCTAAAAAGGTGCCTGAAAATTGGAAAAACTTTGTTTAAAATGAGCATGACTTGAGCATTTTACAGTATTTGGCCATGCATGCCCCTAATAGGTGACTTATTATAAAATTACTCTCCACAAGGGCAATTTTGAAACTATTTGCTTTGCTCAAAGTTCATGGGCAATTTTTACCTACATATTTTGCATCCCTTCTCTTTGAAATGTGATGTAGGCACAAAGTACCAGCGGACTTTGGGACCATTTTTTTCTGCAGCTAGGTTTTCAGGAAAAATGACACAATATAAAGTTGAAAATACATTCTGTGCATGTTATTTTCCAGACCAATGCAAAACTCAGCCCTAGAGCACCTTCTTGAAAAATAGCTTAACCAGTCTCTAGATGCAATACAACACCAAAGAAACAGAAAGAGCTACATATGTCCCTGTATTGTGAAGCTTATAAACATAAAATATGCACGTACAGCCCAATATTCAGAGGGGTTTATCTAGTTAACAGGAACTGCTAACCCAATAAATTCCGCCTAGAGGGGTATTCAGCATGGGCATAGCTCAGGGGGTGAGAAGGGGAATTGCCCCCTCCCCCCCAATTGAGTTGCCCTTGGCTAAGACCCTTTGTCTGCAGGGATCCAATCTCTTGTGGGCAGAAGAGAAGGGGGTCTCTTCTCTTCTGCTTGTGGGGGCTGGGATTCCCATGGCCTCAATCACTGCCTCCCCTTCTCTTCTGCCAGTGAGGGTCCCATCCCCCTCAGGCAGAAGAGAAGAGGATGGCTGCAGTCGCGGCAAAGACCCCTTCTATGTGCTTGCGAGTGGTCAGATCCCCACAGGCAGAAGAGAAGGGGGAAGTCTCGGTTGCAGCCTGCAGCAGAAAAGGTGTTTGGGGCGTGGGAGAGGAAGTGAGGTAAAGGCAGGGACAATTTAAAGGGGCAGTGGCTTGTTTAGAAAAGAAGGATAGGGGAGGGGATTTTAGGGTAGGGGATGTGAGTGCTATGGTGGTTAATGAAGGGGGGAGAGTCTGAAGGGTAACAGAGACTAGCCAGCAGGAGAGGGGTTGGAAGGAGAGGGAAGAGTACAAGGTATTGCCAAAGGGTGCAGTCCCTTCCCCTGGAACACACACAAGCACTCTGTCCCCATCCCCACCCCACACTACACACTCACAAACAGAAGCAACTCACCTCTGCATGACAGGCACTTACACACACACAGCCACCCTACACCTCCGCATGTCCAACACACACACACAGGCAGCTCACCTCCGCACTACATATACATACACACAAATGCACACATACAAACACGAGCTTCTCATCTACCCACCACATACACACCACACACACACAGGCACCTCTCTTCTGCACCACACAGCGCCTCCCCAGCTCTGCAGCACATACACCGCAGTTCCTCATCCCACCCCCACAAAGGCATCCACCGCCACACCCCATGTACAGAGAGACACACCACCATTGCACCACACACACATACAGACAATATCTGAAACTAATCGTTGTTATCTGTATTCTTGTTTAACGAAGCAGCGTGGTATAGGAAATCTGGCGCTGGTCTCATCAGACGAGAACGTAATACCAGTGTGAGAGACAATGGGGGGGGGGGGGCGAGGAGGTCACAAGCACTGGCTCCTAAGATGCCCACTTAAATATTTATGGTGCTGCTCTTTTTTGGTTAAGCTCCTTATTGTGCTAATTTTAGAAGCTGGTGTATTTATGAAATGGCAGATTTGCATTATAGGTCTTCATTGACTTTTGGAGGGTTTTTAGTTAGTTTATAATCTTCCTGGTACTGGAGAGGCCCTTAATGAGATGACACTGTAAACAGATTTGTTTTTCTTGTATGTTGGATTCCCATAGGTGATGGAAAGAGGTAGGGTCACATGGGCATTGGTCCCACCAAAAATCGCGTCCGGCAGGCACTACGCTGCCTGCAGGGATCCAATCTCTCCCGATCAGAACAGGAAGGGTCTCTGCCCATGCAGTGGAGCTCAGGGAAGATTTAGGGCAGAGCTTGGGGTGGTGCTTGGCCCCCCACCCTCCCAAATATAAGGCCTTCTGCCATCCCTGTGGCAAAATGTCCTAGTTCTGCTCTGCACCTACTGTTGGAGGAGGCTTTCACTGGATGCAAAATGGATGTTTAAAAAGAAAAAGAGAGAACCATAGCACAGTTTCTAACACCAAAATAAAATGAATTGTAATTTATTTTGGTGTTAGAAACTGCGCTGTGGTTCTCTTTTTCTTTTTGTCCTTTGGAGTGTGAGCACTTTACATCTCTGTTTTTTGGAGAATATATATTTACAGGTGTCAGTATTTTTTTAATCTCAGAGTGCCAGGTTAAATAATTAAACAATTTTTGCTGCATTTTAATTATATAGCTTGGGAATATGTTCCTTTCATTTTTCTTGGCAAAGCCACTGAATAAGAATCTCTGCTCTTTCTTTGAGTATCTTGGGGACACCAGCTCTTCCCTTCCTAGTTGATGCACCAGCTTCCTATCCATCTAGTATTTTTTTTAAAGATAATCCAACTATGCTCATGATATTCAGTTGCACTAACCGGCCAGCGCTGCTGAATATCCATGGCAGAGTTCCACGGCGGTCCGCCGTCCTGCTAGCTGTACCAGACAGTGCTGAAAATGGATATTCAGTGCTAGAGGAAATACTGATTTTGGCACTGAATATCTGGTTTCAATCTAGCCTGTGCCAGTGAGGCACTTTAAAAATGCTGACTGCTACAGGTTGAATAAAAGGCCTGTGAAATTCAAGGAAAGACCTATTCCAATCACTAAACTGAAAATAAAGTGAAATTTTCTATCTTTTGCTATCTGTCATTTTATTCTCTGATCGTGTTGATCCTAGTCTCTGGTTTCTGCTTTCCTCGTCTTCTCTTAACTCACTCTCCAGGGTCTCTGGTTCATTTGTCATTTCTCTCCCTTCCTGTCTTCTTCACTTCCTTCCATCTCTGACACTGATCTTTTTCCTTTCATCTTTCTTTCACTTATTTTTTCTATCAACTCTGGGAGTAAGCCTGGGATGTCTCACATCCCAACCACTTAGGTCTAACATTAAAACTGCACCTGCTGCCTATCACTGGGTTTACCAACCATGTGCATACCAACTGCAGACAGTTCACGGATTAGTACACCTTGCATGTGCACCCACACATGGGATATACAACATTACACCCAGCAGTTGGTTCAGTGATCGGGCCCCCAGGACAGAAAATGCACCCACATTACTAGAACAATATAGCACTATATATCTATATAGCACTGTGTGGATACATAGGCATGCCATGGTCACCGCTCAGTCAGAGTGAGAGTGCTCTCCCAGCAGGACGTGCTTTGGCCACCTGGTCCTTGCAGGTGACAGTTTGGTGCTATGACATCCCAGCCATTGATCCACCCCTGATGAAGACACATCCTGGCCAATCTTCTCTGTTTCAGCCCATACCCACAATATTTTTCTCCTCATCATGCACATTTGCAGTCTAATGCTGGAAACAGCTTAGGCACTGCGAGGCTCAGTGAGGAGTAGAAAGCCATAAAACAATGGATAGACACACACACACACACTCTCACTCATACCAACGCACTGTGCAAAAATGGCATTCCTGCTTGCCTTTCTGGTTCCAGTCTCAGCTCAGGCATTGTTAAGGTGTGCTCACTGTGCAGGAGCTGGTTGTGTGCTCTGATGTTGACACACGCTCAGTGTGCCGGTGCTGTCAGCCTGACTCTCCATCCATCTGAGGATAGTGGAGCCTGTCTGTGTGGGTGTTTGTACCCTTGTTGGCAGAATCATTGGGGATTACACATGTTGGTGTTGTACCTGCAGTGTGTGATAAAATCTAGCCACAGGGACATGCACTGCATGATCCACAGCCATGACCCAAACCTGTGACCCTTTGCTCTTATACATACCAACTATGCGTAGCACGCCACAGTGCTGCCACATAGTCACATCGGTCCCTAGGGCTGACATGCTTCCATCAGACAGACCTTGGCACATGTTGAAATGCACATGGTGCACTGGAGCTGGGCATGGCCTTGGTCTGCTGCAGTTGGGTGCCGCTACTCCCTCCACCAGCACCCCCCACGCCATGCTGACATGCCCATGTGCTGTCAGGGTTGGTGGGCGCCTAGGGTGCAGGGTCCTTCAAGAGTGGGGCGGATGCATACAAGGACGGCCACTCAATCCCCCCCCCCACACACACACAACAATCTGCCTCTCTAGGGACCCCATCACCACCTGCCAATGTTATGTTTCTTCAACCTGGGAAAGAGACGGCTGAAGGGTCTTATGTTAGGGGTTTAGAAAATATTTCCTGGAGTGGAACAGGTAAACATAGGTCAATTGTTTATGCCATCAGAATGTAGAAAGACTAGGGGACATGCAATGCAGCTACAGTGTAACCCATTTAGGACTACTAGGTGAAGATATTTTTTCAGTCAACGCATTATCAAACCCTGCAATTCATTACTGGAGGATGTAGTAAAGACTGTTAGTATAGCTGGGTTTGAAAAATATTTGGATAGGTTCCTGGGGAGGGTGCATAAACCATTAGAGGACCCAGGATATACACTGTTTGCCCCAAGCATTGAGGATCCTGTGTGTCTTTTGGGGAAACTGCTTGGTACCTGTGACCTAGATCGACCACTGTTGGACACAAGATACTGGGCATGATGGAACTTGGTCTGACACTGTCTGGCATATTTTCAGGTCCTTTATGCTTATGTACTACCTAGGCAACTACCTAGTCTGCCCTGTGCACTCTCCTTTGCCCCATTTGCACCATCAACATAGTACCCTTTCATAGCTGGGCACTGTGCTATTGCTGCTAATGGAGCACTACTACCACTTTCTTGGTCTTCCCTATCTGTGCAGCACATTTCAAACATTTAAATAGGCTCTCTCTCCTCAAAATGCATCCTTATCGACAGGTTTTGATATGCGGTAAGGTTCCTGGTGTTAAGGTGCCGTCGTAAAGGGAGCAGGGCCTTTTTCCTGCCCACTCCCCACCCTTTGATCCCTACTGTCCATCTAATCTCCGCCCACAGGAAATCAATGGGGCCGTGGCTCCGATAACGATCGGAAACCGCTACCGCGGCTTTGTAGACAAGCCCCTTAGTGTTGTTTACTGTGAACCACTCTCTTGGAGTTGATCAATCGAGGTATCACTTGGCTAACCATGAATTGTATTCAGAAAGAGGAAAGTAAATCGCATTACCTCCTGAGCCTGTGGTTGCAGAGAATTGGCATCACAGAATGGAAAAGGGCCTTTTATTACCTTTTCCCTGTCCTGGCCATTCAATTTGCATTCAGAACCTGGTAAGGTATTTGCAGGGGTTCTGGGAAATTGGTTTGGGAATTGCCTTGGGTAAATGCCTGTTGATAATAAAGTTGCTATTGGTGTGTGTGTGTGGGGCTTTATTTTGATTTGGGAGAGGGCCTATCTTTGCATGAGTACCCAGTTCCTGATTTCTAGGAGTAGAAGAATAGAACCATGGAATACCTGCAGAAACAAATAAATGATCTTCAACTCGCCTTAAAGGGATCTGCAAGGAGTTCACCTCAACAATAGCTGCCTGTGGTGACCATGACAGTCGTGATTCAAGGGGAGAATAGTATCCCAGATTTCTATGGCTTCCTGAGTAGGCCAGAGGACTTGACCATAGAAGAATGGATTGAAAAGGTTCAATCAGCACTGAAAATTCTGCGGGTACCAGTGGAGGACCAACTTGAGACATTAAGGATCATCTCAAGGGGCAAGCAAAGGATACAGTTAAGCATATGGTACCTTGAAGAGAACAGTCAATGAAGGCAATATTTGACTTCTTACTTCAAGTTTATGGAGATAAAGTTCCACTGGGACTAAGGATTAAAGAGTTTTACAACTGCCAGCAGTATGGAGGAGAGTCTACTCATGCATACGCATACCAGATGCAGGAGAAGATGATGGCTATCTTAATCAGGGATCCAACTATGTTGGGAGACCCAGAGGAAACTCTGAAGGAGCAGTTAATATTGGGCTTGTGAGATGGTACCTTGAGGAGGGAAATGCAGTGTAGATTGGAGGAGAACCCACATATCACCTTTCCCAGTCTAATGCAGGCAGCTATTAACTGGGCCGAGGAGGAACAGGTTCTAAATCATTTTTGGGGAGTATCACCTGTTAGGATCTTCGTCATGCTCCCAAAATGAAGTGACTGTCAGATCCATTCCTGCAGAAGCAGGGGAGATGTCATCTGTTCTTCAGGACATAGTGCATGCTCTGAACAGGATTGAGAAAAGGCAGGGAGAACTGGAGGAAAAACTAAAGAGAAGAAATGGATCAGAAGGAACTTCTATTCACCCAAAACGAGAGAACAGATCAGTTCTGTTGACCAGAAGACTACCTCTGAGGACAGAGAATAGAGAGATGATCTGTTACAGATGTGGAGAACCCAGTCAAATGCATGTTATTGTTGGAGCAAGAAAATCTCAAATATGGTGACCAGTAAAGAAAGAGTCAGAATGTCAGAAGTCCAGAATGAGCTATCTCCACCAGGAACCATCTCAGAAGTATTTGTGAGGCCTAAGGTGGTCACGGAATCTAAAATGGTGAAATGGCTATGTCTCAGATTCAGATTCAGTCTCTGGATGGGTCTGTTAATGAAGAGTGAGAAGCTCTACATGAAAAGGCGATTGGTCAAAGTCCG
This sequence comes from Ichthyophis bannanicus, assembly GCA_033557465.1. NCBI lineage: Eukaryota > Metazoa > Chordata > Amphibia > Gymnophiona > Ichthyophiidae > Ichthyophis > Ichthyophis bannanicus. The sequence continues at coordinate 1,633,029,062 of CM066032.1, read as the reverse complement.
ATATTGGTGCTCTCCATTGGGAGTGTAGAAACCATGTTACCATGGCACCGCTGCTCCATACAGGAGCTGCAATCCCGGTGGCAACAGCAAACACCTTGTTCCCAGCAGCTTCGCAACTTGACCCTCGATCGGGCCTGTCATGGCCAGGGTCAGGCTTTGGGGAATCCCCTGTACCTCCTCACTTGTTTGGCAGATCCTGGCTAGTAATGACAGATATGTTTCCTGATTTATGATGGTGATAGCTACTTATAACCAAGCCTAGGTGTAGAAGTGGTTTGGTGTATTTGGAGTAGCAGAGCTTTTGAAGCCACTGTGGTAAAGGAACACTGCAGCCGGTATGGCGTTAGCAGGACTACTTCTTATCACCCCTCCATGGCAAAAGCCATTGTAAAAGGTTCAATTGAACGCTGCATCAAATTCTGAGAACTTCTGAAGAGAAGAAAAAGAGTAATTGGTCCGAATACCTAACTGAGGTCTGCCAAATCTATAATAGTTTGATCCATACTTCCACTAGGTATACCCCTGCTCATTTGTTCTTGGGTGAAGAGACTTTATTGCCAACTAATTCTCCATCGAATTGGGAAGAAATCTCTGAATCACAGACTGTTGCTGAATGGCTCCAGCATCACCTGGAGAAACTTCAGAACATAAGAGATGTGGCCAGAAATGATTCTGCAACAGCTGGATAGAAGGTCAAGAGGGTTTTTGATTGACAAGCCCATGGCTCTCTTTTTGGGATTGGGGCTTGGGTACTTGTGCAAATACCGTTTCTGGAGAAGACATAAGTTGCAAATGGTTTAAGAAGAATTATATAAGGTGCTAGAAATATTTGGTGATTGCCAAAATATATTAAGTCCAAAATAAAGCTGAGGTTGTAAACGCATTGACTAAAAAAATATCTTCACCTAGTGGTCCTAAATGGGTTACAATGTAGCCGCATTGCATGTCCCCTAGTCTTTCTACATTCTGACGGCATAAACAATCAACTTACGTTTACCCGTTCCACTCCAGGCAATATTTTCTAGACCTCTAACATTACACCCTTTAGCCGTCTCTTCTCCAGGTTGAAGAGACATAACATTGGCAGGTAGTGATGAGGTCCCGGAGAGGTAGAGGTAGATGGTGGTGGGGGGATGAGTGGCCATCCATGTATGTCTCCGCCCCACACTGCTAGACACTGTGCACTAGGCACCCGCCTACCCCCATGCTGGCTGGCCTGGGGCTTCACACCACCAACACAGACAGCACATGGGCATGTCAGCATGGTGTAAGGGGTGTTGGCAGAGGAGGCAGCGGCACACACCTGCAGCAGACCAAAGCTATGGCCTGATCAATTGTGCCATATGCAGTGCAACATGTGTCAAGGTCTGTCTGATGGGAAGCATATCAGCCCCAGGGATTGTTGTAACACTTTGGTGCATTAAACAGATTGGTGTGTATAGGAGCAGAGCGTCACAGGTTCAGCTCCTTGCTGTGGATCTTGCAGTGCACGTCCCTGTGGCTACATTTTATCACACAGTGTAGGTACAACACCAACATGTACAACCCCCAATGAATCGGTGAACAAGGGTACAAACACCCACACAGACAGGCTCCACTATCCTCAGCTGAATGGAGAGTCAAGCTGACAGCACCGGCACATTGAGCAGCCGTTAACATTACAGTACACTACTAGCCCATGCACAGTGAGTACACCTTAACAATGCCTGAGCTCAGATTGGGACCAGAGTGGCAGGCAGGAATGCCAACCATCCCCATTTTGCACAATGCATCGATATGAGATTGTGTGTCTATCCATTGTTTTGTGGCTTTCTACTCTTCACTAAGCCTCGCAGTGCCTAAGCTGTTTCCAGAGTTAGCCAGCAAATGTGCATGATGAGGAGCAAAGTATTGTGGGTATGGCCCGAACAGGGCGGATTGGCCAGGATGCATCTGCATCAGGGGTAGGGCAATGGCTGGGACATCATAGTGCCTGACTGCCACCTGCATGGAGCGGGTGGCCACATCATGTCATGCTGGGAGGGCACTCTCACTCTGACCGAGCAGTGACCATGGCACGATTATGTATCCACATAGTACTGTATAGTGTTTGGTTCTAGTGATATGGGTGCATTTTCTGTTTTGGGAGCCTGATCACTGAACCAACTGCTGGGTATCCATGCTGTATATTCTAAGCGTGGGTGCACATGTAATGTGTATTAGCCAGCGGACTGTCTGCAGTCGGTATATGCATGGCTGGGCTATCCAGTGGTGGGCAGCAAATAATTGCTGTGGGTGAATGTTGGATTTAGGTAGTTGGGAAGTGAGGTGTTTCAGGCCTACTCCTAGTATTACAGGTAGGGCCAGCAGGACCCTAGTAACAACCCCATGGCTAGATGCCCCTTCCCCCTTGTAATTGGCAGCCATGGCATCAGCATCGTAATGCTGGGCATTGCAATGCATTGTTCTAGGTGGTCAGGGTCCAACAGGGCCAGATGCAACTGGTGCATACAGCAGGACACAAGGTGACTAGCATAATCAAACTGCAGACAGTACCTGCCACACACTAGTGGTGATGGGGATCTGCAGCAGAGACTGTCTCTAGCACTGCAGGTACAGGGGACCTGATGCTGGGCACCCATTCTCACCCTCAGAGTGACCGCAGAAACTGCTCAGTAGCATGGTTTGTAGCTGCTCTGGGCTTGTATCACACACTGTCAATTCCTCTTTCTAAGCTGAGGTGATAGATACATGCATTCTCCATGCAGGGATCAGCTGTAGCATTTTAGGCAGTGACCTGAAGTCTCTTTGTATCCAGCCATTGCTGTGTAGAGAGGTGTGGAGGTGTAGCTTATTGGTTAATTCAAGATCTCCGTAAGCAAGGGGCAGGGGTTCAATTCCTACCTGTTCTTTTTGTGACTATACTACTTAGATCATTTTCATGATTGTAACAGTCAGGGCTCTGCAGATCTGTGCTGCCAGCCCATACCACTCTCTCCTCAGTCACCATCTGTCCTTCAGCTCATCTATCTACCTCTGTCGGCTGTGTTAAGTACTGTCTTCTTGTGCAGGCTACTACCTACACTGGTAGCCTTTTTCACATTACGGCTCTTCATGCTCGCCTCTCCTGTGCCTGATCTGCATGTACCCACTACTACTCTGTCCTTCTGTTGCTGCAAACATCCTGCCACTTCTGCCTCTGCTGGGGGACAAATCTTCCCCATCCTATGCCACACACTGTCATTGCAGCACTTTACATTGGCACCACCCTGTTCAACGGTACAGCTGCCTCCCACATGCTCGTCTGCTTTACTGGCTGCCACATAGGGTGCACACCAATATGGCAGGTCCATCAACTCTCACCTGTCCTTCCTTCCATCACCTTTACATTGACATTCCTTGGTGCTCTGTCCAGCATTTGGCTTACAGCTGTGGACCTGCTTTAAGGTGCATGCTTTCCACTTTAGGGCACCTTCACTCTCCTTATCTCATGCTAGGGCACCTTACCACATCTTGGAACACCTTATCTCCTGTTAGGACACCTTATCTCCTTTTAGGGCACCTTATCACATCTTAAGGTGCCTTATCACAACTTAACGCGCCTTATCTCCTGAAAGAACAACCCAAACTATGGTTACACGATGCAAGGTTCAACATTAGGAACCACCACTCAGGAAAAAGATTTAGGCGTCATCGTGGATAACATGTTAAAACCCTCCGCCCAGTGTGCAGCGGCGGCCAAGAAAGCAAATAGAATGCTAGGTATCATAAGGAAAGGAATGGAAAATAAAATGAAGGATATTATAATGCCTCTGTATCGTTCCATGGTGCGACCGCACCTTGAATATTGTGCGAAGTTCTGGTTGCCGTATCTTAAAAAGGATATAGCGTTATTAGAAAAGGTACAGAGAAGAGCCACCAAAATGGTAAAGGGGATGGAAAGATATCCCTATGAAGAGAGGCTAAAAAGGTTAGGGCTCTTCAACCTGGAAAAGAGACGGCTGAGGGGAAATATGATAGAGGTCTATAAATTAATGAATGGAGTGGAATGGATAAATGTAGATCGACTGTATACAGGGGCGGCCCAAGGGGGGTGCGGGCCATGTGCGGAGACTCGGTGCGGGGCCTCATTTGCATAAGGGGGCCTCATTTGCATAAATATTTGCATAATGTTACCATACACTAACTTTTAGTAAACATGCCTCTTAATGAGTGTATGGATAAAAAAACTAAAAGATTTCTACATTACTGTAATCCAGTGCCAACTGCCAGGCACATTAGGAACTACTATAAACACTGCCCATTTAGAACCCATAGCAAACCCGCCATATCGTAACAGCACTACCAGGACTCACAAAGCACCAGACCCTACCTTTCAAAAGGCAACACTGCAAATATTAAACCAATACATTTCAGAGAATAACAATATATGACCTACTGGGGAAAGAGAACAAGTGGCAATGTCAAATAGGAATTACATAAACAGAATACCTCAGCTCAGTTACACATGCAGAACATAGACCATCACCAAACAAGGAATCACAATTTAGAAACAGGAAGACAATAATTAAACTGGGAACCCCCAAAGCCAAATTTGGAATGTACAGCAACACTGTACAAATAAAACTATAAATTAATTTCCTCTTGTACTAAACAAAGCGCAGACGTTAATGATGCACATTTCCCAGAGCTGACATATTCCAGTTAATAAATTCAAAATAAAGAAATATTTTTCTACCTTTTGTGCATTTTTTTTCAGTTGCAATTGCTCCAGCCACTTTCTTCTGGTTTATTCGTGTCTTCTGCTAACTCTCCATCGTCTGCTGTCTATTTGTCCTTTCTTCTCTCTTCTAGGTTTGTTTTTTTTCCATTCTCTCTCTACATCTGCTTTACCATACTAATCTTTCTCCTTTTGCTCTTTCCTCATTCCTATTTCATCCACTCAAATTTTACCCCTCCATCCTCAATCCCCACTTACTCTCCCAATACCCGGCCAATTGTAGATTTTTCTTCCCTCCCACACAAAATATTTTTCCCCTCTCCATTTAACTCTCCCAGCCCCATCCTATTCTAATCCTTCCCCAACATCAGTTCCCTTCTAGTTCCAGCCCCACCCAGATTCTGCTCCCTTCTAGTCCCCGCATCAGCCCATTTCTAGTCCTATTCTAGCCCCACCATCAGCCCATTTCCAATCCTAGCTCCCCCATCCATTTCCAGTCCTATCCGAGTCCCTCCATCAGCTCATTTCCAATCCCAGCCCCCCATCAGCCCATTTCTAGTCATTTCCTAGCCCCACCATCAGCCCATGTCAAATCCTAGCTCCTAGTGTTTCACGGGGCCCCGTGCAAACAACATTCTTGCTCAATGGACGGGCCGGCCCTGATTGTATACGTCATCAGAATATAGAAAGACTAGGGAACATGCAATAAAACTACAGGATAACCTATTTAAGACTAATAAGAGAAAATATTTTTTTCACTCAACATGTAATCAAACTCTGGAATTTGTTACCAGAGGATGTAGTAAAAGCTGTTAGTGTAGCTGGGTTTAAAAAAGGTTTGAACAAGTTCCTGGAGGAAAAGTCCATAAACCATTATTAAAAGGGACCTGGGATATCACTGCTTGACCCAATTCAAGTATTGTGGAACCTGTGTCTTTTGGGGAAACTGCTAGGTACTTATGACCTAGATTGGTCACAGTTGGAAACAGGATACTGTGCTTGATGGACCTTGGTCTGACCCAGTATGACATATATTCTTATGTTCTTATGTTAAGGCGCCTTATCACATCTTAAGGTGCCTTATGTGCTGTTAAGGTGCCTTATCACATCTTAAGGCGCCTAGAGGCACCTTATCTCCTGTTAAGGCACCTTAGCACATCCTAAGACACTCCTTAGGACATCCACCATATTCCCACCCAAGAAGTGACGCCTACACGCGCCGCTCCCACCTTATCCATGTAGCACTCCAATTATCCAATACACCCAGCCAACAAAAACCTCTGAACTGCCGACCACTGAAATGTGCCATCATTAACGCACGCTCTATTCGCAAAAATGGCCTGTTGTACTAGACACAATCTCACTTTACAACCTAGAAATACTTATGATCACTGAAACCTGGTTATCATCAGAGGACAACGTTATCCTCAATCAGCTCCTACCCCCCAATTTCTCCATATACACAAGACACAGAGAAAACAAAAAGGAGGTGGGGTGCTTATAATCACCAAAACAGACCTCGACTTCCATATAACAGACTCCTCTAGCACAAGTAGTCTAGACATCCTCTCTATTGCAAACCAACATTGCTCTCTCAACCTGTTATACAGAACGCCTTCGGCTTGCCCAGATGACCTCCCAACCATTGCGGCCAACACCCTCAGCCCCAATAAACCAAATTGGATAATGGGTGATTTCAATCTCCCATCGCTACCCCAAAACCACGCCAATGCCTTCCTTGGTGCTATGGAAGAACTCGCTCTCAAACAAATCATCAATCAACCCACACATATAAAAGGGAATATACTTGACATGGTATTTGCTCCTCAGCCAATCATCGAGCAAAACCGTAATCTACCAATATCAGTGATTGATGTACCTTGGTCAGACCACAAACTGATCATTATCCAGATACCCACCAACAATGAGCAGCTGCACAGAAGCCAAAATCAGAACACACCACGAGCAGCCTCAAGAAGCTTTCGCCCATTTAACAGGGAACACATTCTATCAGAGACCCAATCCCTCCTCAACAATACCACGCTCGACCTTGAAGAACTGATATCATCCTGGAACTCCAATTTAAGTGCCATCGCACAACGCCCGGATGCCAACAACTCAGCAAAGTTGAAGAGAAGCTCTGCCCCGTGGTTCTCTCCTGAACTGCGATCTTCTCTCACCCAACTACGGAGACTTGAGCGCCGATGGCGCCGATCACTCTCTATTGAAGATCAGACCGCCTACCAAACTCACCTCTCAATTCATCGTGAAGCAATCACAACCAAAATGAAACAATATCACACCGACACACTAAAGAGATCATTGAATAAACCACGTGGCCTCTTCAACTTGGTCAAATCCCTCTCGAAAGAACCATCACCCGATCAGCACAGTGTGATTCACCCACAAGAATACGCAGACTACCTGCAATCCAAGATCATTCAAACCAAAAAGGATTCAGCAATTCAGTTTCAGGAACCAACAGGCCTAACCCTACTTGACAAGTTCTCTACACCATCCACTAAATGCATTGAAGATATCATAACATCCCTCAACACCTCCACAGCACAGACTGACCCATGCCCAGCCTTTTGGATTAAGGAACTACGTGATGTGTTCAGTCCATTCATCGCAAACCTAATGAACCTCTCCTTCACAACAGGATACTTCCCCACAACACTTAAGCAGACATCCATTAGGCCACTATTGAAAAACCCCAAGCTTGACCCGCAGAAGGCCGATTCTTATAGGCCAATAGCCAGTATTCCCTTGCTAGCCAAGATAACTGAGAAAGAGGTACAACGGCAGATTCAAAATCACATAGACTCCGCAGCTCCCCTAGATCACTGCCAACATGGGTTTAGAGAATATCATGGAGTTGAGACCCTATTTACCAGCCTATTCAACGCAATAATCACAGGCGTAGACAACATCCATCAAGGTTTTGTGCTCATCTTCTTGGACATTGCCGCTGCGTTCGACTCGGTGAGTCACGAAATTCTCCTGGGAAGGTTGAAAGAGAAGGGCATCTGCAACAATGCACTAGAGTGGTGTAAATCCTATTTGGAAGCAAGATGGCAATACGTAAAGTCTGGATCTGAGGAATCAAAACACTTCCATCAAAAACAAGGTGTACCTCAAGGCTCCTCCTTGTCCTCCCTACTATTCAATATTTACATGCAGCCCATCTGCAACATCATAAGATCATTTAATGTGAGCTGTTTGATATATGCAGATGACATTCTTTTATACATGCCGTTCTCCACAGCCCAAATGGACCTAACACCAGCAATAGACTGTTTCAATGCTGTCTCAGCATGGCTTCAATCACAGAATCTACGCATTCAACATAAAAAGACAGAGGTTCTTTTCATCTCCAGAGACCCCAACTTTACTCCTCCACCCCATGTCAGTGTTAATGAAGCGGACTTACTAACCAAAGAATCAATAAGATACCTCGGAGTTACGTTGGACCAACGCCTGGATATGAAACACCACATAAACAACATTGTCAAAGCTGTATACTTCAAAATCCGCACAATCAGGCATCTGCGCTCCCTGCTGGACCCAGATGACTTCTGGACCATATACCAAGCGCTAATACTGCCGCACTTCGACTTTGCAAACGCCATCTTTCAAGGGCTCCCCCACTCCACGCTGGCCCCTTTACAGCTGGCCATGAATGCTGCAGCAAGGGTCCTACACGGAGCCGCCAAAAGTGACCACGTGACCCCCATTCTCAAACAACTTCACTGGTTACCTATCCATGGAAGAATCATCTTTAAAACCCTTCTCCTAGCGTTCAAAACAATCAAAGGTATTTCATCCCCTTCACTCACAGATCTTATTCACATGGTGCCCCCCAACAGATCCAGAAGAGCAATAGCCATAAACCTACTAGTAAAACCAAAGTGCAACATATCAACCACAAACAGGGCGTTCCGCTACTATGTACCTAAATGCTGGAATGCCCTACCCCCTGACATTAGGGCGATTGCCGACCTATCACAGTTCAGAAAGGCACTCAAATACCATTTATTCCTCCAATGCTACCCAAACTCCAATGACACCCCTCTGAAGAGATGACCCACTCTAAGAAAGAACCCTCACGTTCATTATGTTATTTCACCCACTCATTGCCATGTAAATATCTCATGTCTATAATCAACCCTGTTATCCAAGCTACTCTTTACTATGTAAAAATCTCATGTATATAGTTACCCCTGTTATCCAAGTTTGGACCCCTGTTCGATGTAAAACCAAACAGCATGTTGTTATGGTTGTTGTGTTATAATGTAAACCGCGCTGATGCCAAATAGCGCGGTATATAAGAATTTGTAATAAATAAATAAATAAATAAAATAAATAAAATCTAGTGACCTTACCACACTTGGTCCTATTAACTAATGTTAAATGGCCCAAGGCATCCTAACGCCACCACGCCCCCTACCTGCCCCTGCCTTATATGGCTTTAGGCACTTTAACGCTGCCCTTACCGCCAGTGACTTTACCGCGGTTTAGTAAGCATACCCCAAAGTATTTAAGGATCTGTATTATATCTCCCCTGTCCTTCCTCTCCTCTAGCGTATACATATTTAGGTCTTCAAGTCTCATAAATCTTCTGGTGCCGGCTCTAAATCATTTTGGTCACCTTCCTCTGAACTGTTTCCAGTCTTTTTATATCCTTTGCGAGATATGGTCTCCAAAACTAAACACAGTATTCCAAGTGAGGCCTCACCAGTGATTTGTATAGGGGCATTAGTACCTCCTACTTTCTGCTAGTAATTCTTTTCTGTATGCAGCCCAGCATCCTTCTGGCTTTAGCCATCATCTTGTCACACTGTTTCGCCACCTTGAGATCATTAGAAACAATCTCTCCAAGGTCCTTCTCTCGGTCCGTGCACACCAACCTCTTGACCCCTTTTGCATACAATTCCCTTGGATTTCTGCATCCCAAGTGCATGACACTGCACTTCTTCACATTAAATCTTAACTGCCAAGCATTAGACCATCCTTCCAGCTTTTGTAGATCTTTCCTCATGTTATCCACTCCCGCAGGGGAGACCACTCTGTTGCAAATTTTTGTGTCATCTGCAAAAAGATAGACTTATCCATTTAGTCTTTCAGCAACATTACTCACAAATACATTGAAAAGAACCAGTCCCAGAGCCAATCCCTGGGGTACGCCACTAATCATATTCCTGTCATCCGAGTGAGTTCCGTTTACCATTACATTCTGTCATCTGTCAGTCAACTAATTTCTGATACAGTTCACCACTTCAGGATCCATCCCGAGGCGGTCCAGTTCAATAATAAGCCTCCTGTGAGGAACAGTATTAAAGGCTTTGCTGAAATCTAGATAGATCACATCCATTGCAGAGATCTAGTTCTCTGGTCACCCAAAGAACTCAATCAGATTTGTTTGGCATGATCGTCCTTTGGTAAAACCATGTTGCCTCGGATCATGCAACCTATTGGTTTCGAGAAAGTCCACTAGTCTCTCTTTCAGGAGCGCCTCCATTACTTTTCCTGCCACTGAGGTAAGCCTTACTAGCCTATCGTTCGTCACTTCTTCTCTATTGACACTTTTGTGAAGAGGTACCACGTCAGTCCTTCTCCAGTCCTGTGGAACTTCTCCTGTCTCCAAGGATCTATTAAAAACATCCTTTAAAGGGCCCTGTAAGAACCTCTCTGAGCTCTTTCAGTATCCTGGGATATATTCTGTCTGGTCCCATGACCTTGCCCATTTTTAGTTTTGCAAGCTGTTCAAATGCATCATCTTCTGTGAATGGTGCAGTATCTACTCCATTCCTATTTGTATATTTGTCAGTCATAGGTGGTTCTTCTCCAGGATTTTCTTTAGTAAAAACAGAAGTATTTGTTTAGCATTTTGCTTTTTCAGTGTCACTTACAATGAATCCGTTCTCAACACTTTTGAGTCCTGCGATTCCACTTCTGATCTTCCTGTGGTTTTTATTTTTATTTGTGCAGCTATTTCTTTGGAGACCAAATAGGTTTTCTTTTCCTCTTGTTTTTATTTACTTTCCTTACATAGGACTCTGTTGCCACTTTTATTTTCTTCTTTCATTTAGGCCACTGCAATTCCACTTCCCTTACCTCCTCCCATCCTGTCAACACCTCCTTTAGGCATGTGGCCATTTTACTGAAGTCAGTGTTTTTGAAGTCTAGGACTTTGAGCTTGCTGTATTGGACACTGCCTTGGTTATTATCTCAAACCACACTGTGTGATGATTGCTGCTGCTCACATGAGCACCCATCCGGTCATTTGACAAATTATCTCCGTTGGTGAGTCCTAAATCCAGCATCAAACTTTCCCTGATTGGTTCCAACACCATTTGTCTTAGCAATACATCTGGAAAGGCATCCACAATTTTTTTACTTCTTTCCAGATTTGCAGAAGGAATACTCCAGTCCACATCAGGTAGATTAAGGTCACCCAATATGATTAATTCCCCCTTCTTGGCTATATTTGCAATATCAGTAATCAAGTCTCTATCCATTTCTTCGGTTTGAGTTGGAGGCCTATAGACTACACCAGTATGGATGACAGTGCTATCTCCTCTTTCCAACACAATCCACATCACTTATTCTTTTCCCCTTGTCCCCTGCATTTCAGCAGCTTTAATATTGCTTTTGACATATAGGGATCCTCCTCCTCCTTTTCTGCCTTCGCTGTCTCTTCTAAATCAATCATAGCCAGCTATGGCTGTATCCCATTCATGTGACTTGTTAAACCATGTTTCTGTAATGGCCACAATGTCCAAGTCCATTTCCACCATTAGGGCTTCCAGGTCAGGAACTTTGTTGGCTAGGCTGCGAGCATTTGTGCTCATTGCTTTCCAGAATTTGTTGACTGGCTTGCCTGTATTTTGCATGGATTTTGTTCTGCATGCCTCTTCCCGCTTGCCATTGGTGTGTGGGTCAATAGTGTGGCTGTTTCTATTGTTGTTTTGTTTTTGCTGGGAATGACGTCCTGAACTTGTTCTTCTCCATCTGTCATCCCCTTTCCCTAGTTTAAATGCTTCTCTACGTAAAGCCTGAAATTTTCACTGTGACAGATAGATGCAGTCCATCCACACAGTACAGTCTCTTGTTCCATCTATTTCCCCAGTCGCCAATATACCTAACTCCCTCTTGTTTGCACCAGATTTGGAGCCATGTATTAAAGTTGATTATGAGATGCAGCCTTTCTGCCCCACTACCAAGAACAGGTAGAAGTGAGAATGCAATAGTGTTAACAATGAGTTTGAGCTTCTCTCCCAGAATCTGGGAGTCCCTTTGAACTGTAGAGGCACTGTTTCTAGCCAGGTCATTTGTACGAGTACCCAAGTTGATGATAACATCAATTTTGGAGTGCTCACTTTCTGCACCAACTATGCCAACAATTTGGTTTGTATTCCTGCTGGCTGAAGAGCCTGGGAGGCATTTGACCATCTTCTCTTCTTTGAACTGTGTTCCCAAGTTGCTGCCTCTAATGATGGAATCTCCAAGTAGTAGTAGTTTCCTAATTTGTGATTTTTTTCTTCATGTTTGGTGCATTACCAGTAGATAGGGCATCAAACTTCTCACTTAAGGGCACTTCAGTTTCCACTAATTGGGCACTCTCATTTTCCAAGGCAGAGAAGGCATTATGCAAGGATATCTCTTGTTTGATTCTTTGTGGAAGCGGTATTGCATTTTTTTCAATTTGTACCCTGGAGGGGGTGTGTTTAATTGCAGCTAATTGTTCCCTTAATAGATTCAATTCTTTATGCATAGTAGATAACTTGAGAAGTATACGGTAAGCATTAAGGCTCCAAATGATCTTCTTAGAATGAAGGCACCACAGCTATTGCATTGAATACATGACATGCTGATTAAGATGGTTATAAAGCAGTTCAAGAAAAAGAAAAAAGATGGCTGTTACATCTAATTGGAGGACAGATGTCAATCTATATGATGACTATATAGGCAATGCAACCCTGGGTGGGTGGGGTGAGGGATAGGGTGGGCGGGACTTTAGTGTCCCTGCCAGTAGGTCTTAAATGAACTAAAGGCACATTCAAATTTCTGATTTATAAAGGCTATACAAGGAATGTAGTCAAGCTAAAGTTTCCTAATCTTATAACCAAAATTTAGGTTGTTTGCCACTAGACTGTAGATCAAGGTGGCTGTGAACAGACAGAAATGTGATAGAGATAGAAAGATAGAAGGAGCAAAGTTTCTTTTTTTTTTCTGGTTCTTTTATGTATGTCCCCCTCCCTTGCTGCAGTTACCCTAACACACCACAGTGCCTAAGAAGTGCTGTAGTTACCCTAACACACCACAGTGCCTAAGAAAATAAAACAGGTAAGCAATAGGCAAGGAAAATTTATATCAAAAAGCAGCCAAATAGTAAAGTTGGAAACCTTTAGCTTTGTAGAGTCTCTTGAGGTTGTGATGGCAATTACTGGATCAGATCACTTGCTCAGGCAGCAGAGGCTGATTTACTACTACTACTACTTAACATTTGTATAGCGCTACAAGATGTACGCAACACTCCACAGGCACATGTAAAAGATGGTCCCTGCTCTTCATAGCTTACAGTCTAGTCAAGACAGATAACACAGTAGCTGTAGACCTGGGATACAGCTAGGGAGAATGGTAACAAAACACAAAGAAGATCAGGAGAGTCAAGATCCGAAAGCAGCAGCGAAGAGGTGAGTTTTTAGCCTGGATTTCAAAAGGGTCAGAGAAGACGCCTGACATACAGACTCAGGTAGTTTGTTCTAGGCATAAGGAGTGGCAAGATGAAAGGAGAGAAGGCTTGAGTTAGCAAAAGAAGAGAAGCGCACGGATAGAAGTGAGTTGCCAGAAGGGCGGAGTTCCTGAGGAGTAGTGTAGGGAGAGATAATAGAGGAAAGGTAGTGAGGAACTGCAGAGTGAATGCACCTATAGGTCAGCAGGAGAGGTTTGAACTGGATGCGGAAACATATAGGGAGCCAATTAAGTGACTTGAGGGGTAATATGAGCATGACGAGGCTGACGGAAGATTAGCCGCACAGAAGGGTGTTGGACAGATTAGGGTTGCCAACTGGCCGGTTTTCAGCCGGCCTGGCCGGTTTTTCCACGGCCAGGCCGGCTGCCGGCGCAGAGGCAAAACCGGCCCTTTAAAAGCTGGTTTTTTTGCTCTGGCCGCAAAATCGGGAGCGGCCTGAGCAAAAAAACCGGCTTTTCTCCGCTTCAGAGGGAGCCGGGGAAGCCCGCGCAAGGCCCCGGCTCCCTCTGAACAGCCACCAGCGTGAAGAGCCTTTACCTTCACGCTGGCGTCTGTTCCTGTGAAGCCGCGAATGCTGGGAAAGGTTAAAGGGCAACCTTTAACCTTTCCCAGCATTCGCGGCTTCACAGGAACAGCCGCCAGCGTGAAGGTAAAGGCTCTTCACGCTGGTGGCTGTTCAGAGGGAGCCGGGGCCTCGCGCGGGCTTCCCCGGCTCCCTCTGAAGCCTCAGACAGCCGCGATGCTGGTCCGGGGGGGGGGGCCAAGGACTGCGTGGGGGGTGGTGGGGGGGCCTGGACTGGAAAAGGGCTAAGGGGGGGGGGGACTTGGACTGGAAAAAGGCTAAGGGGGGGGGGGGACTTGGACTTGGACTGGAAAAGGGCTAAGGGGGGGGGGGACTTGGACTGGAAAAAGGGCTAAGGGGGGGACTTGGACTGGAAAAGGGCTAAAGGGGGGGACTTGGACTGGAAAAGGGCTAAGGGGGGGGACTTGGACTGGAAAAGGTCTAAAGGTGGGCACTGGGAAGGGAAAAGGGCGAAGGGGGGGGACTTGGACTGGAAAAGGGCTAAAGGGGGGGACTTGGACTGGAAAAGGGCTAAGGGGGGGGACTTGGACTGGAAAAAGGCTAAGGGGGGGGGACTTGGACTTGGACTGGAAAAGGGCTAAGGGGGGGGACTTGGACTGGAAAAGGGCTAAAGGGGGGGGAATTGGACTGGAAAAGGGATAAGGGGGGGACGTGGAATGGAAAAGGGATAAGGGGGGGACATGGACAGGAAAAAGGCTTTTAAGGGGGGGGACTTGGACTGGAAAAAGGGCTAAAGGGGGGGACTTGGACTGGAAAAGGGCTAAGGGGGGGGACTTGGACTGGAAAAGGGCTAAAGGGGGGGACTTGGACTGGAAAAGGGCTAAGGGGGGGGGACTTGGACTGGAAATAGGCTGTGATGGGGGGGGGACCTGGACTGTAAAAGGGTTATGGGGGGGACATGGACTGGAAATGGGGTGTGATGGGGGTGGAGGGGACCTGGACCAGACAAGGGCTATGGGGGGGGGGAACCTTGGACTGGAAATAGGCTGTGATGGGGGGGGACCTGGACTGTAAAAGGGTTATGGGGGGGGGGGACATGGACTGGAAATGGGTTGTGATGGGGGTGGAGGGGACCTGGACTGGAAAAGGGCTATGGGGGGGGGGGGGGACTTGGAATGGAAATGGGCTATGGTGGAGGAAGGGGGATCTTGGACTGGAAATAGGCGGTGATTAGGGGGGCTAGGACTGCAAATGGGCTGTGATGTGATGGTGCGGGGGGACTCGGACTGCAAATGGGCTGTGATGGTGCGGGGGGACTCGGACTGCAAATGGGATGTGATGGTGGGGGGGCCTAGGACTGGAAATAGGCTGTGATGGGGGACTTGGACTGGAAATGGGCTGTGATTGGGGGGGGGGAGCTAGGACTGGAAATGGCCTGTGATGTGAGGGCTAGCACTGGAAATGGGCTGATGAAGAGCTGGAATAGGACTGGAAATGGGCTGATGTGGGGCATGGGAGAATGGGACTAGAAGGGAGTGGATGCTGGGTGGGTCTAGAACTATAAGGGAACTGATTTGGGGGGAGGACTAGAATGGATGGGGAATGAGAATAGAGAGGACAAAATATTTTGTGTGGAAGAAAAGTCTATGATGGGCCGGTATTGGGAGAGTAAGAGGGGCTTGAGAATGGAAGGGTGAAATTTAAACGGATGATAAAGGAATAAGGAAAGAATTGGGGGAAAGAGCAAAAGGGAAACAATCAGTATGTTAAAGCAGAAATAGAGAGAGAATGGAAAACATCTGAAAGAGAAGAAAGGACAAATGGATAGCTCGCAGAAGACACGAAGAAACCAGAAGAAAGTGACTGGAGCAATTGCAACTGAAAAATGAAACGCCCAAACAGAAGGTAGAAAAATACTTTTTATTTTGAATTTATTAACTGGAATATGTCTGGTCTGGGAAGTGTGTATTGCTAACATCTTTGCGTTTTTGTTTAGTGCAAGAGGAAATTACTTTATAGTTTTATTTCTCCAGTGTTGTACATTTCATGTTTGGATTTTGGGGTTCCCAGTTTAATTATTATCTGACCAAGGAAGTTAGCCTACACGTATCCTCGGTAATTTTTGTGGGTGGGGCTGGGGGCGGGGCAGGGGTGGGACTAGGGGCGGAGAATGGGTGGAGCATGGCGAGCCACAGGTGTCGGGTTTTTCTCGGTGAAAAAGTTGGCAACCCTAGGACAGATTGAAGGGGAGAAAGATGATTCAGAGGGAGACTAGCAAGGAGTAGTTTACAATAGTCTAGGCAGAAGGCGACTAAGGAGTGGATAAGGGTCTTAGTAGTGTGTTCAGAAAGGAATGGGCGGATTTTGTTGATGTTGTAGAGAAAGAAATGGCAGGTTTTAACTATCAGTTTGATGTGTGTGGAGAAGGAGAGAGAGGAGTCAAAGACAACCCCAAGGTTGCGAACTGAAGCAATTAAGTATTAATAGACTAATAATTGGAAAGTTCTAGATTACACAGCAAGCATAAGAAAATAAAATCAGGAGAACAACTAAATCATCTCTATTATGATAGTAGTATAATAATTCATTTAAGGCTATGTATTGTGTAGCTGAGTGACTCAGTCACTAGCATTGTACTCAATAACAAACCTAAGACATGTTGCAATAACTGGTAATTCACTTCCTTAAAATTTCTGTGAGAAGGAGATGAGGAAATTTAGTGAGTTTCAGTGTTTATTTAATTGACAGACACAACTGACTATGCAGTGCTTAAGCAGGCATCAGTAGGCCAGAAGGACTGGGGTTTCTAGTCCCATAGGTGTTCCTTGTGGTCTTAGCAAGCCACTCAACCCTCCATTGCCCATGTTCCCTGTAAAATAGTTATCTCCAAGTTATAATGCCCTGTTCAATGTAATTTCAGTTTGTTCAATGTAAACCGCCTTGATATCATGAAAGGTGGTATATATAAGAAATGTTAAATAAATAAATAATATAAAAATGTTATATGACTACTAAATGCTAACCTATAATATCCCATGTATTTTAGCATCAACTTTTTCTTTATCAGACTGCTTATGTTATACTATTGTATGGTCATATATTCAGCAGAGTCTTATGAATGGCACTAAATCCATTTACAGTAAATTACAACACAAGTTAAGACCAGAGTGAGTAAAATCCAATCCCCTTTATGCCACAATTCAATGGGCATGGATTCTTTTTATAAATTTTGTATTTATGCATATTTCAATTACACTTCCAAACAACAAATGAATAGAAATAAAAAATAATCAATAATAGAAATCAAATACCAATATGCAGTACAATATTATTTATTTTATTTATTTATTTATTTATTTTATTTAACTGCATTTATATACCGCTTTTCACTGGGTCAAAGCGGTTTAACAAAAAAGGGGGGGTGGACAGTAATCATTATAAAGAGGGGGGGAGAGCAAATCACCGAGGGGGCCAACATTGATGACCGAACAGATAGCATAGACTTAGGGGTATGTTTACTAAACCGTCTTAACGTGCGCCCGGCGTTAGTGTGCAGGATGCCATATAAGGAGTGGGCGTTTCAGTCTAAAGTAGCAAAACGGGATTAGCGCGCGATAACATGCGCTGCTGCGCACATTATCGTGTGAAGCGCCGCTAAGCGCGTTACCGTGCGGTAATCTTAAGTAGGCGCACAGACATCCAAACATAGAAACAGAAGTGTAGCACAATGGTTAATGCCCTGACTGATGATACAGGGGTCATGAGCTCGATCCCCAGTGTGCCTAATGCATAAGGCTGGCTGAGGCATCAGCTTTGACATGTAAGCATTGTTTCCTGAGGCATTTTATTTGTATTTTACTTATTGCTGCCAGCAAACACACCCTCACGTGCCGTAACCTAAGGTGCCGCATAAGGCACCCTATAAGGCACTCCATAGGGCACATTATAAAGTGCACTGTCCGCCACGGCACCCTATAATGTCCCCTATAGGGCACCCTATAAGGCGCTCCATAGGACACCTTATAAGGCACCTTATACGGACTGTAACCATAAGGTGCCTCAGAAGGCGCTGTATAGGGCGCCTTATAGGGCACCTTCTGAGGCACCTTATGGTTACAGTACTCTGAGGGTGTTTTTGCTGGCAGCACTAATGTACAGTAAAAAAAGAAAATGCTGTAGACAGCCCTATCAAATAACCCCACTGTGGGTTTGAACCCATGACCTCTGGCTCCCCAGGCAGTGAAGTAACCAGTGGGCTATAGCTCCTAACAAACCCCTGGCTGGCTGCAGAAGGACTGCACATTACCACACAAACATTCTGCTGTGGTCACCAGGATAGGGTTAACCCACGCAGACCCATGATGCACTGCACATGCAAATCAGCAGTCTACAGATGATCACAAGATGGGGTATGCACCCCCACAGCACCTTGGCCTGGTAGGGGGAACTGACCGTGTGTGTTACTGGCACAGAGTAGCTACACACCGTCACATTGTGCGGGTACTGTACTCACCCTGAGGGTGCGGTGGGGCGCCCAGCACCAGGTCCACAGCACCTTCCATGGCAGAAACAGGCCATGCTGCAGGTCCCCAGCAGTGCTAGTGTGTGAGATAGGTAGTTTCTGCAGACACACCTTGGATACATCTGTATTTCTCAGTCAGGTTTAGCCCTTATGGACCCATAGGAGAATTATGTACTACCACCACCACCACCACCCTCTGGGGATGAGGGTGGGAAACAGGGTCTCCCACCAACAGATCCACATTCTACCTCCCTGCAATGGTGGCAGTAGAGGGGACCATCAACCTCAGTCCTGCTGGGGAACAGACACCCTACAGGGCAGTCAATTCAGTTCTGTACACATCCATAAAGCATTAGGCCTGGAAATGCTAAGCTGCACCCCACCACTATCTGATATTCTCCTGCAGCAAGCCTTCAGCCGCTGCACCCTGCAAGGTGTTCCAGCAAGACACATACCAGCTGCAGACAGTCTGCTAGCTAGTCCATAGTGTACGTTCCTGGTGGAGATGCATGCACCCAGAACTGGGATGTCAGCATACACACCAAGCAGATAAGTCAGTGACTGGGCCCCAAAAGAGAACCCATAAACATCACATGCGAGAAACACTATACAGCACTATGGGGGAACCTAGCCATGCCATGGTCACTGCTCACTCACGGTGAGAGTGATCTCCCAGCAGGACATGCTGTGGCCACCCTGTCTGTGCAGGTGGTGGCCGGGTACTACAATGTCCCAGCCATTGCCCTATGCCCTGTGCAGATGCATCCTGGCCAGGCCACCCTGTCCGGGCTATACCCGTGGTACCTTGCTCCTCATTATGCACATTAGCAGGCCAATATTGGCAACAGTGCTGGCAGTGTGGGCTGTGGAGGGTGTTTGCAGCCACCACACACTGGATAGACAGACACATACTCCCACACCTATGCCAGCATTGTGCTACTATAGAGATGTTTGGCAGCCCTGGCCACCACACCAGTCCTGGGCACAGTGCAGGCATGGATATGGTACGCAATACTGTTGGGGTCACTCCCCAGGGTGGTAAACACTGTCAGACACCAGACCTGAAGCACACTCCACAGACATCAGAAAGGTTGCCATGATGCAGCTCAATCAGCAAATTGTGCTTAACTTAGGAATTGCTATCTGCCAGTAATCATAGCAACCTTTTGATAGCTGTGTACCGTATTCCCAGGTTTAGGGTTGCATTGCTTAGGTATGCAAGTGCTAGTATTGGGAGATGCACGCAGGGCCCAATGTCCTGCCTCTCCAGGAGGCATTGGCTAATGGAGCCTGTGGGTGCGGGTGTGCCTGCCCCTGTTGGATGCTGCTTTATGGCAGAGGTTCCCAACTCCAGTCCTGGTGTGCCAAACACTGTTCAGGTTTTCATGCTGTCCCTCATGAATATGTATGAGATACATCTGCATACCATGGGGGCGGCGCATAGAAATGCAGCACAGGCATCTTTATTAGAGGCAGCATTGGACCTGAATGGTGTTTGGCCCTCCAGGACTGCATTTGGGAGACTTTGCTCTAGGTAATGAGCCTGTTTATGGTGTCTGTGCTCTGTAGGGTAAAATGTAGGTGTTTTGGGCATGTTTACGTCATCTGCAATAAAGGTCCTGTCTGTATTAGCACGTTTTAGTAGTGGGTAAAATATGGGGGCTGGGTTGGCAGGAACCACAGCTGGGACTTGAACCTGTGACCTTCTGCTCCTGAACACAC
The DNA here is from genome assembly GCA_033557465.1 of Ichthyophis bannanicus. Lineage (NCBI taxonomy): Eukaryota > Metazoa > Chordata > Amphibia > Gymnophiona > Ichthyophiidae > Ichthyophis > Ichthyophis bannanicus. The sequence continues at coordinate 1,633,008,838 of CM066032.1, read as the reverse complement.
TGGCTGTGTGCACTGCACCACTGTGTTGCCACAGGGACAGTACATTCCCTGGGGATACCATGACTGTTCATCAGACAGGGCCTGTCTGTAGCAGTGCATGGCACCCACCTACACAGGTATAAGCCACGGTCTGCTCTGGGCAGCTGCCACTGCCCCCTCCACCACCAGTGCCCCTCTGCCACCCTGCTGACATGCCCTTCTGCTGGTGGTGCTGGTGGAGCGCAGTCTCAGACCATCCAGTGTGCGGGTAGGCGCCTGCCTATGGTGTGGGTTCTGGGGTAGGGGTGCCTGCATAGATGTCCACGCTTCCCCCCAGCACTGCCTGCCACTGTTCTGTGCCCTTGGGGGTCCCTACTGGGTACTGTCCCCTGTGACACTGTGGGAAGCACACTCATGCCCATACTGGGCCCTCATCAGTTGCTGTCTGGCTGCTCTACTGTTTCAGCATTCCTATGGGCCACCTAGGCATCACCCTAGTCCGCACTGTAGTCCAGCTGCAGTACAGCATGTGCCGTCTGCAGCCCTCTGTGCCCCCTTTCCCAGCATCTGTCCAGTTGCCCATTCCGACATGCCCGCCCTGCTGTTGTGGAACATGTGCATGCCATAGGAAACCTGTCCAATGGAGAGGGAAATCCTGATGAGCGCAATTGCACTGTGGGATCATTCACCTTGTATGGGGATGGAGCGCAGACCCTTCCAAAATTCCTATCTTTTTTTTTGGAGCTTTCTCGGGAGTGCTTTTTGATGTTTCCCATTACTATCACTATTGCCCAGCTTGGTTATGTTTTTTTTATATTTTGTTGGGGTCATTTTCACTGTTTATTTGCCCTTTTGTTCCGTGCACATGTATCACACTTATCACTTTTTTGTAGGTTTCCCTGGTTTTGCTGTACATTGCTGACAGAAATGGTTTCTCTTCCCTTTAAATCAGCTCTAACGCCAGGGTTTCGCTGGCGTTAGTTTTGAGCCTCGGATTTCACAGCGTTAGTGTACGGGGAGTCTCTCCCCTCCCACTCTCCACCCATTGACCCCCTTCTCTCCGCCCCTAGCGAGCCTTCCTCTGCCCTCCGGGAGCCTTTCCCCGCCTTCAGCGCTCATACGCGCCGCTGCGCGCGTTAATGCGCACTAAGGTACCTGAGTGCCTGATAAAGCACCATTATCACGCGCTAAGGTACCTTAGCACGCAATAACGTCACAGAGAAGGTTTAGTAAACATGCCCCTTAGACAATTGACATGAGTTTCTTATAGGGTATTTGGGGTTTTGACAGAGGACTGTGGGTTGTCAGTGAAGGCTGTCTGTTTCTGGTCCAAGGTATTCATGAAAGAGGATGGTTTTTAGTTGTTTCCGGAACGTGGATAGATCACCATTGTTTCTGATTTGGCTCGGTAATGAGTTCCAGAGGGAGGGTGCATATAGTTCGAAAGCTCTGGTGCAGGTTCATTGATTATATTTTGTTTGTTTATGGGGGATGGTAAGGATGTTGTTGGCGGTCTGTCGGGTTGGTCTGTTGTGGTTGGGCTGGGGTAGTAGGGAGCGGAGGTGGGAAGTCTGTGTTTGATAGAGGGCTTTGTGGATAAGCAGGGCAGCTTTGTATTTGATCCTTGCTTCGAGTGGTAGTATGTGTAATTCCCTCAGGACTGGAGTGATGTGATTGTGTTTTTTTGCTTTCCGGATGATTCTTGCGGTGGTGTTCAGGGCAGTCTGTAGTGGGTTGGTGTGGGTCGCAGGAAGTCCGTGATAGATTATATTGCAGTAGTCCAGGTGGGTGAGCGTCATAACCTTCATGACAGTTCTGAAGTCCTGTGGATCAATGAGTGGTCTGAGCCGTTGTATCATTTTTGCTTTGTGGAATATTGTCCTGGTAGTCTTTTTAATCTGTGGAGTGAAGGTGCCCACAATATAGGAAATCAAGACCCAAGAACGCAAAAAAAGAGAAAATGTATATTACTAACACAATAGAACAAAAAGCAAAACCTAAGGGCGACCCGCATTATCAGTCCCCCCCCTCCCCAAAGAGCTTCTACAATGGCAGTTGCAGAGCAGGTACTAATGCACTTATCCCCTCCTTAGTAGAAATAAAATCAGGTAGCATTTTAGGTTCAAAAAATGTAAAACTCTTACCCTCACAAACTACAATATAAACACAAGGGACATGAAGCAGAAAAGTCAAACCAAGGGCCAAGGCCCTAGAATGCTGGGCCAAGAATCCCTGGCACCACTTTTGTGTACGTCTAGACAAATCAGCAAATATACGCATTCATGAACCAAAAAATGACTTTTTCATTGACCGGATATACAACTTGAAAACCAGGTTGTGGACTACCTCCAAGGCAAATGTTAGAATAAAGGTTTATCGTTGGGTTATAACTTCCAGGGAAGATTCCAAGAACTCTGTCAAGATATCCCAAATAGAGACTCCCTGCCCTCCAGATGGTAAACTTCCACCCGGGGAAAGATATTGGGCCCTCACCCAGCATCCATCCAAAGAATCTCGGTCAGATATTTCTTCACCATGTCAATGGGTAATATAAGTGGAGATTTGGGAAAGTTCAGCAGATGCAAATTGTTGCGTCTAGATTGGTTTTCAAGATATTCCATTCACCTAAAGGCGACTATACTGTCGTTTACCAAAGCATCACCTACAGTCTGCACCATGTCCTTCTTTGACTCGAGAACAGTCATTCTTTCAACAACAGCTTATAATGTCTTGGAGTTCTCCACCACAACCTGGGACACCACAGAAAGGTCACCCACCAAGCAACCAAAATTTGATTGACGAAAACAATTAAAACCTCCTATCACATTCCACAGTGACTCCAAAGCCTTTGGCCTCTGCACCTCACAAAGCATTCCTCCAGAAGTTGTCTTACCTTTTCCTGTGCGATGACCTCCAAAGTTCTTCATGGGACTACCAACTGAACAGCAGCAGCCCCAACCAGCAGGGGAGATGAAACAGCAACCAGGGTTTCTCCTGGCTGTGGCACAACAGCCACACCAGTCGGTGTGTGATTCAGAACGCCAGCAACAACAATACTTCCGGGGTTAGGGGGCAGCATCTGTAGAATAGGGCTGAGGGAAGCCCCTTCACTGTTGCCTGGTGAAACCCCACCAGGTGGGCTCAAGGAAGCTGGTAGGGGGGAAGGGGAAATGGCGCCAAAGGCCTCCAACATTGCCTGATGAAGAGGAGTGTGTGCAGAGCTGTCCGGGAGGACAAGCTTCCCCTTGTCCTTCCTCTTACCCATCTCAGTCAGTAAGTATATACTCCAAATCACAGGCTACAGGAGAGCACACACCAGCACATCTTCCAACACACGTCCTCACAGCGCCATATTGGATCCTATAGCAAAACAGTTTCCTATGGGCATGGTTTCTGTGGCAGAATCAAAGTAAACTGCATCCCAACTATTGACCAACTTCAGCTGTTGTAGCTCATGCTTCTCTCCCAGTTCAGTGCTGCTCAGTTAAGAACATAAGAACATAAGAACATAAGAAATGCCATACTGGGTCAGACCGAGGTCCATCAAGCCCAGTATCCTGTTTCCAACAGTGGCCAATCTAGGTCATACGTACCTAGCAGTTTCCCCAAAAGACACAGGTTCTGCAGTGCTTGTACTAGGCCAAGCATTGATATCCTGGGTCCCTTTTTAATAGTGGTTTATGGACCTTTCCTCCAGGAACTTGTCCAAACCTTTTTTAAACCCAGCTATACTAACAGCCCTTACTACATCCTCCGGTAACAGATTCCAGAGTTTGATTACACGTTGAGAGAAGAAATATTTTCTCCTATTTGTCTTAAATAGTTTACCCTGTAGCTTCATTACATGCCCCCTAGTCCTTCTATATTCTGATAGCGTAAACAATTTATCCACGTTTATCCGTTCCACTCCATTCATTAATTTATACACCTCTATCATATCTCCCCTCAGCCGCCTCTTTTCTAGGTTAAAGAGCCCTAACCTTTTTAGCCTCTCTTCATAGGAGTAGCCTTCCATCCCCTTCACCAATTTGGTGGCTCTTCTCTGTACTTTTTCTAATAACTCTATGTCCTTTTTAAGATACGGTGACCAGAATTGCACACAATATTCAAGGTGCGGTCGTACCATGGAGCGATACAGAGGCATTATAATATCCTTTGTTTTATTCTCCATCCCTTTCCTTATGATACCTAGCATTCTATTTGCTTTCTTGGCCGCCGCTGCACACTGGGCGGAGGGTTTTAACATGTTATCCACGATGACTCCTAAATCTTTTTCCTGGGTGGTGGTTTCTAATGTGGAGCCTTGCATCTTGTAACTATAGTGTGGGTTGTTCTTTCCTAGGTGCATAACTTTGCACTTGTCCACATTAAATTTCATCTGCCATTTGGATGCCCAGTCTTCCAATTTATCCAGATCCTCCTGCAGTTTTCCACAATCCTCTTGGGTTTTAACAACTTTAAACAGTTTTGTGTCATCTGCAAATTTGATTACCTCACTAGTTATTCCCTTTTCCAGGTCATTTATGAATATGTCAAAAAGTAGCGGACCCAGTACAGATCCCTGGGGTACTCCACTATTCACCTTTTTCCATTGGGAATATTGGCCATTTAGCCCTACCCTCTGCTTTCTATCTTTTAACCAGTTCCCGATCCACAATAGTACACTGCCTCCTATCCCATGACTTTTTAGCTTCGCCAAAAGTCTCTGATGGGGGACCTTGTCAAAAGCTTTCTGAAAGTCCAGATACACTATATCAACCGACTCACCTTTGTCTACCTGTTTATGCACACCTTCAAAAAAACAGATCAGATTAGTAAGACAAGATCTTCCTTGTCTAAAGCCATGTTGGCTGTCTCCCATTAGGCCATGACTATCTACATGCTGTGTAATTTTGTTCTTTATGATGGCTTCTACCATTTTCCCTGGTACTGACGTCAGGCTCACCGGTCCGTAATTTCCCGGGTCACCCCTGGAACCCTTTTTAAAAATTGGTGTTACGTTGGCGACCCTCCAATCTTCAGGTATTACAGATGATTTTAATGAAAGTTCACAGATTACCAATAACAGGTCTGCAATCTCATATTTCAGTTCTTTCAACACTCTGGGATGTATACCATCCGGTCCAGGTGATTTGCTACTATTCAGTTTATCAAATAGTTGTAATATATCTTCCCGGTGTAGCGATATTTCTCTCAATTCCTCTGCAGTATCACCTTTAAATACCACTTCAGTCTTGGGTAACACCCCTACATCTTCCTCAGTAAAGACCGAAGCAAAGAATTCATTCAGTCTCTCTGCTATAGCCTTGTCTCCTCTTATTGCACCTTTTACCCCTCTATCATCTAATGGTCCAATTGACTCTCTCACAGGCCTTTTGCTACGAATGTACTTGAAAAAGTCTTTATTTCGTGTTTTTGCTTCCGTAGCAAGTTTCTTCTCAAATTCCCGCTTTGCCTGCCTTATCAATGCTTTGCATTTAACTTGCCAGTGCTTGTGCTGTTTCCAGTTTTCATCATTTGGCTCTTTTTTCCATTTTCTGAAGGTTGCTCTTTTGGCAGCAACAGCCTCTCTGACCTCACCTTTAAACCATGCTGGCAGTTTTTTGGACTTTCTTCCACTTTTCTTAATGCGTGGAATACAGCTGGTCTGGGCTTCGAGGATAGTATTTTTAAATAACACCCAAGCTTGCTGTAAGTCTTTAACCTTTGGAACCGCTCCTTTTAGTTTTTTCCGAACTATATTCCTCATTCTATCATAGTCACCCTTTTGAAAGTTAAAAGGTAGTACTGTGGATTCCTTTACTATCTGTCCTCCACTGATTAAATCAAACATGATCATACTATGATCACTATTGCCAAGTGGTCCCAACACCCTTATTTCTTGCACCAGATCTGGCGTTCCACTAAGGACTAGGTCCAGTATGGCTTCCCCTCTGGTCGGTTCATGAACCAGCTGCTCCAAGAAGCAGTCATTCATTTCATCTAGAAACTTTATCTCTTTAGCTTGTCCTGCTGTGACACTGTCCCAGTCGATACAGGGGTAATTGAAATCACCCATTATTACTATTCTGTTGTGGCTTTTGTTAGCTTCCTTGATTTCTTTGAGCATTTCATCATCCATTTGTTCATTCTGGCCAGGTGGTCGATAGTATACTCCCACTGCCATCACCTTCCCCTTCATAAATGGAATTTCAATCCATAGAGATTCTACAGCATATTTTGTTCCCTACAAAACTTTAATCCTTTCTGACTCAATGCCCTCTCTAACATAGAGCGCAACCCCTCCACCAATTTGTTCAGCTCTATCATTACGATATAGTTTGTATCCAGGTATCACAGTGTCCCACTGGTTATCCTCCTTCCACCATGTCTCTGAGAGTGCAATCATATCTAACCTCTCATTTAATGCTATATATTCTAATTCTCCCATCTTATTGTTTAGACTTCTAGCATTGGCATACAAGCATTTTAGAGACTGTATTTTATTAATATTAATCTGGCTATTGGTAGGCATGGGTAATGGGGAATCTTTATGCTCTGTCTGCTCCTTACTCAAGGGCATTTGGGCTACTATACTCCCTTTTGGAACCTCACTGCTTTTGGTAGTATCCTTCAAGGATACCTTTGTCCGAACCGTGCGCTCCTGGGTGACTGTCGGCTTTCCCCTATTTTCTAGTTTAAAAGCTTCTCTATCTCTTTTTTAAAGGTTAATGCCAGCAGTCTGGTCCCATCCTGATTAAGGTGAAGCCCATCCCTTCGGAAGAGCCCCCCCTTTCCCCAGAATGTTCCCCAGTTCCTAGCAAATCCAAAACCCTCATCCTTGCACCATTGTCTCATCCACGCATTGAGACTCCGGAGCTCTGCCTGTCTTTTGGGTCCTGCACGTGGAACAGGAAGCATTTCGGAGAACGCTATCCTGGAAGTTCTGGATTTCAACTTCCTACCTAAAAGCTTAAATTTAGCCTCCAGAACTTCCCTACCACATTTTCCTATGTCATTGGTACCAACATGTACCAAGACAGCAGACTCCCCCCCAGCACTATCTATGATCCTATCTAGGCGGTGCGTGAGATCTGCTACCTTCGCACCAGGCAGGCATGTTACCAGGCGATCCTCACGTCCATCAGCCACCCAGCTATCTACATTCCTAATGATTGAATCACCAACTATAACAGCTGTCCTGACCCTCCCCTCATGGGGACATGGCCCTGGAGAAACGTCCTCGGTGCGAGAGGGTTTTACATCACCTGGAGGACAGGTCCTAGTTACAGGATCACTTCCTGCCACACCAGGGTGATGCTCTCCTGTCACGTGACCTCTCTCCTCCATGGCAACAGGGATGCTGCCAGACTGGAGGTGGGACTTCAGGACTATATCCCTGTAGGTCTCGTCCATGTACTTCTCTGTCTTTCTTATGTCTTCCAGGTCTGCTACTCTAGCCTCTAGAGAACGGACTCGTTCCCTGAGAGCAAAGAGCTCCCTGCACTTAGTGCATATGTAGGACCTCTCACCAACTGGGAGATAATCATACATGTGACACTCGATGCAAAAGACTGGAGAACCCCCATCTCGTTGCTGGACCTCTGACTGCATCTTAGTTTAAAGCTTGTGTTTAGGTCTTTTAAATCGGTATATAATAAGGATTGGTGTAGATGCTTATACTAATAAAAGTGTATCTAATACCCCTAATACACCCTGTGTACCTGAAGCTAATTAATCACAGGTCCTCTGTGTATGACTGATTTGGATTAAGAGCTGCACCTGAGAGCAGCCCCTTTCCTCTAAGATGTCCAAGTACCTATAAAACTACAATTTCCCCAGGGGTGGGTGGGTGCTGGGGAGGGAGGGGGGGAGATAAGTCCTATTAAAGAGGGCAGTTACAAGGTACCCTGTCCTGAACCCTCAGCAGGGGGATGGGGGTACCACACAAAGCCCAGTTGAGAGAGGCAAGGTAAGTACAGCTGAGAAGGCTGAAACTTGCACACCACTAAGACAAACACTAAATAATTAAACAAACAGTTAGACAAACAGTAAATAATTAAATAAACAGCTAGAACTCACAGTAAGATGTCCCAGGAGGCAAAAATCCACTCACTAGCAGAGCTCTGTAAAAGTTCAGCCTTTCTCTGCACCACCTATGCTGCAATCCCACCCTGATCTAGTGCCACAGGTAGGCCCATACTAAGGCATAGGTTAAATAAATAACTGCCTCCAGCACCAAATGTTTATAGGCACTGAAGTGCTGCTGCAATGGCCATGTCTCCTTCTGGGCCCACTAGCACTATTGTAGCAGCAGCAACAGCAGAAAGTCCATCCATAAAATTAGGCATGGGAGCTGCAAGCTCAAGTGCACTGACAGACCCCTTGAATGAACTTCTATAGTAACAGGAAGCTTGTGTATGAGGTGGAGTGGAGCTGCCGTGAGGACTGTATGGAGTTGCACCTGCTGTTGGAATGGTGCTTTTAAGCATAGCAAGTAGTGGACCTCAGCATGTCAGAAGTAAGAGGGGGTGAAGGCATCTGACCTGCAGAAATTATCTGGGGTCTGGCCTCCTTCCCCCATGCACCAACCCATTATTTCTTGAGAGTGCCCCTCCCAATAACTTATAAATACCTCTATTGTAAATCTGGCTTTGTCTACAGATTATCAAGTCACTGGTGCTGCTTTCTCTGGAGAGAAGTAAGGAAAAGAAATCAAAGAGAAGGAAATGAAAACAGTGAAAGAAATCAGATAGGGAGTAAGACAACTGGAAGGGAAATTGCATGAGAGAAAATTGGTGTGAAAGAAGAGACTAAAGGACAGCTTGCTTTAGGAATGAGGAGACACTGAAAGAGTGAGGGTATGAGAGAAGGTGGAGGTGAAGCATGGAAGACTACACAGGGGAAAGACTGAATGGAAGGAAAAATTGCAAAAAAAGCGTCCTGTTTCAGGGAAGAGATGAAACGAAACACAGTAGACTAGAGAAAAAGGACAGTTAATATGGAAAAGCAGAAGGAAGAAACAAAGGGGTGTGTTTACTAAACCGCGTTAACATAGCAGCGGCTACGTTAACGCGCGTTAGGTAACGTTAACGTGCGTTAAGGGTACCTAACGCACGTTAACATCTCCATCCATGGTAAATCCCTCAGAGGGCGGAGAGAGGGTGGAGAGAAGGGGGTCAATGGGCGGGGAGTGGGCGGGGAGAAGCTCCTGCGGCACTAACGCGGGGTACTGAAGGGCTGAACATTACTGGGAATGAAAACCTGTCGTTAGCTGCAGATATGCAGGAGGGTGAAACCATTTCAGTGTCAGCAATGTACAACACAGGCAGGGATTCCAAGAAACGTGATAGTAGTGCTCCATATGCAGCAACAGCATAGTGCCAAAGTATGAATGGCCACTATAGCGATGGTGCAAATGGGACATAGGGGGCTGCAGGCAGGACATGTAGTGGGGGCAGTTGGGGCACAGGGCGGACTAGGCTGTCGCCTAGGTGGCACATAGGAACATAGGAACTGGACAGCAGCAAGACAGCAGCTGACCTAGGCCAAACACAATCCACCTACAGCTACCTGGTCCATCCTAGCCAATAGTTGCTAGGGCACTGACCTGTCATCCCCCAGCCATCCCCCCCATGTTGAAGAGACATAATATTGGTAGGCGGTGATGGGGGGAATGTGAGGATGTCCATGTATGCCTCCCCACCCCAGACCCCGCACCCTAGGCGACCACCTACCTGCACAATGGATGGCCTGAGACTCGCACTACCAGCACCGACAGCATATGCCCAGGTGGCATGGCAAGGGGGTGTGTGCTGGTGCTGGAGGGGGCAGTGGTACCTGCCTGCAGTGCACCCAGGCAATGCCCTGTACCAGTACGTGGTGTGCAGTACAACAGAAAATGTCTGGCTGAGGAGATGTAAAGGTAGCCTCAGGGACTGCTGTGCATCTGTGGCAACAGTGTGGTTCAGTACACATAGCCAGCATGTCTCAGAGCAGAAGGTCACAGGTTCAGGTCCCAGCTGTGGCTCCTGCAGAGCATATCCCTATATTTTTCCCCACAATGCAGATACAACAGCAACATGTGCACTCCCCAAAGCAGCAGCCAACAGGGGTGCAAACACCCACTCACACAGGCTCCACTATCCAAAGCTCCATGGAGAGTCAGGCTATTGCATCAATTCGGATTCCGCCCCTTCCATGGAGTGGAAACCCTCCTAATCGCCTTGACAGACCTCCTCATCAGTGGTACTAATGAAAATAGCAAAGGTTTCCTCCTCCTCTTCATAGACCTATCTGCTGCATTTGACAGCATTAATCACAAAACACTCATCAACAGACTTGAAAACCTAAAAATAGGAGGAACCGTCCTTGAATGGTTCAAATCATACATTTCAAACAGACTCATACAGATACAATTAGGCAAAGAAACATCAGAAACCTTCCCTCAAGGCCAGGGTATCCCTCAGGGATCGGCACTCTCTGCCCTCCTCTTCAATTTATACCTCCAACCAATTACAGACATATTCAAGAAGTATGAAATTAACCATTTCATATACGCGGACGATATCATGCTCGCCATCCCCATAAACACCAACAACCCCAAATACGATAGACTACTCCAATGCATGAATGAGACCACCATATGGCTTGAAAACAACCACCTAAGCATCAATCTCAAAAAAACTGAAGCAATGTTCATAACGAGAAAACCTGACATGGACCACAACTACCCTACCACAATCACAATAAATAACACACCAATACCTATTAAAAAGGAGGTAAAATACCTTGGAATAATTCTGGACCATTCACTCACCATGATCCCACACATAAAACATACAGTAAAAACGATATTCTATAAACTCAAGACAATACAACACCTGAGACCCCTACTCAACACACATGACTTTAGATCAGTGGTCAACTCCCTCATCACCCCCCACTTTGACTACTGCAATAGCATTCTAAATGGCCTACCACTAAAAAGCATATACCTCCTCCAAAGAGCACAAAACATATGTGCCAAGATGGTCACAAAAGCTAAGCTAACAGACCACGTGACCCCAATACTACTAGATCTTCATTGGCTCCCCATAAGCAGCCGAATAAAATATAAAATCCTCCTTACTACCTTTAAACTCCTCAATAACATCTCTCCCTCCCAACTATCTACCCTATTACAAACCCCATCAGAAACTAGAACACGAAGACAGAACGCAACCCACTCCCTCAACATAAAAACTAAATTCAGAAGGACCAGAGCAATGACAAGTGATAGAGCCTTCTCCTTTGCTGCCCCTACCCTCTGGAACGAAATCCCATTAACCCTCCGCAAAATAAAAGACCTTCACCAATTCAAAAAAGAACTAAAAACATACCTTTTCACAAAACACTTTGAGATCCCCTACCAACAAAAAACCTCTCCAATACAATCACAGAAACACATTCACAGTTCTCAAGACAGAACAAATGATTAAACATAAGAAAGACACTTACTCTACTCTGCCTTACCCTACAGACAAAGATTTACACAAACAAATGGCTATATCTCTATTGTACATAATACCAGTAACTCAATTATGTTGTGATGACCTGTACATAGTTTGAATAGTGTTATTCTAGTTAATGTTCAAAACATGTTCAATGTAACTAAACGTGTACATAGTTAACACAAGTTCCATGTAAAATATACAGAAGTATATTGATTTTTGTTCGATGTGAACCGCCCCTGATCTCTGGAAGGGGCGGTATATAAGAAACTGTTAAATAAATAAATAAATTGGCCCCAGCACAGAGCCGCAGTTATTACCAGAGCACAATTACTACCTCCTGCACAGTTTGGCAATGTTGACACTGTGATCATGACTAGTGTGGCGGGCAGGGTTGCCAACCACCCCTATCTTTGTACAATGCTGCAGTAGGTGCGTGTGTATGTCTATTCATTGTTTCGTGGCAGCCTACACCTCTCTGGGCCTACAATGTCCCACTATTACCAGCATTGGCCTACAAATGTGCATAATGAGGAGCAAGGTATTGTGGGTATGGCCCGGGCAGGGAGGACTGGGCAGGATGCATCTGCAGAGGGTGTAGGGCAATGGCTGGGACATTGAAGTGCCCAAAACCACCACCTGCATGGACAAGGTGGCCACATCATGTCATGCTGTTAGGACACTCTCACACTGACCGAACAGTGGCCATGGCATGGCTATGTTCCCACATAGTGCTACATGGTATTTGTCTTAAGTGATATATGTGTGTTCCTTTTTTTGGAGGGCCAATCACTGGGGCACCTGCCGGGTGCCTGTGCTATACAACCCAGGTCTGGGTGTGCACAGTTCTACTGTGGACATGCAGGATAGACTGGCTAGTGGAGTGCTCATAGTTAGTTCATGCATGGCCAGGACATCTGGTGTGGTGCAGCAGGTACAAGCTGCCTGTGCCTGCTGCTGGTGAATGTCAGACCATGGTTGCGGGCTGGGGTACAGCTGTCATCCTAGAACTGGTGGGGGCACAGGGGAGGGGCAATGGACAGGTGGTCTACTGTAGTGCGCAGTATTGTAATGTACGCATGTTGCATCTTAGGCCTGTTACAGTGCATGCACATTGCAGAGCGCACAATAGCATGCGTGTCATCTGTTTGGGACGTGCGTTGTTACGTGCTATAATCTGACCACATATGCTAAGGTGCCTAGTCATATCTTATAAGACACATAGGAAGCTCTGTACGGTCATGCGTATCTAACTCTCTGCTATGTGTGTTCTCCGCAACGCGTGTACGACACAATGCGCATAGGACGCACTACTGCGTGATAATCTAACAGTCATGATGTCCACTTGGTGGAACATATTTGCATTGTGCTCATTGTGGGTTTTTGGGATAGTGGTTGCAACCATGCATGACACCAAAGTAGGATGTGGGTTTGGGTCCCACAGGTTCCTTTTCCTTTCTTTTCATTTGTTCTGCTCTCCTTACCATACAATGGCTCCAGCTTTGTCCCTTATCCACACACCCTTCCCTCTCTTCACTGTACACTGCAGTGTCCCCTCCATGCTGCCTATCCATCACATGCTAGCTGTTACATATGCTCCCTTTCTTTGGGCTGTCTGGGTGGGCAGGTGGTTCATTTATTTGGTATTGGTGTCAATGAGCTGTGTTTGGGCTCTTCAGTCTACCAGTTCAATTCCCTTTTACTCCTTTTTGGATTCCCTGCCCAATTTGCCCTTATACACACACCATCCACACAGCTGGTCCTTCAGAAAGACCCCTGATGCCCTTTCCATTATATTTGTTTATTCTTCCACATGCTGTTTCACTGCACACCATTTCATGGTGTGTGTGCCTGTGTTACTTGTGGCTCACATCCCCATTCCAGACTGAGTTATCAGCTGCCTGTGGTCTATGGCCTTACACCTATGGCTCCTTTTCTCATGTGGCACCATGTCTGCACATCCCTCAGCACGTCTTCTACTGTCAGCACGCCTTAGATTGCAACCCCTTCGGACGCGCTACTGCTTCCCATCCGCTGTGGTGTTCACGCGCGGTGGGTCCATGTTGCACTGTACCGCGCACTGTACTGTGCATTAGCGCCCTGTAACGCACGTTACCTGACACGGCTTGCTTTAACGATGCACCGCCCACTCCTTTATATGGGCATTCGTACCATAGCCGCGGAACCTAACGCAGGTATCATTACCGCGGTTTAGTAAACATACCCCAAAGTAGAAGAAAGGAAAAAATGAAAAGTAATGAGCCAGGATGAAAACAAACAAAGCATAAAAAGAAAAAAATAGACATACAGAGGATTTTAGCACATAGGAGCCATTTGGTCCACCCGGTCTGTTCATTTGTGCCTCCATCGTATGCTGTCACAAATCTTACCTGATCTGTGGTTTTCTTCCTGCATCTCACTGCAACTAAGTTCCCTTTATATCTGTCCCATGCATACTTGAAATCTGCCACTGTTTTGCTACTATATCCTCCATTGGACGCTTGTTTCAGGTAAGAGATTTCCTCCTATTAGTAGATTTCAATTTGCCAGACGTTGATTGGGATATCCCTACTGCAGTTTCATCTAGAAGTAGGAAGATCCTGGATTCTCTATAGGGAGAACTGTTCTGACAACTTGTAATGGCGCCACATTGGAGGGAGCAATACTGGACTTGGTGTTTACAAATGGGGAGTGTGTTTCTAATGTTTTAGTGTTTGTGAATTTTAAAATTTTGAATACCGTCTTAGACATGGGTCAGTATCAAAGAGGTTTAGAATAAAACAATATTCATTAAAATAAACAAACACCATTATTTAAAAATAAAAAATGGACAGTGAAGGGGGGACTGTATACCAATGATACACACTAGTCCTGTTCCCAATATCCTGGCTGGATATATTCAGGGGGAGAATTCCATAGGTACGATGCAAGAAAATAAAAAGCTGAGCAATGTGTAGATTCAAGACAAGCAAGAGATGGTGATGGGAGAAGTTTGAGACTAGAGTGTCCATGATGGACAGAAAGCAATCAAAGAAGAGGATACTAGGGAAACTAGTGTACAGTACCTTATATGAAAGCACAACGATTTTAAAAGGAAAGCAGTAAGGTAATGGCAGCCAGTGGTAACAGTGAAATAATGGAAACACATAATCATGTTTGAAGCACCTGCCAGAAAACCAATGGCTGTAATTTCTACCATTTGTAATTTTTTCAGAAGAGATGATCTGAGACCACAATCTATTGAGTTACAATAATTTAATCTTGAGCGCACTAGGGCATGCAACAATATTTGGAGATCCGCTACTGACAGATAAGGTTTAATGGACCGAATCCAATGCAGGGAGTAAAAGTTGAGTACACAGTAACAGCGACTTGCTGTTTGAATGAAAGATGTGTATCAAAGATAATACCTAAATACGTCAAGAATTTGACTAAGGGGATTGGAATAGCTGCAGCAGAGAAAGAGGAACTTCCATTACCCAAAGTGCCTATGATTTGGAAGGCCGTGTTCATGCAACCAATAGGCTACAGAGTTCAAGCAGGAATTTAAAAGAGACAGATCTGGAATAATAGTAGAGGAATAATATACAAGTAAGATGTCATCATCATAATAGAATCCACCAATACCCTGATCCTGGCCTAGTGTGGCAAGAGATGCTAAGAATATATTAAAAGGTGATGGGGAAAGCATGGAGCCTTGGGGAATGCCATAGGAAAAGGGTAAGTGC
Organism: Ichthyophis bannanicus; assembly: GCA_033557465.1. NCBI lineage: Eukaryota > Metazoa > Chordata > Amphibia > Gymnophiona > Ichthyophiidae > Ichthyophis > Ichthyophis bannanicus. The sequence goes on along the minus strand of CM066032.1, from coordinate 1,632,993,660 downwards.
AGCCGATGCCATGGAATTCTGAGTACAAACCCAAAACCAACAGAAAGGATGTGAACCACTGCAGCATAGTGCCTGTAATACCACTTCCAATAAGTGCTGGAGCAAAAGAGAGTGATTAATTACAAAGAAACATAGAAACATAGAAATATGATGACAGAAAAAGACCATATGGCCTATCTAGTCTGTCCTTCCATATCAACAACTACAACAGTCCCCTTTTTTCCTTTAGAGATCCTCTGTGTTTGTCCCATGCTTTTTTTAATTCAGTTACTGTCCTCATCTCTACCAACTCCACTGGCAGACTATAACACGGATCCACCACTCTTTCCGTAAAGAAATATTTCCACAAATCACTCCTGAATCTATCCCCCTTCACCCTCATCCCATGTCCCCTCGTAGCAGAACTTACTTTCAATTGAAAGAGGCTCTCCCCCTAAACATTTATGCCACGGAGGTATTTAAACATCTCAATCATATCACCTCTATTCCGCCTTTCATCTAAGGTGTACATATTAAGATCCTTAAGTCTGTCCTCGTATGCTTTATAATGAAGACTACTAACCATTTTAGTAGCCACCCTCTGCACCGACTCCATCCTGTTCACATCCTTTTGAAGGTGCAGTCTCCAGAATTGCACACTATACTCCAAATGAGGTTGCACCAAAGACTTATACAGAGGCACTATTACCTCCTTTTTTCTGCTAGCCATTCCTCTTCGTATGCACCCAAGCATCCTTCTAGCTTTTGCCGTCGCCTTTCTACCTGTTTAGCTACTTTAAGATCATCAGACACAACCACGCCCAAGTACCACTCTTCTTTAGTGGACAAAAGTACTTCACCCCCTATACTATATTGCTCCGTTAGATTGCTGCAGCTCAAATGCATGACCTTACATTTTTTAACATTAAATCCCAGCTGCCAGATTCTAGACCATTCTTCAAGCTTAGCTAGATCCCTCCTCGTGTTATCTACACCTTCCTGGGTGTCTCTACTCTAAGGCCGACTATAAATCAAGCAACACTAATAGAGCTGATCTATAGGAATCCAGATTTGCACGAAGCTCACTTAGCAGGCAGTGATAGCTGTTTCAGTACTATGTTCCTTATAAAATCCTGATTACCTGGATGGGTGATCATTTGATGTGCAGTAATCACCAGATGGTGCACTTCAATATTAGGACATGGGTGGAGATAGTTCATTCAAAAGCATGGGTCCTGGACTTCAGTAAAACTAACTTTGCAAAGATGGGAATGCCTAAAGGAATTATTAGCTGGATGGGAACATCTGGGGGAAGTCAAACAATAGTGGGCAAAAATGAAAAGAGGTATTTTAAGGGCAACAAACTTTGCGTAATTGGAAGTCAGCATTAGAGTGGGGGCAGAAGCAGTAGATTGTGCAAGACAAAAACTGCATGGTGGCATAGGCTTGGGGAGATAAAAGTGGTGACATCCTTCCTTCAAATGGTAGGAAACCCAGCTTTTGAGCCTGGACTTGGCAAATCTAGATTTTTGGAGTAGAGGGAGAATGGATGTAAAGATCTTGGCCAATTGTTAGCTCTCAACAAGGGCGTGTTTCTGAGTTTTTTGCAAGTCAAAAAGATGTGGTAATTACCCAATTCTCCCATACCCATACCCCCAACCCACCCTCCACCCTAATGCTGCCCAAGTCCTGCCCCTAACTCCACCCAAGCCCCTCCCTGGAGGCAGAGACACTTCCTGTTCACATACAAGGCGGGTATTTGCTGTTGTCATGGCTTTTCTTCTGCCTGCAGTGATGGGATCCCCATGGGCAGACTGCTACCTAAGGATTGCAATCATTATAAAGACCCTTTCTGTCTGCCCATGATCCTTGTAGGAAGACAGCAAGAGCTTTTCAATGATTGCAGCTGGTAGGCAATAGGTTGTCCATGGGGATCTCAGCCCCCGCGGGCAGAAGAAGAAGAGAAACTATCACAGCAAAGACCCCTCCTGTCTCCTGTGGGCAGACAGGAGGGATCTGTGCTGTGATTGCACTGCTCTTCTGCCCATGGGGGATGGGATTCCCATGGGCAGCCTGCTGCTTACAGGCCTTCCCCTACTTCTGCCTGTGGGAGATTGGATCCCCATGGGCCGAAGTAGGGGAAGCCCTAATCACAGAGCAGAGTTTTGGTGGGGCCATGGCCCCTATGCCCCTGCTTTCCGACATCTATGTTTAATACAGTTTTTGCAGATTCGCCACTATTGCTTGGAGCTTTGCTTGCAAAGAGCCCAGAAGGAGCAAAGCTGTTGAAAACTGATGTGGATTTCCAAGGGGTAAATCGCTATTGGAGCAAACTCACTATTTGGTAGCAAATTTGGAGGGATTTGGGGGATAATCCATACTTAGATAAATTGGCCCCTCACTTGGTTTGCAGCTTGTCGTGCTGTGCGGGCTTGTGTGCATCAGTGATGTTGAGAGCTAAACTATCAGTAGTTTAACTATTGGCAGGGTCTCCCAAGATGGACAGGTCTCAGCTGAGGTGCCAGACCAAGACAAACCACCTATTTGGGCAGCAGCAGAATGGGATAGTGTTGACGGCAGAGGATCACATTTCTATGACAACGGCAACAACACCAAACTTAAACTGCGCGGAGGAAAGGCCCGGCAATCTACTTCTGTATCTTGCCATGAAAACCCAATGGATAGTTACAACAAAACAAATTGTGCTATAGTGCTGGAAGATGAGACCCCCAGGTCGGAAGGCACTCAACTAGCTACTGGGGAAGAGCTGAAGACTTCTCAGAGTAAAGCCAGCATTTATGATGTGCTTGGATCAAAGCCCTCGGGACGTCTGACTGCTGATGTAGCTGCGCATGAAATGAGAATCAGAAGCTGTAAAGATGTCTTACACATTGGAACATGGAACATACGAAGCATGAACCAAGGGAAGTTGGAGGTGGTCAAGAATGAAATGGAATGTGTACAACTTGATCTGTTGGGTATCAGCGAACTGAAATGGACTGGCATCGGGCACTTTGCATCAGATGATCACATGGTCTACTATGCTGGAAATGAAAGACAAAGAAGAAATGGTGTTGCATTTATAATAAAGAAGAAACTTGCAAAAACTGTAATGAAATACAATGCAGTCAGCGAACACTTAGGGGTATGTTTACTAAAACCCCGGTAAAGTGTGGGCCGTGGTAGAGTGCGGGTGCCATATAAGGAGTGGGCGTTTCGCGCTGAAGAAGGAAATCCTTGATTTGCATATGCGCTAAGGTGCGCGGCGCCCATATGCGCCCCGCACTTTACCGCATGAGGTGGCTGCGCGGGAGGAATAAGTGGCGTGCTGGTGTGCAAACTGGAGAGCAAAGCTACAGCACAATGGTTTAAACACTGACCAATGGTGCTGGGATCAGGTGTTCGATCCCCCACAATGCAGACAGATGGCTGAGGTGCTATTTTAGGAGGCATATAAATAATGGGCATCATAAGGCGGCACGCTAATGTTTTTTGAGGTAATTTAATACTGGGTGGCATAAGTGGCGCACGGATGTTAAGACAAAAGAGCAGAGCCACAGCACAATGGTCAGAACATTGACCAATAGTACAGGGATCAGGGGTTCAATCCCCCACAGTGCCCAATGAAGACAGCTGGCTGAGGTGTTATTTTAGGCGGCATATAAATAATGTGCGGCATAAGGCGGTGCGTTGCTGGGCATAAAGCATCGCGCTACTGGTTTCTGAGGCATGTTAATACAGGGAGGCATAAGTGGCGTGCTGATGTGCAGTCAGGAGAGCAAAGCTACAGCACAATGGTTAGAACACTAAAAGAACACCAACCAATGATGCAGGGATCAGGGGTTCGTTCCCCCACAGTGCCCAATGAAGACAGCTGGCTGAGGCATTATTTTAGGCATCATATAAATAATGGGCGGCATAAGGCAGCGTGCTAATGTTTTGAGGCATGTTAATATTGGGAGGCATAAGTGGCGCACTGATGTGAAATCAGAAAAACAGAACCACAGCACACTGGTTAGAACACTGACCAATGGTACAAAGATCAGGGGTTTGATCCCCCACAGTGCACAATGAAGACAGCAGGCTGAGGTGTTATTTTAGGAGGCATATAAATAATGGGCGGCATAAGGCGGAGCGCTAATGTGTTTTTCAGTCTTTAATACTGTGCGGCATAAGTGGCGCACTGATGTTAAATCAGATGAACAGAACCACAGCACAATGGTTAGAACACTGACCAGGGATCAGGGGTTTGATCCCCCACAGTGCACAATGAAGACAGCTGGCTGAGGCAGTACCTGTTAGAGGTAATATTGCTTTAGGAGTTCCTTATTGTATATTTGTGGAATTATTACTGCTAGCAAATGCACTCTCAAAGCAGTGTAACAGAACGTGGCCCATAAGTTACCCCAGAGGGCACATGTTAAAATGCAATGTCCGCCATGGCACCCTACAATGTTGCTGAAAGTGTAGCCAAGGGTGCCATATGAGGCAGGGAAAGGTGAGAGCACTGTCTCTGATGGCAGCACTGTGCATTGTAACGTATGGAGATCGTAGGATAGGTGTGCTGACCCAGGTCTGCCATCCTTGATTTAGCAGGGAGGGGCTGCAGACAGGCCCTGGCGACTGATATCAACAGGGGGTCTGAGTTAATCTCATATTGTAATCAGTCGCCAGGGCCTGTCTGCAGCCACTCCCTGCTAAATCAAGAATGGCAGACCTGGGTCAGCCATTCTTGATGTAGCAAGGAGGGACTGCAGACAGTCCTTGGCGACTGATATCAACAGGGGATCAGAGTTAATCTTTTCTTGTAAACTGCCCTATTACCTTTGGAGACTGAAATCAGAAGAGTAATACTGCTCCATGAAATACAAGCTCTGGGGAAAAAGCCAATACTCCTATGTCATGTATGCTGACAACTGGTGAAGACAGTGAATGATGGTGCCGTGGTTATGGGTTGAATGTTCCAGTGAATAAGGTTGGCAGAGGTATGTCATTTTTCTGTGTGCAACTGTACAGCAATCTGTGATGCCATCTTAAAAGAACCACACCCTTGTGTCAGATATTAATGCACCTTTTATGGTGCGTCAGAAGGCACATCCTAAACATACGTTGTCAGCAAAGGCAAACTTAATTGTCCCCAAAGGCCATGTTGAAAGGCTGTCAACTCCCAAGGCACTATCGTAGGCACCCCATAAGCTGCCTGAATCGAAGGTGTGCCAGAAGATGCCCCAAGGATGTATAGGTGAACTCAGAAATGTTACCCAAGAGCAGTTATATCCCCCAATTTGAATGGCAAGGGAGGTATGTGCCAAACACACACGTAACACAAACACTGCACAGAGCTATAAAGAAAGACAATACAAAAGTCAACGAAGGATGTAGAACAGTTGATGGACTGCAGAAATCAGCTCCAGCCCATGTGGCAGCCATAAAAATGGACAAACATATTCTGGGCAGCTAGAGCCATGCACAGAGTGATGTTAATGTACCATGCTATAATGACAGTGTGTGACAGAGGATGGGAAGATGTGGGCAGCAGAGGAGGCTGAAATGGCAGATTAGGTGAAATATCAGGATGACTGTGGAGTAAAAGTGCTATGCAGAGCACACACAGGAGAGGCAAGCAGGGAGAGCTGCAATGTAGGAATGTGTAGGAGGTCAGGACGTGGGTTATCAGCATGCACATCAGGGTAGGATGGCACACAGCTGCCAGACAGAAGATGGACAGAAGGATGGGTCGCAACTCAGATGAGGGTACAATATGCTCACAGCACAGATCAGCACAGATATGACTGTCATACAAATATTAACCACTTTTGCAGGACAAGCATACAAATACAAGACAGCAGAGCGGAAGCACACCGACGACCACTACCACAAATGGCAATGCCTAAACCGGTAGGCCATACCACCAATGTTACCTCATTAGCAAAGGTTGCATAAAAAAAGAGTGCAGGGCAGTAAACAAAACGCCTGCTGGCTTTCAGGACAAGCAAACACCCAAAGTAATCATGAGCAAATGCACATGCAGATCTGCTAAGTACAAATCAAATTGCAGTCTGTATTTGGGACCTGGGACACATGCACACACACAATGAAATGTTCTGCAGTGGATACAGCATGCAAATGAGGGAAAAACTAAACCACAAGGGCAGCAGAGGACGCTCTGTGGATCAGGTGAATAATCTGGATCAGGACAGGAGAAAGCTCAACATGTAATCAGGTGTAACACACACCACCTGAATCACAGCAATACCAAACCCCCAGGTGCACTGCCATGTAAACACCCTAAAGTGAGACACCTATGAAAAAAAGAATATGCGATGGCTATGCAGCACACAGGATGCACCTTGATGTACAGTGAAGAGAGAGAAGGGTGTGTGTAGAGGTGAGGAACCTGGTGGTACCTCATGGTACAGTTAGCAGAACAGAAAAAAAATGATACAGCACATGTGGGGATCAAACCTGAAAACTACAGACTAAAAACACATGACTGTAGCCACTCCCAGAAACAGCACACTGAGCACACTGTAACACAAATACCCCAAAGGGAGGGTGTGTATAGCAACCTTTAATACCCAGTGAAGTGACATATGTATGGCAGATACACAGCTGCCACTGTACAAGGATGTGAGCACAGGTGGCACATGTACATGACCAGCAAATGGCCATAGACAAGTGTCAATGTGCTCAAAGAGTGGAGGAATAACCTAGTGTTAAGAAAACTGGCTTGGCCCCCAAGCAACCACTGATCAATTCACACTAGCACTCCATGTGGCCTAGGGCAAGTCACGTAACCCTCCATTACCTTGGAACAAAGACCAGTTAATCTTCATCCAGTGACATTGACAAGAAAACTATGCAGTCTCTGGGTCACAAGGAGTCAGGACTGATACAAAGGCACACATTGCATTGCATGTTTGTCGTCATGATCAATCAGCAAAAGAGACAAATGTCTGTCAAATACATATCTTTATTTGGTTTATACATCACAGATAGTGTAGACAGTGCCATCATAATATCAAGGTGAGTGCATCCCTGTTGAAATAACGAAACACTTTTAGCAGGCCACAAATCCACCTCCTACAGAAAGGTTACTTGCTTGACCACAAATGAAGGGCAGGAGATATAATGTGCATCCGGTGCATACTATGCACTGGGCAGCAGACCCCCAGCACCCACCTGCTGCCGCATGCTGCAAATGTGTTATGCACATATGAGTGCATGTAGAGAGTTGGCGCTGCATGTTGAGGACCCAACACAGATCATCTGTCCCTCAAAACATATCCATCTGGCAACACAGGAGGCAAACAAACTAAAAAAGCATATGTTGTTACAATGTTTTAATGTGAAAAACACGCTCTGAAAGTAATGTTTGAGCTCTCACCTAATGCCTGATCTAGGAATCAAAGCTGCAACAATGTAGACACAAACAATCCTCAAAATCACAATGAGCATATGCTAACAGGTAGCACAGGCACATGAACACAGACAGAATACAAATTAAATGACCTTCAGAAACCTACAGATATAACACCATGAAGGAGGTGCCCCTGCACCTTTTGTTGAGTATACAGTGTTTGGCCACATATAGCATGATACATGGAATGCACAATTGAAGACGTACAACGGTCACCCACACTGCCACGCTCCAAACATAATGTGGCAATGTGAGTGTCCCTACCACAGGGCATAACCAGGATCGTGCACATGGGAAATGCAAGGTGTTTACATACATGCAGACTGTCACGTCTGCACACTAAACAAACACAAGAACCAGCATCTGAAGAAGGAAATGATGGCCAAACATCTTACACGGAACTACACAGAAGCCATAGGTCCACATGTTGTGTCTCACAAACATAGTCGGTCATATGCACAAGCACCATCCACATTGCAACATGATACAGTGATGCCACACATGCACCTAAACACCCTTGGCTCATTGAAAACATCAATCCAAGATGGTGGTGTGCTTGAAAGCATTGTTGAGGTAACATCTGTATCATGTGCAGGTGGAAAGCAGGTGGACATAGACAATAGGAGTGCTCCATCGTTGGCTCTATGCCAAAAACATGGTTGTATGCTTGAGTTGAAAGAAACAGATGAGCGTATCCTGGGTGCCATGTCACACCCATGGCCAAAACTTAAAAATAGCACAACTGTGTAGGAATGCAGCACCTACAGTGTCCATGTCATTCACTGCTGCACACGGGGGGAACACTGTCCAAAGTCAAAATAGTATGTGCAATCCAACAGGTCAGGTTAAAAGTGTTCGTGCAACTATGGCCATGAATAGTCAAGTGTCACATTTCAATATGCCACAGTCCTTGAAAGTTCATGTGTGTCCTCTACAATGAGCAGGACTCCCTGCAAAACCATCGCACCAACAGTGCGTTGAACACCTCTGTCATGGGGAAATCAGCAGGTCAAGAGTAATACTGTCCATCACAGTCATGTGTCCTACTCTCAGAGGTCAAACATCCAATGGCTCACTTTCTCCTTTAAAAGTTCCATGGTGTTGTTTCCTCCAACAGGTGGGTGATGGTGACACCAGATGCACTGTAATAGATGTGTCTGGTATGTATTCTGCCCTGTGTCAGGAGAGGATAAGTATGGTATTGTTAGACACCTTGGAAAAACAGCACACATTGCACACCATTACACCTTAGGAAATACAGAAGAAAGGGATGCAAAGGCACACATTACATGATAGCAATACTCAACAAAACAGTTTTGGTGACATCATTAATCATAAACACACACACGGGTGTAACATGGATATGGGCATGTCCATGCTTATGTCACACAGGTGTCTCACAGCTACACACGACATGCATCTGTTTATGTGAACATAGAGGAAACATTACATGCACATGAGACAAATATGAGATCATCAACAGGTAAAGACAGATTTAATTCCACAAATAACAAAGGAGCAACCTACCTTGTGTGTGCATCAGGTGTATGTCATCAATCCCTTGACCCACTAAACAGCAATATCAGGTCACAGTGAAGGAAGACAATCACAGCAGAACGTGTAGAATCACCATGTCAAGCCACTGTTGATGCATGTCCACATTATGTTCATATCTGAAACAAAGTAAAGGTGTCCAACAGTGGTGACTCAGAACACAACACATGTTGATAATGCTAAGGTAAACAGCACTACGGAAGAGGTAGCACAGTCACAACTGCCCCCCAGGTGCATAGACCCCTCACAGCACATGATAATGTACTATGCCTGAACACTGTCTCATCACACAGGCAACCTATAAACACCCACCCACAAAGTATGCAAAGTTCTGCGTGCCAGCTACAACACATGGCCTGTATGTGCACTAGTGGAGCGTTGTAGATATAAAGGCCCAGTGAACCTGCAATGATACCCTGTTGTTGGCTGATGGTACAATGTTGGGGTAGGGAGCAAGTGTAGGCAAACACAAGAAAACATTAAACTACACACACATGCAGGTCTGTTGTACATGTCGCATGTAGAGTGTGGCAGAGGACATGCTCAACACAAACACATGGGGATATGTGTGACAACACCAAGAGATGGGTTATGGAGGCTGAAGTGAAAAACAAAAAAACACAACATCTGCCCAATATGATAGAGCAATGAAGACATGTTCTTCCCCTGACTGCAGGCACACACAATGTCGCTGTAGATCCACCTACCCCAAATCAATGCATTTTGGGTGATGTACAGTCACATGCCAATGCACCACAGCAACAGCATCCGCACAAACTATGTCCTGTGCAGTGGGAAACACAAGAGAAGCAAACATATGTCATGTTCTAGCTGAGCATCACACACTGCACCTTCTTGTCCCCAGCTCTCATACCCCACAACATCACCTAATGATTGACTGCTCTCTATCACAATGTATAGATCTCTCACATGTGAGAGGCAGCACGGAGGTGTTGCAGGCTATCTACAGGTGTCCGTAATCACTCTGTCCCCTCCCGTACCTCTCTGTTGTTGTACACACAGATCAATAGAGAGGTCTGCTACCACCATGTTTGCACCTCATCCCAAAGGCCGCAATATTAGCCCTGATCCACTATATTGGCAACAATGCCCCCTCTCCTTGTTTAGTGTTGTTCCAATGTTGTATGTTAACCCACTGACAATTGCTGAAACACATTTGAAAAATGCAGGTGCGCCTCCTGTATCCACTGACCAAATACATATCCTGGTGTGTACATCTCATACCTTGAATAATATTGACAGCTATTTGCTGGCAATGTCTGCGTCATGTCAGAAAAACCACAACCCCATGTATGTGTGTAAGCAAACCATGATGGCTGCATGCCATCCCACTGTGTGTTAGTGAGAATGTCCAAGCATGGATAGCCTATATGTGCACCTCAGAAAAATAACTCTCACATAATTGTGTGTTTCTATGCTGACAGAACCCTCCCTTTCTCGGTTCCGCAATCTATTTGTTGATATGGACTGTACTCTCCTGCCCTACTCACATACACAGCCTGTAGCTGACGCATGATGGCATATGTTGAGATAGTATCAGCAAGATATGCCATGTACTCCCTGAAAAACCTGGTCAACCACAAGCCACCCACACATTCAGCGCTCCACCTGCCTACTGTAACCCACCTCTTGCTGATATGGTCCGGATCACCTCTGTATGTGTGTAGATATGCAACACTGCACTGAAGGTCTATTCGCCAACAACAAAATGTAGCAATACTACCCCCCTGGCTGGACAATGCACAGATTCCCATCCTTCAACATGTCCATGTCATGGCTGCGTGTTGACCTATACATTCAGACACACTGTAGGGTGACATTAACACCCCTCACATATAGTTCTTAACATCCTGAGATACTAGTACTAAGCATGTGTCTTGTGCTATGTATGACCTTTTGCGACAAACATAACAAACACACACACATAGCCAGATGACAGGAGCTTAACAACCAAAAAAACACCACAAACGTGTATAATATAAGCTCACCACACTGGACAACTGACCCCAAACGTGGACTGCCCTCCCACTGTGAACATCCCACCATATGGCTGACACTGTGCTCCACCCATATCATCACAAAACATCATTGGTTTTGCACAACAGCAGCTGCTATCACAAGCAGCCACTAACTGTGAATGTGACCTTCAAAACCTCACACAGGCGTATGAGCAAACACCCACATCATCTGCCAGCAACTGCTGTTGTGCACTGGCCACATTGTTTGTCGCACACTCATGCCTATATGTGACGTTTGCATTATCAGTAAAATGTTAATGCAGTGTGGCATCCAAATTATATCTTTACATAAACATCAACCTCTATAACCATAACACACATAGGATAACACATGAGTGTGGGTAGGTAATACGTACATGAGAAGATCTCTGCAATCAACCTCCGCCTGACTGCTGTGCCCTCCCGTGTGTCACCACTGGCACGTACAGGGGGGCACATTGGATCTTCCTCCAGATCCTCATTAATCTCTGCAGGGATATCGTGCCTGAGAGCAATGTTGTGCAGGATGCAACAGGCAATGATTATCTCAGCAACAGTCATTGGCTTATATTGTAAGGCCCCGCCTGACCTATCCAGACACCTGAAGCGACTCTTCAACACGCCAAAGGTGCGCTCTATGACTGAGTGGCTGGAGGCATGGGCCTCATTGTACCTCCGCTCTGCACGTGTCCGTGGCTGATGTACAGGGGTCAGCAGCCAGGGGCGACACCCATATCCTGCATCACCTGCAAAAAGAAATGTTGCATGACAATGTGGGAGTTAATGTTCAACATAACTGACAGTTGTTTAGACATAAGAAACAAATGCAAAACACATTCTGACAGAAAGATATAACAGCACAACTATTCAGCTCTCAAAAATATACATATGCTGACAGAAAAGGACCACATGGCCTTTCGAGTCAGTACACTCATGGCAAATACTGCAACAGTTCCATCTATAACTTTACAGATCGTGTGTGTGTGCGACATGCGTATTGTAATGCAGTTATTGTCCACATCGGCATCACCGCCAATGTGAGACTATACCAACCATCCAATTATCACATTTTCAAAGTTTATGTCTGAACAGTAACCAAGGGAAAACATGCTGCCATGTGAGGGAGGCACACACCCAGAACATGTATGCCATGGAGGCTTGGCAAAATGTAAACCATATCACCTATATACATCCTGTCCTATAAGGTCAACATATCAAGATCAGTTAGTCTATCTCCTTATGCTGTATATTGCTAACCGCAAATTGCTATAATAGCCATCCTCTGCACTGTCTCTATCCTGTTCACATCCTTTTGAAGGTGCGGTCCTCAAACCTGCACACTGTACCCCTCATGACTTTACACCAAGGACATATACATAGGCACAGTATCTTCCTGTGTAGCTGTTGACAATACCACTCTGTATGCACCCACTTAGCCCCCCTGCTCTAGCCGTCCCCTTTCCATAATGTTAATCTACATGAGGATCGGCAGACAAAATGAGGCTAACTTCCGCTCATCTACAGTAGCCAAAGGTCCTGCACCCCCTATATTGTGTTGCACCTCTGCTGTGACATAGCCAAGATGCATGACCATACATATCCACACGAGTGCTCACTGCTGGAAAGCACAAAACCATCCATCAGATATTACCAGACACCTCCTCATATTATCTAATGCCTCCTGGGTGACAACTCCAGTACAGAGTGAGTGGGTGAACCGAACACACACATGACAAGGGTTAGTTGTATGGATGAGCAATAACTTCAATGCTAAATGACATACAAACATTAGAGGACAATTAACCATCATGACAGGTGTATTTGAAGGGCAACCCCCCCCCAACGAATGTGCGCAGTTGCTACAAACACACACTATGAGGGATCCAGCAACAGCATATTTATTTATTTATTTATTTATTTACATTCTCTTATATACCGCGCTATTCTGCATCAGTGCGGTTTACATTGAACAAACTGAAATTACATTAAACAGGGCATTATAACTTGGAGATAACTATTTTACAGGGAACATGGGCTATGGAGGGTTAAGTGGCTTGCCCAAGACCACAAGGAGCACCTGTGGGACTAGAAACCCCAGTCCTTCCGGCCCAAGGTTGCTGTCCTCTAGTGGGATTTGAACCCCCGACCTTCCGGCCTGAAGTACCTTGCCCCAACCACTAGGCTACTCCTCCATATGCATAGCCATATGCACAGGGGTGTCGTCACATGTACACCATGTGCATGTTAGGATCATATAATGTTATGATCCTGATGGTCTATGGTTGTGTCTATTTACTGTTACTATACATCTATACCCCTGTCATAATATAAACTCACAACAGTCCTCTATATAGCATTGCTCATATGTAAACTGCATTTTTAAACAAATAAAAGGTTGCTACATATGTGATTAAAACTAAAGAAATGTAGAAAGACATACAAAGATTACTACTCATGACATACTCACCCAGCAATATACAGTCGGCATAACGGCCGCCCTCAAATTGTGTGAATAGTGTCGAGTGATGCAGGATATAGGAGTCATGGGTGGACCCTGGAAACCTGGGGACCACATTCAGAATATGCAGATTTGCATCACATACAACCTGAACATTCAGGGAATGGTAGTGTTTGCGGTTGCGGAACGCTACCTCCCTGTCTCTAGGCAGGACCAGGGCAACATGTGTGCAATCAATAGCTCCCATCACGTGTGGTATCCCGTCTAAAGCCTCAAAGGCCTGGTTCAGGGTCCCCCATTGTTGCCTAGTGTGGGGAAGGGCTATGTAATTCCCCACCCGGCTGACCATGGCACGCAGTACTTGGTGGAGACATCGTGAGAAGGTGGGGCGGCTCATGCCACCCACTGCAGCCACAGATGACTGGAAACAGCCAGAGGCAAAGAAATGTAAGGCAGCAAGGAGCTTGACTAAACCTGGTATTGCATGGGACCGATCAGTCAGGGGCTCGAGGTCAGGTCTTAGATCCTCATAGAGCTCCCTAATAGCCCTTGTGCTCAGTCGGTAAAGGGAGATGACCTGGTCCTCACGCATGTCCTGGAGCTGGGCCCTGGGCCTGTAGAGGCGAGGCTGCCGAGCCTGCACCTCAGCACGCCTTCTGCGCCGTGCACACAGAGCACCTGCCTGGACCGCCTCCACAGCTGCAGGTCTGTGTTGCTGCGGGACTACACCCATGCCCTGTGCCTCAGCCCCATGGACACCATCTCCCCTGTCCTGCAACCGCAGCATCTGCCCACGTCTCAGGACACATGCAGCAACATAAATAGCTGCCATAAACTCCTCCCGTCCAACTACACAAACACACTTTAACACCCACACAAACCTCCCTAAACAGTGTACAACTTACAAACCACACCAGACAATACATACACAAGACAATATAATAACCAATACAAACAACACCAATACAATCCACACCTACAACTGCTTATACTCTCGTCCTTCCTCTCAGCAACCACACTCCTACTCTTCTTCGCCTACAACCCTCAACGTGGCCAAGGTTTTCACGTTTAATTATTGGTATCTTTTGGGGGCGTTTGCGGGCAATGCGCATGCACAGTTGATCGCATGCGATGCTTGTGCGTCGCGCGCGTGCGCGACTCTACGCATGGGTGTCCGTCTGTGCGTGGCCACACGCGCATGCGCGTCGACGTGCACATGCGCAAAACGCACACAGACACCCATGCGGTACTCGCCGTAATGCGCATGCGTAATGTTACACATGCGTATTACAGCGTCTCTTGGCGCATGTGCGTGTGTCCGCGTACAGACACCCATGCGTAGGCGAGCACGCGTGCGGTGCACGAGCGCCACGCCCGCCCAATTGCGCATGTGCATTGAAAAACACGTGTCTAAACCCTATAAATAAGCCTGCACACGTGGATCACGTTGAGGGTTGTTAGAGGAGTTAGAGTTAGAGAGAGTGTTATAGAGAAAGTCAGAGACAGACACAGTGGTGGGACTAGTGCACAGGAAAAAAGTAGATTTAGAGGTAAAGAGAGCTATAGGGAGAGAGGCTGTGGTGGGAGCAGTTCAAAGGAAGGAGGGAGAGAGGCTGTTTTGGGAGTTGGGCAGAGGAGAGAGGGAGAGAAAGAGAGTTAGGAGCAGTGTAGGTTCTTCTGTTTGTGCTTGTATAATTTAAAAGTGTCCTTTTTTATTGTGTCTTGTACTGTGTCCTGTATTGTACTGTTTCTGATTTCTGTATTGCGTTCAGTGTTTTGTTGTGTTTCATTGAGTGGTGGTGTGGTGAGAGGAGCGTGTGCAGCATAGGGAGATGGAGAGGGAGATGGAGAGAGAGAGGGAGAGAGAGGGTGAGGGTGAGGGTGTGGAGGATGTGGGGCAACCTGTTGGTGTTGAGACACCCAGGGCAGAGACTGCACATCCTAGGGAGGAACAGGCAGGACCATCTGTTGGGCCCCAGCCTGCACAGTACAGCCAAACTGGAAAAAGAAAAAGGATACCTGTGCCTGGTCCACAGAGGGAAAAGAGCTTTAAGGTTCAATGAGAGGGAGAACCATATTCTACTCTCACATGTCATAGAGAACTATGACCTATTATTTGGGTGGCTCAGCAGCCGCACAACTGTGGCCACCAGAATGGCAGTGTGGGAGGAGGTGCGTGCTGCACTGTCGGAGGCAGGGGGCCCCCCACGTGATGTAGAAAGCCTCAAAAAGAGGTTTTCCGATATTAAAAGAGAGGTGCGGCAGCACATGGTCGCCGAGAGACAACATGCTCTTGGCACAGGTGGCGGGGGCCCCTTTATACCATCACTCTCACCCCTTGAACAAGAGCTGGCAACAAGATTGGGCCACATCTATCTCCGTGGACTGCCTGAGGCCCTCGACACGGCACATCCTCACGCAGGTATGTATACTAACTGTCAGGTATAAATACATGTGTAAAATGTCCCTTCAGTACACGTCAGTCATGTGCACAGACACTCCCATACCTGTGACCCAATCCCCACCATGTTGCAATCCTGGTGGCACATGTGTGTGATATACCCCTGCACAACCTGTGTTGGTGACATGTCCTGGGGCAACATTCCAAATGTGTCCCTCAACCCATCACCCTCCCTATCTGTCTCAAAAAATACCACACACGAGTCATTACCCTACCACCACACCTGTGATTGCCAACCAACGTATGATGGTGAGGGCCATTGATCAGGTTATGTTTATGTGACATACTATCTGCACAGTGCTATATGTGCTTCTCAGTGGGCCACAGGTGCTGGCTATTTGCAGTCTGCGGCACAATGGGTCACTGCCAAACACATCTAGCAATGAGCAGATAATATGTCAGAAGAAAATATGCTCTATGCATAATCAAACAAAGACATACAATGTATGGCAAAAAACATGTGTAAGGGTGGTGTATCAGCAGGCATGTGTGGACATATGCTGCATAGATGGGGAAAGGGATGTGATGGTGACACATGTGGAATGGGACCAGGAAAAGCAACATGGCAAACATGCAATCTGTGCATGGCCACATCACACACATGTGCCCCAGCAACAGGTACATGGTGTGGATACACATGTATGGGAGGGTGTATTGGGTCATGTATGCAGCACACATGCACGTACCCACACCATCATGTCTGTGGTGTCTATAGCACACACGTATACAGATGTGGATGGTTGATACATATGTGTGCTCTCTCTGATTGTTCACAATGCAGGTGACTACAGTGAAATGGGGGCTGAGGAGGAGGAGGAGGAGGAGGTGGTGGAGGAGGAGGAGGAGGTGGACATCACAGTCCCAATGAGTCTGGTGGAGGCCGAGGCTGCTGTCTCAGGGGGCAGCACAAGTGCTGGTGATGAGCCCCTGGAGCCACCCGTACCCAGCAGAACTACACTGGGGCCATCAGCAATGGAGGACAGCCAACAACCCAGGCCGCCAGTAGGCATGGATACACCTGACCCTGATGTGATGATGGCGGAGTTGAGGGCCCACGGCGCATCAGCACGTCGCGATGCTGAAGGTGGGTGACAAAAGAGTGTCGCAACCACAACACAGAAACCACTAGTCTCTAGTTGGTGTTTGTGTGGTGGATGTTGCAACATTACTTCCACAGATGTTACATGTAGGGCTCATGTAGATGGGATGTTGTTTGGGAAAAAAAGGGTGTGGGGTATAATAGATGATGTTATTGTGTCACACAACAGAACAGCCTAAGGTCAGGTGACACCCACAGATGCAGACCTAAGAGGAATGGTGTTTAAGGTCCAGCACGTTGTCAGTTAATAAATAAATACAAACATTGGCCTTGCAACAGTCTGCCTCATTGCAGACACCCAGATGTCTTGTAAACAACAGGATGACAACTAACCCATAGCCATAAAAAAAAAAAACATATATAAAGCAATTTAACCTTCCTCTGTGATGTAACGTCACAAAGTCTCCATTCCCCACAGTCTGCATCTGCAGGTGAGAAAAAACATAGCATATGCATAGAGCTGAGCAAATGTGTAAGGTCACCCATAGACAAGGATTTACAGAGGTGACTAAAGCGTACAGAAATAACTTCTGGGTTTGTTTGGAAAACACATACCGCAATTCTACCTGTACGTCAACAAATAAGATAGACTGCAATGCAGACAGACAAGGCCACCAACATGTCCCCTTCCTGTAGCTCAACCTATCAATCACAAGATTGCATAGGTTGTGAGCATGGGCGTCCCAGTGAGATTGCGGGGCTATGTGCCAATACTCTGTGATGGTCCCCATTTTCATAAGTGCCATACTTGCAATAAGTGTAGTATGTAACCATACAGTAATGAGTATGAAACATGTCTATTAATGAGCATATGGATAAAGAAGGACTAAAACCTTTACCAATTACTGTACTGCAATGCAAAATGCAAGACACATGAGGAACTACAACAAATTATGCCCATGTAGAGACCATATCATACACCACGTATCCTGACACCATTACCAGGATTCTCAGATCACCATATCCAACCTATGAAACTGCAACACTGACAATATTCCACCAAGACTTTACAGAACATACTGCGGAACGAGAACAATTGACAATGTCAAATAGGAATAACATAAACAAAATACCTCAGCTCACGTACAAAATCAGAACATACATCATCCTAAAACAAGCAAACACAATTCACATACAGCAAGCCAATAATTGTGCTTGGAGCCACAAAAGGCAAACATGGAATGTAATACAACACTGTAGAAGTAAATATATAAATGGAATGGGAAGTAGCGATATACAAATCTATGACCAATCGGTACAGTGATACATACATTGTCCCTTGCACCAAACAAAAGTAAACCACATAATGATGCACAATATGTAAAGCTTCCATATGCAATGTAAAATTTAAAAAACCACAAATATATTTTTCTATTTTTTGTGCATGTTTTTCCAGTTGCAATTGCTCCAGCCAGGTTCAGCAGGCTTCTTCATGAGTTGTGCTCGCTCACCATCGTCTGATGTCTATTTGGTCAGACTGCTCTATTCTACTGTTTTCTCCATTCTAAATTTTCACATCTGCTTTAACATACCCATCTTTTTCCTGTAGTACTTCCCTCAGTTCCCTCACTGTCGCTTACGTTTTTATCATGGCATCCTCAAACCCCACCTACCCTCACAAAAACAAGTCTATTCTAGATGTATCACCCCTCCCACACAACACGTACATACATCTCTGCATTAAAGTGTCCCAGCACCATCACATTCTATTCATTCCCCAACATCAGCTCCCTTGCAGTTCCTGCCTCAAGCAGCATACGATTCTGTCTAGTCCTTGCACCAGGCAATTTCAATGAGTAGCTCAGCCATCCATTTACAGTTGAAATCCCCTCATCCGCCCCTTTCAAAACAAAGTTCCCCATCAGCCCATCCATAGTTATGTCCTACAACAAACATCAGCCCATGTCAAACCTACTTCCCCGTCACACAGCCCAACCCAAGACTAAGGCCCCCCATGAGGCTAAATCCAGTTCAAGCACCTCAAGGAGACTATTGTAAACCAAGCACTCACAACAGTCAATTCAAGTCATACCATCCCCCATCAGCTCATGTGCAGTCCTATCACAAATACTCCAAAACCCCAGAACCAGATATGGGCCTGCATCCCACAGCTCATTGCTGATCTCAAACCCCCATAGTCCATTAAGGGTCCTAGCCCCCCACAAAAGCCACCTTATGCCCTAAACCCTCACTAAAAACCCATATCCTGTCCTAACCCACCACAACCCACAACCCTCCGCACGTCACGTCCTGACCCCCACCCCCCCATTGGCTATGTGATGTCTTGCCAAAATGAACTTTGTTTTTTCAATGTTGCTGCAGCAGTAGCAGAATGGAGTGTCCCGGGGGGGGGGGGGGAACCCCTCTGTTCGCTGAGCCCCTCTGCAGGGCCATACAGTATTGAAAGGGAACATTGTCTGCATTGCGTCTCATTTAAGGCAACGGGGCTATTGATACGCTATCCATCACACACCCTTGTGTCTAAAGGAGCCTAGGCGAAATTTCCCATGAGCCCCTGTGGCCTAAACAGAGACGGAAGGTAGATACTCTCCCTTTACAAATCATAAAATCCTTGCAGAGGGGATAAGAGAACAGAGGGGGACCTGCAGGACACTCCATTCTGCCATTGCTGGCGCGGCAGTGGCAGTAGGCAGTTTGTGAACTCATTTTGGGAAGGTTAAAAAAAAAAACAATGTTCCTTGCGTGGGGACCCCTGGAACGGCGGGCCCTGTTCAAATACATACGTGCTCCAAGGATGGCTTGACCCTGTTTGGGACTCACACACATAATCACATAGGTAAGATAAATACCTATGTGTTATTTTAAAAGACTAGCCAACCCCCAGCTACCACCCCTGATGCCTACTGAAATCAGAAACACACCCCGCCAACTCTGGCTATCACTGTCCCTCACCAGTTAGTTCCACCAGCTGTGGTTTCCACAACATACCCCGTCATTGTTTCCCTGGGTTTTGTTCACCTCTGATGGCCCCCTCTGTTGCTCCCCCTGCTCTGTCCAAACCCTCCATATTTGTTCCAAGGTCTACAAGATCTGGTCCCCAAACCCTCCTCTGTGTTACACAAGGTGCATATGAACCCCTCAGGTGTCCCACACGTGCAGCAGCAGTGCACTTGTGCAGGTAAGGTGTGATATCCCTGTGCTGACATTCCATCCCACTGAGTCAATAACACATCTCCTGTAACCGTTACAAATTGTGTTTATCCTTACCACTGTGGCCTCACTTGTGCTGCCTTTTCTAGACCTTCCTCTGTTTATCACTGCTGCTGGCCAGATGAGGTTTTTGTGGCTAGTGCATGCTGCACCTCCCCTACACGATGGATATGTGATAGCTCTCATTGCACAATCCTGTTGCTACGTCAGTAGTATGTGGGTGTGTCTGCACAGCTTGTAGATCGTTGTGTTGGCCTCCCACATCTACGTCCTGTAAAGTGTACTCTGGGTTTTTATGACGTATACTACTGTGAGAATGAGGTATCCTACCCCTATCCTTGTTTCTACTTGAGTCTGCCCTATCACATTATCAATCGTGTGGGATGTGCATGACATGTTTCTGATGACGGTGGATTAGTGGAGAGGTATCTCATACGCCACCCTGTGTCCCATTCACAGGCAATCGATGGGTTCTGGACAGGATCCGCAGTGCAGTGGAGCAGAACACGAGGGAGGTCTGTGGTGAGCTGCGCCAATTACGTGAGGAGGTCCGAGCCATGCCCCTCACTCGGATATGTGAGGCCCTTGAGGGCATGCTTGATGTGATGCGGCGAGCTGCACCTGCACCACCACCACCACCACTGGTTCCGGAAGAGGGTATTGCCTCGCGAGGGGGAGGGGCCCAACGTGGCAGGCATGGGCGACCACATTGTCGCTAACCTATGATTACATCCGCATTTACAGCAATAAAGCATAAGTTTGCCTCTGTTGCAATGCTCAGTTGGAGCAACTATGTATATAGTTCACCCTGTTTTGGAGGTTGTTTTTTTGTTATATTTCAAAAGCTGACATATGCAAATCATATGATGTGTGTGTGTCATGTAAACCACTCTGGTGGAAATTTGAACATTAATCTAGACATGTTTGTAAAAACTTTGAAAAATGAGAGGAAAGCTGTGACAAACAGCTGTCATACAATACATACACTGTGTGTTTCCAATGAGTGTCCCTGTGGTCCTCTGTGTATTTTAGAAAGGCTTGGGGAATTCCTGATTAGATGACCTGCACCCAGGCACCGTGCTGTAGCTATTTTGTCACAGGCAGGTACTATTTTCCAGATGCAAACATATGCAATGTGTCACGTGCACATTGTGTCACCACAGCCTCTGAGCTGCAGCGGGCCAGTGTGCACAGACATCCATGCTGAAACAGGGGGACTATATTTGAGGTTGCCTGTTTAGTTTCCAAATTCATCACCGTGTCCAACCCCTCATACACCACACATTGGTGGCATATGTGTGACCCTTGCCCTTGCCTATATCAGTGATCACATGCCTTCCACCCCACCATAGGCATGCATGTGACACAGGCAGAAATTGGTGGCATGCATATGTTGGCTGCTGATATATGCTTACAAATGTGGTTCAGCTATGACCATCCCTGTGCCATGGATGTCTCAGGGTCAACCGCTACGTTGCAACATATAATGCAGCACCCTGGTATCAGACACCTACACACATGGTTTTCCTGCCAAACTGCATGTGGAGCCAATTGATGTATTACACCCATGTCTACCCGTCCAAAACATATCTGTCCACACACATATCACATGCTGGCATCCATAGTCTTATGCTAAGTGAGACACGTGACCATTACAAAGTCACTAACAAAATATTTTAATATGTAAACAAAAAGGGAAACTATGTACATGTATAGGGAGGGGGACAATACCATCACCCTCCCCCCCAAACCACACCCTCCCCGCCCCTCACACACCCACCCGCCCTGAACAACCTCCCACCCCCCCTCCCCCCACCCCCACATAAGCCCCACCCTCCCTCAGCATGCCCAGTGATGGAAGACAGGGCAGCACAGGGCACATGTGTGGATGTCAACCGGCACCATCACTGACGCCAGTGACGCCCTTCAGGGGGTGGTTGCCGACATGGTAGACATACCACCTCGGCAACCACCCTCTCAATTACTCCCGCCAGCCACTGTTGTGAGTGACACAGATGGTGTAGCCATTGCTCCAGGGCCACTAACAGGTTGTCCACGCATCTGCCACCACACACACACATTGTCGCTGGTGTCTGTGTGGTGGCATCTGCATAGCCCCTGTGTGTGACCCTGGATGGTGGAGGCAACTGGTGTGGCTGGGGGGAGCCCACAGTGCCCTGTGGTGCCCTGCCTTCAACATCACTTTCCCACACAGCTGCTGGCCACTCCTCCCCCCCCTGACCCCCCCCACCACCCTCTACATCCTCCACCACCCACACATCATCCACACCCTCTCTCCCCCCTGCCTCCACCTCAACCACCCCTCTTAAATTCCCATCTGCCCCATCCTCCATGTCTTCAGCTGGTGCTTCTTCTGGTGCCTCCAGCACACCTCCTCCTCCTCCTCCTCCTCCTTCTCCTCTGTGGTGTCCACCACCACCACCTCCACATCATGCGGTGTGGTTGGTCTCTGCAAGAGGTATGCAGAGGTGGTGGGCTGATCGTCAGGGACATCACCATCTGTGGAAGATGACAGTAATCAGCAATTTGTTATGAGTTAAATCTAGCACCTGTACCTATGCAGGCACCACACAGGCGTCTGGCCCAATGGAACATCTGTTACTGATCAGGCACTTTGTCACTATTCAGCATCAACCTGTGACGAGCTCTCACCCTGGATGCGTTGGAGGTAGGCGGCATGGTGGAGGCGCAGCTCCCTGCCCTTCTTCCGAAGGTCCTCGACCTGTGGATGTGAAAGCAAAAGGTGGGGGCATTAGTAACTGATCACCTTCTGCTGGGTGGACAACAGAAACACACATCAGTGTAGCCAGCGTCTTGCTGCTCCTGTTCCACTGCTGTGTGTGTGTGTCATGTATAGCATAGTTCATCACCTGTCACAGGTGATCGCCATGTGCATCAGGCATATGTCATCACCTGTGGTTAACGTCGGTGCCAACGGAGCCTGTGTGAGAACGCCAACCAGCATCCCTTTGGAAAGCCTTTGGCAACATCCCACAGTGTGCGTGTGCTGCCTTCCCCCGTGTCCAACATCTCTCTCTCGAGTAGAGTATCCAGCTGACACAGGGAGGGAGAGATAAAAAACATTGGGAGTGTGACAGAGACAGAGAGAGAGACACAACTCACAAGGGGAGATGGGTGGGTTCTGATTACCTAATGCTGCTGTTCCAGGAGAGCATCTCTTACAGGTGATTAAATATGCTATCATCAGCTACACGCAGCACATGGCCAAACATGTGGCAAAACAGTAGATGTCAACGCCAGGAAAGTCTCCACAGAGTGCTGAGGGTCTGTGGGTGGCTTCTTCTCCCACACATGTCTTTAACACATCCTGTTGTAGTGTCAGCTAGGAGTGTGTTACGTATGGGAGAGGTTTGGCAGAGCAGGCTGACCAACCAGAGCATGCCTGCAGGAGCCTTCTTCAAAGCTTACGTGGACCGTGAAAGGCGGACCAGGTAGTTGCTTTAACATATGTTGTTACAAGTTACAGATTGGACGTCATCACATGAGTCTGCCATGACTGTCACATTGTGAGTGAGAACATGCGCCACCAGTGAATGGTGGTATCTACGTTAGATAACAGGAAGAACAGTGAGCAATGCACTTGCATGGAGATCGTTGTGACAGTACTGTACCCAAATGCAAACAATGTGAGACTCTGCATAGTTGAGGGGACATTTGTTTTTGCTGAGTCCTATGCAGATGCCATGCCACAGCTCATTTACAGGCCAAGGTAGGAAGCGTCCTCTCTGCATTTGCACCATTAGACTGTGTGAAGGCTACAGGTAACTACGACTCTTGTTGCAAATCCAAGGGGGAATCCACCTTAGGCATCCTGTGTTTGTGTCCAGAGGAGGACCTGCTCATGTTAAAACATTGTGTGATGTGGATGAGGCAATAGAGCTAGGGATTCACTGCTACGTCTTGCTGATGTGATTGCAAGATGGTATTTTGTTTCACAGCTCAAGAACCTTTGGAGATGTTGTGTCTGTGGCCTCAGAGGCCGGTGCCAAACACTACCCTGCCAATAGTGTGAGATCCCATGTTCCTGGAAGTGGGGTACGGGCAAGTCCTGTTTGATGCAGGTCTCTCATGATCCCCAATAGGAGAACATGGGATGACATGGGTTGACCAGAGATAGATTCAGAAGGAGCAGCAATGCCACTTCAATGGACTCTGACTGACTCAGTTTGGGTAGCATTGCTTGAAGAATAATGGCGTAAGGCACAAACATGTACATCAATGGAGAACAAGAGGGGTTCCAGTCCTTTTGTTATTAGAACATAACATGTCATGTACACCTGATGGTACATGATTGGCCTGGGGAAGGTTATTGGAAGCACAAAGGACATCATGCGCTTCCTGACTAAGGGGAGTGGCAACGCAAGGTTTCAGCCATCAGTACCCAGTCTCACGGATGCAGAGACTGGGTGTTAAATATGCCATACATTTCCATCCTCCAGCGTAAACACATCTGGAGTTGTCCCACATACAGGGGTGAATCCAGGGTCATAGGTACAATACTAAACAATCTCAACTGTTGTTGCCTGCGCAAGACTATGATGATAATGTAGCCTTTGTCCCTCAGGGGCTGCAATAGGCTCTCTGCAATCACGGCAATGGAAGGTAAGGCATATAGGCATGTCTGCCCCCAGTTGAGCAGGACAACATTCCTTGCTTGATAGCTCTGAGCTGCGATTGCTATATAGAACCGGGTACATTTTGCATATATAGGACGTGCAAAGATGTATGTCTCTTACGTGGGCCAGAGTTACAGTACTCAACAGAGGTAGTACATGTGTACTAAACAGATTTCAAGTTGCCTAACACAATTGCTTTTGTATGGATAAGAGTTGTGATTGCCAGGGAGATAGACTGCCAGGAGATGTATCTGCTGCTGTGTGGCAAACACACACAGTTCAGGTGCGTTGTTACAAAGGGACACATAGGCTTCTCCTCCTTGTTTGTTCACCGATACCATAGCTACCGGATTGAATGCTTAATTTAATATTGGAGTTGCCTGTAGAAGTGCATGGAGTACATGAATATCCAGGCTGGTTTCGTTGAGCTCAAACAGATTGTTTATTTATTTATTTATTTAGTATACATTTGTATACCGCTACTTCCAGCGATCAGCAGCGGTTTTTGATTACAGATTGGAAATTGTCAAATCATGACAGGAAATTATTTTTGAGGTATAAACACATTGATTAGACAGGAAAGCACAGCACACAAAGAACTATTTTACAGGGAACATGGGCTATGGAGGGTTAAGTTTGTTGCGGAACTAACTCTCCTGACAATTCCAGGGGGCTTGGGTTGAGGTGTCAAGAACATGTGCATCCCAGCCCACATTAGACGCATCTGTTGTTCATGGTTTCTGAGGAGGGGTTTGCTGAACAGGTGACCCCTCCATTGGTTTGTGTGCTGTCTTCCAGCTGTCCAGGCACAGGGTATGGGGGTTTGTGTTTACTGGCACATCTGAGAGATAGTCTGTTGCTTGTGTCCATTAGGAAAAGAGTGTGGCTACTGGGCTGCTCTCATGTGGTGACACGCGTAAGGAAGCACATGCACCGTAGATGCCATCTGACCTAGCAGCTAATGCATCACTCAAGGTGAAAGATGCGCTTGTTGTAGTGGTGTCCAACCACATTGACCAATGCAAGGACATTGCGTCAGAGTCAGGTATGTTTTGTGAGTCTGATAGCTAGTCGTGCACCTCTGAGCTACAGCGTGTATGTAGGAGTAAGACCAGATTGCAGACAATAGCTGACAGGGCCTACATGTTGGGGTCCACGCATTGGGTATGCGAGAGAGGCGTGGACATTTCTTTGTGACTGTGGGTGCATGTGGCAGTTGTTCACATAGGGCCACCAGATCATTCCTTTTTGAGGTATCAAACCGCAAAACACAAACATGCACTTTGTGAATACTGTGGGTGCTGAGCCACGGATACTGAAAAATATATTTGCACTAGTTTTTTTCTTGATGGGGTAGCCAACGAAAACTCCGGTGTGCTTGTTGGCAGAGACGATGTGTGTATGCAGCCGTGTCATCTAAACAACACAGGCATATCTGCTTCTGTTGGTCAGGGATTATGTTTCCTCAGAGTTTCATTTTGAATGGCATCTGGAACAGACACGTATTCATTTCTGTGAGATGTCAGATGTGTTTGTGACCTCCTTCTCATGTAGGTTTGCACACATTGTGGGGTGGATAGCCAGCACCCTGTTGAGGGTGAGGTACCTCTTCCATTGCTCCGTGAGGTCGACAATGTGTTACCTTTGGATTCCGTTCGGGCGAGGTTTGCAAAGTGAATGCCCCCACTATTGATGGAGGCGGGGGACTATGTGCATGATGCCTCTACCATCTTCTAGTACGGACACAGTCCAGGGTTCTGATCTTAGATCCCTCCATCTGGGCATAAGGTGACCTAATCTTTGTGTGCTTTTGGAATGTTGCTTTCCATGGTGGGCTAGGAAGGCCAGGTACTCCATCACAGAGGCAAACGGCCTGTTGGGGGTGAGGCTGCTGGGTCTGCAGATGCTGAATAGCTGTCAGTGTCCCCTGCATAGTAGCATGTTGACCCTTTGAAGCAGCTTGTACTGCAGGTGATACGTACAAACCATCGGACTGCCTTACAATTCGGTTTTGGGGGGGAGTGCATTTTCTACAGCTCTCATCTTTGCAGTATCTGCAATATGTGCCGGACTTGTTAAGGTAATATAGTCCTGCCGGCTTCTAAAAAACATTTTTCAACACTACAGGGGATGGTGACCCGTAAGCTTGTACCCAGAGTTGCAGGTGAGAGGCTTGCAGCCAGCCATGTGTCTTTGCCACGATAGCAATGGGGGAGACTCTGCCTTTGCATGAAAAACAGTCAGAAGCTCCCCTATTCACCACATGTGAAATGTTCATACCATGCTTGACAGGTGCTTCATAGTAGTGACCTATGTGATGTGAAAGATAGTGACTTAGAGCTTGTGGATGTTGTATGGACTCCATCAGCATCATTCCCATGTACATGATATAGGGGCCTGTTCTGTCAGACAGCTTAAAGGTATGGAAGACACATCCACCAAGGGCCAATAATGGCTTACACTCCCTACCAGGATGTTTGGTGGTATGTTGTTTCTAACGTTTAATTCTCCTCCTAGCACACACAATCATGATGGAGTAATCAGGGAGGTGTCCTTACTGCAAACCAGGGGACAGAGGCACATGTGAAAATGTGGGGAGGTGTTAAGAGACATCTTCCACATTATCAAAGTGAGATCCCATAAGGTCTGTTGTAATGGTAGGATGTCATCCCCATATGGTGTTCGGTGATATAGGTGACTCTCTGTCTCCCTTGGCCTGTGCTCAGATTGTATTACTAATGATTTGTAGACGCCCCCCAACAACATGTGTGTGGAGATCCTGGAAGGACATATCATGCGTAGGGAACTTTTTTCCCTTGGGAGAGGCTAGCCTGTCATGGAGAGGTACATCTTTACCCTTTGAGCTGTCACAGTCATCAGACCCCTCATGGGATTGGATGTATCCTCTCTATGGAGGCTCAGTTAAAATGAGGTTTTGGTAACAATTGGCCACAGTATCGTAGTGACATGGTACTGGTGTGTGCATATCGGGACACATCAGCACCTATGGTGCATTTGCCAATGGCGGCTCAAGAATTGCTGCACAAGCCGTTGTTGCATTTTGAAGGGTCTGTGGTGGAACCAGAGTTCTGGATGCTGGCAGATTGCGTTCAATGGCCTGAATCCTCTGGTCAAACAACACTGACAAGGTCTGTGGATGTGTGCAGGCCCAAGCCAGAACCCCACAGCATGGTGCAAGGTTCCTGGACTAGGATGAGGCCTACAGAACATCATGGGGCCCCATTGTGGCTTTGGGGGCTAGGCACTTCCACTGGGGGTTGTTTGCCCAGAGTGTGCTCCTTAAGGGCAATGCCAGTGGCAGTCCACTAGTCAAGGGTGACGTACCCTTACAAGAATGGACTGATTTGTGTTGGGCTACCTCAAATCCACGTGAGGAAGAGGAAGGCCTTGACGAAATGTGTGTGCCCCATGCCACATTGTTAGGGAGGAGGGTACTGAGGTTGGCTGCTCTGTCATGCCAGCCACTCTTGGCTAACATCCCACACTCCATACATTCTGACTTTTTGGCATATAGCCATTATCAATTGCAAAAGCAGACATGGTTGTTTGTGTCTGAGAACGTAGCTGCACAATATCAACATATGCTATGCAGACCAGGAGTGCTTCTCCATGAGGGATGTGGGATTAGGGCCTAATGGCAAACCGGGGGAGTTCTACAAAGTGCTTTCACCTCTGTTTTTTGTAGCGCTTTTGTTGTGTGGGTGAATGTGAACTGGTAATATTTATAATTTGTAGAATATTTGTTCAAATACAGAGACACAGCCAGACAGTGCCACAGGTGTTTCACTACAATAGGTGGTTTTCTGCAATACCAGGTACAATGACCTGCTGGATGTGTGAGAACCAATGACATGGAGAGTGCCATTTTGCACAGACAACATCAACGCACACAGGCACTATAGGTTGCTTATAATAGCTTTCCAATTGGACACTGGAGACTGTTTGTATGCAGACTCTGTTGGCACTAATGAGAACGACATGTAAGGCCTATTTCCTGGTTATTTCAACCCATTTCCTTTTCCCACTGCCACCTGCATTTGTAGCTTTGTCTGTGCACATGTGTGCACTGACACCTATGTGCAGTGTGCCTGTCACCCTGAGCACATCATTGAAATACCCTGTGGCCCCCTTGCCTTACATTGGAGGACCATGACACATTTTGATTGGCAATGATGGTGTCCATGCTAACCACCCTAACCCAGTATGTGCTATGTTTCACACATTTGTGTGGTCATGATATTTGGACATCCTGGGACCCAACCCCAATGGTAACCTGATAGCCAACCAATCGTCGGCGCTGTGTCCCAACATGAAACATTGTGTGTGTGACCCTATTCACCTTGTCAGGCTCCACCACCATGACATTTGGCCTTCTACAAGGCCCAGGGTACCAATGCTTGACCCACTAGATGCATTGTGTAAGGTGTCTCTTATGGGGAACCATGCTGGCTATATTCAACTGAGTTTTCACACTGTTGCAGAGACCATACTGTGTGTGAGGGAGTAGGGATTGACCCAGTATGGGCTATGTTATGTTGTTATGTTCCGATGCCCTGGCTCCTCTATGCTGACACCAGGTGTGGTTGGCCACACCATGGACAGGGGCCAAACCACCAGACTAGGCTGTTGGCACCTGTACTCATGTGTGGGTTTATGTCTGTGTTGTCCAACCACAACAGGTGAATGTATCCTTACAACACCATCAGTGATGACCATGAGTTTCAAGGTCTTGAATTTGTAGTAGTTGGGAAGATGTGCAACCTAAATCTGCATAATGCTATGGGGAAATGGGTTCTGATACAGGCCTTTGTAAGCACATCTAATAGCTCATGGGGATGGGGTGCTTTTACACACATAGACATCTGCACCTAGCATATCATCTGGGTACCTCAAAGACATGTATGATGAGATGGTGACCTCACAGACTATGGGATAGGTGCAAGCTACCTGCCACAAACAACCACATTACCATACCCACCATTGCAATCCGGAATCTTGACCCCTGGGGTTTTGGTGTCCTATCACACATCATCAGCTGAATACACCTTAGCAAAAGGGTGACTGACAGGGCACATTACGTAGGTCAGAGGACTCCTGGGGATAGGGAGAATGCATTGAACTTGTTAGGCACACACAACCATATCCCCAGGGTGACAGATAGCCCACTGTGATGGGCTCCCTGCACCCCTGGGGATAGGGAGGCTAAAGCAAACTGTTTAAGCACACACAACCATATCCCCAGGGTGACAGATAGCCCACTGTGATGGGCTCCCTGGACCCCTGGGGATAGGGAGGCTAAAGCAAACTGTTTAAGCACACACAACCATATCCCCAGGGTGACAGATAGCCCACTGTGATGGGCTCCCTGGACTCCTGGGGATAGGGAGGCTGAATCAAACTGTTTAAGCACACACAACCATATCCCCAGGGTGACAGATAGCCCACTGTGATGGGCTCCCTGGACCCCTGGGGATAGGGAGGCTAAAGCAAACTGTTTAAGCACACACAACCATATCCCCAGGGTGACAGATAGCCCACTGTGATGGGCTCCCTGCACCCCTGGGGATAGGGAGGCTAAAGCAAACTGTTTAAGCACACACAACCATATCCCCAGGGTGACAGATAGCCCACTGTGATGGGCTCCCTGGACTCCTGGGGATAGGGAGGCTGAATCAAACTGTTTAAGCACACACAACCATATCCCCAGGGTGACAGATAGCCCACTGTGATGGGCTCCCTGGTACCGGTGGGATAGGGTGGCTAAAGCAAACTGTTTAAGCACACACAACCATATCCCCAGGGTGACAGATAGCCCACTGTGATGGGCTCCCTGGACACCTGGGGATAGGGAGGCTAAAGCAAACTGTTTAAGCACACACAACCATATCCCCAGGGTGACAGATAGCCCACTGTGATGGGCTCCCTGGACTCCTGGGGATGGGAAGGGTGTATTTAACTGCTTACGCACACAGAAACATATCACCATGATGACGGATAGCTCACTCTGATGGGCTCTCAAGACCCCTGGGCATGGGGGGATGGATGAAGCTGTTTACTCACAAAATCCCATATCGCCAGGGTGACTGACAGCCTACTTTGATGTGCTCTCAGGACCTATGGGGATAGGGGGGAGTAGTGGACAACATTGGCAGAAACACCCATATCACCAGGGTGACCGACCTAACATTTGTGTCATGTTTCACATACCCTTGTGGAGGGCAAAATGTGTTCCCCTGCAGGTACTGATCCCACCATAGCCACATGATGTTATTGGTAGCCACTTAAGCAGATCTATGGCCTAGCTGTGTTAGAGCATGTTGTGGCACATCAGCAGCAGCAGCTGCCATGTTACCAGGATAGCATCAGGACCTCTGTGACCAGGTCCAATGCCTCCTGGGTACAGAGCAATCCACTCAGATGTGATACAAGGTCAATATGTAATGTAGGTTCACCTGCTACATTTTACTGAGACAGACTACCTAGACACAGCAGCATGGACAGCTGCAATCAACACTGGCTGTATAAATTAATCAACTGATCTGTCACAATACACTTACCTCCCGTGGGAAAACTGTGTTGCGATTGAAACGACGTTGCAGACGTGCCCATGCCCTGCGGACCTTGCCCATGTCTGCACACCTGGAGACACCAGGGAAAAGCTTTCGCTGTCTGCCAGCAATTAGCTGAGCCAGGTTGCGGAGCTCCCGGGGAGTAAAGGATGGCTTTCGTATTCGCCGTAACATTTTTAAGGATGATCACATGATCGCACGCACACACCGTAATTTACGCGCATGCGCCCTGCAACTGGCGCAGCTGAGCGATGTATTCCATGCAAATGCACCCCGCAACTGGCGCAGCAGAAACACGTATTACATGCAAATGCGCCCCGCAAATGGCACAGAAGAGCGACGTATTTGATGCAAATGCGGACCGCAACTGGCGCAGATGAGCGACGTATTTGATGCAAATGCGGACCGCAACTTTTTTTTTTTTTTAATTTATTATTTATTAATTTTTACATAATCAATCCAGACAATAAACATCCTGAATCTGAATCAGAAAACCAATAAAGAAAAAATCAAATTAGAAAACCAAGGTCTTCTACAACAACCACATCCCTGGTATAGACCACAATAAACAACCCCACAATAAGATCCAAGAATTAAGAAATAAAATACAACACAAAGTGCTATCAAACCATACAATGATATCATAGGAGCATAGATTGTATTATATGGCAGCCGATGAGGGAGTATCCCCACCACCCCCCTTTTCCCTAGACTCAAGAAATTGCAACAGTTGTCTTGGCTCAAAAAACAAATACTGATTAGAACTTAAATTCATCATACATTTACAAGGATATCTCAACTTAAACACAGCACCCAAGGCGATGGTTCTCTGGCTACATTACTTGTTCAGTTTGCTTTTGAATCTGATAGAAACACTGTGTTAAGATTATATTTCCGCAAGTTATCTGTCTCCCAGTTTATGGGCTCAAAAATCGTAATTTTCCCTGATTTGGCTAGGGACATGCGGACCGCAACTTGCGCAAATGAGCGACATATTTCGTGCAAATGCGCCCCGCAAACACACGCTATTTTTGCCAAACCCAATTATGCACATGCGCTGCACAACTTTTATATACACTGCTGAGTGTCACATATTTCAAAACCACATAAAAATCATATTGTGAGCTTCTTGGGTTTAAGCACTCAGGATTCGAACTTATCAACACTTCCACACTGCTTATTAATGTTTTTTATGATGGAATGTGCTATGTTTTTCACATTGACGTGACTGCCAATAACGTTACAAGGGGTCAGGAGAGGCCATCAGAGTGGGCTATCTATCACCCTGCTCATATAGTTGTGTGTGCCTAAACAGTCTCATACATCCTCCACATCCCCAGGGGTCCTGAGAAACCCTCTGAGTGGGCTATCAGTCACTCTCGTGATATGTTTGTGTGTGCTTAAACAATTTAATACATCCTCCCTATCACCAGGGGTCCTAGGAGCCCATCAAAGAGGCCTATCAGTCACCCTGGGGATTTGGGGATATGTGTCCCAAAGGAGCATGTTCAGTGCTTCATCTCATTGTGACGCCAGCAAGGATGTGCTGGATGGCATTAGGGGGGCCTTATGCTCTGAACATCGGACATGCATGTTATGTTGCTTAGCACACATAATGATTCTATAGAGATAGGCATGCGACGTTCATGCATGTTGATCGTACGTAGGTGTGCTGACATACTGACATAGTGGCTGAGTTGTGGCACATTGTTTGCAGAAGCAACTGATGGTACAGGACTCGTGGGTTCCTTCACACAGTGGGCCTATTAAATAAGTTTTGCTGGGACATTACTCTTTGATATCAGCAGTGGTTTATGAGGGGTTATGTTTTTTGTTTTTTCTTGAGAGCAAATACACGTGCACAATTCAATAACGTAGGGTGGCACATCATGCATCCTATCGGGCACTCCAGAGGAAATATTCTGAGGTGCAGTGTCCACCACAGCACCTTTTTATGTTTTCTTACAGAAAACATATTGGGGGCTTTTGAGGGACCTCAGGGCTACAGCACTGAGGGTGTTGGTGGTGGCAGTAGCAACATACATTACAAAGAAGAAAGCCTCAGACAGCCATATCAGATTACCCCACTGTGGTATCATACCCATGACCTCTGGCTTTACAGGCAGTGACATCACAAGTGAGCTACATCGCCATAGCTACTACCAAACCCCTCTCTGGCTAACGTGGGACTGCAGGCCACTACATGACCTGTCTGCTTGGATTACCAGGATAGCTTTCAACCACACAGACCCATGATGCACTGCTCATGCAAATCATTACATTGGAAAAAGAAAACAAGATGGGTTATACAGCCCCAAAACCACCTCAGCTTGGTAGGGAGTACTGAGCGTGTAGGTTACTATCACAGAGTTGGTAGGCGGCATCACATTGTGAGGGTCCTGTGCTCACCCTAAGGGTGAGAGGGGGCACCCAGCACCATGTCCACAGCACCTGGATTAGTTGAGATAGGATATGGTGTGAGTCCCCATCAGTGACAGTGTGTGATGGTTACGTCTTGTAGATGCACTGCCAAATACACCTGTGTCCATCTCTTATTTCTCTGTGATGTTTAGCCCTTAACAGATTTCCTACACCCACATTGAGCATATTCTGTGTGGAGGCCATGGCCACATGGGTGGGGGTGCGCAGGCGGTTTAGACCCATAGACGGATTTTTTGGAAACACCCAGACTGGCCTCTGGAACTACCACCAACAGATCCACATTACACATCACTGCAATGGTGCTGCTAGAGGAGACTATCTACCTGGATCCAGCTAGGGGTCCAGACAACATACAGGGCAGTCCATGCATTTTTGTGCAAATCCATAAGGTGTTAGCAGACAAATGGCAGGCCTGGAAATGCTCAGCAGCCCACTAACACTATCTGACATTCTCCAGCAGCAAACACAGTGAAGCTGCAGCTACTGTACCCTGCAAGGTGACCCAGCCTTACACATACTAACTGCAACCAGTGTGCTAGCTAGTCCATAGTGCACATTACTGGAGAATATGTGCGCACCCCAAACTGGGCTGTCTGCACACCCACCAAGCAGATTTGTAAGTGATTGGGCTCTAAAAGGCAACCTATAGAGAGCAATGCTGTTGGCACTATGGGAGAACTAGCCATACCATGTTCATTGCTCAGTCAGGGTGAGAGTGACCTTCCAGGAGCACATGCAAGGGCCACCATGTGCGTGCTGTTGATGGCCGCACACTACAATGTCCGAGCCATTGCCCTATGCCCTGCGCTCATGCACCATGGCCAGGCCAGTCTGTTGGAGGTATACCCACAGTACCTTTCTCCTCATTATGCATATTGGCACGCTAATACTGCACACAGTGCACACAGTGTGGGATGGGTAAAGTGTTGCAAACAGCACACAATGGATGTACAGACACACAATCCCACACCTATGCCAGCCCTATGCTATGCTATATTTTTTTTAACATCTTGCCCAACTCAACAGTCCTGGACACACTGCAGACATGGCTATGGTATGCAATACTGTTGGGATCACTCCCCAGGGTGTAGAACACTGTCAGACAACAGCCATGAGACACACTACACAGACATCATAATTATTGGTATCATACAGCTGAATGTGCATATTGTGTTTAATGTTGAAATTCATATTTGTCAATAATCATGCCAACATTTTGAAATATGTGTAGCGTATTTCAAGTTTTAGGGTGGCATTGCTAAGGTGTGCATGTAATAGTATTGTGAAATGTCCACAAGGGACGATATCATGCCTGTCCATTAGGCTTTGGGTAAAGGAGCCTGTGGGTGTGGTTATTTCTGCTCCTGTTGGCTGCTACTCCTAGACAGAGGTCCCCAACTCCAGTCCTGGTGGGCCATACATTTTTCAGGTTTGCCTGATATCCCTGATGAATATGCATGACATACATCTGCATACCATAGGCCGTCACATGGAAATGGAAAAAAGACATCTTCATTAGACATAACATAAAACGTTGATTATTTGAGGCCATCCACGAAGACATTTGGGGAACTCAGCAGTGGGACATGCGCATGTTTCTGATGTCTGTGGTATTTCAGTTAAAAGATAGTTATGTTGGCCATGTTTGAGTTATCTGCACTACAGTTTCTGCCTGTATTACAATGATTGTGTGGTATGTGACATGTGGGGACTGGGTTGGCAGGCCCAACACCTGGGATATGAACCTGTGACCTTCAGCTGATGATGACACTGGCTGTGTGTGCTGCACCACCATCTTGCCACAGATGCAGTACAATCCCACGGAAGACAATGGCTGCTTGTCAGACTAGCCCTGTCTGTTGCAGTGCACGCCACCCACATGAAGAGATGTGGGCCATGGTGTGTTGTGCAGAGATGTCAATGACCCCTCCGCCACCAGTACCCCTCTGCCACCATGCTAACATGTCCTTATATCGGGGACATCAACACACGTGAATGACTTGTGGCCTTCCAGAACTACATTAGAGGGACTGTGCTGTGGGTAAAACACATGTTTATTTGTTGTATGTTGTTTAAGCTAAAATATGCATATTTCACCCACGCTAATGTTCTCAGCAGCAAAGGAACAGTCTTTATTACCAATGTGTTTTGGTTTCACAAATTATGGCAACTAGGTTGCCAAGAGACGACACAAGGATTTGAACCTGTGATCTTGTGTCGTTGCACACACTGTCTGTGTACACTGCACCACTGTGTTGGCACAGATGTACAGCATTCCCTACTGAGTCCATGACTGTACATCCGACAGGGCCTGTTTGTAGCAGTGGACGTCAACCACCTGGACAGAGCTAGGCCATGGTATGCTGTGGGCAGCAGCCGCTGCCACCTCAAACACCAGTGCCACTCCATCCTTAGATTGGAGACAGTATAAAAGCTGATGGATTTGTGGTACGCCAGGACTGCATTGGGGAGATTATGCCATAGGTAATGCACATTTCTATGGTGCTTGTGCTGTGTAGGGTGAAATAGAGTTTTTGGAAACATACTTCTGATTTCAACAATAATGTTTCAGTCTTTACTACCATTTTTCTTTCATGGGTAAAAGATGGGGACAGGAGCCCCAGCTAGGATTTGAACCTGTGACCCTCTGATCCTAAAGGCACTGGCTGTGTACACTGCACCAACGTCTTATCTCAGATGCAATGCATTCCCTGGGGAGTCCATGGCTGTTTGTCAGACAGGGACTGTCTGTTGGGGTGCACTGCACCCAAGTTTGCCGGGATAGGCCACTGTCTGCTGTGGGCAGCAGCCACTGCACCCTCCAAAAACAATACCCCTCCACCACCATGCTGACATGGCCTTATATTGGAGACACCATCACAGCTGATTGATATGTGGCCCTACAGTACTGCATTTAGGGGAGTGTGGTGTAACTAATGCACATGTTTGTGATGTATGTGCTCTGAAGGGTAAAAAAGAGGTGCTTGTAACATGCTTATGTTCTCTGCATTAAAGCTTGCTCTCTACTATCACGGTTTAGTGGTGGGTAAAATATTGGGTTTGGGTTTGCAGGAGCCCCAACTGGGATTTGAACTGCTGATCTTTTGAACCAGAGCACACTCTCTGTGTTCAATGCACCACACTATGGCCACAGAAACAGTGCAGTCTCTGGAGATACACAACCTGGCCAGGACAGTCATACACCCTGCTCCGCACTCTGGCCACGCCACCTTGTCCGACCTATACCAATGTTACCTTGCTCCTCATTATGCACATTGGCAGCCCAATACTGACAACATTGCTGCCAGTGTGGGCTTTGGAAGGTGTTTGCATCCACCACACCCTGGATAGACACACAGCCACCCCCACACCTATGCCAGCATTGTGCTACTATAGGGGGGTTCAGCAGCCATACCCAACACACCAGTCCTGGGCACAATACAGGCATGGATATGGTACGCAATACTGTTGGGGGTCACTCCCCAGGGTGGTAAACACTGTCAGACACCAGACCTGCAGCACACAACGCAAACATCAGATTGATTGTTATGGTGTAGCTCAATGAGCAAAATGTGCTTAACATATTAATTGATATCTGCCAGCTAT
The DNA here is from genome assembly GCA_033557465.1 of Ichthyophis bannanicus. Classification (NCBI taxonomy): domain Eukaryota; kingdom Metazoa; phylum Chordata; class Amphibia; order Gymnophiona; family Ichthyophiidae; genus Ichthyophis; species Ichthyophis bannanicus. The sequence continues at coordinate 1,632,956,204 of CM066032.1, read as the reverse complement.
CATGGAAAACCTTTGATAGGTGTGTAACGTATACCCAGGTGTAGAGTGGCATTGCTAAGGTATGCAACTGCTAGTATTGTGCGAAACAGGCAGGGCCCAATGTCCAGCCTCTCCAGGGGGCATTGACCAATGGGGCCTGTGGGTGTGGGTGTGTATGGCCCTGTTGGCTGCTGCTTTACGGCAGAGTTTACCAACACCAGTCCTTGTGTTCCATACCCTGTTCTGGTTTTCATGCTGTACCTCATAAAGATGCATGAGCTACATCTGCATACCATGGGGGTGGTGCAAAGATATGCAGCACAGGCATCATTATTAGAGACAGCATGGAACCTGAATGGTGTGCGGCACTCCTGGACTGCATTTGGGAGACTCAGCTCTAGCTAATGCGCGTGTTTATGGTGTCTGTGAGTGGTGTGGTAAAATATAGGCGTATTAACCATGCATATGTTGTCAGCTATACAGTTTTGTCCTTACTATCATGTTTTAGTTGTGTGAAAAAAATGTGGACAGGATTTGCAGTAGCCCCAGCTGGGCTTTGAACTTGTGCCCTTCTGCTCTTGCATACACTGTCTGTGTGCACTGCACCACTGTGTTGCCACAGATGTGCTCCATTCCCTGTGGAGGCCATGAATGTACATCCGACAGACCCTGTCTGTTGCGGTGGGCGGTGCCAGCCTGCACAGGCCCACTGTCTGCTGTGGTTTGCAGCCACTGCCCCCTCCCCCACCTGTACTCTTCCGCCAACATGCAGACATGTCCCTATCTTGGAAAAACATATGACCTGAGTGAGTTGTAGCACTCCAGGACTGACTTTGGGGGACTCGGCTGTAGGTAATATGAGTACGTCCTACTTGGACCTGTGCACATATGTGCAGACTCAGGTGAGTCTTATGTCATTATGTGCATGTTCACATTGTTACCAGAACTGTCACACATGAATACAGGGTGTACACCAGGGGTGGCCAGCTCCTGTCCTAGTACACCATGATCCAGCCTGGTTTTCAGGATATCTCTAATGAATATTCATGAGGTATATTTGCAACCACTGCCTCCAATTGTATGTAGAGAGGCACCCACATCTTGGTCATGGGGGTGCACTGTTACCGCTCTGTGGACAGGCACAACGAGTTGTGGGCTCCACAGCCTGGCCAATGCATGGCTGAGGGATATATCTTATAATAGTGTGGTGATCAGGGAATGCCAGCTGAGGAGTTAATTTGCATCACTGCTATGTATGTGTACATGGTCATCTGATCCATGCATACCCATTTTTTTAGAAACTTACATGTGACATCATGTAGGTTAGCAGGCCCTTTCCTCAGAGGCAATGGGAGGGTTCAGGGAATTGCAGGGTGCTACAATGTGGACAACACATTGTTATTATACTCTTGTCCCCAGTACCCTGTTCAGCGATAATTAACTACACCCTTAATGTCCACTGTAAATAGTTCAAAGTTTCTATGTATGTTATTGTTATTTGTTTAGTTTCCTATACAACAGAGTGCTTCCTATGGCCTCTTACATTTTTGTTATTTTTAGGCTGCTTTGGATTGTATAATGGTGGTATAACAATAAGCTTACATATGTAACTTGGTGGTCTAGTTACAGCAGAGGACTACAAGGGGCATTACTGAGTCCAGCCAGGGCTATCGCCATTGCACTACACTAGGGCTTTGTTTCTGTCCTGCTATCTGGCAAACTGTTGCTGAGCCTTTTTGAGGTGGCAGATCGCAGTTTGCCCTTTGTTGCCCTCATTGCTTCTTATATCTGTGGATGTTAGGTTCAGTGGGTCACCATGTCCACCCGATCATGATTCTGGGACTTCCATGTCTGGGCAACAGAAATCTTTCAACTGAACATGGGCTTGTTATATACCTGATTCCGACCCACCCACAGTCCTCGAATCAGAGAGATATAGGTTTCTGGTGTGGGGCAAACAACACGTCTGGGGAAACACAGGTCATGCTGCTATAGTGAAACAGAAGTATATACAGCAAACAATCTGTAGGTGCTCATGCTCACCATATTCTGAAACACTATACATGTCTGATGCTGCATGTCTTCATGCAGCCATGCCTCCGCTGGTAAAACATACATCTCCTAAGCTGATGCTAACTGACAGTGTTGTATTCATGCAAACAAGACATGAATACTATTGAAATAGGTATGTTCATGCAAACAAGACTATGTACACTTGTCTGTTGCATGCCCAGAACAGTATAAGGTTATCTAAGTGCACCAAGGTTACTGTAACAGCAAGTGAAATGTGAGACATTTTCCTGACAGCGAAACATACATGGCATTTGAAGAACACCTTAGGTATTCCTGCGCTGCAAGCAGTAGTTACAATTCCAAGTATGGGGTAGAAAAGACCAAAATGGGTCCCTACAGCTACATGCCAATACATATCCCTGTCCAAAATAGGGACCCATCAGGATGAGAACATGCAACAGTGAAAACATGAGCAATGCAGGCCCATATGCGCCATCAACTTTCCTTCCAGATGTGCAGAATGTTAGAGACCTCTGATGGTGCATTTGGATATGTACTCTTGCTGTGTGCACTGTAGCATGCCCCTACTCTGTGGGTCACCCATCATTGACAGGGACATGCCCTGCTATGTTGCTGCAGAACAGCTTGTCAGAATATACTGCCCATTGACACTGACGCCTGGTAATGCTGTGGTAAGCTCTATGGTCCAGGTACTGTCCAGGCATACATGTTCCCCCAGATTTGCAGATCAGCATGCCATGGGCCTCTCCTGAAGCCCTCATACATCCAATATACACATGTATGCACACTCTTGCTTACAGTCACAGATAACATGCTTCTGTCATGACCATGTCCTTTATCTATACACAACTGCTGCTACTCCATAATTGCATGGCATATCAGGACTACCCATCTGATCCTCATTTCTCAGCCAACAACATACCATCCCTACAGCTTTGTTCCCATTTTTCCAAAGAATTTGTTGGGGAGGCCTTGCATAGCCCCTTTGGCACATATAGCATATGCCAGAATAAAGACTATTGCAGTGTTTTACATTTCTGTCGGGGTGTTTTTTTACTGTTACTTTACCTTACAAATATCCCTCACCTGTTCATTCTATTCATTACCACTGCATCGTGTGCTCTCCCAGGCAGCAGAGACACCAGATCAATACAGACTTGCCAAAGCCATTCATCTCTATGGGATGAATTGGAGTTAGGAGCAGGATTTTTTCTAAGTCCAGCCTCTATTCCACGTTTCAGCAGATATAACATGGACGTATGGGTGAAATGCTGAGGATGTACATGGGTCTTTCCTGGATACACTTTATACATCTCCACCCCTGACCATGCCCCAGTAATTCCCCCTTCTGCCCGCATTCTGCGATCTCCATTTTAGTGCCGTATACGTGCAGGTCTGCCTGGTTTCAGAATATGGGTCTAGATGTTTTCGAATGAAAAACATTTATCTCGCACATACACAGGACTTATTCATATTTCAGAATGACCTCCTTAGTGTGCACAATAGCACCCTAAAATAGGAAAAATTAGGCTGATATTCAGCCTGTGGTTTGTAAGTGCCTGGCCACCATTGACAAAAGTGAAATCAGATATGGATGCCGGATATTCTCTGGTGCTGAAAATCTGATTTCATTGCCAACTTCCATTGCTATCCGATTAGCATCGATATTCAGATGCTATCCAGATAGCAAAACCACATAACGTTAGGACAGCTGTTGGCATATTCTGACTTTATGCAGTTACCTATCCTGTTAGTGAGATTAAAATAACCACCAGCTGGATAAGTACTGGGACCGCTCCAGCCCCACCATGGAGATGTGGAGATATTCAGTGGCACAGTGGCTGGTTAGTGTCGCTGAATATCAGGTTCCATGAGGTTTAGTCAGTTAGTAGGTCCTGCTAACTGGTTAAACCCTTTTGAATAATAGGCCCAAAATTGTTTAACACAAGCACAAACCAAACTTTTTTTTTTTACCATGCATACTACTAGGAATGACAGATTGAGGAATAGTGCAAGAACCACCATTGATGGATAGACCTGATTCCAAAGGATTATCTATGCTGATTCCTGAGGAAATTGTGACTTTGTGATTTCATTGTAATAGAGATTTGTCATTTTCATCTCAAATAAGTGCATATTGTAATCAGTTACAGATGATGTCTCAGCTTAGACTTTTTCTCTCGAAAATTTGGTAAAAGTTGTACATGTGCTTAGACTATTGTAGCTCACTTTATCAAAGCCTTTCCAAAACATAATCTACAGAAGATGCAACTGATTCAGAATACAGCTACAAAATGTCAGGGAGGAATAAATGTGATGACATAATTCCGGTTTTCATGAAATTACATTTTCTTCCAGTAACCGCCAGGATCTCTTTTAAACTACTCTGAAGTGCGTTTTTCTTAGGCATAGCACCTATTGTCTAGGGTTCAAGCAGTTGGGCAAATTTTGTCTGTCCATATGAATCTATATGCTAACTCCCGATAAGACTGCAGCTCCTGAAAAATGCAGCTTTTCATACTTTCCCTATCAAAATTGGCTCTCTATATGGTTGAATCCCATGGTGTAGGAAGTTTGGGTTGATTTCATGGTTTGAATCACATGACTAGAACAAACCAGAGGGAAGTCACCTAGCACTCCATTGATTTAGGTGCAAACTTACAAACTATGGGGGAGGGGTGTGTGTGTGTGTGGGGGGGGGGGATACTTTAGAAGCCCTATTGGTCAGTTGGATATCTGCAAATAAGCCCTTATATACACAGTATAAAGCACGGTCGCCATATCTTAAAAAGGATATAGCATAATTAAGAAAGGTACAGAGAAGAGCCACCAAAATGGTAAATGAGATGGAAGGATACCCCTATGAGGAAAGGCTTAAAAGGTTAAGACTCTTCAACTTGGATAAATGATGGTTGAGGGGAAATATGATAGAGGTCCATAACATAATGGGATAATTATGATCTATATAATAATGGTAGGGAGGGAGGAGTGGCCTAGTGGTCGGAGCAAGTTACCTCAGGCCAGAAGTTCAAGGGTTCAAATCCCACTAGAGGACAGCAATCTTTGAGCTGGAAGGACTAGGGCCTCCAGTCCCACAGGTGCTCCTTGTGGCCTTGGGCAAGCCACTTAACCCTCCATTACCCATGTTCCCTCCAAAATAGCCATCTCCAAGTTATAATGCCCCATTCAATGTAATTTCAGTTTGTTCAATGTAAACCACCTTGATATCATGAAAGGCAGTATATAAGAAATGTTAAATAAATAAATAATGGAGTAGAATGGGTGAACATAAATCAGTTGTTTACTCCATCAAAAAGTAGAAAGACTAAGGGACATGCAACAAAACTACAAAGTAGCCCATTCATGACTAATAAGAGAAAATATTTTTTCACTCAACACTTTATCAAACTCTGGAATTCATTACTGGAGGAAATAGTAAAGCTGTTAGTGTAGCTGGGTTTAAGAAAGATTTGGACAAGTTCTTGGAGGAAAGGTCCATAAACCATTATTATAAGGGGACCAGGGAAATCTACTGCTTACCCTGGGATAAGCATTGTGGAACCTGTGTATCTTTTTGGGAACCTGACATGTATTTGTGACCTGCATTGGCCACTATTGGATACAGGATATTGGGTTTGATGGACCTTGGTCTAACCCAGTATGACATTTCTTATGTTCTTATGACATCCTTGGGACCATTATATGATGCCATATATATATATATATATATATATATATATATGATAAACATCCACAGCTTAAGAACGCCCATGTAGCACAGGAGTGTGGCCTGGCAGAGCAAAGGATATGCACATCACAGTATGATTTCAAAATGTCACAAGCAAGCCTCACCCTGATTGGTCAGACATCCATGCCTATGCCTACCTTCCGGGGTAAGTTCAAAATGCACTTACATCACCACAGTTATTATTTCCTGCTTGGAGAAACCTGCATATAAATATGTACTCCAAACATATTACAGGCTCACCTCCACATCTCTGAGTATCTGAAACTGCAGGCCAAGATGTACTAGTCTCTGAACCACCCAGCTTGGGGCATCCAAGTACCTAGTTCTGCGAGTGTGCACTTTGGGGATATCAACATTTGTGAAAAGGCATACACCCTTGCAAGTGCCCAGCATTGGTTCTTACATGGGGAACACTTCCATAATCATTTACAGGGTCGTTCATTTTTCAGGATGGAGACGGAGTGATTTTAGAAGGTACTTACATGTGCCTCCCTTCACTGCTGCCACTCCCCACAATATTTGGATGTCCTGCTCTGGACGTTCCAGATTCTTATTAGACACCCCTTCTAAAATGCCACTTCACACCTGAATATCTCTTGCCTTTAAAGGCACGAGCTAAAAATACATTTAAAAAAGAAACCATCAGGTGTTCCTGTAACTGGATAGCTTGTTTCTTATGGTACATATTATAGGAGATACCAGATAAAGATGACACTGTTCTATTCTGATATGGTTGACTTTACAAAACCAATTAATTTTACAAACAATTGTTCTACTTCTGCTACTATGTATCATTTGTATGATGCTACAAGGTGACTTGTCTTTTCATTATAGGACCACACATTGAACGTTTGGAAATGTTAAGAACCACTCGCTTTCAATTACATCTCAGTCTCCATTAGTCACTGGTAAATATAATTGAGAGTTACTTTGCATCTCTTAATACATGCTAGGTGTGGACACAGGGTGAGTGCCCCAGAAAATATGCTACTGCTGCTACTCAAAAACAAAATATACTGTATGCTAATAACATAAATGGGGTTGATAATTAGTTTCTTGAGCAGAGCTAAGATTTTGTGATGAAGATTTAGATTACTTGAAAAACTACTTATTCAAAAAGTTTTGAATAGGGGAATTTTGCCGGCCTCATCAGTCTCATATTTCTGACAAAGGACTGTACAGACAATAGAAACATAGAAATATGATGACAGAAGAAGACCACATGGCCTATCTAGTCTGTCCTTCCATATCAAAACTACAACAGTCCCCTTTTATCCTTTAGAGATCCTCTGTGTTTGTCCCATGCGTTTTTGAATTCAGATGCTGTCCTCATCTCTACCACCTCCACTGGGAGACTATTCCATGGATCCACCACTCTTTCCATAAAAAAATATTTCCACATATCACTCCTGAATCTATCCCCCTTCACCCTCATCCCATGTCCCCTGGTAGCAGAACTTGCTTTCAATTGAAAGAGGCTCTCCCCCTGTACATTTATGCCATGGAGGCATTTAAACATCTCAATCATATCACCTCTATCCCGACATTCCTCTAAGGTGTACATATTAAGATCCTTAAGTCTGTCCGCATATGCTTTATAATGAAGACCACTAACCATTTTAGTAGCCACCCTCTGTACTGACTACATCCTGTTTATATCCTTTTGAAGGTGTGATCTCCAGAATTACACACTATACTCCAAATGAGGCTGCACCAAAGACTTATACAGAGGCACTATCACCTCTTTTTTCTGTTAGCCATTCCTCTCCATATGCACCCAAGCATTCTTCTAGCTTTTGTCGTTGCCTTTTCTACCTGTTTAGCTACTTTAAGATCATCAGACACAACCACGCCTAGGTCCCGCTCTTCTTTAGTGGACAAAAGTACTTCACCCCCTATACTATATTGCTCCCTTTCTAACCCAAGCAGTAACTTTAGGGTCCATCCCTAGGGTGCTCAGTTTGTTTTTAAGTCGCCTGTGAGGAACAATGTCAAAGACTTAACTGAAATCTAAATACACCACATGTAGGGCTCTCCCTCAGTCCAACTCCCTGTTCACCCAGTCAAAGAAATCAATCAGATTTGTCTGAGAAGACCTGCCTCTGGTGAATCCATGCTGCCTCAGATCCTGTAATCCGCTGGACTCCAGACACCTCACTATGTTCTCTTTCAGCAGCGTTTCCATTAATTTACTCACCACCGAAGGTAAACTAACTGGCCTGTAGTTTTCAACCACATCCTTACTTCCACTTTTGTGTAAAGGCACCACATGAGCCTCTCTCTAGTCCTTTGGCACCACTCCCGACTTCAACGAGGCATTGAAAAGGTCAGTCAGTGGAGCTGCTAGAAAGTCCACAAGTTCTCTCAGTATTCTAGGGTGTAACCCATCCAGTCCCATCACTTTGTCTACTTTAAGTTGAGCTAGTTTCTCATGAATACAGTCTTCTGAAAATTGTTCAAGATGTCCCTTGCTTCTATTCCTGTTTGTGTGTGTTTTCTGATATCCTGCTCCTGGTTTTCCATCTGTGAACACAGAACAGAAATATTTGTTAAGCAATTCCGCTTTATCCTCATCAGCTTCTACATATTCCTCCCCTTCACCCTTGAGTCTGACAATACCACTTTTGCCTTTCCTCTTCTCACTAACATATCTGAAAAATGTCTTATCCCCCCATTTTATTGCATTGTCTATTTCCTCCTCTTTTTAAATCTTTGCTTTGCTGACTACTTTGCTAGCTTCTCTAAGTTTTTCTAAATATAGATACCTGTCTTCCTCTCTCTGTGATCTCTCGTATTTCATGAAGGCCTCCCTCTTTTTCTTCACCTTTTCAGCTACTTCATTTGAAAGCCATAGCAGTCTCCTTTTCCTTTTACCTTTATTTACCATTTTAACAAAAAAGTTGGTTGCCCTTAAAATATCCCCTTTCAGTTTTGCCCACTGTTTTTCTACATCCCCCAGCTGTTCCCATCCCTCTAATGACTTCCTGAGATATTGGCCCATCTTGGCAAAGTTAGTCTTCCTAAAGTCTAAGACCCTCATCTTTAAATGGATTCAAACAGCCCTAGTCCTAATACTGAATCACACCATCTGGTGATCACTGGATGCAAAATGATCTCCCACTATAACATCAGAAACACTTTCATCATTGTTAAGCACAAAGTTCAGTATGGCCCCTTCACGTGTCGGGTCTGTTACCAATTGCCTGAAAAGCTCTCCCTGTAGAGAATCCAGGATCTCTTTACTTCTAGATGATACTGCAGCAGGAATGTGCCAATCAACATCTGACATATTGAAATCTCCTACAGTAGCACTTCCCCTTTCCTAGCAATGCTGCGTATGTCTTCAGTTAACTCTCTGTCCACCTCTTTCTCTTGTGAGGGAGGTTTGTATATCACGCCAATGCAAATAGATTTCTCTTTTCCTCTTTCTAGTTTAACCCACAATGCCTCCTCTCTCCCTTTTAAGCTTTCTAATTCCAAATCTTTAATAGTATTTTTTACATATAGTGCCACTCCTCTTCCCCTTCTTCCTACCCTGTCCTTTCTGAATAAATTATAGCCACGTATAGTTACATCCCAGTCATGGTTTTCTGTGAACCATGTTTCTGTATCTGCCACTATATCCAAGTCGGCCACTCCCACCAAATCTTCAACATCAGGGATCTTATTTCCCATGATACGGGCATTTATACACACTGCTTTCCATATGTTACCCCTGTTACTCATTTCCATAAAGGTATTTAATGTATCACTTACCTGGGTGCTTTCACTTACCTGGGGGCTTTCTTCACCCATCCCCAACAAATCTAGTTTAAAGCCCTCTTCAGTAGATTAGCCAATCTACTACTGAAGACGTGTTGACCTTTCTTGGACAGATGGATGCCATCTCATCTCTGCTCTGCAACCCTTGGAACAGCATCCCATGGTCTAGGAAACCAAAACGCTCTCGATGACACCATCCATGCAACCGTGCATTCATCTCCAGGATGCGAGCCTCTCTGCCTTGGCCTTTACCCACAACAGGGGGTTGTAGGCACTAGCTCAGGAGAGATTTTTGTCAGTTTACACATATCCTCCAACAGGTGCTCTATGTAAAATGAAAGGTTGATCCACAGGTGATGGTAATTGCTTTTTGGAGTCAGCAAGCAGGGCCAGATATACTGCTCCTCAATGTATACCCAGTGTCCATGTGTTAGAGGGATGCCCAACAGTGAATAATTTCAGACATGCTACCCAGAAGTACCATAGCGAATAAGGTGCCCCTATGCCTCCAAGCTCCTTAGAAAGAGAGTTTAAACTCATGTTCAAGCCTTCTTGCCAAGCCAATGAATCACATAAAGGATTGCCTCAAAGTCTTTAAAAAGCAACATGAAAAGCTAATAGGCAAGTGGAAAAAAAATAATGTCTTTGGACAGAATGAAAATATTGAGGCATTACCTCTGTCCAACCAATATATACAAAGTCCTTCTAGCTTGCTAAATGAGCTTTGACAGCTCCTAGCAGGGCCTCATAATTTAAGGAGTAAAGAGAGCGCAAATTGAATAAATCATCTCTCTCAAATATCTAAATGTATCCATCACCCATAAACAAAAAGCAGTGAGACTCTGTAGATTTGACATCATGGATAATTTTATAAATGAGCTGTGAAAAGTTATGCCACATTTTCATGCATAAATCATATAGTTTCAGTGACTTATGCATCTGAAGTAAAGGGAAGAAGAGGGAACATCACATAAACTTACTTAACTCCTCCCTTAACAGACCCAGAGAGCTTTTTGTCATTGTACAACAGCTCATCAAAGCCCCCACTACCATGAGAACTACCACATCTATCTCACCAAATGTGATGGCCCAGCACCTTCAAGCCAAGCAAGCAAAAGCCTCTATAGCCATGCTCCCCCTCCCCACAGCTGCACAAACAACTCTACCAATGCCCTGTGCTCATAGTCCTGGCCTCCCTTTGGTTCTATGAACTCCAGGCAACTTCAGAACATAATATCTAACCTGAACAGTACACCTCCCCATTGGACCCATGCCCATTCCCATGGATTAAAGTCACCAGACAGGAACTGTTACCATTAACCCAACACAATGTCCAGTCATCCCTTGATACATGCCAACCATCCTGATGCAAGCATCTAGCAGACCACTGCTGAAATCTCAAAAACTCGAACCAGCTGCTCCCTTCTCATACAGACCCATCTCAAGTATCCCATCACTTGACAAGATAATTGAGAAGGTAGTCTAGCTACAGATGCAAGATTTCATGGAATCCCACTCCCCCTTTGATGAGCACCAGCATGGCTTTAAGCCCTTCCACAGAAATGAAACCCTACTAATATTCCTCCTTAGCAACCTTGGTGTTTTTGGATATATCAGCAGCCTTTAACTCAGTCATACATACCTAGCTAACTGCACACCTCAATGAAATTGGCTTAAGAAAAAAAATACTTCTATGGTTCCAGTCCTATCTCTCTGACCGTTCACAACCTGTCTGTGTAGGATCAGAAACCTCAAATCCCTTCAAGCTCCTCCAAGGCCTACCACAGGGCTCTGCATTATCCTCATTACTTTTTAAAATCCTTATCCAACCCCTCTGCAAGATCATCCAAAGACACAATGTCTTTTACCATCTTTACGCAGATGATATCCTCATGTACACCCCTTTGACCACTAGCAACAACGACTACTCCACAATTAGCAAATGTCTAGAAGCAATCACACAATGGCTCAGCCTCCATAACCTACTCATCAACCCTAACAAAACAGAAGTCCTCACAGGCACCCCACCTTCTCTCCTCCAGATACAATAACACTTGCAAACCTAACACTGCAAGTAAAACATCAAGTAAAATACCTGGGCATAATTATTGATCAGAACCTAAATTTCAAAGCCCACAGCAGGCAGTCAGCAGAACAGTATAGCACCGTGTCAAGACCTCAAAACACTGCTGGATCACAAGGATTTCAGAAAAATTGAACAAGCACTTATCACTCCCATCTTTGACTATGCCAACATTATCTATCAAGGTCTCCCAAAATCCTCGTTACAGCCACTGCAGCTGGTGCTGAATATAGCAGTCAGACTCATCAAGGGTAGCTTCAGACATGACCACGCAACACCCATTCTGAAACAACTACACTGGCTTCCAATCCACAGTAGAGTGAAATATAAAGTGGCACTAACAACTTTCAGGGTGATTTGACAAATATCATCCCATAACTTGCAGTCTATACTCAACAAACCTCGCAAAAGCGCTAACAATACATTCCTTACAGTACCTCCAACAATCACCCACACCAACAACTCTACATCCACCAGATCTTTCTGTTATTACACACCCATCACTTGGAATGCACTTCCCCCTGACCTCTGCTCCATATCAGACATTGGAGAATTCTGCCGAAAATTAGACACTGCTGTTCCAGGAATACTTTGGCTCAGATACATAACCACCATTACAGTCCATGGACACATAAACACTGCTAGAAACAGCTACCTTGATACAATTTATCCTATATTATGCTACATAATTGAGAATGTTCTTAGTGTTCCAGAGTTACTGATTGTTTAGTCTGTTAGTTCCTTCAACAAACTGTTACATGTAAAGTTCTAGTTCATTGTTGCACTTGTTCCATTTAAACTGCCATGCCTAGTAGATATGGTGGTATAAAAGAGTTGTTTCATGCATGTCCAGCCTGTGGACACAGTCTAAATTCCTCATCTGTGGGTCTAGATGTGCCCATGGGTCCGGAATCAGGGAGGTAGATGTGTCCAGTGTGGCACGGTTAAAGCGCTATTTAGCCAGCCCACACTTGGGTGCAGGCATGGTCCATGCGATATAATGGAGAAACATGTCTCTCCTCTATATTATGGGACACGGGTAAAAGTTTTGGATGTCCCTATGCCCACCGTATTCTGAAAAGTTGCACATTTTTGATCCTGCCCGTCTCCACAATGTATCTGAGAACACCTTGCTCCTTGGTAAAAATGTGCATCTCCTAAGCTGCTTTTCACACTGACAGTAGTTTGCTGATATAAACTAGACATAAATACCAATGAGAAATGACTGTTGCTGCAGTCTAGACCATATACCAGACCTCTTTATGCCCTGAAAAGTGCTATGTAATCCCAGTGCATAAGAGAATGTAAATGTGAGCATGTATGTCATGACATACCTTGCATCAAATGGTTCTTGGCATTATAAAACAGCCCCAGTGATTTCTGGCATGGTCATCTCGACAAACATACTTTAAACTGTTAAGGACTGGCCCTTACCAAGTACACAAAACCCTAAACTAACATTGCAGTATCCAAAGAATAGCTAATATTGCTGAGCAACAAACGTATACCCTTTTCATGCCTATGGCCTAAAAGTGCACCCATTCGGCTTTCCTCTCTTATCTCTCCCTATATCTTCCTTGGGAACTTGGCGCTTCTGGCAGATCGTTTCTCTCTGTGCCCTCCTCTTCTAAAGCCAAATCCAGATTTTGCTCCTTTCACCTTGCTGTTCCTTATGTCTGGGACAAACTACCTGTGTCTGTACATCAGGATTCTTCTCTAGCCCTTCTCAAATTCAGGCTGAATGCTTACCTCTTTGTTGTTGCTTTAGAATCTGATCTGCCTAATCTCCCTTGTGTTTCCTTACCATTCCCCCTAGATATATCCTCTTCACAGATACTGTGTTGTCTATCATGATTAGTTTATAAGCTCTGATGAACAGGGATCATCTTTTACGTGTGTCTGTGTAATGCTGCATATGCCTTGTAGCACTATACAAATGATCAGCAGTAGTAAATATAGTAATTTGGCCTTTTGGCTATGGCATCTGATTCTCATATATCGGTACTGTCATTTCTCACAGCAGCTACAGCTGTCCCGTCATGGCACATGTCGGTCTGTATAGATCCACTATCTGTGGGGCAACCCTATTTGTTTTCCCACAATCTGCTTTGTGGCACTGCTCCATTGTTCAAGCCTGTGTGGGCATGGGGGGGGGGGGATCCCTGTGCCACCATACCCACGTAGCCAGCTTCCAAGTATATCACCACTCTCGCAGCTTGCATAGATCCTGGACTGGGGAAGGAAGTAAACCTCATGGCACAATCTTGAGGATATTGGCACAACATCAGTCACATCTCCCAGTACCTGGCACAGCTGATGTATAACTGCTCTATCACACTGGCACCTGGTGACACTGTGGTCATCCACATGGTCCAGGTACCGGCCAGCCATTCATGGCCTTCCTGAATTTCAGATCAGCACACCAGATACTCCTGTGCTACTACCCCCAAACCACACACTCTCACTTGCAGTCACAAAATATATCATTCTGCCAAACTGAACCTATAACTAACAACTGCTATACCATAATGTCATGACGTCCCAGAACTACACATATGATCTCCCTTTCTCACTGCAACATGATTTTTTTCCAGACTCATTCACATGCTATTCTGACATTAACAACCCCACTTTTCAGAACACAGTATTTGTTAGGGTCCTCTGGATTGGCTCTTTAAGCATAAACAACACATTTCAACATAGCCAGAACAAAAACTATTGTTCTTCTCAATATTTCTGTAAGGGTGTTTATTAATGTTTCTTTACCTTACAACATTCCTTCACCTCTGCTTTCTGTTTTGTTTTGTTTTTTATAACTGCCTCTTGTGTTTTTCCAGACTGCAATCATACCAGTTCAGCACATATTTATCACAACCATTCTTCAATATGGGATGAATTGAAGAGCACAGCAGAATATTTTCTAAGTCCTGGCCTTATTCAGTGTTGCAGCAGGAATAACAGGAACGCCCATGGGGATGTTACAGAACATACACGGGCCTTTCTATAATACATTATACACGTCTCCATGGCTGACCATGTGCCCATTCTGCCCCTTCTGGGCACGTTCTAAAATTCCCGTGCTAGTGCTGTGGAAGTGCATGACAGTAGTGTTTCAGAATATGGTCGGGGATGTTTTCAACAGATAAACATCCCCACTGCACAAACAAAATCCTTATTCATGTTCTGGTATGACCTCCTAAGCACTTACATGTATAGTCTAGATGACTGTTATTCTTTAAGTATTCTATGTTAATCAGCTGATCACACATACTTTCAATGTGGGCATATGCATGGGTGGAGCAGGGCAGAGTGCAAATTTACATGCAGAAATGATAAAGCATTATGATGTATGCATATTCAAGGAAAAATCTAGGCACGGGCATTTACACCAGTCTTAGAGCTTGCATAAGTGCTCACACCTAGATATAACACACATTTTTGACCACTTGCATCCCTATTTTTTAAAGCGTGTGCATACTTGACTTAATAAATAGGTGCTAGTGATGCACATAAAACCATGCATTAACTATGCATGTATTTATAAAATTGCCCTCCAAGTGTGGACTGCAAAGCATAACCGTCGACTTGGAAAAATTGACATAGCAGTCCGCTAAAGCTCCAGAATCCCAAATGGACTCCAATAGGGCAGGAAGTGACCGCATTGGATCTTTTATATCATCAGTATTAGAGATGTGTACAAGCAAAAAGAATGTGGTTAGTTTTTTAATGAATTTTTCCAGTTTTTGTTGTTTGCTGCTAGTTTTATGCATTCATTTCAACAGGAAATGTTTAATGCATGCTAAATTTATTTAAAATGTATAATGAATAAATTAAGGCATGTCAAAGCCATTAGTGTGCATTAAATTAACTTAGAGTGGACTGGATTTTTTAAGCCACAGTAGCGAACATCATGCGCATTCCTAATCAGCATAAAAGTAAATTATATGCATCCTTTTCACTATACGGATGCCCTGGATCTTTCTAGATTTTACACAAAAATCACCAGAGGTTCAATGGCCAAAGAAAACAAAAAAGGAGACAAGGGGCATCCTTGATATATACCATGACCCAGCTTAAATGGGACCTCGGCCCATTGATTAATTAGAGCTGTCACAGAAGGTAAAATAGGGCTTTAATTCATCTAATAAAATTATCTCCAAATCCAAAACTTTTGAAAACACTAAACAAAAAAGGTCATATTAATCTGTTCAATATATGTACTTCAATGTTTTGAAAATCCACATTTAAAAGTGATATTGGCCTATAGTTAACACATGCCATCAAATCCTTGCTCTCTTTCAGGATAACTAATGTGGTTTCTGCATTAAAAGAATCTGGCATATGTTGCAAAGCCGTTATCTCATTTAAAATCTCTGCCAGCTTGGGTGTCAGATGACCTCTCAGTCAGCCAACAGATGATCAGGTCTAGCCAACTTCTTATCTTTTATGGAAGCAGTAGCCCAATACACCTCCTCTGTTGAAATGGATTTAGAAAGCATCTCCTTATCCATCTCATCAAGGTTAGGGTTGAGCTGCACTTCTAGCTAATGTCTTACAGATGTCTGTGAAGTAGGAAGTTGTGTTGGGTAAAGGTTCATATACTCTACAAAATAGTGATCTATTTCCTCAGATTTAGCAACCAAGGCACTAGTTCTATATTTTATTTCTTATTTTATTGGCTTTTCTTTTCACATTTGTATGTTTTAGCTGTCATACGACCACCTTATTCACTTTAACATTTTCATTAAAAAAAGCAATTAGCTAAACTTACATAATAGGCAACTCGGGCTACCCCGAAGGTTGACAGCTGTCTCCTAACCTTAACTATTTTTTGTGGTACAATATCATTCCCACTATTCTTATTACTCCTTTCAAGCTGTGTTAATTGAGTGTGCAAAGCAGTGTTCTCTGCATTTTAATGCTAGAATAGACTGCAGATATATAGGGTGTTATTTTAAAAGTGCTATTCACAATTTGGATATCTTGAAATGGACATGCAGAAGTCCAAATCACAGAGATGTCCTCAGAGCCATTTTTGAGGAGCTGGGTCTGTGGATATCCCCAGCATGAGGACATCTAAGTCTCAATGGGGTTGTGGTGAAGGCATGGCCAAGAAATTCCTAAGAGCCTGGATGTCTTTACCTGATTTCAGAAACACCCTGGATGTTTCAAATTGTGTCTAAAGTTAAACCTGCTCCAGGCACACACAGGCATCTGAAAAGTGCTCATTTTCTCAGGTAAATTTATTTATTTATTTAGCTGTATTTATATTCCGCTTTTCACCGGGTCAAAGCGGTCAATTGGGGGATACATTTAACACGAGGGGATATGACACACATACGTTAATACTTACAGGGAACATGGGCAATGGAGGGTTAAGTGGCTTGCCCAAGACCACAAGGAGTGCCTATAGGACTAGAAATCCCAGTCCCTCCGGCCTGAGATTGCTGTCCCCAGGTGGGACTTGAACCCCCAGCCCTAAGTACCTTGTCCTAACCACTAGACCACTCCTCCCTCTGGAAAGTATGTAATGTCCGGAAAGTATGTAAAAGGAGCTACACTAATACTCCCTAAATTTTACTCCAATTCTGTCCCACACGTACATCTCCTTTGTATGTCAGGGTTGACCCAGATGTACAAAGGAGATCACAATTCTGATCCCACGGGGCACGTCTAGCCCCGTGGGGTCAGAATCACAAACAAGCATGTACGTGCAGGCTGGGACTGCAATTCAGTCCCGGCCTGCACAAACAGTCACAGCCCGGCTAACTCAGCCAGGGCCTTTTAATGGAGTGCGGTGCCATGGTGTCATGTTGCCATGGCACTGCAGCTCCATTTAAAAGCCATGATACCGGATTCCTGCAAATGGAGTTAATTCCCCACAGCCCGACCCCTGATCTGGCCTCCTAATGCCAGGATCAGGCAGAGGGGAATTAACTCTGTCCCCTCCCCCCCCCAGCCCTTTCCGGGTCCTGCGCCGCTAAAAAGAACACGACCAGGGAAGTTATTCCACCTCAGAGGTGGAATAACTTCCCTGACCAATTTTCTGGCCTTGGATGTCCAGGGCCAGTGACATCCCACTGCCAGCCTCCTCTCCACCCCCGGGCTGCCTCTTCCCTGCCCCTGACTAACTTTCCCACCCAACTGGCAGGGAGGTTAGTCAGAGCATGCAGCCATCACGAATAGCCCCCTACATCAACAAACACTGATGGGGACTGGGGGCTCATGTTTTCACTTTGCTATACTGCTGGATGTCTCCTTACACTAGCTTGCCTGAGATGGACATTCTCAACCTAGGCATCCCTAATGGGGATGTCTATGTGGCTGCCCGTGTTATCTGGAGACATAGAGGTCCCTGGTATTTTTCTGCATGCTCTGCCCTGGACATTCCAAATTTAACTTAGATGTCCTTTCTAAAATCCCCCTCATAATCTTTAAGATCTACTTTAGCTACATCCATGACTATGAAGGAATGCACAGTTTTGCGTGCCTTTATCATAATGAAAATGAGCATATTATGTTCATGCTGCTATTCATTTTTTCATAAAGAGAGAATGAATCAATAATTGTGTATTAAAGGACCATAAAAATGGGGCTCTGCTTTCTTCCAAGCCCTCCAGCTGAAAACTAACAGCAGCATGGTGAGATACATTAATCTGCCCAGTTTCCCAAGAATAAGTGGCACCGCCTAAATCCACTGAGAGAAACCAATGATTGATTCTAGAATAAGATGTATGTGCAGCAGAATAAAAAGTGTAGCAATGCTTCCCCCTGTGTGTCTCTCTTCACAAATCATATAAACTTAGTTCCTTCAGGTGTGCAAGCAAAGCCTGGCAAAAGAGGTCTGGCAAAATTTACCCCTTGATCTGTCCTACATGGATGGTATTAAAGCCACCTCCTAAACATATGCGGCCTCTCGAAATTAGTTTCAAAACTCTGAAAAATCTATGGAAGAATTTGAGAGGGCATCATTTGGCGCAACTGCATTACACAAGGTTAATAAGATAGTATTTAATTCAACAGTTGTTATATCTATCTTCTGATCTGTGACTAGTTCTTGGGCCACAAAAGAACAACTTTTAGAAACTAGAACAAACATTTCCCTTTCAGCCATAAAGTGTGTGATAGAAAAAAAACCCACATTGCTCCACACAATTGCCCGTTAGATTGAGATGCTCTACTAAGGACAGATGGGTTTCTTGGAGAAAGGCTACTATGGATCTCATTTTCCAAAGACAAGTGAGAACTCCCTTTCTTGTAATAGGATAGTTTAGCCCATGCATATTCCAGAATATCAGTTTTAGAACACTGTGAAGTCAGGGTATCATTAACTAAAACCCACAGAAAATAGTTCACATTCTTTCTCATTAATCCATATCTCTTAACACACTGCCAGTGCTCCTCAGCCCTCTCCCCAATCTTCCTCCCATTCCAAGAAACAGAACCCAAAATGAAACTGCAGTTAACTGCAAAAAACATGTGCTCTAAAGGTCACATATAGCTAGATACAAATTGTTTGATTCATGTCTCCTTCCCTTAACCCTAGTTGTAAAAGGAAACAATAAAAGAAAAACAGAAACACTGTAGGCATGCAAGTAAGTCTACTGTGGTGCCCACTAACTAGACAAAACTTTACAGTACTTAAGAGCCAGATTATACTGAATCATACTTAAGCCCACTGGTGCATCCACACTCAGTCATAGCGCACAAACATGGCACACAAACAACCCAATAAATTAGTGCAATAATAGAGCCATAGCACTCGCCAAAGAAGACTATTATGTCCATCTGACAAACTCTCTTGCCTCTGACCCTCATAGTCTCTTTTATTTATTTTATGTATTTATTTAACAGGTTTTCTATACTGCCTTTTCTTTAAATCAAAGTGGTTTACATTGGAACTAAACAAGAGTTACATAGCAAATAGAAAAAAAAAGGGGGGTCATGAAGGAAATACTTAATAGTGCAACATTACATTAAAAGGTATATGCAGAATGTACAGCAGGTAAAATTAAATAGCCTGAGGCTGGTAGGATGCCCTAGGTTGGTGTTTCTAAGTGACTTCTGAAAAGTAGTGTTTTTAAAAGCTTCCAAAATTCCTTGATGTCTGTTTTAGCTCTCAAGGCTTCTGGTAGGCTGTTCCAAAAGTTTGGCACTGCTAAGGAGAGTGTTCTTGCAAATGTAGCAATGATGGTTTTAGTGTATGATAAGGATGTCAATACAGTATCAATTGCACTGTGTATCTTAGGTCCAGTGCTAGAGTTAGAAATGATGAGTTTTTTGATACTGTCTGCAGATAAGTTATGTTTAATTTTAAATACGTTCATTATTGTTTGAAGCAAATGCAAGATATGAATGGAAACCGGTGGAGTTGGAAGAGAAGAGGAGTTACATGTTCATGCTTAGATGAGCCTAGAATAATGCAAGCCACCACATTTTATGCAATCTGTAGAGGTCAGATAGTATACTTGGGAAGGCCAAGGTATATGAAATTACAGTAATCCTGCAAAGGAGTTATGATAGTCTGACAGACCATTCACAGTGATAATGGCTGAGCAGGAGTTTGAATCTCCATATTATAGCTATTTTGTGAAATATATTTCTGGCAGTTTTGATGACGTGGGATTGGAAGTTAAAATTGGAGTCCAAAGTAATTCTAAGATAGTTTATCTCTTTCCTTATATGAATACAACAATTTGGCATGGTGATTGATTGAGGAGATTAAAGGAAGTGTTACATGTGATAATAAGAGCTTCAGTCACACTCCAATTCCCCACAAGATCAGTTACTTCCCCTCCTCCCCCTCTTCACTCCCAACTCCCCCCCCCCACACACACCTATGCTACCCTTTCTTCTTTTTCTATGATTTCTGAGGAGTAATCCACTAATCTTCTTTCCTTATCCAAACTCACTACCTGTTCCTCTGATCCAATCTCCACCCATCTCCTTAGCTCTATCTCATCTACTGTAGTTCCTTTGCATCTCTCATATTCTCAACCTATCGCTCTCTGCTGCAACTTTCCCTGTAGCCTTCAAGCATGCTGTGGTGAAACCTCACCTCAAGAAACCCTCACTAGACCCTACCTGTCCTTCTTATTATCGACCCATTTTCTTCCTCCCATTCATTTCTAAACTACTTGAACATGCAGTTCACTGCTGTTGCCTCTACTTTCTCTCCTCTCAAGCCCTCTACAATCTGACATACATCCTTTATATTTTTACCGAAATGGCTCTTGCCAAAGTCTCCAGTGTCCTGTTCCTGGCAAAATCCAAGGACATTTACTCAATCCTCATCCTTCTTGATCTTTCTGCTGCTTTTGACACTGTTGACCACATCCTTCTCAATACCTTGTCCTTGCTTGGTTTTAAGTGCTCTGTACTATCCTGGTTCTCTTCTTATCTCTACCATTGCTTCCTTAGTGTGTGGATCCTCCTCTACTGCTATCCCACTCTCAGTCGATGTACCTCAAGGGTCTGTCTTGGGTCCACTTATTTTCTCTCTATATACCCAGTCCCTTGGTGCACTCATCTCTTCCCATGGCTTTCAGTACCATTTTTATGCTGCTGACTCCCAGATCTACCCCTCTATACCTGTAATCTCTCTGGCAATCTAGGCCCTGATCTCTGTCTACCTTTCTGACATTGCTGCTTGGATGTCTCACCACCGATTGAAATTGAACATGGCCAAAACTGAGCTTCTTATTTTTCCCCCTGAACCCTTCTCTCCCCTTTCTCCTTTCTCAGTCTCTGTAGATAACTTTCAGCTTCTCACTATTTCCTCAGCTCGCAGCCTTGGGGTTGTCTTCGACTCCTTCCTCCCCTTCTCCACACACATCCAACTGATAACTAAACCTGCCATTTCTTTCTCTACAACATCACCACAATTTGCCCATGACTTTCTGAAGACACTCCTAAAACACTTATCCACTCTTTAGTCATTGTCTATCTTGACTATTGTAACCTACTCCTTGAAGGACTAGAAAAGGGGACTGTTATTTTTGGAGAGAGATCTGCAACTGGGAGTATATACTTCTGGGAATTTTCTGAAAGGAATTCTTTGTATTAAAGCTAATTAATCTGTGAACCCACTATTTTTTGTTTAATCAGTCAGGACCTAGTAGCAGCAGTTTAATTTAAAACACAGAAGAGAACTTTCTGGTTACATTTCATACCCAGCAGAGAGCTTGTAGTTTAAATTTAACAGTCACTCAGGGCCTAGCATCAGCAAAGTACCTTTAGTTTAAATTTAAAACACACAAGAGAGCTTTCTGGTTAAATTTAGAACCCAACAGAGAGCTTGTAGTTTAAATTTCATAATAAGTTAGAGCCTAGCAGCAGCAAAGAGCTATAATTTAAATCAAATCAGAATATAGCTTAGCACAAAAGGCAAAACAGGGTCAGTACTCTGTGAGCAACAAATAAAGTCTTGTAGAGGCCTTTACAAAGAGGCCTTCTACCTAGGGGGCAAGAGACCTGTGAAACCTTTTCAATAGGTGTTAACATTAGGTGGCAGGTCAAAAGGCTATTTTGAAAGACTCCTTCTATCCAAACAAGGACTGTTAATCACCCAGGAAGTTGGTCACAGCTTACCTCAGCAGCACAAGCATAAATAGCTCAACCAGAGTTCTGTGATCCTCAGTCTTGAAGGACTAGAAAAGGGGACTGTTACTTCTGGAGAGAGATCTGCAATTGTGAGTACATACTTCTGGGAATTTTCTGAAAGGAATTCTTTGTATTAAAGCTAGTTAATCTGTGAACCCACTATTTTTGGTTAAATCAGTCAGGGCCTAGTAGCAGCAGTTTAAAATTAAATTTAAAACACAGAAGAGAACTTTCTGGTTACATTTCGTACCCAGCAGAGAGCTTGTAGTTTAAATTTCATAATAAGTTAGAGCCTAGCAGCAGCAAAGAGCTATAATTTAAATCAAATCAGAATATAGCTTACCTCAGCAGCACAAGACAGGGTACTGTGTAGCAGCCCTCTTTTAATAAGTGTTATTTCCTTCCCTCCCTCCCCAACACCCACCCACCCTGGGATAATTGTAGCTTTATAGGTACTTACACATCTTAAAAGACAGGAGGTGTTTTCAGGTGAAGCTCATTACCCAAATCAGTCATACACTAAGGACCTGAGATTAAATAAGCTTCAGGTGAACATGGTATATTAAACGTATTAAGTACAGTTTTATTAGTATAAATATCCATAGCAACCCTTAGTAAGTAAAGAACTTATAGATCTAAACACAAACTTAAAACTAAGATGCAGACAGCAGTACAGCAGCGAGATGGGGACTTTCGAGTCTTTTGCATTAAGTGTCACATGTATGATTTTCTCCCAGTTGGTGAGAGGTCTTATGTGTGCACTAGGTGCAAGGAGCTCTTTGCTCTCAGGGAACAAGTTCGCTCACTAGAGGCTAGAGTAGCAGACTTGTAAAACATAAGAAAAACAGAGAAGTACATTGACGAGACCTACAGGGATATAGTCCTGAAGTCCCTCCTCCAGTCTGGCAGCATACCTATTGCCATGGAGGAGAGGTCACGTGACAGGAGAGCATCAACCTGGTGTGGCAGGAAGTTATCCTGTAACTAGGACCTGTCCTCCAGGTGATGTAAAACCCTCTCGCACCGAGGAAGTTTCTCCAGGGCCATGTGCCCATGAGGGAATTGTTAGGACAGCTGTTATAGTTGGTGATTCGATCATTAGGCATGTAGATAGCTGGGTGGCTGGTGGAAATGAGGATCGCCTGGAAAACATGCCTGCCAGGAGCGAAGATAGTGGACCACATGCACCACCTAGATAAGTTCTTAGATAGTGCTGGGGAGGAGTCAGCTGTCTTGGTACATGTCGGTACCAATGACATAGGAAAGTGTGGTAGGGAGGTTCTGGAGGCTAAATTTAGGCTTTTAGGTAGGAAGTTGAAATCCAGAACGTCTCCAAAATGCTTCCCATTCCACGCGCAGGACCCAAAAGGCAGGCAGAGCTCTGGAGACTCAATGCCTAGATGAGACAATGGTGCAGAGATGAGGGGTTTGGATTTGTTAGGAACTGTGGAACATTCTGGGGAAAGGAGGGGCTCTTCCAAAGGGATGGGCTTCACCTTAACCAGGCTGGAACCAGGCTGCTGGCATTAACCTTTAAAAAGGAGATAGAGCAGCTTTTAAACTAGATAATAGGGGAAAGCCGACAGTCGCCCAAGAGCGGATGGTTCGGAAGAATGTATCCTTGAAGGATACTACCAAAAGCAGAGAGGTTCCAAAAAAGAGTAAAGTAGCCCAAATGTCCTCGAGTATGGAGCAGACAGAGCTTAAAGATCCCAAATTACCCATGTCTATCAATAGCCAAATTAATATGAATAAAATATAGTCTCTAAAATGCTTCTATGCAAATGCTAGAAGTCTACAAAATAAAATGGGAGAGTTAGAATATATAGCACTAAATGAAAGGTTAGAAATGATTGGAATATCAGAGACATAGTGGAAGGAGGACAACCAGTGGGACACTGTGATACCTGGGTACAAACTATATCGTAGTGATAGAGCTGATCAAATTGGTGGAGGGGTTGCACTCTATGTTAGAGAGGGCATTGAGTCAGAAAGGATTAAAGTTTTGCAGGAAACAAAATTTGCTGTAGAATCTCTATGGATTGAAATTCCATGTAAAAAGGGGAAGGCGATGGCAGTGGGGGTATACTATCGACCGCCTGGCCAGAATGAACAAATGGATGATGAAATGCTCAAAGAAATCAACCAAGCTAACAAACATTACAGCACAATAATAATAATGGGTGATTTCAATTACCCTGGTATCAACTGGGTCAGTTTCATGGCAGGACATGCTAGGGAGATAAAGTTCCTAGATGAAATAAATGACTGCTTCTTGGAGCAGCTGGTTCATGAACCAACCAGAGGGGAATCCATATTAGACCTAGTCCTTAGTGGAACACCAGATCTAGTGCAAGAGATAAGGTTGTTTGGGCCACTTGGCAATAGTGATCATAGCATGATCACCTTTGATTTAATTAGTGGAGGAGGGATAGTAAGGAAATCCACAGTACTACATTTTAACTTTTGAAAGGGAGACTATGATAAAATGAGGAAAATAGTTAAGAAAAAACTAAAAGGAGCAGTTGCATAGGTTAAAGACTTACATCAAGCTTGGATGTTGTTGAAAAAATACTATCTTGGAAGCCCAGACCAGCTGTATTCCATGCTTTAAGAAAAGTGGAAGGAAGTCCAAAAAACTGCCAGCATGGTTTAAAGGTGAGGTCAGAGAGGCTGTTGTTGCCAAAAAAGCATCTTTCAGGAAATGGAAAAAAGAGCCAAATGACAAAACCTGGAAACAGCACAAGCACTGGCAAGTCAAATGCAAGGCATTGATAAGGCAGGCAAAGGGAGAATTTGAGAAGAAGCTTGCTGTGGAAGCAAAAACGCAAAATAAAGACTTTTCCAAGTACATTTGTAGCAAAAAAACTGTGAGAGAGTCAGTTGGTCCATTAGATGATAGAGGGGTTAAAGGGGCACTAAGAGGCGACAAGGCGATAGCGGAGAGACTGAATGAATTCTTTGCTTCGGTCTTTACTGAGGAAGATATAGGGATGTTACCAATGACTGAAGTGGTATTTAAAGGTGCGGAAGAATTGAAGGAAATATCGATACATCGGGAAGATGTATTACAGCTATTAGATAAACTGAAGAGTAGCAAATCACCTGGGCCGGATGGTATACATCCAAGGGTGTTAAAAGAACTGAAATATGAGATTGCAGACCTGCTATTAGTAATCTGTGAACTATCATTAAAATCATCTCTAATACCTGAAGCTTGGAGGATGGCCAATGTAATACCAATTTTTAAAAAGGGTTCCAGGGGTGATCCGGGAAACTACAGACCGGCGAGCCTCACGTCAGTACCAGGAAAAATGGTAGAAACCATCATAAAGAATAAAATTACTCAGCATTTATATAGTCATGGCCTAATGGGAGACAGCCAACATGGCTTTAGAGAAGGAAGATCTTGTCTTACTAATCTGTTATGTTTTATTGAAGGTGTGAATAAACAGGTGGACAAAGGTGAGTCGGTTGATATAGTGTATCTGGACTTTCAGAAAGCCTTTGACAAGGTCCCTCATCAGAGACTTTTGGCAAAACTAAACTAAACTAATCCTCTAAACTAGTATTATATCTCAACAATGGTTATGACCTAGTATGGCATATCATATGTTCTTATGTTCTTGCTGGTCTCCCTCTGAATCATCTCTCTCCTCTTCAATCTGTTCTACACTCTGCTGTGCAACTAATTTGTAAGAATAAGTGTATGCTGAGACTGTTATATTCCTAGAACTGAAGGGGAAATGGGCTGTATAGAAATAGATTATACATATACAGCTACTATCCTAGGCTTCCAGGCCTACATAATATCATTAACAGATCCAAACACACAAAAAAGTATTAAGTATGAAGGTAAAAGTTCAGAATCTCTCTTCATCTTTAAAATTGTTCAAGTATTCAAACAAATAGAAGGAGTGAGTGGGCATCCAATGAAACAGGTAGAGAAGGAAAAAACGTAATTTGCAAAACAAGAGAAACAACTCTTCAAAGAATTGCATCAGCAAAGAAGGAAAAACAAGTGTCAAATACAGAAATACAGTGGAAAATACAAAGTGCTACTCCAGGAATCATTTATCAGTCAAGAAATGACAAATGAATGGATAAGGAGAAGTAAACTGAACTGAAGGATGAGAGATTAATAGTTGCAGCTCAGTACAGTGGATTATGAACAAGGTGATTCACTGCAGGCATAGAAAAAACAGGTGAAACAGATTTATGTAGATTTTGTGAGGAAGAGTTGGAAATAATTATTTACTTATTTATTAAAATAAAACAAAACACATATACTGCCTTCCTAAAAATAATCATATAAAGTGGTTCACAAAATTTCAAAACATAAAGCCATCATAAGAACTTAGCCTACCCCAGAACTCTTCCAGAAACCTTACCACATTTACAATGACTGAAACACTCAGATGAATCAGTTCACAAATAGGAAAGTTTTCAATTTCTTATGAAACACCAGCAAACCTTCATCTATCTAAAGGGCAATGGGAAATGAGCTCCATAATTGGAGTGGAGGAGTGGCCTAGTGGTTGGTGCAAGGTACTTTAGGTCAGAAGGTTGGGGGTTCAAATCCCACTAGAGGACAGCAATCTTGGGCCAGAAGGACTGGGGTTTCTAGTCCCACAGGTGCTCCTTGTGGTCTTGGACAAGCCACTTAACCCTCCATAGCCCATGTTCCCTGTAAAATAGTTAACTCCAAGTTATAATGCCCTGTTCAATGTAATTTCAGTTTGTTCAATGTAAACTGCACTGATGCAGAATAGCACAGTATGTAAGATAATTAAAATAAATAATTTAGGAACCACAGTTGAAAATGCTTGACCTCATCTGTCTAAGGGTTGTAATGGATAATAATCAATTCTCAGGTACCTCCTTGGCACATCTTCTCCAATAGAAAAATAGAATCTTGATTCTGAAACACCTTAAAAGCCAATGTAATCAATGTAAATTGTACATGCACACTTATAGGGAGCCAAAACAGTTTAGCAAATGCAGAATGTGTACTCTCTTTAGAGGATACCCAAAACAATTCTGGCCACTATTTTTTTGCAGAATTTGAAGATACCTCATTGTTTTGGCTGGCAGCCCCACATACAGCTATTACAATAATCCAGGGTGCAGTCACCAAAGCCCACATGACCACATAAAAGATATCCATATGCAAATAAAGCTTGAGTTGGGCTCACAAGACATATAGGGAGGAATATTCAGCGGTGGCGGCTAGCACTTGTAAAGCACATAGCTGTTTCCACTGAACACTAACTCCGGATATTCAATGCCAGGGTCATATCCAGCCACCATCATTGAATATCTGGGTCACCACACAGCCTGGAAGCTAATTGGTCAATGGCAATATTGAGCAATTGACTGGTTAGCGACAAGTACCACCTTTGCTCCACCCCAGAACACTCATGACACATCTTGATTACAACTGCATAGCACTGGGGAATGTAGCTGCATTCCTCCTCCCCCTCAGATATCCAGTGCCACTAACTGTGGGCTGAATATCCCGCTAACTCTATCCTATTTTTAAGTCATTTCAATTTGTTTTATAATATCCTCTGTAAACCGCTTAGGTTTCAAAAGCGTTATATAAAATTTGTTAAATGAAATTACATAATTAAATAACCAGCCTTTACACAGTTTTCAGGTCTGCAAACCATGTAAATGCTTTTGAATATCCCCCCATAGTTTATAAAAAGCTGATTGAGTCACTCATGCAAAATGGGGCTAGGTGGTGGCCTTTCCATCCAACCACACCCACAGATTTCCGAGGGTGCCCTTAGGTGGAATGGCCAATCCAGCAAACAAGGGATATATCAACAAGTTGGATGAATCCACCATCCCAAAACAAATCATTCCTTATTTAGATGGATTCACCTTCAATGCACTCTTCTGCAACCATTGAGCAACACCTTCAAAACACTCATTTAGCTGAATAAGCATAAAAGCAATTTCAAAGATTCAATAATTCGTAAATTATCAGCATACATGGAAAGGATAAAATTCCATTAGTGAATCAGCTGGCCAAGAGGATGCAAATAAGGAAAGGGAAGAGCCCTGCAGAACTCCCCATCTCAAGGATTTTACAGAGGACCAGGAATTGCCCACTTTCACATGAACGTGGGCAATTCCCAAGATGGATGCGCAGATCACGTCAGTTACCAGATGGACCACCATTCCTGTGGAAGGTGGATCAGCTTTAAAGAATACTGTGGTCCACAAGGTGGATTTACAGTTGAGGAACTATTCTCTGAAATGCTTCCCGTTTCATGGGCAGGTCCCAAAAGGCAGGCAGAACTCAGGAGTCTCAATGTGTGGATGAGACAATGGTGCTAAGAGGGTTTTGTATTTGTTAAGAACTGGGAAACATGCTGGGGAAGGGAGGGGTTCTTCTGAAGGGATGAGCTCCATCTTAATAGGGATGGAACCAGGCTGCTGGAATTAATCTTAAAAAGGAGAGAGCAACTTTTAAACTAGATGATAGAGAAATGCTGACAGTTACCCAGGAGCGCATGGTTCGGAAGGATAAATCCTTGATGGATACTAGCAAAACAGGGATGTTAGGGCATCCCGACAGAGAGGATCCAACAAAGATAAATGTAAACCAAATATTTTTTCACTCAACGTGTAATCAAACTCTGGAATTTGTTACCGGAGAATGTAGTACAGGCTGTTAGCGTACCTGGGTTTAAAAAATGTTTGGACAAGTTCCTGGAGGAAAGGTCCATAAACCATTATTAAGCAGGAATCCAGGATATCAATGCTTGACCCAGTACAAGCATTGTGGAACCTGTGTCTTTTGGGAAAACTGCTAGGTAAGTATGACCTAGATTGGCCACTGTTGGAAACAGGATACTGGACTTGATGGACCTTGGTCTGACCCAGTATGGCATATCTTATGTTCTTATGAAAGGCTCCACTCTGCAGGAGAGACCTTTGGCGAAATTAAAAATTCATGGGATAGGAGGCACTATTGTGGATCAGGAACTGGTTAAAAGATAGAAATCAAAGGAGAGGGCTAAATGGCCAATTTTCCCACTAGAGAAAGGTGAATAGTGGAGTACCCCAGGGATCTGTGCTGGGTCCGCTGCTTTTTAACATATTCATAAATGACCTGGAAAGTGGAATAACGAGTGAGTTTATCAAATTTGCAGATGACACAAAACTATTTAAAGTTGTTAAAACCGAAGAGGATTGTGGAAAATTGCAAGAGGATCTTGATAAATTGGAAGTCTGGGCATCAAAATGGCAGATGAAATTTAATGTGGACAAGTGCAAAGTTATGCACCTAGGGAAGAACAAGCCAAACTATGGTTACACGATGCAAGGTTCCACATTAGGAACCACCACCCAGGAAAACGATTTAGGCATCATTGTGGATACCATGTTAAAACCCTCGGCCCAGTGTGCAGTGGTGGCCAAGAGAGCAAATAAATGCAAGGTATCATAAGGAAAGGAATGGAAAATAAAACAAAAGATATTATAATGCCTCTGTATCGTTCCATGGTGCAACCGCACTTTGAATATTGTGTGCAATTCTGGTCGCCATATCTTAAAAAGGATATAGCGATTTTAGAAAAGATTCAGAGAAGAGCCATCAAAATGGTAAAGGGGATGGAAGGATACTCCTATGTAGAAAGGCTAAAAAGGTTAGGGCTCTTTAACCTGGAAAAGAGACTGCTGATGAGAGATATGATATTGGTCTATAAATTAATAAACGGAGTGGAACGGGTAAATGTAGATCGATTGTTTACGTTATCAGAATATAGAAAGACTAGGGGACATGCAATGAAGCTACAGGGTAAACTATTTAAGACTAATAAACAAAAATGTTTTTTCACTCAATGTGTAATCAAACTCAGGAATTTGGAAGCGGAGGATATAGTAAAAGCTGTTAGTGTAGCTGTGTATAAAAAAGGTTTGGACAAGTTCCTGGATGAAAGGTCCATAAACCATTATTAAGAAGGGACCCAGGATATCAATGCTTGACCCAGTACAAGCATTGTGGAACTTGTGTCTTTTGGGGAAACTGCTAGGTACATATGACCTAGATTGGCCACTGTTGGAAACAGGATACTGTGCTTGATGGACCTTGGTCTGACCCAGTATGGCATATCTTATGTTCTTATATTCTTATGTTCACCATTATCAAAGGCCAGTACACTGTTTTATCAATTGCTTATGCAAAGATCAAATACATTTCCTGGGTGAATGATAAAGAATTGGGAGACCGATCTCTAAACTAGTATTATATCTCAACAATGGGTATGTCTCAATACTGGGATGAAAGCGTCTCCCTCTGTCCCACTTACTGTGAAGGTGGTTAAAAATAAGTCTGAAGACACCTTTGGAGCCATATTCACATGTCAGAAAACTGAATAGTGCTGCTTTTCTGGGTGCATGTCCATGCCGGAGTTAACACATTTTGACACGGTTATACGTGCAATGACATATACATGCAAATTCCCAGAATACCGAACACACGTGTACGCCTAGATTCATGTGTATGTCTGACTTCTGCGTTATATGTGGATACCCACTACAGTTGAAACATGCTTAAAACAACTCTATTTACAGAACACTACAAGGACTTCACCTGAACAATTCCTATGTGCAGTACCTACAACTCTCTGTAGGTCTTGATCTTAGATCACCTTTGTACATGGCTCTAATCTTGTATATATGTATATTGCTCGCTTTGTATATAGCTCACCGGTAAAATCTAGCACTCTGTACTCCACATCACTCTTCTTAATCTCCCACTGCTTGCTACTGACCACACAATTATCTCGATTGTTTGATGTGCTAAACCGCTTTGATTTAATGATAAAGCGGTATACTAAATCCATCTAAATAAATAAATGTAACATTTCCTGTGTGCTACGCATTTTGGATATTTTAGGAGTTTATTTTGAGCAACATATCGGCCTCTACAGCAACACTGCTAATGACACGGTAGGTACAAATGGTCTCTAATGTAACTGCGATGGTATGTGTGCTGCAGCCTGTACCCCAGATGCATGTCTGTTGGGCATGTGGCCCTGTGGGAGACAGTGGTATGCATGGACCTGGGTGCAGAGGCCAGGTGCTCTGCACAGACACCCACCACAGGGCAGGCAGGTGTGGGCATGTCGCTGTCCAGGGCAGGGACTGACTGGCTTGTATGTGGGCATGGCAGGTCCTTCCCCAACACCACCTCCCTAGCCCCATACTATGGACATTGTTCAGGAAGTGCTCAGGTTGGCCCCCACAGTTGCATACCTGTAGGTGTTAGATTGATGTTGCATAGTATATGATGGCAGATCAGAACCAGAATGGGCAATCTGGTCTGCCCAGCAAGGCTGCAAGAGTAGGTGTACCTGCCGCTCCGTGTAGGTCATCCCTATTGAGATTTAAGAGATGGTTATGTTTATCATGATGTTATCCTGTTGCTATAAAGGGATCCACTGTGTCTGTCCCATGCCAATTTGAGTTCTGTCTCTGTATTTGCCCCCACCACTTCCATCAGTAGGGCATTCCAAGCATCCACCGCCCTTTCAGTGAAACAATATTTCCTGCGATTGCCTTTCAGTTTACCCCCTTGTAGCTTCATGTTCTGCTCTCTAGTTTTACAGCTTCCCTGTCTTTGGAAGAGATTTGTTTGTTCTTTACTACACTGTAATTATTGAAAGGTCTGAATCATATATCCCCTGTCCCTCCTCTCCTCTAGAGTATACATATATAGGTTTTTAAGTCTCTTTTCATAGATCTTCTGGCACAAGCTCCAATTCATTTCATTTTGGTCGCTGTCCTCTGAACCTCTTCCAGTCTTTTCATATCCTTTGTGAGATGTGGTCTCCAAAACTGAAAATAATATTCCAAGTGAGGCCTCATCAGCAACTTGTACAGTGGCATTAGTACCTCTACCTTTCTGCTGGTAAGTCCACTCTGTATGCGACCCAGAATCCTTCTGGCTGTTGATACTGTCTTGGCACACTATTTTGCAACCTTGAGATCCCAAAAAACAATCACTCCAAGGTCCTTCTCCTGGTCCATGCACAATAACCTTCTGCCCCCTATTGCATACATTTCCCTTGGATATCTGCTTCCCATGTGCATGAAACCATGCACTTCTTCACATTAAATCCTAACTGCCAAGCATTAGACAATTCCTACAGCTTTTGTAGACCTTTCCTCATTATATCCACTCCCTCAGGGGAGTCCACTCTCAGCCTGCTTCTGTCCCTGACATAGATCTCCTTTGTACATTCGGGCTGAGCCAGACATACAAAGGTGATCGCGATTCCAGTCCCGCGGGGAACGTCTTGCCCCATGGGATCAGAATCACAAACAGGCATGTATGTGCAGGCCAGGACTGTGATTCAGTCTTGGCCTGCATGTACAGTTGCAGCCCAACTAACTCAGTCAGGGCATTTAAATAGAGCCACAGCGCCATGGCATCATGTTGTCATGGCATCGTGGCTCTATTGCAAGGTCGCGATGCTGACTGCCATGAAATAGAGTTAATTCCCCACAACCCGACCCACGATCAGGCCTCCTAAGGCCAGGGTCAGGCTGTGGGGAATGAACACCTGCCCCCCCCCATCCCCTTCCATGTTCCTGGAGCTGAACAAAACAAACATCCAAGGAGGTTATTCCACCAGCCCTGGACATATGGGGCCGACATTAGAATTGGCCCTCTATGTCCGGGGACGGTGACCGCACACTGTCCACCCACTGCCCGCCTACTCACTGCCCACTCACTGTCCCCATGCTGCACCTTCCCCACTCCCATCTAACGTCCCCGCACAACTGGCAGAGACGTTAAATGGGAAGGGAAATTCAGCACAAATAGCAGGGATTGATGTCCCATTGAGACATCCATCCCCACTATATGTGCCTCAGAATAACCCCCTCAGTGTTGTCACTGGTGCCTGAACACCTTGCTGCATGTGTAGTGCAAAGGACACCCCAGCAGTGCACACATGGATGTGCACTAGGGTGGTCCACTGCCATAGGGGAAAAAATAAAAGTAGGAATTTATTTGCTCCCTGGCCTGACTCTGGTTCCATTTATGTAGAAAACAATGTGTGCAAAGTTTGAGGCCAATCAAATAATATTTAGGGGTGGCTCAAGGTCCCTATCTATCAGGCCCCTGGATCCCCCCCAGGGTTCGTCAGACCACTGGGTATTATCCGCTCATAGACGGGGGTATCATGCTTGCCAAGCACTCAATGTGGTCCAGATGCTAGTAAGGACTTTGACGATGTGGGGAACATCTTACGGTGTTGCGAGGAAACACCCTGAAGGAACTGGAGTTGCTCTTCTTTTGTGGTGTGTCGGCCGTTGAACTCCTCAATGAGTTTGACCCCTCGCTCAGCCACATCGTTGATCACTGGAAGATTTTTTACTTTCTTCAGACCGTCTTTGAATGATGCATTCTCTTCCCAGTCTTCTGGGTCTGCATTAAGAAAATCACTGTTGATGTCGAGGTGTTTCAGGAAATGGATTGACTTGCGAGTTGCAAAAGATTCAAGTGGTGGAATCATGGAACTTTTCAATTCGACCCGCTTTGGGGGATCTTCGTCTTCATCATCATCCTCATCGCTTTCATCTGATTCTGCCGGGATCATGGCTGACACTATGGCCCGCTTTGTCAGTGCTGAAACAGCTTCATCGAACAGTAACAGTGCCATAAGCTCCTCTGACTCATACCACAGATGCTGTTGCAGTTTGTCTCTGGCCGCTCTTCCAACACGGTCATTGTGGTAAGAGTGTAGTTTCTTCAGCATCTCCAAATCTGTTCGAGGAGCAACTGCGGCATCAGTGGCAGAAAACCAGGCTTCCACATGAATCAGGATGGAGAAAATGATCACATCACGAACACAGGACTCCTCCCGTTGGGTAAGATCTTTGAGTTGTCCTCGGAACATCCAAAGCTTGAGACAGTACAAGACTTTTGCCATCCATCTGGCATGATGGAAAGCTCCGGGTTTCTTGAAATTGAAACTAGGAAGATTCCCTCCAAGGCAGACAATCGTTAACTCCAAGAATTCCAGGTAATCATCTCGGTGATTGCCCTGTGCCAACTTGGATTCTTCAAACTTCATGATGCGATCCCTGTCAGGTTGCAGCACCTCCAAGTCTTTTCCAGTTTGATAGTTGGACTTGTCAAGGGAGCCCCAATTCTTTTGGAACCAGTGAAAGAGTTGGACATCGGGACCCGATGAAGCTCCAGAGCATGTAGAGAATACTGCACCAAGAATTATTTCATAAATGTGATGGCGGCATGCCAAATGAAGGACTGTGCGACAGAGTCTCTGTTCTAGAAAAATGCACACTCCTGATCGACGTCCCGTGTTCGACGCAGTTGTATCAAAGCAGAGGCCTGCAACCTTTTCATCCAAACACCATTCCTATAACAGTTCATAAACTGCTGCAGCTTGATTGTCGCCCGTTCCTGATGTCAGTTTTGGTACACCAAGAAGTTGTGTTTCTCCAGTGGAGACAGCCGTTATCAAAACTGGAAGGCGGTCAACGGATGTGGTTGAACAGAGGAGAGATGGCAATAACTTGCTATCCCAAAGCACAAT
The DNA here is from genome assembly GCA_033557465.1 of Ichthyophis bannanicus. Lineage (NCBI taxonomy): Eukaryota > Metazoa > Chordata > Amphibia > Gymnophiona > Ichthyophiidae > Ichthyophis > Ichthyophis bannanicus. Next base: position 1,632,921,412 of record CM066032.1, on the reverse strand, counting down.
GCATGTTTTGCCTTCGGCTTTGAATGCGTTGTGCAGGTCCGTCCATTGTTGCTGATGGTGCTTTTCTCTATGGCGCTTGACGCTGGAGCGGCTGATATTGAGCTCCCCAGGATAATGTCCCAGACTTCTGGCGGTTTCAGCTACCACAAACAGAGCATTGCGATCCGTTGTCCCTGTCCGATCCAGGGCTGCTGTAAGCTCTGGGGTCCAGACATTGTTAGGTCGAAACTGCTTCGTTTGTGGAGTTGCTTTCTTCTGTCCGTTATCTGAATCCGCAGATGTCGTCAAGTCTTCACCTGACTCTGCTGAGGAAGAAGATCCTTCCAGCTGAACTTGGCTTGTAGTTGCCTCGGCTTCGGCAACATGTTTTTGTCTGCGCCTTTTCAGTTCTTCTTCTTGCTGTTGCAATCTTGCTTCCATGTTGGCCAGTTTGTTGTCCATCGCGCACATTGAGCCGCGGCGCCCAGGTTCTCATTGCGCTATTAAGAATTCTTTGTCTTCTTGAATATGAATTAAAGACATTGCATTGGCATGCGCCACATCAAATAGGTTTTTCATTGCAACCTGGAATTCTTTTTTATTTGCCTCTTGTTTCCCTCCTCTCCCTTTGTTTTTCTTCAAAAGTTTCCACTGATTGAACAATTTCTTTACTTTTTCTTGAATTTTGTCATTTCTTTGAACAGGAAGCCTGGCCTTTTCCCAGTAAGCTTCTACTTCACTTGTTACAATAGATGCACTTTCACTAACGCCTTTGTTTAATGTCATATGGTGATGTAAAAATACACTTAACACTTGCTCCTTGCTGGGGAGCTTGGCCCCCAGAATTGTGGTGGACATTTCTTCAATGAGATAAAAACCACGTTTTTTCGCCATCTGAAAAGAATAAAGATACAAAGATAATAGTACAATGTCTTTGCCACCTCTCAGAGACGAGATTAGTTCAAATATGATGCAATCAAATGTAATCAGCGTGGAACTGAGTGGATGATGCAAGATGATGCAACATTTCGTCATCTGCTCCCAGGGGGAAATCTCAAGACTTGTTGAGCCACCCCTAAATATTATTTGATTGGCTTCAAACTTTGTACACAGTGTTTTCTACCTAACTGGAACCAGAATCAGGCCAGGGAGCAAAGGAATTCAGGAATTCATTTTTATGGACCACCCTAATGTGCACCCATCCCTCATGGGCATGTTTGCAGGTAGTTATGCAACCATGCAGCATTGCATGATGTACAGGCCACCCACGGGTGCAGCACCATTGGTGTAGTGCAACAACTGCCCCCCTGCCACCTACAGGAGGCTTTGGGGGGACATTTGGTAGCTCTTTTCTCCATCTGTTTCCACTGTTTACCTGATGTAAAGTTACAGGCATGGAAATGATTTGAGTAGCATAGTCATAAAAAAAAGAACAAGTGAGAATCAAACACCTGTCCCTTGCTTTTGGAGGAATTGCACTAACGAGTAGGCTAAAGCTCCACACGTCACAACACAGCAATAGTTGGATATAAAGAGACTGTGGGTCACTGCCTAGAATGTCTGCTGTGTGTGCCTGCATAGGGTAGCCACCACCAGCACACATAATGCAGTGCAGATGTCCAACAGCAGTCTACAGCTGATCCCCACATGGAGAATGCACATATCCATCATCTCAGGCGATATGTAAGGTACACTGACAGTGTGTGAAACAAGAACACAGCAGATGTATGTGCCATCGAGCAGTTTTTACGGTCACGCTGAGGTTGAGGACAGGCACCCAGCACTAAGTCCCCAGTACCTGCATTGCTAGTAATGGTCTCTGTTGCCTGTGCCACAGATCCCCATCACTGCCACTGTATGGCAGGTGTTGTCTGCAGTGTGATATGCCACTGTCTGACAGAGCCTCACCTAGAACAGTGCATGCTGATGGCAACAACCCGAGGGGGGGGGTGTCTGCTTTGCCCTACTTACTGAGCCAGGGTGGTCCTAATCCTTTCCCAGCCCCTGCATGCTGCAGCTAGGACTGACTATCTGTGTCCCACTGGGAGAAGGGCATGTTCGTTTTCGAGAACTAGCCTGCAGAGCAGGTGAGTCTCAACTTCTGAGAAGTTTACCTGCCTTGTTGCCATTTTCCACGGGTCTGCCGGCAGTGATAGAGGAGGGAGGGAATTACTGTATCCTTTTCCTGTTGCATGTGGACAACTGTGCAGGTGGACATATTTTCTGAACTACACGTCCGCGTCTTGTTGGGGCTTACATGTGCCACTTACACGTAAATGGAACCCCGCTGTTCGCGAGTCACATGTTTAGCGACTGGACATATAGCCCTGTATTCTAATGTGTGGTCACACGTCTAACTGCACGAGCAGGGAATTGCATCTACGTTTCGGACGTACACATTTTGGACTCGCACATCTTCCCTGCACGTCTTTCTCAGAATAGGGCCTTCAGTGATTGCCCTTGGAACGACGTTTTATTTGTTTTATCCATGCAAATTGATCTATCATCTTCTATTCTGTGGAAAAATATATTCTTTTTTTGTCCCAGAACAGCTGAGAGTCTTTTAGGACATGAAGAGTCTTATTTTAGAAACATAGACACATGATGACAGAAAAAGGCCACACTGCCTATCTAGATTGCCCTTCTATATCAACTACACTAGTCCCCTTTTTTTCTTTAGAGATCTTCTGTGTTTGTCCCATGCTTTCTTGAATTCAGATACTGCCCTCATCTTTACTACCTCCACTAGGAAACTACTCCACGCATCTACCACTCTTTCTGTAAAGAAATATTTCCACATATTACTCCTGAGTCTATCCCCTTTCACCCTCATCCTAGGTCCCCTCATTGCAGAGCTTGCTTTCAATCAAAAAAGGCTCTCCTCTTCTACATTTATGCCATGGAGGTATTTAAATGTCGCTATCATATCTCCTCTATCCCTCCTTTCCTCTAACGTATACATATTAAGATCTCTAAGTCTGTCCTCATATGCTTTATGATGACAAACTCGTAAAATAAGTAGGGGAGCTTAGAGAAGAGGTGATGAGGCTGAGAAGCATTCAAGACAGTGAGAAGTACATTGATGAGATGCTTTTTAAAGCATCCAAGCTCTCCGACCAAGGTGAAGATGGGATGATACAGAATGAGGACAGTTGGACAGGAGTCACCAGAGCCTACAGTATCAACAACCCAACCCCTCCATCCCTAGAATTGAAGAAACAGTATGCAGCCCTGGAAGTGGAGGAGGTGAAAGCATCCCAGGAAAGGGACAAACCAGAATTCAATCACCCCAAAGTTGCAGAATCGGTGACCACAAGGAACAAAGTATAGCAGTGTTTGGTGACTCTCTTCTCTGGGGTATTGAGGAATCCATCTGCCACCCAGATTTGATGTCCAGAGAGATGTGCTGTCTGCCACGTGCCAAAATCTGAGATATTATGGAGAGTTTGCTGAGACTCATCAAAACTACTGACTAATATCCGATGTTGCTCATCCATGTCGGCACAAACAAAACTGCTAGGTATCCCTCCAAGCATTTTAAAAGTGACTTCATGGCTCTGGGACAGAGTATGAAGCAGATGAGTGCACAGGTGGTGCTCTCTTCAATCCTCCTTGTTGATGGTAAAAGCCAAAACAGAGAAGCTCTCATCCTGGATTTGAATGAATGGCTGCGTGGATGGTGTCATCAAGAGCATTTTGCTTTCCTGGACCATGGGATGATTTTCCAAGAATTGCAGAGCAGAGATGGTATCCACCTATCCAAGAAGGATAAAAGTGTCTTCCACAGCAGACTGTCTAGCCTACTGAAGAGGGCTTTAAACTAAGTTCATTGGGGGTGGGTTAAGAAAGTCTGCATTTTTTTTTAGCATGAAATCTCAGCTACCTAATTCATGACCATTCTTCAAGCTTAGCTAGATCTCTCTTCAAGTTATCTACTCCTTCCTGGTTGTCTAATCTATTGCAGATTTTGGTATCATCTGCAAAGAAGCAAACTCTACTCAACAGTCCTTATATAATATCACCAGCAAAGATGTTAAAAAGAACTGGACCAAATACAGATCCCTTTGGTACACCACAGAAAATATCCTTCTCCTCATCTGTGAACACAAAACAAAAATATTTGTTAAGCAATTTTGCTTTATCCTCATCAGCTTCAATATATATTCCTCCCTTTCACCCTTGAGTCTGACAATACCACTTTTGCACTTCCTCCTCTTGCTAGCATGTCTGAAAATGTCTTATCCTCCCATTTTATTGCAATGGCTTTTTCTTCTTCTTTTTGTATCTTTGCTTTCCTAACTATTTTCCTAGCTTCTGTAAGATTTTTCAAATATTAATGCTTGTCTTGCTCTCTCTGTGATCTCTTGTATCTTATCAAGGCCATCCTCTTTTTCTTCACCCTTTCAACTACTTATTTTGAGAACCATAGTGGCCTCCTTTTCCTTTTACATTTATTTACCTTTCTAATAAAAAGGTTTATTGCCCTTAAAATATCCCCTTTCGTTTTTGCCCATTGTTTTGTTTTACATCCCTCAGCTGACCCCATCTCACTAACGACTCCTCGAGGTATTGTCCCATCTTGGCAAAGTTAGTTTCCTAAAGTCTAAGACCCTCACTTTTGAATGGATATTATCAGCCTTAGTCCTAATTCTGAACCACACCATCTGGTGATCACTGGATGCAAGATGATTTCCCACTATGATGTCAGAAACACTTTCACCATTGGTAAGCACCAAATCCAGTATGGTCCCTTCACATGTAGGTTCTATTACCACTTGCCAGAAAAGCTCTCCCTGTAGAGAATCTAGGATCTCCTTATCCCTAGATGACACCACAACAGGGATGTGCCAGTCAAAATCTGACATATTGAAATCACCTATCAGTAGCACTTCTCCTTTTATGGCAATACTATGTATATCTTCTATTAAATCTCCATCCACTTGTGAGGGAGATCTGTATATCTTGCTAATGCTAATGGATTTTCCTTTCCCTCTTTCTAGTTTAACCCACAGTGTCTCCTTTCTCCCTTTTAAGCCCTGTAATTCTATAGCTTTAATATTATTTATGCACACCACATTCCAGATGTTGCCTCTTTTGCCAGTTTCTGCAGAGGTATTTAATGTTTCACTTACCTGAAGGCTTTCATTACCTGGAATCTTTCTCCACCCATCCCCAATGAATCTAGCTTAAAGCGCTCTTCAGTAGGTTAGCCATTCTACTACAGAAGATACTTCAACCCTTCTTGGACAGGTGGACACCATCTCTGCTCTGTAGTCCTTTGAAACTCATTCCATGGTCCAGGAAACCAAAATACTCTCGATGACACCATCCACACAGCCATGCCTTCATCTCCAGGATGCAAGTTTCTCTGCCTCGGCCTTTACCCTCTTCAGGGAGGATTGAAGAGAACCCATCTGCACACCTATCTGCTTCACCCTCTATCCCAGAGTCATGAAGTCATTTTTTAAATTCTTGGAAAGTTACCTAGCACTATTATTTGTGCCTACATGGATGAGCAACATTGGATAATAGTTAATAGGCTTGATAGGAAATGCATTTACCCCCAATCCACTTGAAGTTTCAACTTTGGAGGAAGGATAGTTGGGTTTGGATTCTTATCACCTAGTTTTTTTCTTTTTGCTTTGTTGCTTAAATATATGATCATTTTCTTCTTCACCTCCCCTTCTCAAATTGTGTCCTAATGCCATATTTATTTGCCTATTTGTTATATGTATTGATAAATCTTCTTTTTGTATGCTCTTACTATCACCATATTTCTTGGGTAAGTGTATACTTGTTTATATAATTTGGAAATGTATGTATATATTTTTTAAAGGCATACTGAGATGACATGATTCTTAGCGTAGGATTCCGAGTGCAACTGTTTGAGTTTACATCGGTACATAAGAACAGTTTGGAAGTGTTGTCAGTTCTTTGTGTGGTTGTCAAGACCTGGCAATTTCATTTAGTCACAACTCTGCATAAATGACTCTACACCTCTTATACTAGAAGTAAAAATAGCAGGGTAGTAAGATAGAGACAACATTTAGCAGCATAAAATATAAAAATAAATAATCAAGTTAAGCAGTATATTTGTTTATATGAAATCAGTATCCCTCTCCTTTATGATATTAGTTCAAATTATAATTGCAGAAATATTTCCCTTCAACTGTAGTTTCATAAAAAAACTACTATAATAATCTCAGAACAAAAATTCCCAAATAGAAAAGAATATCAAGGAAGGTCAAAATTTATTTTTACTCAAAATAACTTTACTTTCTCTAATGCATTCTTACTTCAGAAATTTAACAAAAGAAAAAATGAAATGAAAAAATATTCTCAACTATATGGTTACAAGAAATAGAAAATGGGACAATATGCCCTTTTTGGTGTTTCCACACATCTAGAATTCAGAAGAGGATTCTGTTAAGATCAATAAAAAGTTATTAGTTGTTCATGAATCAGGACCTTTCAAAGGCAAGAATGCTCATGTGGATTTCTTGATATCACTACCCTTTAGAGAGTTATGAGACAGTGGCGGCTTCATGTCATTGAAACTATCTCAGCAGCCTTGTCTTTGGAACAATTGAATGAAGAACAATATACATTTTTCCCATTTTTCAGAAAACAAATTATCCAATCACAGGACTATAATGTGTTTTATGTATTATTTAATACTGCATCTACCTAGGTCTATTGGATTTTATAATATCTTTTGATATTTGATCTCATTGTTATGCAGATACTATAACTGCTAATTTGCTTTTCTATAATGTTTCAATGTAGAAACTTAGTTTCATCAGTGAGTGTTTGCTATCCACAGGTATCAGAGACTAGATGACATCTGTTAGACGTCTTTCAATGCTTCTGAAACTTGAGGATTAGCAAGACAGAAAACATTTCCCTGGATTTTCAGAGCTCTACGAACTCAAACATGTATAAAAAGCTTAGGAGGAATATTTGATTCTCATCTAGATTTAGAAAGCCATGTAACTTCTCTAAAAGAGCTTGGTTTGTGCTTTGGGAAGTGTATGTATTAAAATCTTTTTAAACAAGTTTATGTTTAATTGAACAACAAAGCCATATGTGCCTTCGAGCCAATGCTGACTCCTGGCAACCCAGCAACTCCTGGGTTTTCTTGGCAGTGTGACTGGAAGTAGGTTGCCAGGCCTTTCTTCTAAGCAATGGAGGGTTAAGAGACTTGCCCAAAGTCAAAAGGCTTGCTAGTGGGAATCAAACTCTGATCTCTAGGCTAGCAAGCCAGTGCTCAAATGCTTTTGGACGTGCATCTATTAACATCTTTTCAAAGCAAGTTTATAGCTAATTACTACTTTACATTCTTTTTTTCAGTTTTGATTACTATGAATCCATAATTGTGGGCCTTCCAATAAAACTCTGCATGGTTTACAATGGCTTTGAATGTGGCTGCCATGGCTGCAGTCCTAGAAAGCATTTATCTCCAGTTGTGCCTGAGCTTCATTGCCTTCCAGTTTCTCGCAGAGTTTAACATTGCCTGCTTAACCTTTAAAGAGTTGCATTGGAATAGAACTATATATCTACCTGAAAAATATATTCCTGGTCATAGCCTAAGATCTGCTGATGATTTTCAACTCTGGGTTCCCTTGATTAAAGACTGTAGGATAGTGAATAAATATTCTTGAGCCTCTACTTGTGTTCTTCTAATCATTTGGAATTCTCTTCCAAAAGAACTGTTTCCATAGAAATGTTAAATACAGTTTGATGTCTTTTGAATATACCATGGGGTTGATTTTCAAAAGCCCTTATTTAGTTAGCAGCAGCTACTAACAGCATAAGTACCAGTGAGAGGAATATTAAGTGGCATTACTAGTGAATAGTGACATTAAATATTCTGTTGGACTGCCTTGGTATTATCTAGTGCCGGGGGGCTCCAGGGCAGAGCCAAGGAGGAGCAAAAAACTTTCTGTATGGCAGTGATTTTCAGCACTACTATATAGGATAGCTAACTGGATTGCTTAGGCTAGCAAAATGCTGTCCTCAATGGATACCTGCATGGCTATCCATATAGCAACACTTAATAGCAGTGCTATACATATGGTGCTGGTACTAATTGCAAAATCCAGATAATCATTCTCAGCTAGTATCCAAATAGAGGCACTAAATATACAGGGAGGCATGCTCAAAATGTTTTAGCTGTTTAGCAGACCTGCGAACCAGCTGAAATGTGTGATTTCATATTCAGCAGCACTAAACAAATAGTTCCTCTGAATATTTAATTTCATTTGGTTTAATCCAATCTAAGGGGTATGTTTACTAAAGTGTGTTAAGGTAACAGCAATAAAGTGTGTTAATCCTTAAAAGGCATTGGACGGGTAAGGGACGTTCTGGCGTAAAGCACACTGTGGGCCATTTAATGTGCGCTAACAGGGCGCCTTGCCTATTTAAGGCACAATAATAGGACATCACACGTTAACGTGACAAGTATGCACCTTAAGGCACATTAAGGTAGCAAACGTGCTTAAAGGTGGAAAGCATGAACATTAAGGCATGAAAATGGCTGTAACCCAAATACTGGATAGAGCACCAAGGAACGTCAATGTAAAGATGGAAGGAAGGACAGGTGGGAACTGATAGACCTGCCATATCGGTGGGAACCCTACGTGGCAGCCAGTAAAGTGGACGAGCATGTGGGAGGGAACTGTACCAATGCACAGAGTGGTGCCAATGTAAAGTGCTGCAATGTAAGTCTGTGGCATAGGATGGGGAAGATGTGTCCCCCAGTGTAGGCAGAAGTGGCAGGATGTTTACAGCAACAGGAGGACAGAGTAGTAGTGGTGATGTGCAGATCGGCACAGGAGAGGCAAGTGCAATGAGCCAAAATGCGGAAAAGAGTACAGTGTGGGTCATGGGATAGCAGCCTGCACAAGAAGACAGGACTGTACACAGCCGACAGAGGCAGATAGATGGGCTGAAGGAAGGATGGCAGCTGAGAAGATGGTGGAATGTTCTGGCAGCACTAATGTGCAGAGCCCTAACTGTTACAGGCATGGAAATGCTCTCAGTAGCACACAGTCATGAAAAAAAAAACCAAGTAGGAATTGAATCCTTGTCCCTAGATCATGGAAACATTGCACTAACGAGTAGGTTACACCTCCATACCTCTCTGCACAGAAATGGCTGGTACAAAGAGACTGTAGGTCACTGCCTAAAATATCTGCTGTGTATGCTAGTATAGGTTAGCCCCTCCAGTATCCACGATGCAGTGAACATGCAGAATAGCAGTCTGCAGCTGACCACCAAATGGAGACTTCATTGCTCCATCACCTCAGCTCCATAAGATGCACTGTGTGTGATCCAAGCGCAGAGCAGCTACAAACTGTGCTACTGAGCAGTTTCTGTGGTCACCCAGGACCTGCTCCCTAGAACCTGCATTGTTTCCTTAGTGCTGTTTTTGACATATAGAATTAGAGATGTGCTAAAAGTTTTGCCTGCTCCAGAACTCTGTTTACAAATCAGTTTTTACTTGCTTGAAAGTAAAAACTAATTTCTAACATTCAGTGGCATTAATCTGATTAGTAGCAGCTACTAACTTAATAAGTGCCACTGAAGGGGATATTCAAGGGCTGTACAGATATTGTCATTGAATATTCTGTTTGACTGGATAGTGCTGGGCAGTCCAAGGGCATTCCTCAAAATTATCAGTATAATGGCAATTTTAAGCACTGCTTTATGGGCATCTATCCAGATAGCTTAGAACAAAAAACAAAAAAACAAAACTGTCTTAAATGGTTATCCACCAAGTTATTCTCTATAATATTAACGAGATTCGTCCTTTCATCTCTTTGTGTGCCACTAAGATTCTGGTACATTCCCTTATTACCCCCCATCTTGATTATTGCAATCTCCACCTTGCGGGTCTCACACAATCTCATCTTTTCCCACTTCAATTTATTCAAACTCAGCTGTGCATCTAGTCTTCCACCAAGCTCATTACTGTCACATTACTCCTCTTTGTAAGTCCCTTCACTGGCTCCCTATCCATTGCTGTATTCAGTTCAAACGACTTACCCTCACATATACGGTAAGTGCATTCACTCTCCTGCTCCTCTTCATCTCTCCTCTCTCCCTGCACCTCCTCCCGTAATCTTCGTTCATCTTCATCTTTTCTTTTCTTCATGCCGCATCTGCTAACTCTCGGCTTTGCTCCTTTGATCTTGCTGCCCCTTTTGCTTGGGATAACCTACCTCTTTCCCTGCGTCAAATCCCTTCCCTCGCCCTCTTCAGGTCTAGGCTCAAGATGCACCTCTTTGAGACCGCCTTTGGCTCATAATCCCCATCCTTATGTTTCAGGTCCTTAATGCCCCTTTTGTCCTTCTCCTTTCATATTACTGTATGTCTGTCCTTTTAGATTGTAAGCTCAACAAATAGGGACTGTCTTTTCTGTGTCTGTACAGTGCTGCATACACCTGGTAGAACTTTATAAATGCTCATTAATAATAATAATAATTATAATTATAATAATAAAAGTTATTCAAATAGTGGTATTATACAGGCAGTGCCCATGTGACTGTAAAGATGGGATTTATGGTACTTGCCTGAATCTGGATACTGGTACTGAGCAGGTCTAAACTTAGACACAGTGGCCTGGGAACCCCTCTACCATGCCACCATTCAGACTTGGATATCCTCCCACTGGGGAAGTCAAAGATCCAGCTTCTAAAATGGCTCTGAAGATGTCTCTGTGCTTTGGACACCTCTATGTCTGTTTTCAGAAGTCCGAAGCACAAATACGACTTCCAAAATGACCCGCATACTAAATAGGAAAAGACAAGTGAAAGGTCAAGAGATGGAGGAGCTGATAGCTGAACTGCTGGTTTATGAGAACAAGGTCAGGGAAAGACTAAAATCTGACAGCTAAGGTTAAATACTACAGTAAGTAAGATCAATGAAGCATAGCCTGCATAAAGGAACCATCTATTAACATCACAGAAATAAATTGATAAAATATTGTACGGCAAAATCATTATTAAAGAACTCCTACCAACAAAAACAAAAATAAAATAGAGAAAAGAAGGATGATAATTCCTTCTTGGGAAAAATAGATAGAGATAAAAATAAAATCACTGTGTGCAGGTGCCATTTAGAGATGAATACCTCAAAAGATTGAGAATGCCAAAAATAATAAGAAAGATCTAAACATTAATCTTAAGCACATTGCACTTATAGAAGAAGATCGTAAATTCCTATGACAAATTGAAAATGACAGCAGAAATAAAAAAGCTGCAGAGATATGAAGAAAAATAAAATAAGAGAGAAAAATAAACAGGTGAGGCCTGATAGTCAAAGGCATTTACACAATTTGCAGCCTTGCAAACCAGGTAAATTTTGTTAAGTGGGATATTCAGTGGCCTTGCTTTCACTATGGAAGCTAATTGAGCAATGACTCAATATTGTTGCTGCCCTGTTAGCTTCTTGCCAATCCAGTAAACTTGGATATTCAGTGCTGGGGCCAGATATGACCCTGGCATTGAATAACGGGGTTTAAGCTTCAGCGGCGGCAACTAAGTACGTTAGATCTGCTAGGTGCCACAAATGAATATCGGGCCTGTTGATATTTAGCTGTGGCGGCAAGCATTTTCTTAAATATCAGCTGTGTCATTTAAAAAATACAAGCTTGTCTATCTTGACCAGCTAGACTGGACTTCCTTACCACCCCTACCTCAATCCCTGATGTGCCCCACCAACATTCGCATACATGCATGCATAAATGATTGAGTGACAGAGACATACGTTACTTGGAGATGGATATGGCCACAGTTTTATTGAGCTTTAAAAAAAATCTTAATCACTTTAAGTTCGGGGCTCCTCCGGGTTCTAATCTCAATCTGCATCACCAATTGTATAATAAATAAGAAGGGTCACTGTCCTAATTTAGGAGGGTTTCCCTACTATCCTACCATGAGTAAAGAAGTAAGCGCAACCTTTACAAAGTTCCTAAATTGGTTATTTGGATAAGGAGCCTATATACAGCTATGTGAGCTGTGAATGACCCAACCTCCCCCTACTCAAGCAGCAGAAAGAGAAATACAAGTGGATCCACAGATATTCGCCGACCACATCAAAGACAAATTTCACTCCACAGAGCGCACAACACCCAGTAGAACCAACAGAACGAACGTCCACCCCAAAACCTGGGGCACATTCCACTCACCCTCAAAAGAGCAGATATCAGACATCATCTCCACAATCAACACAAGCACTGCTCCTACAGACCCTTGCCCAGTGTCATGGGTCAAAGCCACCAAAGCAAGCCTCATACCAAACATTCATAAAATGGTACACAACTCACTCACTCAAGGACTCATGCCACAGCAATTAAAGCTTGCCTCAGTAAGACCAATCACAAAGAAAACTTCTCTCGACAAAAAGGACCCAGCAGCATACCGACCAATCTCCAGCATACCCTTCCTCGCAAAAATAATCGAAAAGACGGTTCAACTACAACTTCAGGAACACATTGACGAACACGGAACTCTCGACGACAACCAACACGGATTTCATCCCAACCATGGAGTCGAAACTCTCCTGATCTACCTCTTCGACAGCATCATAAGAATAATTGACGACATCAGGAATGGAATTATAATGATCTTCATCGACATCTCCTCAGCGTTCGACACAGTTGATCACAATATACTCCTGGAGAGACTGAAGAACACTGGTATACACGGTACCACTCTAAAATGGTTCCACTCGTACCTAACAGAAAGACAGCTACAGGTCAAGGTGGGACAGGACACCTCCCGGCCCATAAACGTCCAACAAGGAGTACCACAAGGATCCGCACTCTCAGCACTCCTTTTTAACATCTACATCCAACCAATATGCAACATTATGAAAGAGAACAACATCCAATACACAATATACGCAGACGATATAATGGTATACTCCCCGATATCAATCGAAAACCCGGACTTCTCTAAGATAGCAGACTGCCTTACCCAAATGGCGAAGTGGTGCCAAAACAACAATCTAGCTATAAACTACAACAAGACTGAAGCTTTAATCATCACTCGAAACCAAAGCTTCACACACCCACCAAACATAAAGATACAAAGCACCACGATACCGATAAGATCGGAGGTGAGATACCTTGGGGTTACTCTGGACAGTAAACTCAACCTCAAACCACACATAGACAAAACAATCCAAAAAGCATATTACAGGATGCGAATCATCAGGAGACTGAAACCACTCCTCGCTCCAGAACACTTCCGTACAGTCTGTCAAGCACTGATAACCCCAATACTGGACTTCTGCAATCCGATATACCTCGGACTACCAAAACAAGCTCTCAAACCACTACAGCTGGCACAAAACACTGCAGCTCGAATCATATCCGGAGCCGCAAGGCAGGAGCACATCACACCTACACTAAAGGACTTACACTGGCTCCCAATCATTGCTCGCATCAGATACAAGACTATCATAAACCTATTTAAGATAAAAGAACACACATCAGCCAACAGCCTCCACCTGCTCATACAACCGGAAACCAGCGCACGTCCCAGAAGAAGTCAAACACGCAACCGAGTCAGCACCCCAAATGAGTACAAGCACACACGCAAGGACACAACAGACAGAGCTCTCTCCATGGCTGCTCCAACAATATGGAACAATCTACCGGACGATCTAAGGGCAACTCCAGACCTCAAAGACTTCAGAAAACAACTGAAAACCATGCTGTTCATAGAGCACTATGGTCACATCACATAACCTAAGAGAATGGATAACAGCACTCCAATCCTCCCAAACAACTGAATATATATAAAATATGATTCTAGCACCACTGTAAATAGCCCACCCTGTATATAGCTCAAACAAATCAAGCACCCAACACATCCCTCACACAACTAAGTTTTATCCTCACTGCATGTACAACACACACACTTTACCTGATTGCTTGCTGTGATACCACCTTGATTATTAAGATAAGGCGGTTTAGAAATACTGTTAAATAAATAAATAAATACTCAACCGTGTTCCTTGGTTTGTATTCGGAACTGGCTAGGATCTAAACCAGTTTTGCTTAATGCTATCTCTAATACCTTCTTGAACTGAAAATTAGTCAGGGTTTACCATCCTGATGTACAAGCAGCCAAGAAGGGAAGGTTGACCTCACTGCTCAAAACCTAGTGAGGTTTTGTAAAGGACACAACTGCAAACCAGGTACACCCTGCAGGGTTATTACTATCCCTTTTTCCTACTGGTTAGTTTTAGACTTGTGCAATGCGATGCAGAGCACTTCTCTAAACTCTGTGATATCATCAGCTAATAATCCCAATATCTTCAGGGCATTCTGCTATGGAAATCAATAAGCTAATTTAAAATGCCCCGAAGAAAGCCAGGGATAATTGCATGAAAACAATAGTGTTTCATAGTGATCAAACTATATATCACATTGCTAAGGATGAGGTGTGTAGGTCTTCTGCTGGCAAAGTGCCCTTAATCCACCCTTAATCTGATTTAGCATCATATAGATAGGACTAAAATGGTCAGAGAAAGTCTGCATAGTGGAAGAGTAGCCTAATGGTTAGAGCAGTGGCTAAGGGGGGGCGGAGCTAGCCACTGAACAGAATGGACGCCTGAATTTTTGCTCCCGTTGCTGCCCAAGAATCCTGAACATATCCCGGTATTCTATTGAAGTTTGTACCCCCTACCTACATCAATAACACCGCAATACAGCTGGATGGCATCCCTGAAGCCTGCCCGGCTGGAATTTCCACAGGGATCCGGCTCAGCAGCGAAACGATCCAAACCCGAAGTGGGTTCCCCGCAGAAAATGGCCACGGGAGAGAAGGAGGGAGTGACTGCCGGTGGCCTACGTGAAGTGCTACAGGAATTGAAATGCGTTAAAGAAATGATTGCAGCCAATTCTAGTTCACTGAACATGATTCAAGAAGACTTGCTGGAGGTAAAAGAGAAACTCCTCACCATCACCACTCGACTTAATGCAGTTGAATTACAAACCCAGAAGCATGGCGTTGCATTAGAACAGCTGGGCCCTTTGGCCAAACGAGTCCGGCACATAGAAAATCTGATTGAAGATCAAAATAACCATTCCCGTAGAAATAATATCCGCCTTGTTGGAGTCCCTGAAGGCGCTGAAGGTACCGATCCGATTGGATTTCTGGAAAAAACCATACCGGAGATGCTGCAGCTTGTCTTTGCAAGGCCTTTTGAACTAGAACGGGCCCATCGAATCCCAGCACACAAAGCTGAAAACACACGATACCCGCGCCCACTCATAATGAAGGTACTGAGATACCCACAGGTCCTACAGATCTTTCAAGCTGCACGGAAGGCCAGATCACTGCAAATCCAGGGACACAAAGTAACACTTTATCCGGATTTGAGCAAGCAAACGGTAGATCGGAGAAAAGCGTTGCTGGCCTGTAGACCCATGCTACAAAGTGCACAGGCAAGATACGGGCTATACTACCCAGGAACCATGCGGGTCACGCTGCATAATGAAACGAGGAATTTTGTTGATGCTGAAAAACTGAAAACTTTCCTACAAGAAAAATGCGGTATGGAAACCTGAGGTCAATATTCTGATCTCTCACGCAGTGTAGAGAACTCAGCATATACTCAGGGGGTGCGGCCGTGCGTTCTCACAAATTTTAGAACGCCTTAAGCCTTGTTAAACACCTCATTGATTGTATTTCTGTTGTTCTAAATAGTTTTAATTAAACAGATATTTCTGCTTGAAATGTAGGGGTGGCAACGGGAGGTCGGGGTTGGTTACTGTTTCAGTGGATTGTGTTCACCTTAGCGATACAATGTTTGCCAGTTATGCAGTTGTTTGTGTCAGTCCAGTCCAGTACAAAACCCTCCACATACACGCAAATGCAAGTACGCGGCAGGCCTATCCATAGGATAGCTTTCACCTATAAGACAGCTTATCCCAATGTTGATGTCTAGTGATCTTTTAATGCTTTCGTTAAATGTAAAAGGTATTACTGGCCCTGTCAAGCGAAAGAAGATTTTAGCGTACTGCCAGCAAAAAAAAGCAGATATTGCCCTCTTACAAGAGACACATTTAACAGATACTGAATCGCAGAAAGTAACCTCTAAATACTTCCTGGTGGCGGCCTCGGCCTCTGCCACTCAACGCAAAGGGGGGGTAATAATATTAGTGCGCAAATTCCTGCAATCCGCCATTACCGACACACGGATTGATCCGCTAGGTCGATGGGCCAGAGTGACGATGAAAATAAATCAACAGCTTTACACATTCTTCAATATTTACGCGCCCAACCTCGATGACCCTAACTTTTTCAAACTGATAGCTAAAGAAGTTACAGCCGCGGCTCACACCAATATCATATTAGGGGGCGATTTCAATGTCATCTTGGATCCACTGTTAGATCGCACGCCCTATCGGGCTGTAGACAAAGTCAAATCGCAGGCGATTCTTAAAGGCATCATAACAGAGCTACACTTGGTAGACCCCTGGCGCCTACTTCATCCCCAAGAAAGAGACTACACATTTTATTCCATCCCACATAATACCCAAACAAGGATCGATTTCTTCCTACTGTCCACAGAGCTGATGCCCCAAGTGTTGTCCGCAGAGATATATGCTACAACGGTATCGGACCACGCCGCTGTCTCCCTAGTGTTGAATACCAACGTTACACAGCATGTTCCACCAAGATGGACATTTGATAAATCCCTACTAGCAGATGACTCCTTTGTACAGCTACTGTCAGGGGAAATTGAGACCTATTTTAAATATAATACACCCACTGATACCTCCATCTGGAGCTGGTGGGAAGGTTTTAAAGCGACCACACGAGCTCATATTACCACCTACACCATTAGACGGCGTAAAGCCAGGAAAAAAGAAAAAGATGAATTGGAACTCCAAATAAAAGCTGGGGAAAGGTTACTAGCCAAAAGAGCTGACTCAATGATATTGATTAGACTCCAAAAATTGCGATACCAATATAATGCTCTCCTCAACAAAGAAGCACTGAGTAGCATCCAGCTACAACGTAGTATATACTACTATGACAGCAACCGCTCAGGATCCCTCTTAGCTCGGCAGCTCAGACCAAAAACCAGCAAGACCGCTATAGCGGCGTTGCAGGACAATTCCGGGGGCCTTCTCCTGAGATCTGACAAAATACTAGACCGCTGCAAAGAATTCTATGAGGAACTATATCGCTCAGATACCCAATGTAGTGACAGAGCCTTTGAAGATTTTGTCTCCAAGATAGTAGGACCCACATTAACCAGTCATCAAAGTCGAACGCTGGAACAAGAGATCTCAGTAACTGAAATACAAGATGCGATCAAACAGATGGCTCGTGGCAAAGCCGCCGGTCCAGATGGTATCCCGTTGGAATTCTATAATAAATATTGCATTCAATTGGCTCCCATGCTACAGATCTACTACAGTGGCCTGCAAGATGAATCTCCAGAGATTGGAGCCCTGGCAGAGGCTGTGGTGGTAATTCACCCGAAACCGGGTAGGGATACACAAAAGATAGAGAATTACAGACCCATCTCTCTCCTAAACTCTGATTATAAAATCTATGCTAAAGTGCTTGCTAACCGATTAGGACGGATCTTAAAAGATTTGATACATGAGGATCAATGTGGATTTATACAAAACAGATCCACTACAGATAATGGAAGATTATTGGCACATGTACTGGCATCTGCCAAGACCAAGGCCGAGCCCCTGATAGGGCTAGCATTGGATGCCGAAAAAGCCTTCGATCGACTGGAATGGTCCTTTCTATTTCGATCCCTACGGTGGTTTGGGATAGGAGAAAAGTTCCTAAAACGCGTTGAATTGTTATATACCAAACCCACAGCTCGAATAGCGGTCAACTCACACCTCTCAGCCCCTTTTCAGTTGCAAAGAGGGACCATACAGGGTTGCCCCCTGTCACCGATGCTTTTTAATTTAGCCCTGGAACCCTTATTAATAGCGCTCCGACAGAAGGAAAACATAAAAGGAATTGAGTTAGCTGATGGTCCCTGTAAATTGTCAGCATATGCCGATGACCTGCTCATTTTTCTACAACCATCAGACCTTCCTGTAACACTGCAACTCATAGATGCATACTCAGCGATATCCGGATATAAAGTAAATTTGAATAAAACAACAATTATTCCTCTGAATGAACAGGTCAGCGAAGAAATGATGCGTGGATACCCCTTTCAATATGAGAAGTCATCCTTTAGATACCTGGGCGTGACCTATGGCACCACCTTGGAAGAGACTGTCGCAATCAACATTAAGATGTGTCAAGAAATTGTACATGATAACATCTGCAAGTGAACCCCCCTTCATTTGAGCTGGTGGGGCAGGCTAGAAACGATAAAAATGATGTTGGTACCAAAACTCAGCTATATATTAAGTATGATACCCTTACGTTTCCCGACAGCCTTCTATAAGAAAATGAATAGTCAACTGATAGCCTTTCTATGGAACAACCGAGTACCCCGAATAGCTGCCTGGAAACTGAAGTTACCTAATACACAAGGCGGTGTCCATTTCCCAGATCTCGGCTGGCTACACACTGCCTCTCTTTTAAAGCAGGGTGCTCAATGGGTCGACTCTGACGACACGCATAAAGGACCTAGATGGCTGAGTGTGGAGCGGGCCTTACATTCCCCCCTGCCCACATGGCTACTGGTAGGCACAGTAGTAGACCAGACTGCACCACATAATGCTATTATCCGAGAAACACAGCATGCCTGTCGATTATTGGCATCATGTATCGATGGAGGGGATGACTTTGCCGCAGATATGCCCATATGGCTGAACCCGCGCCTTGTCATCGGAGGGAAGCCTGTCTTATGGAAAAAATGGGTGGAACATGATCTTATCACCATTGGACAACTGATCAATGGAAGTGCATTTAAAACCTTTGACAGATTAAGAACGGAATTCCGATTGCCTAATACATGCTATTTCCAATGGTGTCAGCTCCGATCCTGCATGAGCAAAGCGGGTGTGTCACCTGTCTTGATACGTACAGGATGGCCACTGCGACAGAAACTTCAAGAATTACAAACAGATGCTAAAGCTGTTTCAAGATGTGTTGCGATTCTCCGATCCAAAAGTGACAAGACATGTTCTAAGATACAGTCGGTGTGGGCTACTGAAACCGGTCAAGATCTACCTCCGGAAAATTGGGACACTTTTTGGGGAACTCAAATACGTGCCACGAGAGCAGCGTCTCTCACACAATCTATGTACTTTATAGCACATCGAGCGCATATTACACCGGCTAAGAAAATGAAATGGACACTACAGGAGGGAAATCGATGTTGGTCCTGTAACATGGAAATTGGGACACTGGCACATATGTTGTTCCATTGTAAATCCCTGGAAATATATTGGAACAGAGTTTGGGAACGCATATCACAGATCCTCAACTTACAAACTCCTATCACTTATCGGATAGTAATATATAAATCCATAGCTCTGGAACCTACTCTGATGAAATGGGATGGTAAACTGCTGGACTTAATGCTCGGGATAGCGCTTAAAATAGTTCTAATACACTGGAAGAATCTCGACAAAGCTTGTTTCGAGCATTGGTGGAGTCTCTTAATCCTACATAAGACCTACGAAGAGATCTATATAGCCAAGAACCCATGGTCTGGTAAACTAAGTAAGAAATGGTCAGCTTTACAAAATTATGTTTGATGAAAATGATTGCTGGAGGCTGCCTTGTGGAATGGTCTCTGCTGTAACCACATTGAACGGAGAGAGGGAGGGTGGCGTGCTGGCATGGACTGATACTAGTTCTTGTTAACGTTATTGTACTGTCTTGTTCAAGTTATTATATTCTTTTGCTATTTTGATCAATAACATCTGCTTGTATCCTGCTATATCACGATCGTTTGTATTGTTATTTTATATGTTAAAACTGAATAAAAACTACTATTAAAAAAAAAAAAAAAAAAGAGCAGTGGCTAAGAACCAGTGATGCTCAATTCAAATCCCACTGCTATTCCATATGGCCATGAGCAACTCACTTAACCTTCCATTGCCTCAGATACACACTTTGATGATAAGCCCTCTGAGAGTCCCCTTGAAGTACTACTAGAAAAGTGTGAACTAAATACATAAAATTCCACCATGAAAATGTGCAAGTTACACTTCATCTAAATTATGGAGTTGGACAATTTGACACTCTAACATTAGTATCCATCAAAGAATATTTCAGGAAGATTCCATAACACTACTCATGTTTGATTGCCACACAAACCAGTGAGTGTTCTTATTATCTACTTGGGATACAGATGTTGCCTTCATTCTAGAGATACTCAAGCTGATATTCAAAGGGGTTTATCTAGTTAGTAGGACCCGCTAATTGGACTTTTAGAAAGGACATCCAAGGGCAATCTGGGATATCTAAGCCAGAACCTCTGAAAAAAAAAAGCAGGCACATCCATGTGCAGACATGATTTCACAGATGTGGTCATGCCCGATATTGATGTCTGCAAGAAGGGGAGGGGGAGTCTAATTAGACATATCCTGAAACCATAGCTCAGCATCTGGGCATCTAGAATAGACTCATGTTAGATTAGTGGGCTAGCAACAAGGCGGCCAGGGTTCAATTCCCACTGCTGCTATCATTGACTGTGTACTGAAGATGATAGTGTGCTTCCTTTTCTATGCCCCTCTGCATGTTTTTCAGGTGCCTGGAGCAGGTCTAAACTTAGACATGACATTGGACATCCATGATGTTTCTAAAATCAGGTGGGGATGTCCAGGTTCCTGGGAATGCCTAGCCATGTTTCCACCATGTCCCCAATCAGACTTGGGAAATTCCCAGAACCAGCTTCTAAAATGTCTCTAGAGATGTCTCTAGGCCTGATTTCATACATCCAAAATAACCCCATGGACCTAATTCTGAGAGGTGAATAGCGGGGTTGTATGTCCCTGGAGGATCTGCTACCCCACTATCCATCCTGACTGTATGAACATGAACTCCCTGTACACACATAGCCACATTCTGGGAAGATCTGGATGGGTGTGGTATGGGGGCAGAGAGTGGGCAGTGGGTGTGGGCCAGGCACCCAGACGTACAGGACCAATTCAGGTCATGGTGGTCACCAGGAGGATGTCCAGCTTATTACACTTTGGAGGTGGAATAAACGCTGGGGGCCCATGCGAGTGACTCTGGCAGACACCCAACGGACATGGAGCCATGGGAAGTGAGGACCCGCTGCCCAATCCCAGTCCTGGCAGACCCCACGGAGGATCAGCCAACAGGAATACCAGTCTGATGGGGAGTCAGGCCGTCGGCACACCAGCGGGAGCAGGGGAGGACTGGCCATGCTGATTCCAGGATGTCTCCTGCGCTGATGCAGGGGTACACCGAACTATCCCATTGCCCAATAGTGCGCCCACGGGAGCGTCTAGCTCCCATGATATAGAATTGGGTATAATGGAATCTGCCCTGTTCTGGGATGTCTAGATGGCCTGGACGTGCCCCTTCCTGGATCAGGCTCCACGGCTCTTTAAATGTGGTTATACCGTAAATTATGGCTTATGGTTTATTTATTTGATATACAGTCTGCAAAGCTGTCTACAAAGGAATAAAATATTTACAACTCAGAAGGATAATTAACCATAGAACATGTAGAAGCAATGAATAAAATACAATACAAAAATGAAATATAATTATAGTCAAAACAGTAATTGCTAACTTTTAGGAAGGGACATATACAGTCACAGATTAAGGCTAATGTAATAAACTTGAAGTAATACTATACAAAATAGTCAATTCCCTAGTAATGCATAGAAACATAATGTGAATTAAAGTATCCAAAAGTGAACACAGTCCCCTTGACACACACACAAAAAAATATTTTTGTGATGCCTATATTAAAACAAAAGAAAAGAAAATGGAGGTAGACTAAGGCTACAACTGCGAAGTTACACAGCAAGTATATTTATTAGAAGACCTGACTCAGCTGAGTTTTGGCACACTTGCTTGCATCAGGGGTCAGAATGGATATACAGAAAAAAGCTTAGAAAATAAATGTAAGGCTGCTCAAGGAATGGACCTTGAATATAGCTCAAGGAATGATGCCATGAATAGGCTATATTCAAGGTCCATTCCTTGAGCAGCCTTACATTTATTTGCCAAGGGGGTCATCCCAATCCAAAATAGCAGGGGCTGGATGTCTAAAATGGACATCTAGCCCGCCCCACCCCCCCCGCTATTCCCCTAGACCCAATGCCAATGATAAAGCAATAATGGGGACGGGATGGGGAAGGCTGGAGGAGGAGCGAGGGTGGGATGGAGGCATGACCCTGACCCCAGACATACAGGTCCAATTTCATTTGCGGCCCTGTACATCCAGGCTAGAGGACAAGGATGGTGGACTTATTCCACCTCAGAGGTGGAATAAGTTATCCCGGGAGAGGCAATCGGCAGTGGTGGATCCCCCCCCCCCCCCGAATGGTAAGGCAGGCGCAGGAGATTCCCCGCAATCCGACCCCCTGCCTTGTCAGGCCCGTTCAGAGATAGGGCAGCAGGGAAACAGCTGTTGGGATTCAGTGGGGGATCAGGGAGTCTGCATGGCATCCTGGTACCATGGCGATGGGATGCCAGAGCACTGGGGCTCTATGCAGGTGCTGCGGTTGGGTTGGATGGGATGTGCATTGTGCACCTGGCGGCTGAGCATCAGTGTATGTCCTGCCTGTCCAGGCTGGTTGCGCCCAATTCTGATCTCATGGGGACATATAGCCCCTGCTGGATCAGAATTGGGTGCAAATCTGGCCCGTCCAGATTCTGGATGTCTGGACAGAGCAGACATTTCCTAAACGGAATTGGCCTCTATGTTTTTCACTGTATATCCATCCTAACCCCTGATAAAAGCAAGTGTGCTGAAACTCAGCTGAGTCAGGGCTTCTATTAAATATACTTAAACATAGAAACATAGAAATATGATGAAAGAAAAAGACCACATGGCCTATCTAGTCTGCCCTTCCATATCAACAACTACAACAGTCCCCTTTTTACCATAGAAACATAGAAATACTTGCTGTGTAACTTCTCAGTTGTGGCTTTGGTCTTCCTCCATTTTCTTTGTTTTGTTTTTGTTCGCCTTTTGGAGGTTCCTTCTCCTTTGACCTTTCCAGAATGTCTGTATTACCATGCTAAAATTAAGGCCAGTGAATTATTGCAGAACGCATGGGAACATCATCAATATGGGCCATTGACAAGTTAGTGTGCCTTAACAGCTAATATTAACATTTTAGTACTTTTGTCTATGAAAACTGTAAAGCCAAAGTAACAGAGGTATTTTGCAATTAAACCCAACATGTGAAATCTACTATTGTATGGAAAATGAATATAGCAATATAGGTTTTTCAAGGACTGCATGGAGACACAGGTTACAATTAGTTCTTGTTCCACCCAAAAATGCAATGGGTATGTAAGAGAACAGACATTCTTGTTATCTAGTACTCTTGACAGTCTTTACATGCATAAATTGAGGCCAAGATTTCCAATCCTCTAACTGAAATAGTCTAAAAGTAGCAAAGGATATCTGTCTTCAGGTTCTACAGTAGGAGAGACTATTATGTGCTTTTTCCTTTGCTAGAATCTCTGAAACTAGAGTGAAAAAAATTGTTTTTGGTAAATTTCCTCTTTTGGTTTTTAATCTGTGAGACCTATGCTAAGCTGTTTACGTTTATTTTTTTGTACTGCTGTGAAATTATTCTCTGGTTTCAGCAAGGCCGCGGGTCCCGTCCGCGTGGCCGCTCCTAACCGGGGGGGTGGCGGGCCGTTCGCCCCGCCCCCTCTCGGTTGCGGCGGCGCACGGCTGGTTACTGCCCGCGCGGCCGGGCGCCTCATTGGCTCCCCGTGGCGTTTTAAACGCCCGGGAGCCAATGGGAGGCTGGGCCGCGGCAGCAGGGGGGGGGGGATAAGTGGCGCGGGGACCCAGCTCTGCATCGGCAGTTGCTGGGTCTAGGCTGGAGGCTCCTGTTGTGTGTGGGCTGGCTGCGCCGGATTCGACTTGCTGTGGAGGGCCTGTGGCTGCAGCTTGAAGCAGCACGTGCTACGGCGCTGTCTTTGGCGCTCCGGGAGGCAGCGATTCAGCGTCGGGGGACTCGGAGGCTCGTGGCTCTCCAGGCAAGTTGTTTTGCACTGTGGGTTGTTCCTCTCTCTCGGCGTAAGGATTGCTTTCATTACTGTTGATTGCTGGGACACACAGAGCGTCCCCTCTCTCCACTAAAAAAAAAAAAAATTTCTCTTCTCCTTGCCTCCAGCCTATTATTGGCCATGGCTGGCGGGGGCAAAAAGGGGGGTGCCAGTAAGCGCCACGGGACTGGGAAGGCCAAGCCTGCTGGTCCGGGGAGAGGAGAGCCTGTCCCTGCGGGGCGCACGGCTCTTCTTAGCAGAGGGACAAGGGGCAGGGCTCCGAGCCGTGGTCCGACGTCCGACCAGGGGTCTAGCCCGGTCCCCAGGCGGGCAAGTAAGGGGGTTTCGGCTGGTCGGGCAGCTGGGGGCCGGCGTGGCCGGTCACCTGCCCCGGCTAGAGGTGCTTTGGGGCGGGGAGCGGCCCCTGATGGCCCGGGGGGGGCTAATGGTCCCAGGGGGGGGAGCGAAGGGGTGGCTCCTCCGTCGGACAACGTGGGTATGGACGCTGCGAGTCCGGGGGGTTCATCTGCTCCCGCTGGGGCGGCCTATTCCCCTGCATGGGCGCATTGGCAGGGCGGGGGTCAAGGCCCTTCCCGTGCGGATTGGCTAGGGGCGTGGCAGCCGCCTTGGCCAGGGGTGGGTTCGCCTTCGCCTTTCCCTGTTTTTTCTCCGCAGGTTTCGCCCGGCTGGCACTACTGGGGGCAACCGTGTGGGGTTCCTGCTGGACAGACGGACGGTGGGAGGGCGAGCACCAGTGGAGGCCCCGCGTCTTCGGGAAGTGGAGGAGGAGCGGCAGCCTCAGCGTTGACAACACCGGAGACGGGTGCGTCTTCTGCGGTGGCAGCACCGGCGGCAGGTGAGTTGGCGGCTGGGGAAAGGGCGGGGGAGGGGGGTAAGAAGCGAGCGACCAAGCGCAAGCGGGGTTCCGGTCGCCGGCGGCGGCGTTCGGGGTCCTCCTCTTCTTCATCTTCGGAGTCTTCGTCCGACTCGGTGTCAGACGACTTGGCCGGGAGTCCGGGGCCACTGGCGGGGAGGTCGGCGTGGGACAGGTGGGTTCGGGGGTCGGCGTGGGGCAGGTGGGTTCGGTGCCTTCGGTGGCGTTTTTCTCTGAGTTATGGGAAGGGGTACCGAAGAAGCTGCGGAAAAAGATCGTAAAACGTCGTTACGTAGATATTTTCCGCTTACTCGAAGGTCGTAAACGGTCGGGGGATAGCCGACGGAAGCGTAAGGAGGACGAGAAGGCGGGTAGGGTCAAGAGAGTGGCTCGGAATGTCGTTAATTGGACTCGGTCTTTCTTGAGGTTGGCGAGTGTATGGGGTCATTCCCATCCGGAGCAGTACGGTATGCTGTTGGCTTACGCGGACTCTATACTGGAGGCCTCACAGACTCATGACGGTTGGGCTTGGCTCAACTATGATGAGAAATTCCGTGATAAGATGGAGGAGAATCGCCTATTGTCGTGGGGAACCCAGGATATTAATCTTTGGCTAACGCAGATGGCCATCAGACCGGGCGGGGGAAGTATGGGTGGGCAAAGAGGTGGAGTAGCCACCCCTGCACGGGCGGATCGGCCCTTTCGATCGGGCGTGCCCCCTGTTTTGCAGAGAACTCCAGGGGGGGGAGGAGCGGGGGACCTGTGCTGGCGCTTCAACAAGTCTTCCTGCCCCTTTCCGGATTGCAAATTCCGGCACGCCTGCTCCGTCTGTAATGGGGGTCATTCAGCTCTCAAGTGTGTCAGGAAGAATGGCGGGAGCGGGTCAGCCCCCGGCCACAAGTAACGGGGACGTCTGGAGCTTGGCCCCCACCCCGGTTGCGATTGCTGTGTTAGGCCCCTGGCTTAAGAAGTATCCGAAGCGACAGGTCAGCAGTCTTTTGGAATTTGGGTTCAAGGAGGGGTTTCCCATACCGGTGGTGGGCTGTGTAGGGGTACACAAGGCGAGGAATTCGCCTTCGGTCCGGCGCTTCGCGCAGCTGGTACGTGATAAGTTGGCTACTGAGCTGGCATTAGGTAGGGTGGCGGGTCCTTTCACAGAGCCCCTTTTGCAGAATTCGTGGTTTCTCCGCTGGGTATCATTCCGAAGAAGGAGCCGGGGAAGTATCGCCTGATACATAATCTCTCGTTTCCTATTGGTTCCTCAGTGAATGATCACATTCCTAAAGTTTTGTGTGCGGTACGGTACGCATCCTTTGATGAGGCCGTGGAGCTGGTACGAGCCTGTGGGCCGGGGTGCTTGATGTCCAAAGTGGATATTGAATCTGCCTTCCGTTTATTGCCGGTGCACCCTTCTGCTTTCCATTTGTTGGGGTTTTGCTTCGAAGGGCAATTTTACTTCGATAAATGCATGCCTATGGGCTGTTCGATTTCCTGTGCGTATTTCGAACAGTTTAGCTCCTTTTTGCACTGGGCATTCGTGGACTGGGTGGGATGCGGTTCGGTAGTGCATTATTTAGATGACTTCCTCTTCGTGGGGCCAGCGCAGTCGGGGCAGTGCAAGGCTTTGTTGGAGGGTTTTGTCCAGTTGGCCCAAGTGTGGGGTGTTCCATTAGCATCCGAAAAGACGGCGGGTCCGGCAACTGCACTTACCTTTCTGGGGGTGGAGTTGGATTCTGTGGCGTTGGTGGCTCGCTTGCCGCAAGAGAAAGTTGCGAGTCTGCGGGTGTTGGTCGCCAATGCGCTGGGCTCTAGTAAGCTAACGCTGCGGGAGATGCAGTCTTTAGTGGGGTCCCTGAATTTTGCGTGTCGGGTGATCCCGATGGGGTGAGTATTCTTGCGCCGGTTGTCCGCTGCTACTTCGGGCGTCTCTAGGCCGCATCATCGGATCCGGCTGTCCGGCAGCTTGCGGGCAGACCTGCGGATTTGGGACGATTTTCTTCGTGACTTCAATGGTACCACGGTGCTGAGAGACCCGGAGGTGACTTCTGCGGATTTGCAGTTGTATACGGATGCAGCGGGGAGTTCGGGTTTGGGGATTTATTTTGGGGGCGCATGGTGTGCGGAAGGCTGGCCTCCATCCTGGCGAGCGGTGGGGCTTACGAAGAATATTACCTTCCTCGAGTTGTTTCCCATTTTGGTGGTACTGTCGTTGTGGCCGGATAGACTCCGCAATCGCAGAGTACGCTGGTGGTGCGACAACGAGGCGGTAGTTTCGGTGATTAATAACTATTCCCCAAGATGTCAGCCGGTAGCTGACCTGATGCGGCAGGTGGTGTTTTCATGCTTGCGGTTGAATTTAGTAATTAAGGCTCGTCATATCCCTGGGAGTCATAACCAGATTGCTGATGCTCTTTCCCGTTTCAAGTGGGCGCTGTTTCGGACCTTGGCCCCAGATGCGGACGACGCGGGATCGGCGGTCCCGGAGCATTTATGGCGGATTGGCCTCCAGGAATGATCGAGCTGTTGCGGAAGTCTGTCTCCTCAGCGACATGGGTCACGTATCATCGTGGCTACTGCAGTGTGGTGTCCTTCTTGCTACTCCATGGATGGCGGCCCGGGCTGGCCTCGGATTTGCTGATGGGTCAGTATGTGGCGGCGGCTAAAGAACAGGGCTTGTCTCGGGCCACTACCCGACGGAACGTAGCAGGGTTCGCCTTTTTCGCAAGGGCTTTCGGGTGGGGGGGGGCGGGAGGGGGATTTCTAACGCATACGTTGTTGCGGGGTTGGGAGCGGTCCAGTCCCTCGCCCGTGGATTGGCGGCGTCCTATTACGCATGACCTACTGTGTCGGTTGTGCGGGGCTTTGCCGCAGGTGGTGTCCTCCTGCTATGAAGGGGTGCTTTTTCGGGCCGTTTTTTCGTTAGCCTTTTTCGGCGCATTTCGGGTGGGCGAGCTGGTTTCGGAGTCGGGGCGGCTTCACAATGGGAGGGAGGTGCAAGTGCGTCACGTGCACTTGATCGGGAGTAGGGTTCGTATCCGCCTTGCCCGTTCTAAGACGGATCAGGCGGGTAGGGGTATGTGGGTGGACTTGGCAGCGGTTCAGGGTTCCCCCTCGTGTCCGGTCGCGTTACTGCAGGCGTACTTACGCGTTCGTCCGGAGGTGGATGGTAGCCTTTTTATCCATCTGGACGGGCGGGTTCTTACGCGCTTCCAATTTACCGCAGTGCTGCGCCTGGCTTTACGACAGATAGGTGAGGAACCTGGTGCCTTTGCCCCTCATTCCTTCCGGATTGGAGCGGCAACCAGTGCAGCGGTGGCTGGACTGCCCGATCAGGAGATACAGCGCATTGGGCGATGGCGGTCGGGAGCCTTCCAGAGCTACGTGCGTTTGTAGGGGAGTGGGTGGGGGGGGGCATTAACGGGGCTGTTCTTTGTCTTTCAGGTGTGGGGCAGCGATGCTGTTGGATTTTGGGCCACTCCTTTGTCTTCTGGGCGGGTCGGCGAGCAGCGATGCGCCCAGTGGGGCTGAATTTGGGACTTCCTGAGCGGGCGGTGACAATCACATGGCTGGGCGAACGCGGACTCCGGTGGATCCAACTCCTGCCTTTGCTTCGGCACCTCCAGCGTTCCCAAGGCACCCCGGATGTGTTACTGCTCCACTTGGGTGGCAACGATCTCGCTTCATGGACCTGCCGGCAGTTGATTCGAGCAGCTATCAAGGACTTTGGGGTGGTTTTGGGGATGTTTCCGGATGTACTATTGCTATGGTCGGATATCATTCCAAGGCCGTCCTGTAGGGCTCAGCGACGGTGGTCACGGGGTGTGACCAAAATTAACCGTCAAATTGGCCGGTGGGTGGGACAGCAAGGGGGCTGTCAAATTTTTCACCCTTGGGTGGACGTGGACTGCCCGGGCCTCTATAGGCCAGATGGGGTGCACTTGTCCCCGATAGGGCTAGATTTACTCCTGAACGATTGGCAGGAGGCCTTGGAAGGTATGCCTTTGGGGGCGAGGGCTGGTCGCAGCTTACCTTTGGGGGGCGGCTCTGGTCGTGGCTGACCTGAGCCGGTGGCGGGATCCCGGAGGTTTCCGGGGTCCGGAGCCGGTGGCAAGCATGAGGGCGGGGGTGGGGTACCCCCGACCCGGTTAATCCCTCAGGCTTTTGCTAATAGCATGGCGAAGCCGGAAGAGGGAGGGAGTGGAAAATGTCGGGCCTGTGCCCGGGGGAAGCGGATGCGGCGTCAACTTGCTACTAACACGGCGGGTGAGAGCTCGCTCTGCTTGGGGGGGGGGGGGGTTAAAATATGTTGATGTTGGATTATGTGTGTTTAAAAGGTTATTAAAGCTGCGACCAGTTTAAGTCCCAAATTGTTGTCATGTGTTTGTTTTGAATTGCTCTCTCGGGGGAAGGAAAGTGGGGGTGGGGCCTGGGGAGGGGCGAGAGGCGTCGTCCGCCTTACCCGGTTAATAGCTACAACTACCAAAATAAACATTAGTTTGAAATGTTTGCTGGGATTGCTGAACCATTCTGCGTTATGACCATCCCTAGTCTCCCACACTCATGCAAAAGCTATTTTTAGGCCCTTACTTCATACAGGAAGTAATCATGCATTTTCCTTAGGATTTTTCACAGTTATAGCAGCCCCAGCTGAAATTCAATATATGTTTTTTTTCGGTACTATAGGATAGAATTTTTAAGCATTGCATATTGAATTTTGCTGTCTTGTCTCGCATATTCAGAATATAATTCCAAGTACTGCTTTTTCACATATACTCCCCTATTTTCTTCCACAAAGGGAACTTGATCATAGTTTTATTAAATTTAAGATGTAATCTATCTTCATTGTGAATGTTATTTGATGGGGACAAACAGTCACTATACCCATGTTGTACTGTCAACTACATTTAAGGTTGGACAAGCAGGAGCCTCTGAAACAATAAAGTGCTATAAAAAAACAACAAAAAAACCTGTTAAATAAATAAATATTTCTAAATATGATACACCTTGAGTCAAATTCATGAGAATGTAAAAGATCAGTTTTTGGACATTTTGTTCCTCAAAGAGTAAATACATCCCTTTTAAGTAATAATAATCATACCAAATCCATAACAATTTAAGTGGCCTGTTCTTAATATCAAGATCCAGCAATTAATATTTCAGGGACACTCCCTGTCACCAGTTATGTTTTGTATGACACTTAATCCTCTGAGTACTCTCATCAAATCTTTGAGATATAGATTTAGACTTAATTATAAAAAAGGTAACAATCCACAAGTAACATCATATGGGGCCGCGGCTCCGATAACGATCGCGAACCGCTACCGCGGCTTTGTAAACAAGCCCCTTACTGTTTGTAGATGTCTTGAAACATTACAGTTCAAGTGATCAGCAATTAGCCAAACAACTCTGTGTAGTAAAAAGCTTCTTAGATGACATCAAGATTAGTTTTGGCCTTGACAAACGTGCAAAGACAATCTTCCTTAGAGAAAAATTGAACAAAACTAAAAAAATCTATCTGACTGATATCAAATAACTTGAACAGGAAGGAATATATAATACACAGGAATAGAGGAAGGAACAGTAATCAAGTAAAACTGGCTGAGAAAAAAGTTCAGAAAGAATATTACAGGAAATTAATATTATTATTGCAAAGTGCTTTAACATCATGACGTAAGATACAAGCCATTAATCAGCTGGCAATTCCTGTGCTCTCATAGAGCAAAGAAAAAAGCATTCAAAGAATTACATGGTAAGATTATAACATAGTAAATGATGGTCCAACATGGTTCATCTAGTCTACCTAGTAAGGTGACCATAGTTATAAGGCTGCAGCTGCTGTTCTATGCAGTTTATCTCCCCTCTATGCCTTTGTTTAGGGTTGTACCTGCTGCATCATACAGGTTACCACTCTCTATTTTTGAAGTTATTTAAAATTGCTTTGATAACATCCTCTTGCCATATAATGATCCCCTGCATTTGTCCTATGCATTTTTGGATTCAGTGACTGTTGTTGGGAGTGCATTCAAGGCATCCACCACCCTTTCCATGAAAACTATTTTCTGATGTTGCTTTTAGATTTACCTTCTTGCAGCTTCATTTCATGAACTCTAGTTCAACAACTTCAGCATCTTTGAAAAAGGTTGTATCTTTTCATTGGCATTTAAATGTCTGTATCCTATCCCTTGTCTCTCCTGTCCTCTAGGGTATATATATTACGGTCTTCAGGTCTCTTTTCATACATTTTCTGTTGCAAGCCACATGTCATTTTGGTTGCCTTACTCTAAATTGTTTCAAAATTTTTTATATCCTTTTCAAGGTATAGTCTCCAAAACTGAACACAAGATTCTGGGTAAGGCCTCAGGAATGACCTGTACAGGGACACTAATACCTTCTTCTTCCTGCTGGCTATGTCTCTGTATATATTGACTGTAGACCAGCAAACAAGGCACAAATAAAATGACACATCTTATCCTTTAGAAACCCTGTAAACAGTACAATATTACTGTACCAGAAAATCATGACCCTAATAGTATTACAGAGAATAAAGAGGTCATGATCACCTAAGATACACCCATTCCAATGGATAAAAAACTGGATACAAAGAAACCTGCCACAGTGGTAAAGGAGAAATACGACAGAACAACATTGATAATAGAGATGATAGTTCCAAGTGATTATTCTGTGAATTGTGTGGGGAGAGAGAAGCTCCTCAAGTACCTAGAGATGCAATTTCCATGTGGATGAGTGCCCTAATGTGCTATGCAATTTATACAGATGCAGCTAACACCACCCATAGTGGTGTCATTATGTGCAATTGCACTAATTACCACATTGACAGTGCATGGCAATTACCCCCATGCTAACTGTAATATGCTCTCCATACCCACACTCCGTCCCTAACTTATTCATTCCCTCCCCATTGTGGGATGTGCAATTACCATGCAAATTAGTATTTCATTGCATTCATGTCATGCCCACAGTTATCACAGGCAGTTACCACTCACTAAAACATGCATTAATTGCTTAGCAGGATTTAATTAAAGGCCCCCTAAGAAAATGTGACAAAAAATATAGAAATATTTGCATCATATTGGGAGCCACAGGCCTGATTAAGAGAAATTTCCACACTTTGAGAATACCTATACATGTTACTTCTTATGAACTCCAGAAGGAAGTTCACTGGCATGATGCAAACACTATGACTAGCATTAGCGGTAAATTTGAGACACTTGAGATCATACTCCATATACCCTGGCTTAGGAGTGCGGTTTATTACTGTTATGGTATGCGCAAAACTAACCCATTTGGAGAAATTGTCACCACAATATTAATTTAAGTTATATTTATTTATTTATTTATTTATTTTATTTTATTTAACAGTCGCTTATATACCGCTACCTTCCAATGATCAGGTGCGGTTTACATATAACAGGTAAAGAAACAGTATAACATATCTGTTTTTACATTAAACTTGCTTGAATTATGTACATCTTAACTTTAACAAATAAACTTTGGAGAACTATGTACAATCAACTATGTACAGTCAACAGAAGTTGAGTTCAATGAGCAAGGTAGCTATTTACAAGCATCATAAACTGTGTTAAAGGGCATGTTTTCATAGGACATTATGGTGTTAGACTCAATGTGTTATGTATTATCCCTTTTCATTTTGGTATTGAGAATTCTCAAGTGGACCGTAGTGGGAGCTAAATAGGTGGGTTTTTAATGTTTTGCGTAGTTCTTTAAGATCAGTTAAGGCTCTAATTTCATCAGGTAGGGAGTTCCCGAGTATAGGGGCTGCATGGGAAAAAGCTTTTTTATTTGTTGTTTTTTTAGTCTTTGTGAACTCTTTTGGAATCCTTATTTTATTGGCGTTGCCTCTTCTCTGAGCAGATTGGGGTGTCTTTAGTGAGTAGTTTGTTTAGAGTAGCTGGGGCAGTATTATTTAAAGCTTTGAAGGTGGTTATTATTAATTTATAGTTTATTCTGCATTGAATTGGGAGCCAGTGTAGTTTAGCTAGATAGGGTGATATGTGCTCAAAAGGGTGTACCTTCATTATGGTTCTAGCTGCAGCATTTTGGGCCAGTTGAAGCCTTTTGATGTTTTGGTTAGTTGTGCCTAGTAGCGTGAGATTAGCAAAGTCGAAGTGCAGTGTAATAATGGCTTGAATTATGCTCAGGAAGTCATGCAGGTGAACTAGTGGGCGTAATTGTTTTAGTACTTTGAGCTTAAAGTATATTTTTTTTGTGGTATTTCTTATGTGGGTGTTCATACTTAGGTGTGTATCTAAGATCACCCCTAGGTATTTTATCTCATTTTTTATGTAAATGTCATGTTTCTGAAGTGTAATGTGAGTAGGGGGGGGGGGTGTACGATTTGTTATTTCTTACAATCAATATGTCAGTTTTGGAATGATTAATGTGAAGGTTGTGAGCTTCTAACCAAGTTGTTAATTCATTGAAACAGTCAGTTAATAGTTGCAGTGGAAGCGTAGAGATTGTGAAAGGAATGTACATCATGATATCGTCTGCGTATATGTGGTAGTGGATTTTGAATTTTTTAAAGATGTTGCAATTGGTTGTATATAAATATTATAGAGGGACCATCAGATAAGACATTATGACCTATCAAATGAGGCAATGGGGGGTATTTTGGAAGCCCTATTCATGCTTTGGAAATATGAAAACTGG
Source organism: Ichthyophis bannanicus (assembly GCA_033557465.1). NCBI lineage: Eukaryota > Metazoa > Chordata > Amphibia > Gymnophiona > Ichthyophiidae > Ichthyophis > Ichthyophis bannanicus. The sequence goes on along the minus strand of CM066032.1, from coordinate 1,632,887,695 downwards.
CATAGAGATATCCAAAACACAGAGACATCTCCAGAGCCATTTTAAAAGGTGGAGGCATGGCTGGGGCATTCCCAGGAACTTGGGCATCACTCTCTGATCTCAGAAATGTCCTGGACGTCTGGAGTGATGTCTAAGTTTAGACATGCTCCAAGTATGAATAAGCATTGGGAAAATGCTCATTTTGACTGATGCTTCTAACTCTCTTGTCCACTACTTTTGTGAACTTAGCATACTCTAGACCCTGGTTTCACTATGATGGTCATTCTAAAAGGTTTAGTCTTGGAAATCACAGACACGTCACCCTAACCATTCACAAATGCCATTTGCAGATGTCTCCAGTACAGATATATTCAAGTAGGTATGGAGGTGTGGCAGAGGCATATCTGGGGAGGGGCAATGGGCTTACACTTCCCCATTTAATCCCAGAAGCAGCAGAGCTATCTGCAGACATGTGCATGTTTATTCCTGCACGTATCAGGAAAGTATTTGTTTTTACTTTAAAACATCCAAAGAATGTAGGGAAAATAGAGAATGCTATCCTGGAAGATCTAGATTTCAACTTCCTACCTAAAAGCCTAAATTTGGCCTCCAGATCTTTCCTCTCACACTTTCCTATGTCATTGTTACCAACATGTACCAAGACAGCAGAATCTTCCCTAGTACTATCTAAAACCGTGTCTAGGTAGCACATGAGATCTGCTACCTTTGCACGGGCAGGCATGTTACCAGGTGATCCTCATGTTCACCAGCCACTCAGCTGTTTAAATGCCTAATGATCGAATCGCCAACTATTACGGCTGTCCTAACCTTTTATTCATGGGCATATGGTCCTGGAGAAACCTCCTTGGTGCGAGACAGTTTTCCATCATCTGGAGTACAATACTATCTACAGAATAATTTCCTGCCACACCAAGGTTATGCTCTCCTTTCATGCGACCGCTCTCCTGTATGGCAACTGAGAGGCTGCCAGACTGGAGGAAGGACTTCAGTACTATGTCCCTGTATGTCTCATCTATACCTCTCTGTCTTCCTTTTGTCCTCCGCCACTGTAGTCTCCAGAGATCAGACTCATTCCCTGAGGGCAAAGAGATTCTTGCATCTAGTGTATACATAAGACCCTTTACCAACTGGGAGAAAATTGTACATGTGACACACAATGCAAAAGACTGGATAGCCCCCATCTCTCTGCTGGACTGCTGACTGCATCTTACTTTTAAGGTTTTGTTTAACTATTTAAGTTGTCTACTTAAAGTTGCTAGAGATACTTGTACTGATACAACTATATCTAATAAGTTTAAGTAACTTAGGTTATCTCAATATTAATCAATCTATTCCTGGTGAAGATAACCACCTGAACCTGAAAGTGAATTGGACACCTCTTCCCCTTTAACAGGTTTAAGAGTCTATAAAGATAGATTATGCTTGGGGTGGATGGGAAGGAAAGAATATTTAGCAAAAGCTAGCTTGCTACATAGTGCCCTGACCTGTGCTTCTAAGGTAATCTCTTAACAGTTTTCCAGTTGATTTACATAGCTCTTGGTTTGATAAAGCAAACCTTTCAAATTGCCCCTTTGAGCTGCCACTTGGCTTTAACACCTATTTAAAAACATTTCACAGGTCTTTTACCTCCTAACTGGAAGACCTCTTTGTAAAGGTCTCTAGAAACAATGTATTTGTTTCTACTCAAAGAATTTTTACCCTATTCTTCCTTTTTTGCTAAACTATATTCTAATATGATTTAAACTAAAAGGTCCCTGCTGGTACTGACCGGGGTTAAATTTTAAATTAAAAGCTACCTGCTGTTACTAACTGAGGTTTACATTTAAAATAAAATATCTCTGTTGCTACTGACCCCTGAATGGTTTAGCAAATACATTGAATTCTAAAGTACACAGATTTATCAGCTTTAACCCAAAGAATTCCCTTTACCCCAAAATTTATAGAATTTCCAAATAAGTTAATACTTACAAGTGCAGATTTCTTTCCAGCTGTAGCAGTCCCTTTTTGTAGTTCTTAGTTGTACATTTTTTTTAAATACACAAATTAGAGCTTAACACTAGAAGCCCCAAAAGGCATTTTACCTAGAAACCCTAAAGTGTGTCAATTGACACATTATCACGACGACTGCATTTAGCATGAAATGCAGATGTGAATTAATTTGAAGTTACTTATTTGTTAAATACGTGCAGTATGTGGCGTCATTACATGACGTCATCATGTGTTTATTCTTTTGTAATGTCAGAGTAAAATTGTAAACAGTGATTGATTTAAAACTGAAATTTACTCTGTTACACAGGTATGTACAATGTTGTGACTTTCGAACACGCCCTAGAACAGGCCGACACTCCAGAACTTTTAGCATATCGCTTCCTCCCTGAAATTTTATTCATTTTTTTTCTACGATTCTATTTACAGAATGCCGAGACCTCGTAAGAAGACAGCAGTGCCTAGATGTGCTGGTGCAAAATCAGTTGATCTGTTGTCAACTGCGGCTACCGCTTCGATGCAGAAAATGAGAGAACCGTGTCTGCAGCGCATGACAGCAGCACAAGCACTTGCCAAGCTGCAACATATTTTGGAAATTGACAGTGTCTCTGATTTGCCTGAATCAGATTCAAATGTTGACCTACATGTTACAGGTTGTGCAGGCGTACATGCTTATCCTGTTTGTTCGTTAACTGACATGGACTTTGCAGTTACTTTTGAATTTGCAGTTACTTTTACATTTAGTTAACACTGTTCTTATTTTAGCCGTTGTAAGAAAACTTGTGAAAACCACTCAATTTTATTGGTTGTGTCAATTGACGTACTTTGGGGCTCCTAGGTATAAATTCATTTTCCCGCTAGGTGGCGCATCTGTCATTAATTTTCAATGCACGTATTTGAACATCTTGACCTCGCTAACAAAGTCATGGAACATAACTGACATGGTTCTAGCAGTGGCACTGGTATATAATCTCGAAGATGCATTTGCGTCAATTGACATACTTTGGGACTTCTAGTGTTAAATTGCTATGTTTGATGTTTAAAACATACATTTAAGGTACTACTTGATGTAACATTTGAAGCTAGCATTTGAGATGTCACTTCATTATATAGTATAGTAAAGTCAGAGTGCCCCAGAGACTGTCACTCAGCTTTGAAAATCCATGGCATTCTCTTCCATGCAGTGGATCACTATAATTGTATTCGCTCAACTCTGCACCTGGTTTTACTATCACTGCATAAGGGACATTTTGCAATATTGTGACACTGCTGGAATACAGGCATCCAGTACTACAAAACAAATGTCAAATGCTGCTTAACTTGCTTATATACTCTCTGCCTATTCTCTGTCCAAACTCCACCCCGTGAAACTAACACATGTACTTTTATGCTGTTCAGTATTTTATGAGGCCACTTAAGTAGGTAAACTACCATTTATGTGAATGAATGACTGCAGTACCCCTATTAGGTGGTTACTTTCATGCTTAAAAGTAGGTGCCTTCTTATAAAATTATCCCCCAAATGCCTGCACTTTTGCTTTTTTTGCCTCTTTCCAGGTATTTTACGGTGTTTTTGGATGAATTGCAAGTCACTGCATACTTTAATACATCAGGTTCTAAGATATCAAATTAACCTTCATTTATTTATTATTTTATGTATTTATTTATTTATGTGTGAGTCTTATATACCACCTTATCAGTACAATCAAAGCAAATTTTTCCAGTATGCAAATTTTTTACAGTATAACAGAAAGCACAATTTTAAAATAAGCAGGTGAAAAATAAAGAGTAGAGAGTCATTAATAACAAAGTAAAACGTGAAACATCAGGATCATATGAACTTTGCAATCTGAAATTTGCAAGGATATTAAAGACTAACTATTCCCAGCATTAATATTTTGTTAAAATTGGCACAGTCAAACCTTCGTGTAGGTAATCTCTGTAATTAACAAAACTCTTGAAAGATCTCATTTTCTTTTCTGTACTAGAGTGTCAGGGCTGAAAGATGGAACAGTGGTTATGAGGCAGGCAAATGGATTGAAGATTCTCACCATGGAATAACAGAAGAATACAGTGTCTTTTTCTATAGTAAACTTTGCCAGAGCTCTTTAAGCTTCTCACAAGGCAGTATGACAAGGACAAATGGCAGCTATAGGAGGAACCTTTTGGGATTGTTGCTTGTTGGTCAGTTTTTCAACTTCTCTTCTTTTAGAAGGCTTAAGATACCTCAGTTACTGCAGTTCAGTTTGATGTGGCTTTCAGTCCACAAACATTAATAAACTGCCGCTTATTCAGAATACAGCTATTCAATTACTGGCCAACGCCACCAAATTTGCTCATGTGACTCCCCTCTTATATAAGCTTCATTGGCTTACCATTTTCAGTTTAAAGTTTTGATCTTAGTTCATAAGGTATTTTACTCAGGTCTACCACTCTCCCTATCTACTATGCTGGTCCCCTATTGCCCATCCTGCTTATTACATTCTCAGAATACTAATCTCCTGATTATTCCCCCAGTATCCTGCACATGCTTAGAGGCGTCCTGGAATGTCACCTTCTATTTCCTGACCCCTAGCCTTTGGAATGTTCTTCCAGCTTCGATCCATATGCAGTCTTCTTTTAAAAAATGTAAAATACTCCTAAAGACTCTTTTTTTTTTAATTTGACCTTTGAGGGACATGCAGGATAGTGCAAAGCTGTGTGCATTTACATGACAGATATTTTGCTACTGGGTATGTGTGTAAGTGGGATTTGCATGCAAGTACACATGTAGAATATAAAATACTATATTTTGCAAGTATTCATGGAAAATATAGGTGTGTGTAAATCTCTACACCTTAACTTAAGGCACAATATCTCTACACCTTAACTTAAGGCACTTATGCTAATATTTTAATAAGATAAGTTGGCACCTACTTGTTCTTAATAAATAGCCCATCCATTATGCCATTTTGAAAGATACAGCTTGATTCATATACATTGCAGCCTCTTCATATGAAGGCATATTTTACAATGGGACGTATAAGTGTAATCTGGGAGTTCAAAGCCAGAATGTCTGAAAAAGAAAAACGCAGGCACGTACAAGTTAAGGCACAATTTCCAAAATGTGGACTTGCCTGATATGGACATGTATAGAGACGTCTAAATAGATGTCCCCAGAATAGCATCTCAGCACATGAATATTTTATAGCATAATGGTTAAAGAAGTCAGTTGGAGCAGGTTGACCAGGATCTTTGTGATTTTAGACTAGTTACTTAATGCTCCATCTTCTCTATGCTCTCTTGATGTTTTAAGGCCAAAACAACCACGTTCCTGATGCCTATTTGTACCTGCAGCAGGTATAAACATGAATGTGCCTGCAGTAACCGGGTAAGGCGGACGTGTAGCTCCTGCCCCGTCCACATACCCCCACCATCCCTTCACCCCCCCCCCCAAAATAACCACAACAATCACACTCAATATGGCATTCCACTGGTCGCAGTTTTATTAACCATAACATTATCAAAACAAACTAACAACAACTATAACTTCCACATTCAGGTTCCGGCAGCGGGATGAACCCTCACCAGCCATGTTATTAGCAAAGTGAGTTCCCTCCCGCCTCCGCAGGGCACTGTCCACCAGCAATTCTATCCCCCTACTCCGGCTTTGCCATATTATTAGCAAAAGTCCTCAGGGGTCCACCGGGTCGGTGGTACCCCACCCCCGCCCTGCGCATTTCCAAGCCTCCGGACCCCGGACACCTCCGGGATCCCACCCCCCCTCTCCAGCTGCAACCCCCCGTTCTGCAAACTGCCCATCACAGGGATGGGAGGGTGGGGACTCCAGTCCTGTTCACTCGCTCCGATGGACTGGAGCCTCGCCGGCACGCTCCCCTTTGCCAGCCCTCCCCCACCCTCCCCCACCCTCCCCCCTGCATCCATTGGCTCCCGCGCCTGTCCGAAACCCGCGGGAGCCAATGAATTTAAAAAATGCACCGCTGTCTCGGCCCCCCCGCCCCGCTCACCGCCACGGCCGGGGCCACGCACAATGCCGCCCACCCGGTTATCGGCGGCCTGCAGGTACGTGGCTCCGCAGCCTTATCGTAACCAGGTAAGGCGGACGTGTAGCTCCTGCCCCATCCACATACCCCCACCATCCCTTCACCCTCCCCCGAAATAACCACAACAATCACACTCAATATGGCATTCCACTGGTCACAGCTTTATTAACCATAACATTATCAAAACAAACTAACAACAACTATAACTTCCACATTCAGGTTCCGGCAGCGGGATGAACCCTCACCAGTCATGTTATTAGCAAAGTGAGATCCCTTCCGCCTCCGCCGGGCACTGTCCACCAGCAATTCCATCCCCCCCTACTCCGGCTTTGCCATATTATTAGCAAAAGCCCTGAGGGGTTCACCAGGTCGGGGGTACCCCACCCCCGCCCTGCGCATTGCCAAGCCTCCAGACCCCGGGATCCTGCCACAGGCTCAGTGACACCTGTCACTGAGCCCCCCCCAATTTCAAAGCTGCGACCAGCTACCCTGCCCTGAACATACTCCAAGGCCTCTTGCCAGTCATTTAGGAGTAAATCCACCCCCACCGGGGATAAGTGTACTCCGTCTGGCCTATATAAACCAGCACAATTCACCTCCACCCAAGGGTGTAAAATCTGCCAACCCCCTTTTTCACATACCCAGTGACAAATTTGCCGATTAACTTTAATTAACCCATGAGACCACTTCCGGTGGCCCCAGCAAGCAGGCCTCGGAATTATATCAGACCATAACAACACGACATCCTTAAACATTAACAACACTTTATCCAGGTCTCTCTTTGCCGCTTTGATCAGCTGCTTGAGTGTCCAAGTCCCCAAGTCGTTGCCACCGAGATGCAACAACAGTACAGCTGGGGAACCCCTTACGCGCTGATGGTGCTGAAGTAAAGGCAAGAGCTGCAGCCAACGAAGGCCACGCTCACCCAGCCATGATACGATCACCTCTGCAGGATTCAAATCGATGTTCGCCACCTGGGGCCTTGCCGCTGCTCGCCGACCTGCCCAGTATACAAAGGAATGACTAATCATCCAGCAGGCACACGGCATCCGGCCCCCATCTAAAAGAGAGTACATAGTTAAATAACATCCCCCAAACCCCATCACAAATGCACATATCCTGGAAATGCGTTGGAGCGCCATCTGCCTATCCGTTGAATCACCTGCTCATTTAAACCCTCTTGTGGCACTAGTGGCTGCCCCAATCCTAACTGAATGCGGCGCAAAGTTGCCCGGCTCCAAACCCACCTGGCGCACCGCCATCCACAGGACTGCCATGAACTGAAACCATGTCAAGCCGCGCAAATTCTCATGCAGGAAAAGAAAACCGCCCCCCCGCACCACCAATATCTCTCAAATGTACCCAAGCGCCCCTGCCCTTCTGGTCAGTCTTGGACCGAGCCAACCATATGCCCAATTCCTCCTTCGCCACCCGCACATGGTGAACCTGCAATGCCACACCACCTGCTGCTGAGCTGGACGCCGCCACCAGTTCCCCAATCCGAAAAGCCCCAAAAAAGGCCACGCAAAAAACTGCCTGAAATAGCGTGACCTCATAAGAAGACTCCGCCACAAACGGCAGTGCGGCACACAGCTGACCAAGAAGTTCATGCGTAATTGGCCTCCGCCTATCCCCCCACAGAGGGGTACCCCTCTCCCACCCTAGCAACAATCGACGTACCAGGAACCCCCAGCTGGACGCCCCCCACCCCACCACCCTGGAGAAAAATGCAAACACCGCGATATACGCTCTCACTGTCGATCTCAATGCTCCCGCCGCCTTCGCTGCCATGATGTACAATCCCAAGAGGTGGTCCGGGACAGGACCTTGCCGCCATCCTCGGGCTGCCAGAAACTCCACAATCTTGTCGCAGCCTCTGCAATAGGACTGCCAAGTTGCTGGTGACACGGAACTCCGCAACAGGTTCAGCATGCTCTCAGGCCAAGCCGCCATAAGTGCTCCAGGACCCGCATTCCAACAGGGTCGGCCTCCGGTGCCAATTGCCGGAACAGATCCCACTTAAAATGGGAAAAAGAATCAGCAACCTGATTAGTATAACCTGGCACATGATGGGCCCTCACCACCACATTCAACCTCAGACATCCTAATACAACCTCCCTCATCAGTGCTGCCACCTACCTATTGATAACGCTCACCACTGCTTCATTGTCGCACCACCACAGTAACCGGCGATTCCGCAACCTCTGCAGCCACAGCTCCTGCACCACGAGCACCGGAAATAATTCGAGAACGGTTACGCTATCAGTCAGGCCTGCCATGCACCATGCCTGCGGCCATGGCTCCACGCACCAAGAGCCCGCGAAATACACCCCCAAGCCGCAACCACCTGCCGCGTCCGTAAAGAGCAGGAGATCAAACGTAGACCTTTCCTTTGTCAGCATAACTGCTGTGCCGTTAAAGCCCTTCAGGAACTCATCCCAAACCCCAAATCCGCCCTCATGCTCCTCGACACCCTAATGCGATGGTGCGGCTTATGCACACCCAATGTCACCGCCGAGAACCTACGCATGAACACCCGACCCATCGGTATGACCCGACAAACAAAATTCAGCGAGCCTAGGAGCGCCTGCATCTCTTTCAGCATCACTTTGTCCGACCCCAACATGTTCACCACCAAGACCCGTAGCCTCGCCACTTTATCCAGCGGCAAACAAGGAACCATGTCCTCAGAGTCCAACTCAATCCCCAGAAACTTAAGGCGTGACGCAGGGCCCTCCATCTTACCTGGAGCCACAGGGACACCCCACTCCCTAGCCAGCCTCGCAAACCCATCTAAAAGCACCTGACATTGCCCCGACTGCGCGCTACCGATGAATAAAAAATTGTTCAGATAATGCACCACGTTCCTACAGCCCACCGACTCCACCAGGACCCAGTGGAGGAATGAACTGAACATCTCAAAATAGGAACAAGATACTGAACAACCATCGGCATGCACTTATCGAAATAGTACCTCCCTTCGAATGCAAAACCCAGCAAATGAAAAGAAGCAGGGTGAACCGGCAACAAGCGGAACGCGGACTCGATATCCACCTTTGCCATCAGACACCCCGACCCAGCTTCCCGCACTAACTGCAGCACTTCATCGAAGGACGCATAACGAAACGCATACAACTCCCTTGGTATAAGGTCGTTTACTGATGCCCCAACTGGGAAGGACAAGTTGTGGATCAACTGGAACTTCCCGGGTTCTTTCTTCGGAACAATGCCCAACGGAGAAACCATGAAATGCGAAAATGGCCGTTCAGCAAAAGGCCCGGTCAGCCTACCTAATTCCAGCTCCGCCTCCAATTTCTCCCTAACAATGTGCGCAAAACGCCTTACCGATGGAGAGTTGCCAGCTCTCTCCAGACCCCCCTCCCCTACCACCGGTATGGGAAAACAATATAGAAAACCACCCTCTATCACCCTCCCTATCCTACGCTTCTTGTATCGCCTCAGCCATGGCCTAAGCACCTCCAGTCGAATAGGCATTGGGGCCAAAGCCACCAGGTCTTTATTGCTTGGTGGCAGGAGTGGTTAACACTGACGCCCCTTTTTTGACACACTTAATGGCCGCATGCCCCCTACCACAGACCGAACAACTGTGTCGGAACTTACAGTCCGGAAAGGGGCAAGAGGACTTATTAAAACGCAAGCAGACATCCCCGGCCCCTCCGCCGCCTGCTTTTTGCAGCACATAAGCCCCGCCCCCTCGAAAGGGCAGACCCGCACTCACGGTGAAAACACTACCCCCAACTCACCAGCCGTCGTTGTCACTGCCTGCGACACTCCTGCAAGGCCAACAGCCGCCGGCCAGCCGACCTCCTCCGGAAGCACACCTCGCTGCTCCTCTCCAGTCAACGCTGACTGCACGCTTCCGGCTGGCTCCACGTCCATCTCGGCACCTTGCACCGCTACACCTCCCAACTGCTCCGACCTCTGCGCCTCTGCAGCCGGCACCTGTGAAGAGAAATGGGGAAAAAAGGAGGGGGGCCTGCCATGCCCCCAGCCACTCTGCCCTAGAGGAACCCTGTCCCCCTCCCCGCCAATGCTCCCAGGGCGTAATGTAAAAACCGCCCGATGCCATAGGATATCCCCATGGGGCCCCTCCAGGCACTCCGCCATGCCCACTCGGCTCCCCGTGCGCCCCTAGCAGCCCAAGAGAGGGCCCAGCTAGCCCTACATCCTCCCTCCCCTCCTGGAAGGATCCCCCTCCCCCAGCTGCCCCTCGACCCCCTTCCCCCCTGGAAACCCCCCTTTGAACAGCCCCCCTGCCCCTGGAAATGATTCTCCCCAACTCACCCCCCCAACCTCCGAGCTCCCACCATGCCCCCCCCAGGGATCCCTTATCTGCACCCCTCCTCACGCTCGCCTGCCCCAGCGCCCCCCTCTTTTCCCCAGCCTGTCTTCCTTTTGGCCGCAGCTGCCCATCCCCCAGACCCCCTGCCCCCCCTAGGCCCACCACTTTTCCATGCAGGCATTCCTCCAAAAAACAAAAAATTGAAGTTAAACCTAACTCCCCCACTTAAATCCCCAACAGCTTTCCTCCCCTTCTCCTGCCGTCCAATCCTGGTGCAGTTCCTTTATTATATTATACTTTTGATTCGTTTTTATACTGCCCCACTCGCCTCTTCGCCCCGATGTCACCGCCAACCACGTGGAGGCCCGAACACTGCTCTCGATCCGACCGCGGCTCCTCTGCTGACTGCTGTCCCCTCACTGCGACCGTCAAACAAGGCCTCCACACGCCTCGATTCTGCTGGCCAAAACTCCAGCTGCTGACCGAGGTCCCCGAGCTGCCTGCAAGACTCCAGTCCTGTTCACTCACTCCGACGGACTGGAGCCTCGCTGGCACACTCCCCTTTGCCAGCCCTCCCCCACCCCTCCCCCCTGCATCCATTGGCTCCCGCGCCTGTCCGAAACCCACGGGAGCCAATGAATTTAACAAATGCGCCGCCGTCTCGGCCCCCCCCGCCCCACTCACCACCGCGGCCGGGGCCACTCACCACGCCGCCCACCCGGTTATCGGCGGCCTGCAGATATGTGGCCCCGCAGCCTTATCGATATCCTCAACATTGCTGAAATAGAATGGGGACGTGTAAGTCCATTGCATCTCCTCAAACATGTCTTCACCATGCCTCCTTGCATGCTTGGATGTCCCTTCGCTGGCAACGTCTGTAAACGTCATTTGTGGAATGGCTTTGGAAATGTCTCCATGATTTCAACATCCACATGCACGTCTTTGGACATCTAAATCATGACTAAGACTTTTAAAAAGACACTCTTAGCACCTAACCTCTACAATACTGAGGCACTCAGCCGTTACTGAATATCAGAATTTGATTTATTTTTTAAGTACCAACAAGTCAATGGTGACTCCTGGTGACCCAGCAGCCCCTGGGTTTTCTTGGCAAGGTATGACCAGAAGTAGATTGCCAGGCCTTTTCTTCCAAGGCAATGGAGGGTAAGGTGACTTGCCCAAGGTCACAAGAAGTGCCAGTGGGTGAGTGTCAGCATCTCACCTCTACTGAAGCACTCAGCTCTCTTTGAATATCAGAATTGTTTCTACAAAGGTGTTAATTTAAATGACTACTTTCTGGAGTCTATTTTACTGAAAGGAAACACAAATTCTAATTTATAGATGCTGCACCTCATTTTGCCTAGGACTTTGGACATCCAGGTTGGGACATTCACAGTATCCACAGTATTTTACAAATTGCTCTGCTGAACATGCAGTCTTTTGTAAAATATATATAAGGATGCAGGCTAATAATACATTCGTTGATACATACTTTGGGAGTATCGATTTCACAAAAAGCACAGTAGGAAAAAGAGCAGCATCATTCATGACTTTACATATGCAGGGGCTGGTAACCATGGAGGTCATTCTGAACCCCGAATAGTGGGGATGTACATCTGGAGTGGACGTGCATCATCCACTATTTGTCTGAGGCCGATTCTGTGCCCAATGCGCCCCACATGCACAACTAAACTGTATGGGGAGCTTTGGACAGGGCTGGAGGAGAAGAGCCAGAGGAGGAGGAATATGGATGAAGAGTGGGCAAGCCCATGGCCCCGGATGTCAAGGGCCAATTCCATGTACGGCCCTGTACGTCTGGGGTTAGCAGATTAGATGGGAGACTTATTCTACCTCAGTCTAAATGTAGGTCTAAATGTGCTGTATGCATGCAGACTAATGAAGTACATATGTAAATGCCTATAGTAAAAGGAAATGCATACATACCATGGCACGTAGGTTTACGCCCAGCACAATTCTATAAGAGCCATTTTATTCCCATATATTGCTACATACATACAAAAATGACTTTATAAAATTATCCCCATAATTTTTTATCTCCCCAAATCACACCTAGAACCACATCCCCTTAAAATCCACTCATCCTGTGGTATCTATACGTGCAAAGATCAATATTTGAAAACTGCATTGACCTATGCATGCCATTGATAAGTTTAAATACTGTTATTTACACATGTTCGTGCTGCACAACCATTCCAAAATGACCTCCTCTGTATAACTGTTAGCAGTAAAAGAGGGATTTCAATATGTCTTAGATTAATTAGGGCCAGTTAAATAAAATACTAGTGGGTTTTCTTCAGGAAAGATGTGTTAATTTAAAGTAATACATGCTACTATATAATGAAAGGGATCCTACTGATAATATTTTAATTCATAACAGATTCAGGGCTTTTTAGCATTTCAACTATAATTTAATTATGGAATATCTAATAAAAACTTTGAAAAATTCAAAAGCAATTAAAAATAACCTTGGAAAAAGACAGTTTCTGGGGCTTATTTCAGAATAAAGTAATATATTTGCCATAGGGCTTATTTTAGTAATTAATGACTGCTGATGTGATAATTAAGCCACAGTTAAGAAATCAATTGATACTAATAATACCCTTGTAGCCTTTTCACAATATTATCTTTAGATTTTTTTTTTCATAACATAAATGTCATGGATATATGAATTCAAAACACTTTTATGTGAGACTTAACTTATCTGCCTATCAAGAATTTACTCAACTCAAGGACAGGAATAAAGTCGAGAAACAGATACTGGAAATAAGAATGTGCAATCTTTGAAACTCAAACTTCAGCTAGGCAGATTTCAGTCTTTTGAGTTTGACAAAATTATTATTATTATTATTATTATTCATTTATAGAGCAGTACCCAGTGTAAGCAGTGCTGTACAGACACACAAGTAGAAAGTACCTGCTTGTAGAACTTAAAATCTAGAAGACAAAAATACAGTACAATACAATACAAGAAAGAAGGGCAATATGAAGATGAAACACAAGGGAAGGAGATTATGATCCAAAGAGGTGAGCCTTGAGCATGATGTTAAAGAGGGAAAAAGAGGAGATTTGAAATAAAGATAAGGGCAGCTTGTTCCAGGCAAAAGGAGTAGCAAGGTGAAAGGAACGAAGTTTGGAGTTGGCGCAAGGGCAAAGAGAAAAGGAATGAAGGCAGAGGAGGTTCAGAGAAGAGCCACCAAAATGGTAAAGGGGATGGAAGGATACCCCTATGAAGAAAGGCTAAAAAGGTTAGGGCCCTTTAACCTGGAAAAGAGACGGCTGAGGGGAGATATGATAGAAGTCTATAAATTAATGAACGGAGTGGAACGGGTAAACGTAGATCGATTGTTTACATTATCAGAATATAGAAAGACTAGGGGACATGCAATGAAGCTACAGGGTAGACTATTTAAGACTAAGAAAAGAAAATATTTTTTCACTCAACGTGTAATCAAACTCTGGAATTTGTTACCGGAGGATGTAGTAAAGGCTGTTAGTGTAGCTGGGTTTAAAAAAGGTTTGGACAAGTTCCTGGAGGAAGGGTCCATAAACCATTATTAAGAAGCGACCCAGGATATCAATGTTTGACCCAGTACAAGCATTGTGGAACCTGTGTCTTTTGGGGAAACTGCTAGGTACGTATGACCTAGATTGACCACTGTTGGAAACAGGATACTGGGCTTGATGGACCTTGGTCTGACCCAGTATGGCATATCTTATGTTCTTAGGAATGGAGATCACAAGGAATGGTTTAGGGAGAAAGGAGAGAGGAAAGAGGAAAAGTAAGGAGGGGCAGCAGAGTTAATACATTTGTAGGTTAAGATAAGTAGCTTGAACTGAATATGGTAGCAGATAGAGAGCCAATGGAGGGATTTCAAAAGAGGGATAATGTGAGTATAATGTGGCTGGTGGAGAATTAACCACACAGCAGAGTTTTATTGAAGAGGGAAGAGATGACACTGAGAAAGACCAGCAAGGAGGAGATTGCAGTAGTCAAGACAGGAAGGGGTCCAACACAACAAGCACGGATCCACGTGCAACAAACAACCCAGTAAGAAGCGTGGACTGCAACCAAGAAGACGTGTGGAAAAACCTTTATTAAGTAATTATACTTCAGCCACTGTGTTTCGTAAAAACCTTCCTCAGGGGCAATGAATGGCTGTGTATTGTATACCTTAATCACTGAAAATAACTCTTATCATAATATCATTAGATAGCCTGATTGGGATTATCCAATAACTTCCAATTAGATGTTGCTATGCTGTCATAGTATTAATCATGAATGTTAAAACAAATGCTCCCACTGCCGACTCCATAGATTCGGCACCACCTTATTGTAAATAAAAGTTGAAAAAACAAAGGTAAACGTGATGAAATGCGGGCAGCAGCAAATCTAACCCTCCTGAAGAAACTCCTAGCAGAGTGAAACGCTACAAAGGTACCGGGGGAGGCGTAGAGGCAGAAGACATAAAGTAACTGAAAAAACAAAAAGCTAAGAGCTTCTTAAATTTAAATATCAGTTTGGATACACAAGTGGTGAGGAACCGGGTCTTTTAGGAGCAAGATAAAAAACGAAAGAAAAATTTCCAGGCTGGTCGTTGATGTTACCATGCGCCAATGCTAGACTTAAAAACAAGCATTAGCTCGAGCGCAAATATGGGTCTGAGACCTCCTGTTGCTTAAACAAATATTGCTCATGATAAAGAGTCCCCCACTTAGTTGAAAAGATTTTTCCACTCTGATTATAAGTTTGTTTTTTATGGAGTGATTGCCCTTGAATTCAAGATTATTATTTACTCCAAGAAGACCAGTAATCTTTTTGAATTTATTTATAAGCCATCTGTGTGGAATTGTGTCAAAGGATTTACTGAAATCTAAGCACACCACATCTAGGGCTCTCCTTCAGTCCAGCTCTGCTTGTTCTTTCAAATAAATTAGTTAGATTTGTCTGACAAGACCTGCCTCTAGTAAAACCATGCTGTCTCAGATCCTGCAATCCATTGGACTCCAGAAACCTCCTTTATCTATTGTTTTAGCAGTGTTTCCATTCATTTACTCACCACAGAGGTCAGACTAACCGGCCTGTAGTTCTCAACCTCATCCTTAGTTCAGTTTTTTGTGAAAATGGACTGTATGAACCTTTCTCCAGTTCTCCGGGACCACTCCTGACTCTAAAGATTAGACAGTGGAGATGCTAGAACTTCCCCAAGTTCCTTCAATACTATGGGATATATCCATCCTCCCCATCACTTTGTTTAATTTTGGTTTAGCTAGTTCCTCACAAAAACGGACTTCTGAAAATCATTCAAGATCCTCTTCACTACTGTTCCTATTTGTGGCTGTTTTCTGAGATTCTGTTCCTGGTCCTTTATTTGTGAACATAGAACAAAAATATATGTAAAGCAATTCTGCTTTATCCTCATAAGCTTCTACATATTCCTCCCCTTCATCGTTGAATCTGACAAAACAGCTTTTGCACTTCCTTTTCTCCATAAAATAACTGAAAAATGTTGTGTCTTCCCATTTTACTGCATTCGCTATTTTCTCTTCTATTTGTATCTTTGCTTTCCTGACTACTTTCCTTGCTTCTCTAAGTTATTCCAAATATTGCTGCTCTTCCTCCTCTTTCTGTGATTTCTTGTATTTTTCTTCACCTTTTCAGCTACTTCTTTTAAGAGCTATAGCAGTCTCCTTTTTCCTTTTACAATTATTTACTTTACTAATAAAAAGGTCTGTTACCCTTCAAATATCCCCTTTCAGTTTTGCCCATTGCTTTTCTACATCCACCAGTTGTTCCCATCCCACTAATGACTCCCTGAGGTATTGTCCTATCTAGGCAAAGTTAGTTTTTCTAAAGTGTTGGACTCTCACATTTGAATGGACTTTATCAGCCCTAGTCCTAATACTGAACCACACCATCTGCTGATCACTGTATATGAGATGATCCCCTACTATCACATCAAAAACACGTTCCCCATTGGCAAGCAGTAAGTCCAGTATGGCCTCCTTCACGTGTGGATTCTGTTATCAGTTATTGGAATAATCCTCCTTGTAGAGAATCCAGCATCATCTAACTTCTAGATGACACTGCAGCAAGGATGTGCTCATCAACATCAGACATATTGAAATCACCTATCAGTAGCACTTCTCCTGTCTTTAAATAAATCTCTGTCCACTTCCACCTGTGAAGAAAATCTATATATCACACCAATGCAAATGGGTCCTCCATTCCCTCTTTCTAGTTTAACCCACTGTGCCTCCTCCTTCTCTTATAAGCCCTGCAGTTCTGTAGCTTTAAAATGTATTTTTTTACATATAGTGTGACTCATCCTTCCTTTCTTCCTACCCTGTCCTTCCTGGATAAAGAATAGCCCAAGACAATTACATCTTAGTCATTGTTGTCTTTGAACCATGTCCCTGTAACCATCACTAAATTCAAGTCAGCTTCTTCTATTAAAGCCTCAACATCTGGGATCGTATTGCCCATACTATGGGTATTAATACACACTGCTCTAGACATTGCTCCTTTTACCCATTTCTACAGAGGTATTAAATATTTTACATACCTGAGGGCTTCAACTTATATGGGAGCTTTCTTCCCCATGTTCCACACAGGAACAGTTTATTCATTTGGATGTATCACTCACACCTCTCCTGTGAAAATTTTAAAGCCCTCTTTAATAGGTTAGCCAGTCTGCTGTAGAAGACACTTTGACCCTTCTTGGATAGTTGGACACCATCTCTTCTCAGCAGCCCTTGGAAAATCATCCCATGGTCACGGAAACCAAAATGCTCTCAATGACATCATCAATGCAGAGATGCATTCATATCCAGGATTCCAGTTTCACTGCCTCAGCCTTTACCCTTAAAACCTATCTGATTCACCCTTTCCCAGAGACATGGAGTCATGCTTGATATGTTCAGAGGGATACCAAGCAGTATCATTTGTCCCAACCTGGATGAGCATGATCGGATAATAGTCAGTAGGTTTGATGAACTTCGGTGAACACTCCATAGCATCTCCAATTTTGGCATCTGGCAGACAGCAAACCTACGTGGACATCAAGTCTGATCGGCAGATGGATGCCACAGTACCCCTCAAAAGAGTCACCAACCACCACTAACCTTCTCTTCTTTATGGCCCTGATTCTGTAAATGTGGGATGCTTGAGCTCTAGTTATTCCCATTCATGTGATGTTTTCTCCTTCTCCATTTCCAGGGCTGCATCCTGGTTCTTCAATTAAGGGGCTAGAGGAGTTGGATTGTCGATTCTGCAGGATCTGTTGATTTGTGTCCAACTCTTTTCATTCTGTAGTATACCATCTCTACCTCAAGAACATCTCATCAATATGTTTCTCACAATCATGGATGCTTCTCAGCCTTGCCACCTCTTCTCTGTGCTCCTCCACTTGTTTCATGAGGGTCTCAGCTTGCAGGAATCATGCACATGGAATTATTCCCTCTACTGGGCTTGAGCAGTTCATCTAACACATGAGAAAGGCAGTGGCTTCAAAAAGTTTGCCTTTGTCTTTGAACCTAAAGACTAGAGGAGCAGAAAAAAATTAACAGCAAAAAAAATCTCTACATTATAGCTACAATTCACTAGGCAATATAGCAGAAAAGGTTACAAATGAAAATGAAAAAAGTCCCCTTTTAGGAGCTTCCCGGCAGTTTGTATTACACCAAATACAGAAAGACTAGGAGACATGCAATGAAGCTACAGTGTAACATATTTAAGACTAATAACACTGTTCTACAAATCTTCAAAAAGTGTTTGCTTCAGAAATTAAATGTGCTATTTCTTAATTAATTTAATACGCTGAATTCAAATATGACAGTGAAATTGGTCAATTAGCTTCTGTTTCTATGATATGTTGAAGAATTTAAATTTTACCACTATGTATGGTGAAAATCGAGCCTAAATCCTTAGATGTAAATCAAAGGGGGATGTTTACTAAAGTGCGGTAAACGTGACTAACGCGCGTAATATGACGTTAACGATCGTAAGTGCTGTATAACGCGCGTACCGACGCGCTAACGACCGTTAACATCATACTACGCGCGTTAACCGTAGTTAACAATCGTAAAGCACAGCGGCGCGTTAAAACAGCGCAGAAGGTGGAGAGTGGGCGGAGAGAAGGGGTCAATGGGTGGAAAGTGGGCGGGGAGAGTCTCCCCTCATACTAACGCGCTGAATTTCAGAGCTCAATTCCAACGCAAATGAAAACCTGTCGTTAAAGGCATTTAAAGGGAAGAGAAACCATTTCCGTCAACAATGTACAGAAAAACCGGGGAAACCCACAAAACGTGAGCAGTGTGATACATGTGCACAGAACAAAATTTCACATAAAACGTTAAAAATGACCACAAGAAACATTTTAAAAAGCATAATTCAGCTCGGCAACAGTGACAGAAATGGGCAACAAGGAACAACACTCCCTGGAAAGCACCAAAATAAAAATAAATGATGTGTGGAAGGGTCTACACTCCGCAGACCCTTTCAAAGAGCATTACATTGTAATGGAGCTGTCCTGGGCGTGTGGTATAATGTTTCCCAATGATATCATTGTTGCCCAGCTTGGTTATGGGTGTGTGCCCCTTTTCTGAGGTCCTTTCTGAGGTTTATGTGCACCTTTGTCTGCATACAAGGTAAATGAGGCAACAGTAAACCTGTTGCAGAGCAGGGTTTCTGACTTGTCAGGCCAGTTTAACTAACTCCAGGGACTGCACTGTCTCTGTGGCCACAATGTGGTGCAACAGACACAGCCAGTGCCTGTAAGACCAGAGGGTCACAGGTTCAAATCCCAGCTGGGGCTCCTGCCAACCCAGTCCCCATAGTTTTACCCACCACTAAACAGTGATAGTAAAGACACTCCTTTATTGCTGAGAACATACGCATAGCCTATATTTTACCACACCAAACACAGACACCAGAAACAGGCACATTACCTAAAGCAGAGTCCCGCAAATGCAGTCCTGGAGGGCCCCACACCATTCCGGTTTCATGCTGCCTCTAATAAAGATGCCTGTGCTGCATAGCTATGCACCACCCCCATGGTATGCAGATGTAGCTCATGCATATTTATGAGGGACAGCATGAAAACCCGAACAGTGTTTGGAACACCAGGACTGGAGTTAGGGAACTCTGCCATAAAGCAGCAGCCAACAGGGACACACACCCACCCACAGGCCCCATTGGCCAATGCCACCTGGAGAGGCAAGACATTGGGCCCTGCCTGTATCTCCCAACACTAGCAGTTGCATACCTTAGCAATGCCACCTTACACCTGGGTATATGGTACACAGCTATCAAACGTTTCCTATGATAACTGTCAGATATCAATTCCTATGTTAAGCACATTTTGCTCATTGAGCTCCACCATAACAATCATTCTGATGTCTGCGGTGTGTGCTGCAGGTCTGGTCTCTGACAGTGTTCACCACCCTGGGGAGTGACCCCCCAACAGTCTTGTGTACCATATCCATGCCTGTACTATGCCCAGGACTGGTGTGGTGGGTATGGCTGCTGACCACCTCTATAGTAGCACAATGCTGGCATAGGTGTGGGGGTGGCTGTCTGTCTATCCAGTGTGTGGTGGCTGCAAACACCTTCCACAGCCCACACTGCCAGCAATGTTGCCAGTATTGGGCTGCCAATGTGCATAATGAGGAGCAAGGTACCATGGGTATAGGCCGGACAGGGTGGCCTGGCCAGGGTGCATCTGCACAGGGCATAGGGCAGTGACAGGCACATTGCAGTGCCCGGCCACCACCTACACAGACAAGGTGACCTCAGTATATCCTGCTGAGAGATCACTCTCACCCTGACTGTGCAGTGACCACAGCATGGCTAGGCACTCCCATAGTGCTATCTAGAGTTTCTCTCATGTGATAAATATGGGTTTCCTTTTGGGGCCCAGTCACTGATGTATCTGCTTGCTGTGTATGCTGACATCCCAGTTCTGGGTGCAGGCATCTCCACTGGGCACTAGCAGACTGTTTGCAGCTGGTAGGTGTTGTGATGGAGTGACTGATGGCTTGCACCAGGGGAATATCAGATAGTGGTGGGGTGCAGCCTAATGTCTGTCTGCTATTGTGTTATGGCTGTGTACAGAGTTGCATTGACTGCCCTGTGGGGTGTCTGTTCCTCAGCAGGACTAGGGTTAATGTTCCCCTCTACTGCCACCTTTGCAGGGAGGTAGACTGTGGATCTTTTGATGGGAGACCCTGCTTGCCACCCTCAGCCCGGGGGGGTGGTGGTGGTGGTGGTGGTGCATGGGGGGGGCTACACCTGACTGACACAGACAGAGATGTCCAAGGTGGTCCTGCAGAACCTACCTATCTCACACATTAACACTGCTTTGGACCTGCGCCATAGACAGTGCTGTGGACCTGGTGCTGGGTGACTCACTGCACCCTCAGGGTGAGCACAGTACCCGCACAATGTGACGGTGTGTAGCTACTCTGTGCCAGTACAACACACGGTCAGTACCCCCTACCAGGCCGAGGTGCTGTGGGGGTGCACATGGTCAGTCCCCCCTACAGGCCGAGGTGCTGTGGGGGTGCATTCCCCATGGTGTGTATCTGTGGACAGCTGATTTGCATGTGCAGTGCATCATGGGTGTGACTGGCACAATCCAACCCTGTGAAACCCCAGCACCTGCTCACAGGCTCTGATAAACCATAGGCCATCACACGTACATCTGCTAGCATAATGCATAGGTGCAAGACACCCTACAGAGTCTGTAAAATAAGATGCCCACACTGGTAAAAACACACGTACCCACGCACGATTGTACACGCGCAGCTACGCACGAGGCTACGCACGTACCAATGCACGCAACCTCGCAACACTCCGAGGGTGTTTTCCTGACACTAATACTCAGCGTAACAAAAAACATGCCTCCTCTTTCCCTCTCTGATGTACAGGGTGATGCCTGGGACAGCCTTCTGCGTTAGGCACGCTGGGGACTTGAACCCATGCTGCCTGTAACAGCGGTCAGTACCATAACCATTGTGCTACAGCTCTGTTTCACTGCTTTGTGTCTGTACGTCTTCTTACGATTAACGCGCAGTAACGCGGCACGGCGCCCGGTAACGCTCGTTAATTTTTCTAATGCGCGGTAGTGGTGACGATGTACCGCCCATGTCCTTATTTGAGGTTTCTTTCACTACCGCGGCTGCTAACGCGAATTGCACTAACGCAGTTTAGTAAACATACCCCAAAATCTTATTACAAATGAAACTTTGCACAATAACAAGCATTCTTTAATAAAATATAATTCATAAACGTACTTAGAAGAAACAGAGGAGTAATTATGTCTGCAATTCAACTTTCATTAAGAACATTTGTAAGTATATTCTAGCAAGTTTTGTTCTCATTCAGTGGCTTCACGACTCTTCCTGATCTGTTTCTTGTACTGAAGCAATGAAATATCCCTTGTCACTGTCTAGCAAGCATTGATGGACTCCATTTACCCTGATACCTCTTTTCCATGGCTGCAATGTCTTGGTGAAATCATTCTCCATGTTCATCACTTACTGCTCCGCAATTTTGTGGGAAAAAATCTAGATGAGAGTGTAGAAAATGAATCTTTAAGAACATGTTGCAACCAAGGTTTTTGTATGCCTTGAGCAGGTCTTGAACAATCTCTTGGTAATTATTTGCTTTGTTGTTCCCAAGAAAATTTTGTGTCACTGATTCAAATGCTATCCATGCAGCCTTTTCCTTTCCACGCAATAAATGGAGAAATTCATCATCTTGAAGAAGTGCATGAATCCGAGGGCCAACAAAAACTCCTTCCTTAACTTTGGCATCACTCAGTCTAGGAAATTTACCACTAAGATACCTGAAAGCAAGTTTAGTTTTATCCATCGCCTTGACAAAGTTTTTCATTAGTCCCAACTTGATGTGCAAGGAAGGCATCAAAATCATTTTGCTGTCTACAAGTGCTGGAAACAGAACATTTTTGCTTCCAGGATCCAGTGACTGATGGAGTGGCCAGTCCCTTTGACAAAATGGCAATCTCAAGCATGACTATCCCATTCACACAGGAAGCAGCAGTACTTGGTGTATCCACCCTGAAGACCAAGCAAGAGGGCGACCACTTTGAAGTCATCATAAATTGACCATAGATGCTGATCATAGTTTATACATTTCAAAAGTTGTTTCATATTGTCATAAGTCTCTTTCATAAAAGCTGCATGGCCAATAGGAATTGATGGTAGCAAGTTGCCATTATGCAGCAATACAGCTTTTAGAGCCTCCAATCATCTGCATTGTAAATGATATTGAGAGCTGCCATTAAACTTTCTACATTGTTGCATGCAGCAAGATCACCTTCTTTGAAAAAGAATGACACTATGGGGTATGTTTACTAAACCGCGCACACGTGCACGGTGCACATTAGTGCATGCAAATTATGCACTTAAGTGCTCTCAAGTGCCCCGCACATGTGCGTGTCACACTAACGGGTCACTAACGGGCCCGCGCGTGTGCGCGGCGCGGTGATGTGCGATAGAGGCGTGTAAAGGTTTACGGAGGGCGGAGGAAGGCTCCCGAGGGGCGGAGAGATGGGGTTAATGGGCGGGGAAGGGGAGGGGAGAGACTCCCCGCACAGTACCGTGGCCGAATTTCCATGTAAAAACTACAGCGGAGTGAATTTAAAGGGAAGAGAAACCATTTCCGTCAGCAATGTACAGCAAAACCGGGGAAACCTACAAAACGTGAGCAGTGTGATACATGTGCACAGAACAAAAGTGCAAATAAAACATGAGAATGACCTCAACAAATTTCCTAAAAATTATAATTAAGCAGGAGAACAGTGCTAGCAATGGCCAACAATAACAAACTCTCCCAGGACAGCTCCAAAAAAAAGAAATGATTTTTGGAAGGGTGTACGCTCCGTAGACCCTTTGAAAAGTCCTTTCCATTTTGTGGAGGAGTCCTGGGAGTGTCTTTTAATGTTGCCCATTGATAGCACTGTTCCCCAGCTTAATTATAATGTGTAAACAGTTTCCTGTGGTCATTTATGAGGTGTTTTGCCCCTTGCTCTCCATACAATGTAAATGATCCCACATTAAAATAGTGCAGAGCAGAGTTCCAGACTAGTCCTGGCAGGTTTCCTATCTCCAGGGACTGCACTGTTTCTGTGGCCACAGTGTGGTGCAGCGGACACAGCCAGTGCCTGCAGGACCACAGGTTCAAATCCCAGCTGGGGCTCCTGCCAACACAGTCACCATATTTTTACCCGCCAGGAAACAGTGATAGTAAAGACACCCCTTTATTGCAGATAAGCATGGCTGAAACAGCTATCTTTTACCCTGCACCGCACACACACCATAACAATTGGCATTACCCCCAGCCAAGTCCCCCAAATGCAGTCCTGGAGTGCCACACCTCAATCAGGTCAGATGCTTTTTCCAAGATAAGGACATGTCAGCATGTTGGTGGAGGGGTACAGGTGGTGGAGGGGGCAGTGGCTGCTAGCCAAAGCAGACAGTGGCCTAGCCATGTGCAGGCTCGCACGTCCACTGCAACAGACAGGCCCGGTCAGATGTACAGTCATGGACTCCCCAGGGAATGCAGCCTATCTGTGGCAACATGGTGGTGCAGTGCACACAGACAGTATGTGCAAGAACAGAAGGTCACAGGTTCAAAGCCCAGCTGGGGCCACTGCCAATCCTGTCCACATATTTTTCCCACAACTAAACCGTGATAGTAAGGACAAACCTTTATTGCTGAGGACATACGCATTGGTAATACGCCTATCTTTTACCACACTGAGCACAGACACCATGAACAGGGGCATTACCTAGAGCAGAGTCTCCGAAATGCAGTCCTGGAGGACTACACACCATTCAGGTGCCATGCTGCCTCTAATACAAATGCCTGTGCTGCATATCTATGCAACACCCCCATGGCATGTAGATGTAGCTCATGCATATTCATGAGGGACAGCTGAAAAACCCGAACAGTGTTAGGCACACCAGGACTGGAATTGGGAACCTCTGCCGTAAAGCAGCAGCCAACAGGGGCAGAAACACCCACACCCACAGGCCCCATTGGCCAATGCCTCCTGGAGAGGCAGGACAGTGGGCCCTGCGTGCATCTCCCAATACTAGCACCTGCATACCTTAGCAATGCCACCCTACACCTGGGTATACGGTACACAGCTCTCAAACGTTTGCTATGAGTACTGGCTGATAGACATCCCTACGTTAAGCACAGTTTGCTCTTTGAGCTCCATCATAACAATCTTTCTGATGTCTGTGGTGTGTGCTTCAGGTCTGGCCTCTGACAGTGGTCACCACCCTGGGGAGTGACCCCCAACAGTATTGCGTACCATATCCATGCCTGTACTGTGCCCAGGACTGGCGTGGTGGGCAAGGCTGATAAACCCCTCTATAGTAGCACAATGCTGGCATACGTGTGGGAGTATGTGTCTGTCTATACAGTGTGTGTTGGTTGCAAATACCTTCCACAGCCCACACTGCCAGCATTGTTGCCAGCTTTGGCCTGCCAATGTGCATAATGAGCAGCAAGGTACCATGGGTATAGCTCAGACAGGGTGGGCTGGCCAGGATGCATCTGCACAGGGCATAGGGCGCTGCTGGGGACATTGTAGTGGCCGGCCACCACCTACACAGACAGGGTGACCTCTGTCTGTCCTGCTGGGGGATCACTCTCCCTGACTGTGCAGTGACCACAGCATGTCTAGGCATCCCCATAGTGCTATGTAGTATTTCTCTCATGTGATATATATGGGTTTCCTTTTGGGGCCCAGTCACTGACTTATCTGCTGGTGTGCACTGCCGTCCCAGTTCTGGGTGCATGCATTTCCACCAGGACTAGCTAGCAGACTGTTTTCAACTGGTCTGTGTCTTGATGGGGTGCCTTGCAGGGTGCAGTGGCTGAAGGCTTGTTGCAGGAAAATATCAGATAGTGGTGGGGTGCAGCTTAGCATATCAAGGTGTAATGTCTGTCTGATATTGTGTTATAGATGTGTATAGAGCTGCTTTGACTGCCCTGTAGGGTGTCTGTTCCCCAGCAGGACTGGGGTTGATGGTCCTCTCTACTGCCACCATTGCAGGGAGGTAGAATGTGGAGCTGTTGATAGGAAACCCTGTTTTTCAGCCGGGGGGGGGGGGGTGGTGGTGGTGCATGGCCCACCCGGGTGTCCATGAGGGGTTCCCCTGACTAGGACAGACAGAGATAATCTGAGGTGTTTCTGCAGAAACTACCTATCTCACAGAATACTACTGCTTTGGAGCTATGGCATGGCCTCTTTCAGCCATGGAGGGTGTTGTGAACCTGGTCCTGGGCGCCTCTTCACACCCTCAGGGTGAGCACAGTACCCGCACAATGTGACAGTGTGTAGCTACTCTGTGCCAGTAAAACATCCGGTCAGTACCCCCTACCAGGCCGAGGTGCTGTGTGGGTGCACACGGCCACGTCCCCCTACCAGGCCGGGGAGCTGTTGGGGTGCATTCCCCATCTTGTGTTCATCTGTGGACAGCTGATTTGCATGTGCAGTGCATCATGGGTACGGGTGGCCTAACCCTATCCTGGTTACCACAGCAGACTGTCTGTGTGGTGACATGCAGGCTCTCTGCAGCCAGCCAGGGGCTTGTTAGCAGCTGTAGCCCAATGGTTACTTCACTGCCTGTGAAGCCAGAGGTCATGGGTTCAAACCCACAGTGGGGTTATGTGATAGGGGTGTCCAAAGATTTTTTGATTTAATGTACATATGTTGATGCCAGCACAAACACTCTCAGCGTACTGTACCCATAAGGTGCCTCTGAGGGTGCTTTATAGGGCGCCCTATAGGGCACCTTATGGTTGCCGTCCATATAAGGTGCACTATACATTATCCTGTGGCGCAACATATATGGTGCCCTATAGGGGACATTCTAGGGTGCCTTGGCGGGCAGTGAACTTTAACATGTGCCTTATGGGCCGCCTTATGTTAACACGCTTTGAGAGTGCGTTTGCTAGTACTGATAAATTAAATACAACTAATATGCCTCCTACAGCACTCATCCCCATAATACATAATGCCTCAGCCAGCCTTGTTCACTGGGCACTGTGGGGGACTGAACCCCTGATCCCTGCACCATTGGTCAGTGTCTTAACCATTGTGCTGTGGCTCTGTTCCAGTGCTTACACATCAGCGCGCCGCCTTAGGCCTTCCAAAATTAGCAGACCAACGCCTTCTGCCACCCAAAATTACCAGCGCAACGCCTTATGCCGCCCACACCTAACAGCGCAGCGCCTAATGCCCCCCAAAATTAGCAGCGCGCCGCCTTATGCCGCCCAAAATTAGCAGTGCGCCGCCTTATGCCGCTCAAAAGTAATATGCCTTCTACAGCACATTTACCCATTAAAGCTAATGCTTCAGCCAGCCTTTTCCGATGCGCACAATGGGGGATTGAACCCATGGCCCCTTCACCTTTGGTTAGTGTCTTCTCCGTTGTACTACGGCTCTGTTCCTTTGTGTGCTAGCAGCACGCCGCTTAGCCTTTCCACGCGCTAATGTGGACCCCGCACATTAGCGCTCCGTGCACATGTACGGTCGCTGGCTCCCGTTTTTTTTCTTTTTTCTGCTTGAACCGCCCACTCCTTATATGGCACAGGCACACTAACAGGGTACGCACAATTGCGGGATCTTATTAAACATACCTCTAAGGGGCTTGTTTACAAAGCCGCGGTAGCGGTTTGCGATCGTTATCGGAGCTGCGGCCCCATTGATTTGGATACGATAACGATAACGATAGTGATCGCGAACCGCTACCGCAGCTCTGTAAACAAGCCCCTAAGTCTTACTGATGGTCCTGGAAAAAAGAAATTTGAACGTCACCAGCCAGAAGATTCCACTGCTGTAGTCTGGAACCCAAAAGCTCAGTTTATTCTTTGGGAGATCCAAATCCCTGATAAGATCATTCAATTCACCTTGCGTTATGAGGTGTGGCTCATTAGCAGTGGCCAGAAGAAACTCTGGGTCACGTGAGATTGACGGTTCATGACTACAAACTTCTTCCTCTTCCTCACTTGATTCTAATGATAATGATTCTGACATTTTGGGAATCGGTAACCCTTCTCCATGAGGCACTGGGCATATTGCAGATGTAATGTTTGGATATTGCACGGTCCACTTACTCTTTCTGGATATGCCTTTCAGAATTGGAGGAACCATGCAGAAGTAGCAATTGCTGATGTGATTCGCGGGCTCTCTCCAGAGCATTTGAACTGCGAAAGGCATTGATTGCTTTTTCCCATTCATCCATTGCCTGAGATTTGTTGCACATGTATTGCAGCATATGTGTGGCGCCCAGCTCTTATCCTGATCTCCTAATCTGCAGCCAAAATATAAATTGTAGGCTTTTTTAAACGCCACAGTCATATTCTGTTTTTGTGATGTAAAAGTCAGTTTACCACAAATATAGCAGACATTATCTGCATTATAAACACAAGTGCGATGCATCGCCGAATACGCTATGATTGACCTAGCGGCATAAAATAATGCAAAATAATGAATTTTTAATTTTTCTGTGACTAATACACCTTAAGATTTATACTGTCAAGTGATGCAAATTTAAATACTGATTGCATCATCTGGTTTTGGGCAGATATTTCTATTGGTTGCAAGAAGAGATTATGCGATATCATGCAAATGTTGCATAATACACAGTTAATGGCCCCTAATAACTAATTAATAGCACATATCTTAGCAACTACATCTAATCAGCCATTTTCATTATGGTTTCTGTGTTCAGCAGCCTTAAATTAGTTTAGAACAGCTGCTTTCATGGCCGAAGCATTTTGACTGTTGAAGAGAAAATGTTTTTCCACTCAACACGTAATCAAACTCTGGAATTCATTACCGGAGGATATAATAAAAGCTGTTAGTATAGCTGGGTATAAAAAAAGGTTTGGACAAGTTCCTGGAGGAAAGGTTCATAAACCATTATTAAAAGGAACACAGAATATCACTGCTTGACCCAATACAAGCATTGTAGAACCTGCATCCTTTGGGGAAACTGCTAAGTACTTGTGACCTAGATTGGCCACTGTTGGAAACAGGATACTGGGCTTGAAGGATCTTGGTGAGAGTAGGGAAAGGGTCTGGATATGGATCCAAGAGGGCAAATGTGACTGGCACATACAGCAGAATACAAGGTGACTATCATAATGACACTGCAGACAGCACCTGTCACACACTGGTGATGATAAGGATCTGCAGCAGAGGCTTTCTCCAGCATTGCAGGTACAGAGGACCAGGTGCTGGGCACCCATCCTCACCCTCAGGGTGACAGCACAAACAGCTCAGTAGCACAGCTTGTAGCTGCTCTGTGCTTGTATCACACACTGTCAGTTCATCTTAGTGAGCTGAGGTGATAGATGCATGCATTCTCCATTTGGTGGTCAGCTGCAGATTGCTGTTCTGCATGTGCACTGCATCATGGGTACTGGAGGAGCTAACCTATAATGGCACACACAGCAGAAGTTTTTTTTAGGCAGTGATCTGCAGTCTCTTTGTATCCAGTCATTGCTATGCAGAGTGATGTGGCCTTGTGGAGGTGTAGCCTACTGGTTAGTACAATGTTCCCTTAAGCAGGGGACAATGGCTTGATTCTTACTTGTTGTTTTTGTGACTGTGTGCAACTCAGATAACACAGGTACACTAAAAAAAAAATTTTTTAAACTGCCTCTAATGTTTCGATTGATTTTTACGTTTTTTGGTGCGCTGAATCCAAATCTGGTAACCAATTTGCTCCATCACGTACAGATGTTTTGCTACATTGGGTTAGCAGTTTGAGGTGAACGTTTCAGATTGAGTGCGATCGAGATAAAAGTTTCTTGGATGAATTCTTTATACTAATTGTTTAGTAGTTATTCAAATAAGAATAAAGAAAATTGTAACAAGGCAGCACATAAGAATAGAGTAATGTCAACAAAACACACTGTGATGGTAGCAAAATTGTCTGCACTTAAAACAGACAAATACATGTGCACAAACACTGAGCATATAAGAGCGAGGTTAGACACAAAGCAAAGCAAAGAAATGTGCAAAAAATGTTGTACAGGTATGTATGTAAGAATAGAAAACGCAAACCGCACCATTGCAATACATGAAGACAAACACCCGATGGTGTGAAAATAAAATTCTAATAAATGAGATCCGACACTGTGGTAATAACTAGCAAATTTTTATTTCAAAGTTTAGTAAAAACACGATATTTGTCAACACAGTTTAGATTTTAAAGTCATTCTTGGGTCAATCAATCTCCTGGTGGGCCCGTTTCTTCTTCCCCCGAATGCTTCTCTTGGTGCGCTGCTTGGCGTATTTTTCATCTGGGGTTTCCCGCAGCAGCAACCAGCAGAAATCAGCCATCATAGTGGTGTTCCATCTTCCTTGGTACCTTCTCTCTGCGTCCTTGATGTCCTGGTGAAACCTTTCACCTTGTTCTTCACTGTACGCCCCCAAGTTTTCGGGAAAGTAGTTCACATGGGAGTGCAAGAAATGGACTTTCAGGCTCATGTTACAGCCTTGTTCTTTGAAGGCATTGAGCATCCTGGCAACAATATCCTTATAGTTCTCATCCCGCCTGTTCCCCAAGAATTTGAGAACAACATCCTTGAAGGAATCCCAGGCTTCTTTTTCCTTCTCAGACATCGTTTCAGCGAATGCTCCATCTGAAATGAGTTTCCTTATATCAGGGCCAACAAACACTCCTTCCTTTAGCTTTGCTTCAGAAAGTCGGGGGAACTTTGAGCAAAGGTACCGAAAGCACTCACCATCTTTTGGAAGGGACTTGATGAATTGCTTAATGAGACCCAACTTAATGTGGAGAGGTGGTAATAGAATTTTATCACGAGGTACCAAGCTCTCATGAAGAACATTTTTCTCACCGGGTCTCAAATACTCCCGAATTGGCCAGTCTTTTTTCCCCCAGTGTAGGTCGCGGGCCCGGCTATCCCACAAGCAAAGGAAGCAGGGATATTTGGTGAAACCAGATTGCTGCCCTAATAGCATGGATAGAATTTTAAAGTCTGCACAAATCATCCACTTATGCTCATCATAACGAATCTTCTGAAGAATCAGGGCCAAATTCTCGTATTTTTCTTGGCGAATAACAGAGTGAGCAATAGGAACTGAAGCGAATGTGTTGCCATTATGAAGAACACCTTTTATGCTGTCTTTTGACGAATCAATGAACAGCCGCCATTCAGCAGGATCATACTTGAGTTTAAACTTTTCCATCACTCCGTATATATCGTTGCAAAATACCAAATCTTCCTCTTTGCTGAAATACTTCAAAAATTGTGTCTCGCGGTTGCGGTACCAATAAAAAGTTGTTCCTGGTGACAATAGATTTTTCTGTTTAAGCCGAGAACCTAGCAGTTGGGCAGCATCTTTTGGGAGTCCTAAATCCCGGACTAAATCATTCAATTCAGCTTGAGAGAAAAGTTCAGGTTTCGGATCTGGTTCAGTTTCAAACTCGGAAGTACTGGACTCATCGGGAAAAGCCATCTGATGAGTCTCATCATGATCAGAACCGTCCACACAAATATGATCCAAAGATTTTGGTGGTTCAGGTACAGGTACTTCGTTGCTATGAGGCATAGGCCTAATTGCTGAGGGAAGGTTGGGGTAACTTATTACGTTCTTATTTTTTAAGTTGTATCCCTTCACAATGCAAGAGCAAAAATAGCAGTCACTGCTGTGGTCTCGTTGTTCATGCCACATCATAGGTATTCCGAAACGAAATGCTTGTTTTTTCCTTTCATCCATAAGCGTAGATCTTCCTCACATGTCTTGCACACTTTGTGAGGAGCCCACGGTTTGTCTTGATCGCCTAACTTCAAACCGAAATAGGCGAAATATACTTTTTTAATAAATGCAGAAATGTTCCTCTGCCGCTTTTTCACGGTATATTCCCCACAAATAAAACAAAAACTGTCCGGAGAGTTGACGCAACCTCTGGCTCTGTGAGCCATCACAAATACACAGCACTGCAAACTACAACTGTAGTGAACCACTTCAGAATAAAGCTGGATTACGACTGAGCAAACAAAAGGTAATAATGAACTTGCAAGAAACTGAAATTTGACAGGAATGTTCATGTCGCAACCACCGTGTTTGAGCGAGCGAACGAGGCGAGGCGAACAGGAAAGAACATGCGCCAGCGCGAGTACTGGATTTAGCCCCCCGCCTCCCAATTGTCCTGTTAATGTATAAAATGAATACAAAACACTCTAAAATATCATGAGGGAGTGTTTCTAGTTAGTTAACCATTACAACCTCTATTTTGGGCCAAGAAAATAAACTGCAGTCGGCTAAAAAGAAATTATGTGAACATTCCTTATATGGGTAAGAAATCTAATTTTGCAAGAAAACGTGACGTGATGGAACATTTTGGCTATTTTTCCTGGATTCAGCACCCCAAAATCTATAGGAATCAGTTGCAAAACTGGAGGCAGTTTTTTGGTAGTGCTCAATAGCGATCCCTATTGAGCATGCGCTGGCGTCTCACTCTAGAATCAGTGACGACGAAGGGAGTGGATGTAGTTGGTGAGCGTTGAAACAGGGCGAAAGGCTTTGAATCGCCCGAAATGCAGTGCTGTGTCTGCTTTTAGGCTACTTAAAAGTGCTGATTCCTACTTAAAGAATCTTTTCCACAACTTCAGCCCCTTGAATATTTTTCAAAGGAAGAGTGTTGGGGCCAACTGCATAC
This sequence comes from Ichthyophis bannanicus, assembly GCA_033557465.1. NCBI lineage: Eukaryota > Metazoa > Chordata > Amphibia > Gymnophiona > Ichthyophiidae > Ichthyophis > Ichthyophis bannanicus. The sequence continues at coordinate 1,632,855,608 of CM066032.1, read as the reverse complement.
CTTGATGAAACGGGACTATGGCTATATGGCGGAGAGACTTCAGATAAGTACCCTGTTAACAGTGGATTGCATTGGCCCTCAGTCTCAAAACTTTAACGTGGTTTTATGACATTATATTGTTTATTGGTGACACTTTCAAGTGGTGTTAAACCTTATTTATCGTAAGCTCTCATATGGGCTCAACAATTTGAGTAAAATGGAACATTAGCTTCAAGAGATAGTATTACTGTCTCAAGGCTATTTTTCCGACATTCATAGATCCATATACGTCAGTTTTTGACTTAGGTCATACATTTCTCTATTTTTTATTAAGAATTGTATAGTGGAGAGAAATTTCAGTTAGGTGGTTAATTTGGATTATCTCCTGTTAGGGCACCTTACCACATCTTAAGGTGCCTTGAGGTGCCTTGTCTCCTGTTAAGATACCTTAGCATATCTTAAGGTGCCTGAAGGCTCCTTATCTCCTGTTAAGGCACCTTATCACATCCTGAGACGCCTTGTCTCTCCTTAGGACACCTTAGGGCACCATGTCTCTTCTTAGGACACCTTATCTCATGTTAGGGCACCTTATTTCCTGTTGTTGTTGTTGTTGTTGTTAAGTGCCGTCGAGTCGGAGTCGACTCATGGCGACCCTCTGGATAGCTATCCTAAATTGTGTTCGGTCTTCAGTCAGGCGGCTCACCTTATTTCCTTTTAGGGCACCTTATCACATCCTAAGGCAACTTTTCACATCTTAAGGCACCTTAAGGCACCTTATCACATCCTAGGATGCCTTGTCTCTCTTTAGAACATCTTGTCACCTTAAAGCACTTGGTCCTGTTAACTCACATTAAATGGCCCAAGGCATCCTAATGCCGACATAACCCCATACCTGCCCATTGCCTTATATGGCTTCAGGCACCTTAACACTGCCCTTACTGCCAGTGACTTTACCACAGTTTAGTAAACATACCCCTGACCCTCAAACTGTTTTATGAAATATGCAGATTTCTTAATGTGATAAATAAAACTGAAAGAGCTAGGTTTTCAATGCTCATCTGAATGGCTGATGATTACTCAGTGGCCTGATCTTGACGGGAAGAGCATGTCAGTGGCAAACAGAACAATAGATTATGGGTTTTTTTTTGATGAGTCGATCATAATCAAAACAACCTTGCTGAAGGATAATGAAATAACAAAGTTTTAGCAGATCTGGTATTTTTTTCTACATTGCAACTATGAAGTTAACTAAGTGGAGTCTGACCATGAATCAAACTAAATATAAAACATAATAATATAAAAATTATCCTGATTCTAATGGGCAGCCAGCGTAATTCAAGAAAATATGGTATCACCCATTCCCATTGTCTTTAGAACATAAGAACATAAGATATGCCATACTGGGTCAGACCAAGGTCCAGCAAGCCCAGTATCCTGTTTCCAACAGTGGCCAATCTAGGTCATACGTACCTAGCAGTATCCCCAAGAGACACAGGTTCCACAATGCTTGTATTGGGTCAAACACTGATATCCTGGGTCCCTTTTTAATAATGGTTTATGGACCTTTCCTCCAGGAACTTGTCCAAACCTTTTTTAAACCCAGCTACACTAACATCCTTTACTGCATCCTCCGGTAACAAATTCCAGAGTTTGATAACACGTTGAGTAAAAAAATATTTTCTTTAATTAGTCTTAAATAGTTTACCCTGTAGCTTCATTGCATGTCCCCTAGTCTTTCTATATTCTGATAACATAAACAGTCGATCTACGTTTACCCATTCCACTCCGTTCATTAATTTATAGACTTCTATCATATCTCCCCTCAGCTGTCTCTTTTCCAGGTTAAAGAGCCCTAACCTTTTTAGCCTTTCTACATAGGAGTATCCTTCCATCCCCTTTACCATTTTTGTGGCTCTTCTCTGAACCTTTTCTAATAACGCTATATCCTTTTTAAGATACGGTGACCAGAATTGCACACAATATTCAAGGTGCGGTCTCACCATGGAACGGTTTAGAGGCATTATAATATCTTTTGTTTTATTTTCCATTCCTTTCCTTATGATACCTAGCATTCTATTTGCTCTCTTGGCTGCCGCTGCACACTGGGCCGAGGGTTTTAACATGTTATCCACAATGACGCCTAAATCTTTTTCCTGGGTGGTGGTTCCTAATGTGGAACCTTGTATCGTGTAACCATAGTTTGGGTTGTTCTTCCCTAGGTGCATAACTTTGCACTTGTCCACATTAAATTTCATCTGCCATTTTGATGCCCAGTCTTCTAATTTATCAAGATCCTCTTGCAATTTTCCACAATCCTCTTGGGTTTTAACAACTTTAAATAGTTTTGAGTCATCTGCAAATTTGATAACCTCACTCGTTATTCAACTTTCCAGGTCATTTATGAATATGTCAAAAAGCAGCAGACCAAGCACAGATCCCTGGGGTACACCACTATTCACCTTTCTCCATTGGGAAAATTGGCCATTTAGCCAAACACTATGCTTTTTATCTTTTATCCAGTTCCTGATCCACAGTAGTACACTACCTCCTATCCCATGACTCTTTAGTTTTGCCAAAAGTCCCTGATGAGGGACCTTGTCAAAGGCTTTCTGAAAGTCCAGATACACTATGTCAACTGACTTGCTTTGTCCACCTGTTTATTCACACTTTCAAAAAAACATAACAGATTAGTAAGACAAGATCTTCCTTGTCTAAAGCCATGTTGGCTGTCTCCCATTAGGCCATGACTATCTACATGCTGAGTAATTTTATTCTTTATGATGGTTGCTACCATTTTTCCCGGTACTGACGTGAGGCTCACCGGTCTGTAGTTTCCTGGATCACCCCTCGAATCCTTTTTAAAAATTGGTGTTACATTGGCGATCCGCCAATCTTCAGGTATTAGAGATGATTTTAATGATAGTTCACAGATTTCTAATAGGAGGTCTGCAATCTCATATTTCAGTTCTTTAAACACCCTTGGATGTATACCATCTGGCCCAGGTGATTTGCTACTCTTCAGTTCATCTAATAGTTGTAATATATCTTCCCAATGTATCGATATTTCCTTCAATTCTTCCGCACCTTTAAATACCACTTCAGTCATGGGTAACATTCCTACATCTTCCTCAGTAAAGACCGAAGCAAAGAATTCATTCAGTCTCTCCGCTATCGCCTTGTCGCCTCTTAGTGCCTCTTTAACTCCTCTATCATCTAATGGTCCAACTGGCTCTCTCACAGGTTTTTTGCTATGAATGTACTTGAAAAAATCTTTATTTTGCTTTTTTGCTTCTGCAGCAAGCTTCTTCTCAAATTCTCCCTTTGCCTTCTTTATCAATGTCTTGCATTTGACCTGCCAGTGCTTGTGCTGTTTCCAGGTTTCATCATTTGGCTCTTTTTTACATTTCCTGAAAGATGCTTTTTTGGCAACAACAGCCTCTCTGACCTCACCTTTAAACCATGCTGGCAGTTTTTTGGACTTCCTTCCACTTTTCTTAAAGCGTGGAATACAGCTGGTCTGGACTTCCAAGACAGTATTTTTCAACAACACCCAAGCTTGATGTAAGTCTTTAACCTTTGCAACTTGCTCCTTTTAGTTTTTTCTTAACTATTTTCCTCATTTTATCATAGTCTCCCTTTCGAAAGTTAAAAGGTAGTACTGTGGATTTCCTTACTATCCCTCCTCCACTAATTAAATCAAAGGCGATCATGCTATGATCACTATTGCCAAGTGGCCCCAACACCCTTATCTCTTGCACTAGATCTGGTGTTCCACTAAGGACTAGGTCTTATATGGCTTCCCCTCTGGTCGGTTCATGAACCAGCTGCTCCAAGAAGCAGTCATTTATGTCATCTAGGAACTTTATCTCCCTAGCATGTCCTGCCGTGACACTGACCCAGTCAATACCGGGATAATTGAAATCACCCATTATTATTACTGCGCTGTAACTTTTGTTAGCTTCCTTAATTTCTTTGAGCATTTCATCATCCATTTGTTCATTCTGGCCAGGCGGTCGATAATACACCCCCACCGCCATCGCCTTCCCCTTTTTACATGGAATTTCAATCCATAGAGATTCTACAGCAAATTTTGTTTCCTGCAAAACTTTAATCCTTTCTGACTCAATGCCCTCTCTAACATAGAGCGCAACCCCTCCACCAATTTGATCAGCTCTATCATTACGATATAGTTTGTACCCAGGTATCACAGTGCCCCACTGGTTGTCCTCCTTCCACCATGTCTCTGATATTCCAACCACATCTAACCTCTCATTTAGGGGCTTGTTTACAAAGCCGCGGTAGCGGTTTGCGATCGTAATCGGAGCCGCGGCCCCATTGATTTCAATGGGGCCGCGGCTGCGATCGCGATCGCGAACCACTACCGCAGCTTTGTAAACAAGCCCCTTAGTGCTATATATTCTAACTCTCCCATCTTATTTTTTAGACTTCTAGCATTTGCATACAAGCATTTTAGAGACTGTATTTTATTCATATTAATTTGGCTGTTGGTAGACATGGGTAATTTGGGATCTTTAAGCTGTGTCTGCTCCATACTCGAGGGCATTTGGGCTACTTTACTCCTTTTTGGAACCTCTCTGCTTTTGGTAGTATCCTTCAAGGATACATTCTTCCGAACCATCCGCTCTTGGGCGACTGTTGGCTTTCCACTATTATCTAGTTTAAAATCTGCTCTATCTCCTTTTTAAGATAGATTTGAAGATCTTCTCCTTTTTCTGTCTAATAGGAGATGGTGTGTACATTCCACCACCACCATACCAAACCATAATAAAACATTGTCTCCTTTCCCATGACTTTTTCTCAGGAGCCTCTCATGAGGGGCTTCAACAAACACCTTCTAAGAATCCAGATACATGCTTCTAAAAAATCCAAAAGATTGGTAAGGAAAGACCCCCCTCCCCTAAATTTGTGCTCGCTCAGATCCATTAAGCTATGATTATCCACATAGTTCAATAATTTTGTTTGTAGAATATCCTCTTTATTTATTTACATTCTCTTATATACCGTGCTATTCTGCATCAGTGTGGTTTACATTGAACAAACTGAAATTACATTGAACAGGGTATTATAACTTGGAGATAACTATTTTACAGGGAACATGGGCTATGGAGAGTTAAGTGGCTTGCCCAAGACCACAAGGAGCACCTGTGGGACTAGAAACCCCTGTCCTTCCGGCCCAAGGTTGCTGTTCTTTAGTGGGATTTGAACCCCTGACCTTCTGGCCTGAAGTACCTTGCCCCAACCACTAGGCCACTCCTCTTCCATCCTCTTCCATCTTGCCTGACAACCATGCCAGGCTCAGTGGTTATTATTTTCACAGATTCCCCCAGATTTTTAAAAAAAATCGGTGTTATTTTGGTCACTCTCCATTCCTCAGGGAGCATGACCAGTTTCAGTCATAGGTTACAGATTGATCCTAACAGGTCTCCTATTTCATTTCTGTTGCAGGTGATTTGCTGTTATTTACCTTGTCAATTTTTAAGTACCTTTCTAAAATAAGAATAAAATAGATGCTTTTTTCTTACTTTGACAGAGATGAGCTCTTAAAAAATAACCTCCTTAGGAGGTAATTTTATAAAGGCATAAATGCACATGTGCAGCTTATGTGCATTAATGGAATCATAAAATATCAACCAGCATAAAAAGTACACTCATTGGTATGAAAATGCATACTTTACTGGTAGGCATATTTGGGGATGTAGTCTGCACAGGGCATGAGCAGAGGTTACAATCACACATATTGATTATAAAATTTCTTAATGTTTGGATGTATTTGCAAACTTAATGAACTTTCATTTATAGCTACTTAAGGTGCAATCACTGCCACCTATGCTAGTTTTTTTACAAAGACAATTAGGAGCCTACTTGTACAGTATTTACGAAGTAAGCTTTGAATAAGTACATTTTAACTACTAAACCTAGGTGCTGCTATAAAATCACTCTCTTAGGAGCTAATTTTATAAGCTAATGCATATTTAAGGTACCAAGTATGCACTCTAACAGGTGGGTGATCAGAGGGTGACCAGGCTGTAAATACTTATAGTTTATAATGTGATAGAAAACCTTTCTCTTTTGGGGTCCTGTCTAGTCCAATTGAAAGTGCCTTATCATCTTCATTTCCAAAGCTTGGGTTGATTTGAACCTTTCTCTTAGGACTCTCACCAACTGCCAAGGAGAAAATAATATATTTAGGAAGTGACATGAATACAAGAGATATAGAACTGAGGAGTTATGTGGGGGGTGGGTTCATCAGAATAAGGCAGCCCATCTAATCAGAAGGGAAGGGCTGCATAACCCAGCAATGGCAAGGACGAGCACATGGGTATGCTGAGGGAGGGGGGGGGGCTAAGAAAGGCCACATAAAGGGGGAGAGCGGAGGGCATAGGTAGGTAGGAGGCAAGTTTTCTCTCTGTTTACCCTCCAATTTCCATACCTCAATTCTTCCCTTATCTGATCATCACCTCCTAAATTTCACCCTTCATCACACCCCATCTCAATCCCACTCTATCTCCTCCTACCTTTTTAGGGATCTTCATGTTATCAATCCATTGGCTCTCTCCACTATCATCTCATCACCTCTTTCTTCCAATTTGTCATCTAAATCTGTTGACGAAGCCATAATTTCCTATAATACTGCCCTCTGCTCTAGTTACTCTTGCTCCACCCATCCCACACTCTATGAGACACACTACACCCCAGCCCTGGTTTTCCTCAACTACCTGCTATCTCCACTCCTGTGCATGCTCAGCTGAGCACATTTGGCTCAAAGTTCACTCCCTTTCCAAATTTCTTCACTTCAAATTCATGTTTACGCTAAGATGGCTGCCTGATTCTGCTGGCATCTCGCGTTCTTTATGGGGAAAAGGAAGGCAAAAGTTAAGCCAGGTAAAGCATCTGCGAGCACCCTGACGCCACAGATTTCAGGGTCAATGGACCTCTTTGTGCGGGACGCTGCTGCAGCATTGAACTCCAGTGTGAACACCAGTGATCGTGGGAGCATTCCAACACTAGGAGCCAAGACAGCTACGTCGTTGTGCTGACGAATTCTGGGATGCCATTAGGAGGGATGGAGGTACCTGCTCAAGCCGCGAGTGATCTGCCTACCTCAGGCTTGCCTTCTCCTGTTGTTTCTTTGGTGTCTTTGTCATTGGCTTCTTTGGTGAGACCAGAAAAAATTTCTTTGGAGTCCTTATGGGACTCTATTACTCAATTGACTTCTGCAGTTTCGATCCAAACTCAAATATTTCAGGCTCAACTTTAGGACTGTTTTAAGAGACAATTTCCTTTCCTTGGTTGTAATGTCAGGGTTTTTCCTGACAACACTAGAGAGACACAGAGATGTCAGAGGGAGTTTATTCTTTTGAAACCAGGGGCATTATTCTTTTTTAAATTTCCCTGTAAATGTTTAGTGAAACTTAATTCTGTTTATTATGTATTTTTTCAACCTTCTGAATTACTCTTCTTTATTAATGCTAGGCAGGTATCTTCTAGCACATAGATTAGGCCTGGCATAGTAGACGCTCACTATTGAATCACTGTATGATCAGACAAGCTAATATTTCTTGTTTGTAAAATTCCTTTCCATTTTTGTGTAGCTCTCCTTCCCCTGTTCCATAGTGGGCTTGTGGGACTTAGCTTAGGTATATTTCTTTTATTTCTTCTTTATATATTGGTATGGTTTTACCTTTCTTTAGCCAATGTTCCTTTTCTAATGCAAGTTGTTACTTGTAATGTATTTAAAATTCAAATAAATATAAAAATTAGAAATTCATGCTTTCCTCCTTCCAGTCAGCCTTAGCACTTGCCAAGCAAAACTACTATATCTACCTGACTAATTTTCTTGCCACTGACCCTCACCATCTTTTCTCTACTCTTAGCTCTCTCCTCAAGGCACCTCAAGGCATCCTCCGATCCCCCCTTCTCTTTCTGTCCAAACCCTAGCTGACTTTTTCTATAATAGAATCCATAAGATTACTCTCCAGTTTCCCACTAGAACAACTTCATTCCCTCTTCCCCCACCTCAATACCAGCCTTTCCCATCAATCTTTATTACCCTTTCATCCTTTTCCATGATCTCTGAAGATGAAACCTCTCATCTACCATGTTCCAAACTTACTACTTGCTCTTTTGATCCTATCCCCACCCTTCTCCTTAACTCCATTTCCCCCTCTGTCATTTCTTCCATCTAACATATTCTCAACCTCTCACTCTCCACTGCTACTATCCCTGCATTCTTCAAGCATGCTGTGGTCACATCCCTACTCAAAAAGTCTTCTTGTGACCCTAGCTCTCCTTCTAATTATTGTCCCTTCTCCCTTCTTCCCTTCATTTCCAAACTACTTGAGTGCACAGTCCTCCACCGTTGTCTTGAATTTCTTTCTTTTCAAGCACTTCTGGATCTTTTTCAGTCTAGTTTTTGCCCCTTACATTCTACTGAAATGGCTCGTGCCAAAGTCTTCAATGACTTGTTCCTGGCTAAATCTAAGTGCCTCTATTCTATTCTTATTCTTCTTGATCTTTCTGCTGCTTTTGATACTGTTGACCATCACCTTTTCCTTGACATATTCTCCTCACTTGGTTTAGGGTCTCTGTCTTGTCCTGGTTCTCTTCTTATCTTTCCCATTGTTCTTACAGTGTTTGTTCTGGTGGTTTCTCCTCTACTGCTATCCTACTCTCAGTTGGTGTACCCTAAGGGTCTATTTTGGGCCCTGTCCTTTTCTCTCTCTACATCCAGTCCCTTGGTGCTCTCGTCTCCTCCCATGGATTTCAGTATCATTTTTATGCTGACGATTCTCAAATCTATCTTTCTACACCTGATATTTTTCTAACACTCCAGGCCCATATCTCTGCCTATCTCTCTGACATTGCCACCTGGATGTCTCACTGCCATTTGAAACTAAATATGGACAAAACCAAACTTCTTATTTTTCCCTCTAAACCTTTATCTCCCCTTCCTCCTTTCTCTGTCTCTGATAATAACACTTTTCTGCTTCCTGTTTCCTCAGCTTGTAACCTTGGTGTCATTTTTGACTCTTCTCTTTCCTTCTACTCACATATCCAACAGCTAGCTAAAAAATGTCATTTCTTTCTCAATCACATTAACAAAATCCACCCCTTCCTCTCTGAACACATTACAAAAACACTTGTCCACTCTCTAATTACTTCCCATTTCAACTACTGCAACCTCCTTCTTGCTGGTCTCTCTCTGTCATCTCTCTTCCCTTCAGTCTATTCAGAACTCTGCTTCATGACTAATCTTTCTCCTGTCTCGATATACTCATATAACCCCTCTTCTCAAGTCACTTAATTGGCTTCCCTTCCATTTCCATATCCAAATCAAACTCCTCCTTGTTACCTTTAAAAGCATTCATTCTTTTGCTCCTCATTACCTTTCCTCTCTCCTCTCCCCATACACCCCTCCTCATGAACTCCGCTCTTCTACTAGCTTGCTCGTCTCTTTGCCATTTTCTTTTACTGCTAACTCCAGACTTTGGTCCCTTCACTTTCCTGCTCCTTATGCCTGGAACAGACTTCCTGAGTCTGTACATCAGGCTTCAACTCTGCCCCTTTTCAAATCTATGCTAAAGGTTCACCTCTGAGACTGCTTTTGGACCCTGAACCCGTGTTTCCTTGTGTCTCCTTACCATTCCCTAATCTATCCTTATTCCTATATTTTGTCTTGTCTGTCTTGATTAGATTGTAAGATCTGATGAGTAGGGACTGTCTCTGTTTGTGTTTGTACAACACTGAGTATGCCTTATAGCACTTTATAAATATTTAATAGTAGCAGTAGAAGGAGGAGGAGGAGGGGCAAGGGGGCAGTTAATAGGAGAGACAGGGGCTGGAAAGAAGTGTCTGTAATCAAAAGGGCACAGAAAAAAACAAAAAAAACCTCAACAAGGAAGTACGGGATTTTGTCAAGGGATTTGGGGGTAGGGCAGTAGACCATATTGGTATGGTGTTTGGGGTCCCAAAGCTGTTTAAGGACAAAAGGGTGCACTTGAAGGACATAGGTTTGGATTTATTCAATATGGCCTTGCAAAGAGCTATCAACTCAGCTGTGTGGGGTGGGGTAGTCAGGGTCTCCATTGGTGCCCAGAGCACTCTTCTGGTGGTGGGGCCTCACCATTAGAACCAAGGGCACATTTGAGTAGAAGACGGCCCAGGTCAAAGTAGGGTGCCCAGGTCTAATCTAAAAGGGGAGGGGGTCCAGATGCAAAGAGACTTGTGGTCCAGCAGTGGTGGGTCACATGCTGGACAAAAGAGGGACCTCAGTGCAGGGAAGATCTGGGGCCCAGGCAACAAATAAGAAGGTGCCTGGGTCTGCTTGTGGGGGCAGAAGAGCAACAGGGTAGGGCCAATTGCAATTGGATGAGACCCTCGGCCACAGAGTAGGCAAAGAGGGAAATCACTGCAATGTGGAATGTCCCTGGAAGGAGGGGAGGTTCCAGCTGTGACATATTGTTTCACTAAATAAAAGTCAATAGATACCAATTGTTGTTTGAAAAGGTGTGTGCTAATTTTTGTTTATGGCAAGAGTTATGTTCAATAAATTTGGTTGGTGTCAGCGAATAGCTTGTTTCTTCATGGAGCTTTGACCCCAAGGATAGAATGCAGCTTGGAGGAGTTATGCAGTGAGTTTAAAGGATGAGTTTCTTCCTCTGTGATTTCAGAAAAGGATGAAATGGTTGCATGGTCTATTGGAAGGGAAATGGAATAAAAGGTAAAGGAGCATGGTAGAGGAATGAATCTGATGAATATTTTAATTGAAGAAGATTAGAATACTATTGATTAAGGGCCTGATTTTAATTTAGGCAGGCTATATGCCATGACCCCTCACTTGGTTTGCAGCTTGTCGTGCTGTGAGGGCTTGTGTGCATCAGTGATGCTGAGAGCTAAACTATCGGTAGTTTAACTACTGGCAGGGTCTCCCAAGATGGACAGGTCTCAGATGAGGTGCCAGACCAAGACAAACCACCCATCTGGGCAGCAGCAGAATGGGATAGTGTTGATGGCGGAGGATCACATTTCTGTGACAACAGCAACAACACCAAACTTAAACTGCACGGAAGAAAGGTCCGGCAAACTACTTCTGTATCTTGCCATGAAAAACCCAATGGATAGATACAACAAAACAAATTGTGCTATAGTGCTGGAAGATGAGACCCCCAGATCGGAAGGCACTCAACTAGCTACTGGGGAAGAGCTGAAGATGTTTCAGAGTAAAGCCAGCATTTATGATTTGGTTGGATCAAAGCCCTCCGGACGTCTGACTGCTGATGTAGCTGCGCATGAAATGAGAGTCAGAAGCTGTAAAGATGTCTTACGCATTGGAACATGGAACGTACAAAGCATGAACCAAGGGAAGTTGGGGGTGGTCAAGAATAAAATGGAACGTGTACAACTTGATCTGTTGGGTATCAGCGAACTGAAATGGACTGGCATAGGGCACTTTGCATCAGGTGATCACATGATCTACTATGCTGGAAATGAAAGACAAAGAAGAAATGGTGTTGCATTTATAATAAAGAAGAAACTTGCAAGAACTGTAATGAAATACAATGCAGTCAGCGAACGCTTAATCTCTATTTGTCTACGAGGAATGCCTATCAACACAGCTATAATTCAAGTATATGCCCCAACAACAGCTGCAGAAGAGAATGAAATTGAAGAGTTTTATGAACAAGTACAAGCTGAAATTGACAGAACATGCAAACAGGACATCCTGATAGTCATGGATGACTGGAACGCAAAAGTTGGCAACAAAGAAGAAGGCAAAGTAGTTGGAAAATATGGACTTGGCAACAGAAATGAAGCTGGAGAAAGACTGATAGAATTCTGCAAGACCAACGATCTATTTATTTCAAACACCTTCTTCCATCAACACAAGCGGCGACTGTACACATGGACTTCACCCAATGGATTGTATAAAAATCAAATTGACTACATCTGTGGAAGTCAACGATGGAAAAGTTCTATAACATCAACAAAGACAAAACCCGGAGCTGACTGTGGTGCAGATCATCAACTACCAGTATGCAAACTCAAGCTAAAGTTGAAAAAGAGCAAACCACTCATGAATGCAGCAAAATATGACCTTGAGAATATACCACTGGAATTTAAAGACTGCCTGCAAAATCGATTTGCTGCTTTAGATACAAATGACAGAGCTCCAGAAGAGTTATGGAATGACATCAAGAAGGTTGTGTTGGAAGAAAGCGAGAAGTCTCTTCAAAAGGTGAAAAAGCAAAAACGGCCAAAATGGATGACTGAAGAAACTCTGAAAATTGCCCAGAAATGCAGAGAAGCTAAAGCCAGAGGAGAAAGAAAGACAATAACAGAACTCAACAGAGATTTCCAACGTGCAGCAAGACAGGACAAGGAAAAGTACTACAATGATGCATACAAGGAAATAGAAGCAGAAACTATTAGAGGAAGAACAAGATTGGCTTTCCTAAAGCTACGAGAGTTAAAGAAAAAGTTCCAGCCTCGAATTGGAATGTTACAAGATGCTCAAGGTTCTATGTTGAATGATGCAGAGAAGATCAAGAAAAGGTGGAAGGAATATACAGAGTTTTTATATGATAAAGATCAAGTGGACCAACAGCCGTTTCAACCTGTACCTTATGATCGGGAACCATTGGTGATGAAAGACGAAATTAAAGCAGCATTGAAAGCCTTATCAAAGAACAAAGCACCAGGCATTGATAGCATTCCCATAGAAGTATTACAGCAATCTGATGCAGCTGTTACCATACTTACAAGGCTCTGCCAAGAAATATGGAAGACAACATCATGGCCAACTGACTGGAAAAGATCTGTGTTTATACCAATACTAAAGAAAGGTGATCTAACTGACTGTGGAAATTATTGCACAATCGCTCTGATCCCACATGGCAGCAAGATTCTACTGAAGATTATTCAAAAGAGACTACAACCATACCTGGAACAAGAACTACCTGAAGTGCAAGCAGGGTTCAGGAAAGGGCGAGGAACGAGAGACGTCATTGCAGATGTGAGATGGATCCTTGAAAAGACTAAAGAATACCAAAAGGATATCTATTTGTGCTTTATCGACTATAGCAAGACTTTTGACTGTGTAAATCATGAGAAACTCTGGGCCACATTAAGAAGCATGGGTATACCAGAACACCTGATCGTACTCTTGCACAATCTGTAAATTGATCAAGAAGCAACAGTTCGAATCAATCAAGGAGAAACAGAATGGTTTAAAATAAGCAAAGGTGTAAGACAAGGGTGCATACTTTCCCCCTACCTGTTTAATTTATATACAGAACAAATCATCAGAGAAGCAGGATTGTATGAAGACAACAGAGGTGTGAAGATTGGTGGAAGACTCAACAGCCTTTGCTATGCTGATGATTCCACATTACTGGCTGAAAGTGAAGATGATCTGAAACATTTGCTTCTCACAATCAAAGAACATAGTCTCAAAATGGGCCTGCACCTTAATGTAAAGAAGACAAAGATCATTACAACTGGCATAATCAACAGGTTCATCGTTGAAGGAGAAGAAATTGAAATCGTGAACAACTTTAACCTACTTGGATCAGCTATCAATAAAGATGCAACAAGCAGTCAAGAAATCAGATGACACATTGCTCTTGGCAGAATGGCTATGAAAGACCTAGATAAGATTCTCAAGAGCAGAGAGGTATCTCTCCATACAAAGATTTGACTTGTTCAAGCCATGGTATTTTCAATAACTTCATATGGATGTGAAAACTGGACAGTGAAAAAGATAGACAGGAAGAAAACTGATGCCTTTGAATTATGGTGCTGGCGGCGAATACTGTGTATACCATGGACTGCCCGAAGAACAAACCAGTCAGTACTAGAGGAGATCAAACCTAAGCTTTCTTTAGAAGCTCAGATGACAAGACTTTGACTTTCATACTTTGGAGACATCATGCGACGAGAGAGATCATTAGAGAAAGACATCATGCTTGGCAAGGTAGAAGGTAAATACAAAAGAGGAAGGCCAGCAATGAGATGGATCGATACAATAACAGCAGCTACGGGTACCAGTCTGTCAACAATGAGCCACCTGACTCAAGACCAAACACAATTTAGGATAGCTATCCAGAGGGTCACCATGAGTCGACTCCGACTCGATGGCACTTAACAACAACAACAACAAAAAACATATGCCATGATGGCGCATAGCCTGCCCATCAAACTCCTTAACCTTGATTTTCACTTCCATGGCGATGGATGTGAAAATCCGGGTTATGCTGGATGTACCGCAGCTGCCGAGGCTAAGCAGGTAGCAGCAATTTTCAATGATACCCTCTTAGCCCTCTGTGCCTTAAAGATAGATAGATGCCTTTTGAAAATCCCAGATAAGACATTTACATGGGTAACTCGGGCAGTTACCCATATAAATGCCTTAAGTGCACACCAGTGCCTTGAATCAAAGAGACTACAGGTCCCTGCTTGCACTGGGTGAAATCCAGGACATGAAACAATGTGGCTGGCACATTATGAGACCAAGGTATACCACACCTAGGGCCTGCCTACACTGGTATACTCAGTGCACAACAGACACACTGCTGTTGGATACATTTGTTGTCCAAAAGCCAAGGCATATGTGAGGTCAAAATGCCCATCCCTCTACTGTACCCCTAATGTCAAACAACACTGACATGCATGAGTCTGATGTGCCACAGTTTGGCACTTACACCAGAGGCAGCACACATGCAGGGCATGCAGTCCCCTGTGACCTACTGCACAAAGAGAGATAGGTACACCTGCATACACACCAAAAGCAAACTACATTACTGACCCATGTGATTCATTGCAGATCATCCTGGCATCCTGGGGGGCCATATAATGTCTCCCACCATAACAGTGCCCCTGTAATCACAGTCACAACTATGGCTGCCATGTCTTTTCTGTGTTCTGGTATAGGTTATTCCCTCTTTTACCCATGATGCATATCACATTCTGAACACCCTTCTGCAACTTATCACCAAAAGGAGAATGCTGTGATCTATCACATCAGGCCAGAACTACACAGGGACATTGGGTGCTTTCAGCACATAACGGCTGCAAACTATGTTACTGACCAGTTTCTGGGGTCACCGTGAATGAGGGGGGACACACATCACCTGGTCCTCAGAGCCTGTATTATAGTAGCTGGACTCTACGTGTCCTGGAGCATATCCACATCCCTGCCAGTGTACTGCAGATATTGTCTGTAGTGTGTGTTGCTAGTCACTTGGGTGACTGCACAATTGAAGTATGCTAGAGTATCATGCTCGCTTTTTCACAGATTCTCCTATAGCATTTCATGACAGTCTCCAAAGAACCTGAATGCAGTAGCCTGTGTCTAGGCAGGAGTGAGGGGAGAAGGGGTGTGTGTGTGTGTGTGCTGGCACCAAACTGATGGGTTTGCAAAGAGTTATCAGTCCAAGAAGAGCTGCTAGCCTTATCTTCAGGGACTTTTCTTATACTACAGCAAGCACATTAGTCTATATGTGTTGGCTACCCTAGGGCTGTATCAGCCATTCACCTCCCAATTGTGCCTGGTCTGCTGATCATGGCACACTGCACACGTACAGAACAATCACATACACCCTGATTGGGTACGAGCAGCATCTAATACAGCAATGGGACTGCCCCATATCACTGCAGTTTGATACCATGTAGCTCAGCGTGGATACATAGCTGTGACATGGTCACAACTCAGTCAGAGTGAGAATGCCTTTCAGCATGTACTGATTTGTGAACCCTGGCCATATGTGTTGCAGACACATGTTAGGATGGCTTCTGCCATTTACCTAAACTCTGACTTATATTCATTCTGTACAAACAAGCTCTGTGTCTGACAGTACCCACAATCCTCTTCCCTTCATTTATTTATTTAACAAGGTTTTTTATACCGTCTTTATGCCAAGGCACTTTACATTGACCAATAACAAATTCATGGGAGTTGAAATTACATAGAATTCATGGGGATACAAATTTGGATTTATCAACTTGGGAGTACAGATTTCAGCACTGTGTGAATGAGGCATGGTATATGTAGTTATGTAATATCATTTAGTCTGACGTGTTCAATGAATAGATGTATCTTTAAAAGTTTCTTCATATCTTTTATAGACTGTGCAGATCTGATGGGTTCCAGATTGTCGAGGCAAAAAGGGTGAAGGCTCTGTTATTTGTTTGTTGAGAGCTTCTAGTCTTGAGAAATGGTATCTCACAAAAATGAAAAACAACTCCACACTTTAACCAACAGTAGTATAAGTAACTCTGCACTAAAAAGGTTTATAGTGCCATGACAACAGGGAGCACAGACCTCAGAACAATCCTCAGATATTCACTGAATACTTCAAAGCCAAGAAACCTGGCTTCAGTAGTCCAACAGGAGGAAATTTACATCAATGGTCTGTAGCCAACCCCTCCATCCGTCAAACAGCACTAAAGAACCTTAAATATCAATAAACTGATGGGAATTCAAACTAGAAGTCGCTTTAACAGATATCACTTCTCATGAAATCATCATAAACACATATATCAAGGCAACTTAACATAGGGCCCTCTACATTTAACTTTTCATTGAACTTTTCCACATTCAAACATTTAAATATATTCCAATACAGGAGAAGGCTCCTATAAAACAGAAAATTCCATCAGCATGAAACGCAGTCTTTAGCTCAATCTTCCAAGATGGTCAGTGCAGTATCAACCCCGACGCCACAATCAGACGTCCTTCTTAGCGTTTCGCAGATGCTGCCTCAGGGGGGTATACCGACCTACGTCCTCCACAGTAGTTGGGGATCCCAATAAAGCGCTCGTGTCATCACTTCTCTTGCTCTGTGTGTTTCCTGATTGGCCCTGCAAGAGCTGCTGCTCTCTCTGTGCCTTCCAGATAGCAAGGCCACCGCTTTACCCCCTAAGCTAATCCTCCACTTGCACCACCTCTGGTCTCTCCACTTCAGCCACCCTCGCCACTTTCTCCTATTTAATTGCCACTGCCGCTCTCAGCCGCTGCTGCCCCTCTCTCCTGGTGCTGAAGCACTTCACTGCCACACAAGATACTCCTAGTCACGATGCTCCGGCAAAAAGGGAGGTTGGCTTCTGCCCCCTCCCTTTTATCAGCAGAGCTGTTCCTCCCCCTCTCTGCTGCCTGATCTTGCTCGTGCCCTCTGCTTCCGGCAGCCACGTTATGGGGCCTGCACCCTATCTGTGCTGGCCTGCTAATTTGGCAAATAATATAGCAAAACCTCTGACACTATCATCTTTCAAACCTGACATGGTGCAACAAAAACAAAACTGGTTTTGAACCTTGTTCATCATAGGTTATCTAGTACACATGAAATTATTTGTGATGATTTCTTCATGTTGACCAGTGTTATCATTTACATTGGCTGTGCTGGACCCTGACTTTTAAGCACAAGGTTCTACCTCAGGGCTGGAAGGAAATTTAGAGGAACTGAAATAAAAATCAGATCTATGTAGCCTTCACTGCACCTTATGACTGCTTTGAGTAAAGCTTGTAAGCATTTTAAAATTTCTCATGCACATTATTTCTGTTCTCCTGTTTGCATGTCTCAAAGCCCTTTACGGATAAAGGTTTTGATATTGTCTCTCCCTTATCAAATATGGATAAAGAGAAATGTGATTCCTTTTGGGTGACTATAAAAAGACACACTATTTATTTTTCTTGCTTGCATTACTACACAAACTTCAATGCAGCTGACAGCAGAAAGAAAGGTTTAAGTTCCATATTTTCCTTGCAGCAAGAAAAAGGCACAGGGTTAAATTTCAGCTTCTCAGGATCACTGTGCTGATGCTGCTCTGGAGATGTGTCTTTGCTTCCTGACCTACAGCTTGGCATCTGTGTGCTCAGAGAGTTATTGACTCTCTACCTCTCATCTGCTTCCAGAAGAAAGGGTTAGGGTTCTGGTTTTTTTTTTTAAATTAAACAGCTATCCTTTGTGTTCCCAGCCCAAGGTATAAAAAACGTAATCATCTCTCTACAATCTGCTTTCTACTTTTTAACGTGTTCCCAATCCAAAATAGCATACTGCTTCCTATCCTATGAGGGACCTCATCAAAGGATTTCTAAAAATCCAAATATATTATATCACCTGGGTCACCATTTTTTTTTTTTTTAGATATGCCATACTTGGTCAGACCAAGGGTCCATCAAGCCCAGTATCCTGTTTCCAACACAACCAATCCAGCTCAGAAGTACCTGTCAGGTTTCCAAAAAGGTACACAGATTCCACGTTGCTTATCCTGCTTTAAGCAGTAAAAGTTTGAATATCTTTCCTCCAGGAACTTGTCCAAACATTTTTAAACACATCTACACTAAAAGCTTTTACTACAACCTCCGATAATGAATTCCAGAGTTTCTGAGCATCTCAAGGTGGCAAAACAGTGTGACAAGGCAGTGGCAAAAACCAGAAGGATGCTGGGTTGTATACAAAGAATTACCAGCAGAAAGGAAAATGTACTAATGCCACTGTACAAGTCGCTGGTGAGGCTTCACTTGGAATATTGTGTTCAGTTTTGAGGCCATATCTCGCAAAGAATACAAAAAGACTGGAAAAGGTCCAGAGGAAGGCAACCAAAATGATTTTGAGCCTGTGTCAAAAGACTTATAAGAAGAGACTTGAAGACCTAAATATGTAAACTCTGGAAGAGAGGAGGGACAGGGGAGATATGATTCAGACCTTCAAATACTTAAAGAGTATTAATGAACAAACAAACCTCTTCCAAAGATGAGGAAGCTGTAAAACTAGAGGGCATAACATGAAGCTGCAAGGGGGTAAAATGAAAGGCAATGTCAGGAAATACTTTTTCACTGAAAGGGTGGTGGATGCTTGGAATGCCCTCCCGATGGAAGTGGTGGGGGCAAATACAGTGACAGAATTCCAAATGGCATGGGACAGACATAGTGGAGCCCTTTATAGCAACAGGATAAAATCAAAATAAACAAAACTATCTCTTATATCTCAACAAATAGAGGTGACCTACAAAGAGTGGAGGGTATACCCCTAAACAAAGGCATAGGGAGGGATGACCTGCACAGTGTGACAGGTGCACCTACTCTTGCCACCTTGCTGGGCAGACTAGATGGACCATGCTGGTCTTTATCTGCCGACATATACTATGTTACTATGATTACAAGTTGAGTGAAAAAATGGGTCTTGAATAGTTTGCATTGTAGCTTCATTACATGTCCCCTAGTCTTTCTACTTTTTGAAGGAGTAAACAATTGATCTACATTTACCCCATTCCACTCCATTTATTATTTTATAGACCTCAATCATATCACTCCTCAGCTGTCTTTTTTCCAAGTTTAAGAGCCCTAATATTTTAAGTCTTTTCTCATAGAGATATCCTTCCATCCTCTTTACCAGTTTGGTGGCTCTTCCCTGTACCTTTTCTAATTCTGCTATATCCTTTTTAAGATACGGTGACCAGAATGGCACACAATATTCAAGGTGTGGTTGCACCATGGAACAATACAGAGGCATTATAATATCCTTTGTTTTATTCAACATTCCTTTTCTTATGATTCATAGCATTCTATTTGCTCTCTTGGCCACGGCTGCACACTGGGCAGAAGTTTTCAATGTATTATCCACAATGATGTCTGGATCCTTTTTCATGTGCAGTGGTTGCATCGTCTAACCATAATTTAGGTTGTTCTTCCCTAAGGGATCTATTCTGAGCAGTGTTTAGTGGGGCTGCACATCTGATACGGATATCTAGCCCCGCTAAACGCCTGTCATGCACTGGTGAAAACAGAGCTCCCCACATGAAGATCAGAGTTGTGTGGGGAGCTCTGTTCTGGGGCAGGAGAGGGCGGGCTGTAGGAGGGGTGAGGGCGGGAAGTGGGTGGGAATCTGTCCCCAGACGTACAGTGGCTATTCCGAGGTCAGCCCTGTACGTCTGGGGTCACCGGATTGGATGGGGGACTTATTCCACCTCAGAGGTGGAATAGATCCCCCAAGATGGGGCCAGATGATGCAGCCAGGCTGGGATGGAAAGATGAGGGACTGCAGGAGTATCCCCATGGCACGACCCTGGCCAAGGCAGGCCTGATCAGGTGTCGGGCTGCAGGGAAAGGAGGTTCCCTGGGTCCGCTGGGGTTCATGGGCTCCTGCAACAGGATGCCATGCCACCACTGCTCCATGCAGGAGCCTGGCTGGGCTTGCAGGCTAGTGGGCTGGACGTCCACATGCCCAGAATCGAGGCACAGCCTGAACATCCGGCCGTTCGCGCAGGCATGTCTAGCCCCTGTGGATGCAGAATCAGGTGCAACACAGGCCTGATTCTGGAAGCCCAGATGGCCTGTGGACACCCGCAATGGAATGGACCTCCATGTGCATAACTTTCCACTTGTTCACATTAAATTTCAGCTGCCTTTTGGATGCCCAGTCAACCAATATTTCAAGGTCCTCTTGCAATTTTTCACAGTCCTCTTGTATTTTAACAATGTTGAAGAATTTTGTGTCATCTGCAAATTTGATCACCTCACTCATTATTCCAGCAGTCCAAGCACAGATTCCTGGTGTACTCCACTATTCACCTTTCTCCATTGAGAAAATTGGCCATTTAGCCCTACTCTCCGCTTTCTACAGTATCTTTTAACCAGTTCCTGATCCACAATAGTACACTCTTATCCCATGATTTTTTTAAATTTCAACAAGCATCTCTCATGAGGAGCCTTGTTAAAGGCTTTCTGAATATTCATATATACTATATCAACCAGCTACCTGTTTATTTACACCTTCGAAAAGTGAAAGAGATTAGTTGAGACAAGACTTTCCTTGGCTAAATCCTTGTTGGCTTTCTGCCATTAAGCCATGATTATTTACATGTTCAGTAATTTTGTTCTTTATAATAGTTTCCATCATTTTGCCTGCTACTGACATTAGGATCACCAGTTTTTAATTTCCAAGATCACCCCTGGAACCCTTTTTAAAAATTGGGGTTAGACTGGCCACTCTCCAATCTTCAGGTACTACAGGTGATTTTAATGATAGTTCACAGATTACTAAAAGTAAGTCTCATATTTCAGTTCTTTTAGCACCCTGGTATGTATGCCATCTGGTCCAGGTGATTTGCTGTTCTTTAGTTTATGAAATAATTGTGTTACATCTTCTTGATTTATGGAGATTTGTTTCAGTTTCTCTGATACATCACATTTAAATATCATTTCTGATATGAGGTAAGTTTCCTATATCTTCTTTAGTAAAGACTGAAGCAAAGAATCCATTCAGTCTCTCCATGAGCCCCTTTTCCCCCTCTTTCATCTAATGGTCCAACTTGATCTCTCACAGGTGTTTTGTTACAAATGTACTTAAAAAAGTTTTTATTATGTATTTTTGCTTCTATAGTAAGCTTCTTTTCTAATTTTATTTATTTATTTGTTTAACATCTTTTTATATATCGCTTTTCAACTTTATAAAAGTGGTTTACATTGAAACATAATGAGGTTACATAGAACGGTACAGTAGCAACTATTTACATTGAGCAATTAACAATCAAATTACTTACAATTGGCAATTAACATTCTCTTTGTGTTACAACAATAATCTTACAACATTTTAACTGATTGTGACTAGGTTAAAGGGGGACATGGTATGGATGGGGGCTGCTGATTGGAAATGCTGTTGTTATATTTGTGTGTTGTCTGTGGTGTTGAAGTGGTCTGTGAAAAGGTGGGTTTTTCGATGTTTCCTAAATTTGTTGATGTCAGAGATTGCTCTCCAGTGATATGGGAGTGAGTTCCATAGTGCTGGGTATAATATTCAAATACTCTGTGAAGGACTGATTGAGAGGAGTAAATAGTTATGGTAGTTGAAAGTACATTCTGATGTTGCTTCCTTCTTAATGGAGAGTCTGGAACTCTTTTGACTAACTCTTAAACATTCTGGGGACTGGTTGTGTAGTATTTTGAATATCATCATTACAGCTTTGTATTTTATCTGAGATCAGATGGGTAGCCAGTGGAGGGCTATGAGGGTGGGGGTGATGTGGTCCTGTCTTTTGGTCCAGAGATTAGACATGCTGCTGAGTTTTGTGATAGTTGTAGTGCTTGGGTTGTGCATTTGGGTAGGCCTTGGAGAATCAGATTGCAGTAATCTAGTTGTGGCATGATCATTGCCTGGCAGATGGAGCAGAAGTGATCAGGGTTGAGTATAGGTTGCAGGTTTTTTAGGATCTTCATTTTATAGTAGGCTTTGGCGGTTAGTTTCTTGATATGGGATTGGAAGTTGAGCCTCTGGTTGAGGAGTATTCCTAAGTATTTAACTTCATATTTTAGTGGGATTGCTTGGTTTCCTATTAGTAGGTTTTGAGGGGGGGGGGGGGGTGAAAGGCAGAGTCCTTTGTGATTATGAGAGCTTCGTATTTTCTATAGTTAATTGCCAGGTTATGTTACATTAGCCATTCTGAGACTTCCATCATGCAAGGGGAGATGGTAGATAGTCAGAATTGTTTGTTTCAAGGGTTGAGTAAAGCATCAGGCCGTCCGCATAAAGATGGTATTGTATGCTATGCTTCTGTATAATTTTGCAAACTGGTTATATATAGATGTTGTAAAGGACGTCAGAAAGAGCTGAGCCTTGGGGGGGGGGGGGTAGTCCTTGGTTTAATGGGAAGGACCTTGATGTGTTATTTTTTATCCTGACATGTGCTGTTCTTTCTGAAATACAGGAGCGAAACCATGATAGTGTGGTGTCGCTTATTCCTATTTCAATCAGTCTGTCTAAGAGTATGGAGTGTATTATTGAATCGAATGCTGATGCTATGTCAATGAATAGAATTATGAAGCTTTGCTTGAAGTTTTCAATCCCTTTGAGAAATGTGTTCAGTAGTGATGTTAATAAGGTTTCTATCCTGTGGAACTTGCTGAATCCATGCTGATGAGGGTCGAGTGGGAAGGTAGTATCGATGTGATTTTGTAGCTGATGTAGGACTGATTTTTCAATTCATTTGGAGAAGAATGGTATGATGGATATTGGGCTGTAGGAGGGTGGAGAGCTTATGTCAGTTGTGTTGTTCTTTAGGATTGGTCTTATGGATGATGTTTTTAGTGATAGAGGCATAAAACCTTGGGGGAGGGATAGATTTATTATTCTGCAGAGTGTTGGTGCTAGTTATTGTGCAGTCATTTTTATCCAAATGGTGGGGCAGAGGTCGAGGGAGGAAGTGGTTATGTTTGGGAATTTTAGGAGGTTGAGGCAGTGATTCTTGGTGATTGAGTAGAACGAGGTCCAGATTTTTGGGACATCTTGTTTGGTCATTGGTGGGAGAGGTTGGTTTAGTGAGGACTGTATGCAGCTGAGTTTATTTTGAAGATGAGTTGCGTAGGTTTCTGGGGTTATTGGGATTGTGGCCTGGCTCTATGGGTCTCTGATTTACTCTTTTACTATTGAGAATAGTTCTCTTGGTCAGTTTAGGGCATTCATGATGAGGTTTGTGTGATGATGTTTCTTGTGGTCAAGTATTAGTTCATTGTAATCCTGTTGTTTTGTTCTATAGTCCTGTAGGTCTGATTGATCCTTGGACTTGCACCATCTCCTCTCTATTCTTCTTAGTGTGATCTTTGCAGATTTTAGTGGAATATCATGGAGCTCTGCTTTCTCGTTGGGAGGTTCTTTATCTGGGTGGTGCAAGGGCAGCTGGTAATATGGTGTTGTTCCAATTTTCAGCTATGGTTGTCAGATCCGAGGTGCTGATGTGAAGCTTGGGGAGTATTTGGTCAAGCAGTGTGTCCTTGTCAAATGCTTTGAAGTGACGTTGGGTGATTGAGTGGTGTTGTCTAGTTTGGGGGGATTCATTGGAAGGTTAAAGGATATCATGTGGTGATCTGACCATGGTACTTGGATTACTTAATAGGTTATGGGGGAGTTAAAGGAGTGGAGTGTGGAGAGTACAAAAAACAGATCAGGGGTATTATCTGCCTGAGGTTTGATGATCTGAGAGAGGTGCAGTGAGTTTAGAGCATCAAGGAATGCACAGGCTTGAGCTGGGAGTAGGGAATTCAGGTTGAAGTCGCCTAGAATTATTGTTTGTTTCCCTTGTATTAGAGTTGGTGGCTAGCTCGATTATGGTTGAGAGGTCATCCGAGTCGGCAGTAGGGGCTCTGTATATTAAGCTTATTGTTAGTGCTTTGTTTTCGAGAGTTATGGTGTTTAGTATGGAGGATGAGATGGTGTTGACTGTCTTCATGTTCAGTTGCTTATTTGATAGGATAAGGGTTCTTCCACCTCGTCATCGTTCTCTGGGGCAGTGGTGAGCAACCATGGTGGTCGGGGTGAGTGGATTTAATAGGTCGTTGTTAGCGTTGGTCAGCCATGATTCTGTTATACACATGAGTTCCACGTTCTGATCTTGTATGTAGTCTGCTATAGTGTGGATTTTGTTGCGGATAGAGCGGGTATTTATAAGGGAGCACTTTATTGTTTGGGTTTATTGAGGGGCTGTTTGTGACTGTGCAATTCTCTTTGTGTGTATGTGTATAAGTCAGTGTGGTCTTTTCTGAGGTTGGGGGATCCATGTTGTTGTTGTTGTTAGCTGGTGTCTGGGATAGTACAGGATTGGCATTGAGCAGTTCCAGTTGTGGGTTGCCTTGGCTGGTCGAATTAGGAGGGTTGATAAAAGGGAAAGGAGTAGTGTAGTTTGTGGCCGCTTCATTTGTGCTGTTATAGGATATGGGCTTTATTAGATGGGGTCTGTGTACTTATGGTGGTGCCTAATTGTGTTGAATGTTGGTTTGGTCTGCATGGGGTGTTGCAAGGTTGGAGTTAAGAATAATATCTTATGACTGATAATGCTGGTTGTATTTATGTATTGTATTAGGTGCTTAGGGAGGCTAGGATTGCTTAGGTTCAGTCAATGATGGTACTAAAGGCAATAGAGATGGGGATTACAGCAGTAGTGGGGTCACGGAAAGTTAGAACAGTGCTCTGGTAGGGTGTATTATAGAGCTTTTATTTTTACATATGGTTTGGTGGTGTGGAGTAGTCTTCAGTGCCTAATTTCCACACCTAAGGGCCATGCCAAAGTGCCCTCTGGTGAGGCCCTCAGGTACGGGTGCACCTGCTGGCACTTTAAATTTAAAAGGTCCTTGTTGCCCTGATTGGTGTCAGGTCCGGCGAGCGGGGAGGAGCAAGGTTTTGCGCTCTCTCACCCGATGCTGATCTGGGGCTACAGCAGATGGTGGCAGCTCTGGTCTCCTTTGCGCCTACTGGCACTTGCCTGCCTTATCAATGCCTTGCATTTATCTTGCCAGTACTTACGTTGTTTCCTGTTTTCATCATTTGGTTCTCTTAGCTTTAACAGCCTCTCCGACTTCATCTTTAAGCCATGCTGGCTGTCATTTGGCTTTCTTTCCCCTTTCCTAAAGCGTGGAATATACTATATCTGTTCTGGGCTTCCAAGATAGTATTTTTAAATAATGTCAAGGCCTGATTTAAATGCTCAACCTTTGCAGTTGCTCCTTTTAGTTTTTTCTTAACCATTTTCCTCATTTTATCATAGTATCCTTTTTGAAAGTTAAATTCTAGTGAAGTGGATTTCCTTGTTATCCTCCTTCCATTTATTCAGTCAAATGTGATCATGTAATGATTGCTATTGCCAAGTGGCCCCAACACCATTACCTCTCATATTAGATCCTATGTTCCTCTATGCAATAGGTCTAAAATAGCTTCCTCTCATGTTGATTTCTGAACCAGCTGCTCCATAAAGTAGTCATTTACAGTATATCATCTAGAAACGTCATCACCCCGATATAACACTGGTCCAATTAATACTGTGGTAATTTAATTTTCTCATTTTTAGTGTGTTGTGAAATTTGCAAGATTCCCTAATTTCTGTTAGGATTTCATCATCTGTCTGATCATTCTGGCCAGGCGGAGGTTTGTACACATGAAATTTCTATCCAGAGATTCTACAGTGTATTCTTTTTCCTGTAAAATATTTATTCTGTTTTACTCAACATATCTTTAACATACAGCACCACCCCTCCACTTATGTATGTGATCTACCCTATTATTGTGATATAGTTTGTAGCCTGGTATCACAGTGCCTCATTGGCTATTCTCTTTCCACCAGCTCTCTGAGATGCCAATTATATTGAACCTTTCTTCAGTGCTACATATTCTAACTCCCCCATCTTATATTTTAGCCTTCTAGAATTTTCATGCAGGAATTTCAAAGTTTGTGTTTTGCTCATATTAACATTCTGGCTATCAGATGACAAAGGACATTTAGAATCTTTCAACTCTGTCTGATTTTCACTTAAAGGCACCTGCTTTACTTTTATCTTTATTGGAACTTCTCTATCAGAATACCCTAATTTCCCTGTTTTGCTAATATCCTTCAAAGATACATAATTCCAGACCATGTGCTTTTGGACAACTGTCGGTTTTCCTCCATTATCTAGCTTAAAAGTAGCTCTATCTCCCTTGCAAAGGTTAATGGCATTAGCCTGGTTCCACCCTGGTTAAAGTGGAGATGTCCTTTCGGAAAAGCATCCCCCTTCCCCAGAATGTTATCCAGTTCCTAACAAATCCAAAACTTTCTTCCTTGTACCATCATCTCATCCATGCATTGAGAGTCCGGAGCTCTGCCTGCCTTCTGGTCATGTGCATGGAACGGGAAGCATCTCTGAGATTGCTACCCTGGAAATTCTTGATTTCATCTTTCTACCTGAAAACCTAAATTTAGCTATCAGAATGTCCCTCCCACCCTTTCCTGTGTCATTGGCACCAACATGTACCAAGACAGCAGGCTCTTCCTCAGTACTATCTAAAATCTTTACCAGGTATCCTCACAGCCAGCAGCCACCCATCTATCTACATGCCTAATGTTTGAATTGTCAACTATAACTCTTCCCTCTTGGGCACATTACCCTGGAGACACGTCCTCGGTGCAAGAGGGTATTACATCAAGAGATGTATTCTATGCAGGGATATCCAAGCAGACAGAGGGCATGGTGGAGGTGTATGAACGTGGACATCCCCATTCAATATCTGCAAATTTGATCACCTCACTCGTTATTCCCTTTTCCAGGTAATTTATGAATATGCTAAAAAGCAGCGGGCCCAGCACAGATCCCTGATGTATTCACTAATCACCTTTCTCCACTGAGAAAATTGACCATTTAGCCCTAATCTACGCTTTTTATCTTTTAACCATTTCCTGATCTACAATAGTACACTGCCTCCAAACCTATGACCTTTTTTTTGATTATGCAAAATAAAATACATGCAATACACTTGCAATAAGGAAAGCACTTAGGAAATATAAATCAAGAAATGTAAGGAAGAGAAATACAAAAATTAGCACAAGTTAATCCACAATAAAAGGAGGGAACATCAGAAGAAATGTATATCATACAAATGACTCATGAAAAAAGAGAGATGTCAGGCAAATCAAAATCCTAAACTAAAGGTCTCATCCCACTGGAGCAGAAGACTGGATACCTAACATTATCTAAATGAAGTACACATTTACAAGAAAAAAAGAAACTAAAGTAGGCTCCTAAATCCAATACTGCCTGGCACATATCTAGAAACATCCTCCATTGTTCCTGAGTGGACCTAGCTAAATGAGGAAAAACCCAAATTTTAGCTCCCAAAACAGCTCTGATCTGTTACTAAAAATCAAATGAAGGACATGATCCCTATCTTGCATAAACAGAAAAGTAACCAGCAATGTTCCACATTGAACAATTTCAAACTGGGTATTCTCCAATAGTCCAGTTAGATCTAAAGATTCCAGTGCCTCAGGTGCTCTTCGACTCAACAATTCCTCTCTGGGGTCTATAGAATAATCCCTGGCCTAAAGATAAAATAACTTAGCCAGAGGAAGAAGAATATTTTCAGGCATTTTTAAAATCTCCAAAAAAATATTTATGCAAAACAGATTGGGGGACAACGGTGGGGTTTTGGGGACATTAACAAATCTCAAATTCAAGGCATGGAAAGCATTGTCCAAACTTTCTAATTTCCTTGCAGTTAGTAATTTATCTTGAATAAAGGTAGATTGAGTCTCACCGAACCGAATCACTGAGTCCTCCACCATCTTAACAAGAGAGTCCAATTGGGAAAATTCTGTATCTTTAGTCTAAAGTTGTGTATGCATGTCCAAAGTTAAAGTAGCCATCACAGAAGTTAAATTATCAATAGACACCACAGAAGCTGTTAAAAATCTGAATTTGGGAATAGCGGTATATGTGCTTCAGCCTGGTGAGCTGTGCTGCTACAGAGGGGTTTAACATAAGGGAGTGAGACACTGCAGGCATCTGGGCAGATGACCCCCCTTCCCTATCCTTTAACGTCAATGCTGGAGGCCCTAAAACAGCTGGTAAAAGCATGCTGATACTGCAGGTTGGTGGACGAGTGGGAGTTTGTGATTGAGCCTGGTGAGCTGTGCTGCTACGGAGGTGTTTAACATATGGGAGTGAGACGATGCAGGCATCTGGGCAGATGACCACTCTTCCATCTCCTTTGACATCAATGCTTGAGGCCCCAAGACAGCTGGTAAAAGCACGCCAATGCAGCAGGTTGGTGGAAGAGTGGGGGTTTGTGCTTGAGCCTTGTGAGCTCCACTGCTATGGAGGTGTTTAACATTGGGGAGTGAGATGCTGCAGGCATTGGGCAGATGACCCCCTTCCCTCTCCCTTGACATCAGCACTTGAGGCACTAAGACATCTGGTAAAAGTACGCCGATACTACAGGTTGGCGGAAGAGCAGGAGTTTGTGCTTGAGCCTGGTGAGCTGCACTGCTACGGTGGTGTTTAGCATCAGGGAGTGAGACACTGCAGGCATCTGGGCAGATGATCCCCCTTCCCTCTCCTTTGATGCCAGTGCTTGAGGTGCCAAGACAGCTGGTAAAAGCATGCCGATACTGCATGTTGATGGAAGAGCAGGAGTTTGTACGCGAGTCTGGTGAGCTGCACTTCCACAGAGGTGTTTAACATCTGGGAGTGAGATGCTGCAGGCATCTGTGCGGATGAACCCCCCCCCTTTCCTCTCCTTTGACGGCAGCACATAAGGTCCTAAGACAGCTGGTAAAAGCACACCCATACTGCAGGTTGGTGGAAGAGTGGGATTTTGTGCTTGATCCTAGTGAGCTGCGCTGCTACGGAGGTGTTTAACATCGGGGAGTGAGATGCTGCAGGCATTTGGGTGGAAGACCCCCTCTTCCCTCTCCTTTGACATCAGCGCTTGAGGCCCTAAGACATCTGGTAAAAGCACGCCGATACTGCAGGTTGGTGGAAGAGCGGGAGCTTGGGCTTGAGACTGGTGAGCTGCACTTTGTCATGTAGAAGACCCTTCCGAGGCTATGGAGCTGCGTGAAGCAGAAGATTTGCTTCAGAAACTGACAGGCAGGCAGAGCACATGGCCCAGGGTTGCCAAGGGAGACATAAACAAAGTGAGTCACGAGAGGAGCAAACACGCCCAAGCTGCAACATATCCCCGTGCTCAGGGGTTAAGGGAAAACACCTGGTTGGGGGAGGGGCGCAGCTAAGCCCTAAGAAGCAGGGATATATAAAGTACTCACTAGAATTGAGCCAGGGAGAGGAGGAGACGAGGAAGGGAGAGACAAGGACGGGAGACACAGCACTGGAAGCCAGAGCAATAAAGACTCAAAGAGCCCGCGCCCAAAAGCCAGGTGGGAGCAGCCCTCGACTGGCGTTCTATCGTGAAGGCAGCCAGTGGGAGAAACTGCCTGAGAGGCTAGTTTGGGAGCACTCAGAAACTCCTGAGAGAGAGAGGTGTTGGCCAGAGGACATTTGTATGTCTGAGGAAAAGGAGAAGCTAAAAGGCAGGAAAACACATCCAGTGTTTGGAACCCTTGCTGACCCAGCAGTGCTGAGAAGGTCTTCTTTGCAAAAGCCAAAAGGTAGGCTGCACCAATTGGATAGAGATAAAACTAGGTATACAAGTTTTCCTTGTGATTGCCAAGATCTGCTGGACTCTCCCTATGCTAACTCCTGTATATAGGGTAATTCTCAACCCTGCTCTTTAGAATGCTGTGAAGAGAGGCCTTGGGGAAATAGAGAGGAAGTGAATGTTGAAACACCGTATAACTGTATACAAACTTACCCAGCTGAGAGTGATTTGGAGGAAATGCAGACAGGGTCTGTTAGTGAAGATACAACAGATGAGCAATTGGACTGCACGCTATCACTAGATGATCATATCGTATCACTTTGCTGACCTGGCTGTTAACAAGGCTGTTTGAACTGCAGTAAAGAAGCAAAGTGTTTCCTTTGTATGGAAAAGGGACTGTTACTTTGGAGTTTGTATTGAGCACTGCATATTTGAAGCTGAAAGCCAAAGAAGCTGTTTTTGTGTTATAAGTTCCTGAGATGTTTTCTTTATGCCAGAAGTATGGCTATTTTGTCCTAAGTTTCATTTGCAATTAATCCGCCCAGAAGGGGAAATAAAAACCTTGTCATTTTGCCTAAAACCACTCGACTATAATTATTGCTGGCTTAGAGAGTAAGAGGAACTACAACTCCCAGAAGGCAGTGCATGACCAAGTGCACTACCCTACTTCCTAAGTTAGGATTTCCCAGGCTGACCTACCCTACATGCCCCTGGCTCTGGGGAGGTTACTGGTGACAACTTCTACGGAGGTGTTTAACATCTGGGAGTGAGATGCTACAGGCATCTGTGCGGATGACTCCCCTTCCCTCTCCTTTGATGTCAGCATTTGAGGCCCTAAGACAGCTGATAAACCTTTCCATTAGCCTTCTGGGACATGGCCTGAATGGGCAAGACTAAAGGGGCAAAGTATGCCCCTTATATGCTCCTTTGATGACCTGGTGATGAGTTGGTGGGTATATTTCATTTTACTGTGACAAGGTACTGTGTGTGTGTTGTACTGTTGAGTTGTTTATCCTCGATGGGGAAATGCAAGGCAAAAAGACCTGTTTCTGCACAGGTTCCCTTGGCACAGGATTCCCACAAAGTGATAGGACCTTTGGACAAACATTTTGGTCTTGCTTGTTCTTTACAGCTATCAGCTGATGAGACTTCTATTAACTCACTAGAAAGGACCTACCTCCCTTTGGGTCCTACTATTGCTTCACTTGTTCTATCTGAGATGCCAGGTGCCCCTCCCCCACAACCGCTCCCGGTCCCAGTAGTATATTCTGATGGGGCCTCTCTGACTGTTCCAATCCAAGATATTACCTTAAATGTTCTGTGGGTTGCAATTGCTAATATAGACTCAAAATTATCTAATACTTTTCAGTCTTTGGGGCTTGTTTACAAAGCCGCGGTAGCGGTTTCCGATCGTTATCGGAGCCGCGGTCCCATTGATGATTTCAATGGGGCCGCGGCTCCGTTAACGATCGGAAACCGCTACCGCGGCTTTGTAAACAAGTCCCTTTGTGTTTGTTCTCTGATCAGTCTGTTCAGAAGTTTCAAGAAGTAGACAATAGGATGATGGAGATGTCTAATAGAATTTCCAGATTGGAGGGTCAATTGCAGGTTGTGCAACAGACCAGTGTTTCTTCTATAAAGGATTCCATATCTATTTATTCTAAATTGGAGGCTCTAGAAAATTCTGCTAGAGCACCCAATTTACGTTTTCTTAATTTTCCCATCACCACTTTATTGTCAGCTGAGATATTGTTAGAGAAATATTTTTGTGAAGTATTGTTTTTTTGTGGATAAGGTTTCAGTACAGAGATACTATTTTGCTTATTGGGAAGCTTGTGCTGGAAAAAGGGGGGGGGGTGCTTGATATCTTGCTCCTGATATCAACCAAGATTTGACTAAATTCTTGGAGGACTCAAGTGATGAGATTGCTGAACGGGCAACTTTGTTGGTTTCCTTTGTTTCAATTGCTGACAAGCTTAGGTCTTGAAATCCTTCTTAAAATATATGATTTCAAAATTATGTGGTCAAAAAATTAACATATTCCCAGATGTAGCCAGGAGTACTCAGCTCTGTAGAAGGAGTTTTTTGGCCCTGAGGTCTAAAGTTGTAGAGTTAGGGGCTACTTTCTTTATGCGCTACCCCTGCAAATGTATTATATCTTTGCAGGGTATGACGTATGTTTTATATGATCCTGTACAATTAGAGAAATTCTTAACAGACAACAAAGTGTAAGGGGTTTGGGTCCTTCATAGTTTTTTGGCTCATAAGTATGATAGGATGGAGGGGGATTGGTTCCCCTTCTATCTCTGTTTGTTGTCCTAATTTTTCTTTCCTTTGATATTTTTACTCTCTTTCTTTCCTTTCTGTAGACTATTGCTATATATACAAATATAATTTGTTTTGCTATGCCCTGTAGAATATTTCTAGTTGCATGCCCTTGTTTTTATTATGTTTGTATATGTAATATGTGCAAATAAATAAAAACAAATATCTGAAATTAACTGGCTTTTTGGAGAACTCTGAACTTGCTGTTATATCTAGGGCAAAATTGTTAGTTAACTTTAAATTTGAGTCAGATTTTTCTAAAGTGCTTTCTCTTTTTTCTTTAAAAAAAGTTGATATGCCTTTTTTAGATAAAACTATAAGAATATATTCAGATGTGATTTGTACAACAAAGGAAAGAAGACTTTGTTTCTTGGCAATGAGGCAGGAAGCAATTTTGCTTGGGGCCATTTTTCGGCTGTGATATCTGTGTAAATGCCTTGTTACTTATTTAGATGTTAAATTTATTTTCTTTCTTCCTGACTTCCTAGATATAAAGATGATCATAGCCTAGTTGGGCTAGCTTAGTAGACCTTAATGCAGCTAGGCAGGGTTTTAGTGGTGACGATTGTGATAGGGATGGGCTTGGGCTTAGTACCTATACCTTGTTAGGTAAAAATTTACTTTATTTGCTTTTCTATCCCATTATATTTCTCTGCCTCTCACTATTGTTGATAGAGTGTTGAAATTTGTCCTGTTATTGTTGCTTGGAAGTGTATTTTGTTTTCTTTGAACACTCTTGTTTCTTATAAATAAACAAAAACAAAAATCAGAATGAAAGGAGGAGATTCATCCAAAAAATAACTTCATTCTACCTATCTGAACAACTTCAGTTGTATATTTCTTCACAACAAGAGTAGGGAGAAAAGGATCTCAGACCCATTGAGCTTAACAGTCCAGGCATATCAATCTCAGCCTTAGACAGTGCTCAGGAACATCAAGGATCCTAGAAAAAACCCTGTTATCAGAGGTATTTTAAAACAATATTTTTTTATTTTTTTATTTTTTGTAAAATATCAAATAGCTTTAAAAATATGCTCATAGATCATATATCCCCTTGCCCACAGAGCATAAATTTGAAGACTGCAGCATATGCTTTCATGTTGATCATCCATAAATCAAGGCACAAAACTTATCTGCACCATAGCCCAATGCCACTGTAGACGCCCTCACAATATAGTATATGATATAGTATATGACAGCAGATAAAGACCAGCATGGTCCATCTAGTCTGCCCAGCAAGGAGGCAAGAGTAAGTGCTCCTGCTGCTCCGTGCAGATCATCCTCCCCAAGCTTTTGTTTGGGGGTGTCCCACCGCTCCATGCAGGTCACCCCTATTTGTGAGATATAAGAAATAGTTAAATTTATTTTGATTTTATCCTGTTGCTATAAAGAGATCCACTATGTCTGTCCCATGCCCTTTTGATTTCTGTCACTGTATTTGCTCCTACCACTTCCATCGGGAGGGCACTCCAAGCATCCACCACCCTTTCACTGAAAAAGTATATTCTGATGTTGCCTTTCAGTTTACCCTCTTGCAGCTTCATGATATGCCCTCTAGTTTTACAGCTTCCCCGTCTCTGAAAAAGTTTGTTTGTTCATTAATTCTTTTTAAGTATTTAAAGGTCTGTATCATATCTTCCCTAACCCTCCTCTCCTCTAGCATATACATATTTAGGTCTTCAAGTCTTTCCTCATATGTCTTCTGGTGCAGGCCCCAAATCATTTTGGTCGCCTTCCTCTGTTTTAATATTCCAAGTGAGGCCTCAACAGCAACTTGTACAGTGGCATTAGTACCTCTTCCTTTCTGCTGGTAATTCCTCTCTCTCTCTGCAACCCAGCATCCTTTGGGCTTTGGCCACCTGCTTGCCACACTGTTTCACCACTTTGAGATCTTCAGAAACAATCACTCTGAGGTCCTTCTCCTGGTCTGTGCACATTAACCTATTGCCCCCTATCTCATACAATTCCCTTGGATTTCTGCATCCCAAGTGCATGACACTGCACTTCTTCACATTAAATCTTAATGGCCAAGCATTAGACCATTCTTCCAGTGTTTCCTATATCACCAAGCCCAACCATATACAAATATAAAACTATCCAACTGCATACTACAAGAACACAAATATATCTATGCTTTGTTACATTCCCAACCAAATACATACTCAGAGATATATTTGTGCTCTTATAGTAACAGGTGGATAGTTTTATATTTGTATATGACTGGGTTTGGTGGTATAATGTTGGGTTTGTCTCTTTGCCCCCACAGCATTGTATGTTGGCACATTGAAGCTTTGCCTCCCCCTGATGAAGCAAATGTGAAATGCTGTGAGGGTGTCTATAATGGGGTTATTCAGATAAGTTTTGTGCCTTGATGTATGGATGATCAATATGAAAGCATATGCTGCAGTCCTCAAATTTATGCTCTGTGGGCAAGGTGATATATGATCTATGAGGATATTTTTGAAGCTATTTGATATTTTACAAAAAAGAAAAAAAAAGATTTAAAAAAGTTACTGTTACCTGACCTCTGATGCGAGTTATTCTAGGATCCTTGATGCTCCTGAGCATGTCTAAGGCTGAGTGATATGCCTGAACTGTTAAGCTCAATGGGTCTGAGATCCTTTTCTCCCTACTAATGTTGTGAAGAAACATTCACCTGAAGTTGTTCACATAGGTAGAATAAGGTACTGATATCAGACTTACCAGTCGGTAGTTTCCCAGATCACCACTGGAACCCTTTTTAAAAAATGGCATTACATTGGCCACTCTCCAATCTTCATGACTATTCTCCAATCTTCTTTGTGTTTTCTACAGTGGTGGGGCTGAATTGCTGCCAGGAAGAATTGGTTGATGTGGTTTGTTGCAATATTATTGCCTTGATGTTAGGGTTTGTAGATTCACTTTGAAAAAATTAAATTATATGAAATCAGGTTATGATCACTATTGCCAATTTGCCCCAAGACCTCCCGTGTTCCACTAAGGGCCTGATTTTCATCTAGGCAGGCTATGCGCCATGTCAGTGCATCGTCTGCCTGCCGACCCCCATGACTTGGATTTTCACTTCCGCGATGACAGAAGTGAACATCTGGGTTTGGCTGGATGTGCCCAAAGCCACTGAGGCTAAACAGGTAGCAGCATCTTAAAGATAGATGAGGAAAAACCTTGCCTATCTTTAAGGTGCAGAGGGCTAAGTGGGTAGCTTCAAAAATTGCTGCTACCTGTTTAGTCCTTTCCTCTGCCCCCGCTCCACCCCGGAATGTCCCCACATGTCTCAATGCTAACCGCATAGGTGCCTTTGGAAAATCCCGCAAAAAGCATTTACATGGATAACTAAGGCAGTTATCCATGTAAGTGCCTTTAAAAATGCCACCCTAAATCTAAAATAGCTCCCCCTTGTGCCAATTCCTAAACCAGTTGATCTATGAAGCAATCGTTTAATTCATCAAGACACTCCCTAGCGTCTCTTGATGTGATATTGACCCATTCAGTACTGGGGTAATTGAAATCACCCATTATTACTGCGTTGTAAACGTTGTTAGCTTCCCTAATTTCTGTTAGAATTTCATCATCTGTCTGTTCATTCTGACTAGGTGGATAGTAGGTCACCCCCACAGCCATTCCCTTCCCCCTTTTACATTGAATTTCTTTCCATAGAGATTCTACAGTGTATTTTGTTTTCTGTAAAACTTTTATTCTGTTTGATTCAATGCTCTCTTGAAAATATAGCACCACCTCTCCACCAATTCATCTACCTTATCATTGTGATATACTGCAATTTGTATCCGTGTATTACAGTATCCCATTTGTTACCCTTCTGTCACCAGGTCTCTGAGATGCCACTTATATCTAACCATTCATTCAGTATTATATATTCTAAGTTTTCCAAAGGATTTTTTTTGTTCATATTAACAATCACGTTATCATTGACAGGGGTAATTTGGAATCGTTCAACTCTGTCTGCTCTTAACTTAAAGGCACCTGGGTTATTTTTACCTTTATTATAACCTCTCTAATGGAATGCCCTTTTTTCTCTGCATTGAAACTCCAGAGCTCTGTCTGCCTCTGGGGTCCTTCATGAACTAGGAAGCATTTCTGAGAATGCTACCATGGAGGTTCTGGCTTTTTCTACCTAACCAGAACATCCCTCCCACACTTTCCTAGGTTATTGGTGCCAACATGTACCAAGACAGCAGGCTCCTCCCAAGCACTGACTAAACCCTTTCTTTGTTGACTGTGATGTCCACAGTCTTCAAACCAGGCAGGTAAGTTACCAGGAGGTCCTTATATCTACCAGCCACCCAGATATCTACATGCTTGAGAGGAGTGGCCTAGTGGTTGGGGCAAGTTGCCTCAGGCTGGGGGTTAACATAAGAATATAAGATATGCCATACTGGGTCAGACCAAGGCACATCAAGCCCAGTATCCTGTTTCCAACAGTGGTCAATCTAGGTTGTAAGTACCTAGCAGTTTCCCCAACAGGCACAGGTTCCACAATGCTTATATTGAGTCAAGCAGTGATATCCTGGGTCCCTTTTAATAATGGTTTATGGACCTTTCCTCCAGGACCTTGTCCAAACATTGTCCAAACCTTTTTTAAACCCACCTACACTAACAGCTTTTACTACATTCTCTGGTAACAAATTCCAGAGTTTGATTACACGTTGAGTGAAAAACTATTGTCTCTTTTTAGTCTTAAATAGCTTACCCTGTAGCTTCATAGTTCAAATCCTGCTGAAGAACAGCAACCTTGGGCCAGAGGGACTGAGGTTTCTGGTCCCACAAGTGCTTCTTGGGGCCTTAGAAACATGAAAGCATAAAAAGACTACATGGCCTATCTAATCTGCCCTTCCATATCAGCTACAATAATCCTCGTTGTATGTCCCATGTTTTTATGAATTCAGTTACTGTTTTCTTGTCCACCACCTCCACTGGGAGACTATTCCATGCATCTACCACTACTTACTCCTGAGTCTATCCCCTTTCACTCTCATGCTATGTCCCCTTGGGCAAGCCACTTAACCCTCAGTTACCCTCAGTAACAAAACATAGACTGTGAGCGCTTTGGGGACAAGGGAAATATAAACCGTACCTGAATGTGCACTGCTTTAACCTGGTGAAAAGCTGTGTATAAGCATTGTTAAATAAATGCTTAATGATTGAATCACTAACTATAATGGTGGTCCTAACTCTTC
Organism: Ichthyophis bannanicus; assembly: GCA_033557465.1. NCBI lineage: Eukaryota > Metazoa > Chordata > Amphibia > Gymnophiona > Ichthyophiidae > Ichthyophis > Ichthyophis bannanicus. Next base: position 1,632,818,203 of record CM066032.1, on the reverse strand, counting down.
CTCTTCGATCACCTAGATGAAATGTCCTAGCTACAGGATCGCTTCCTGCCACACTAAGGTGATACTCTCAGGTGACTTCTCTCCTCCTTGTTAGCAGAGACGCTGCCAGATTGAAGGTGGATCATCTCTACTATATCCCTGAAGGTCTCCTCTATACAGTATACCTCGCTATCTGTCTCAACTGCTCCAAGTCTGCTATTCTAACTTCCAGAGATCAGGCTCTTTCTCTGAGAGGAAGGAGCTCTTTGAACCTAATGGCAATGTGCATCACAATTTGCATTAAGTTTCTCTGAAACGACATCTAAATTTGCTGTTCTGAAGTTTAGCAGTAGACTAGCTGTAAATTCCAGTCCAATACTCTTCCTTGTTTATGACTGTTCTCTAGCCCTATAGCAGAGAAACAGTGGATCCCTTTGCAGCAAAAGGATAAAATAAAAACAAACTTAACTAACTAATTTCTCAACATACAGGGGTGTCCTCCATGGAGAGGTGGGTTCACCCCTAAAACAAAGACATGGGGAGGGTGCACCCCTGAAACAAAGACATGGGGAGGGGTGTCCTGCACGAAGCGGCAGATGCACCTACTCTTGCCATCTTACTGGGCAGACTAGATGGACCATACTGGTCTTTATCTGCAGTCATTTACTATGTTACTATCTTACTGTGTTACAGAGATCAGATCTGTTTCTTTATTCCTTTTGATTACTTTAAACTCTGATGTTTCTAACAAAGACTATCTTTTAACACAGAAACTTCTGAAAGTATTCCTTGTCTGCTTTCTTGCTTAAGATTTTCTGAACTGGTGGGGGAAACTGAGAATCAACTAAAATGAAGTTATCTTGTTCACCTTGGTCTATAATTTCTAGCACTTTTGTCTCAGTAGATTCAGCAGTGTTCAGAATAAAAACAGCTTTGGAATCAACACTTTCCCAACATGCTGATCTTTTAATTGCTGTGAATGAGGCAAGGTGTTTACATGCTGACATTCTGTTTTTCTAGCTGAGGGGATGCATTCAGATTTTGAAGCAGAGTCTGGAATGTCTCTGGTTACTCTTTGTTCTACAGCAGGGACCAGGATGTCTTTCCTGTCTGAATTCACCTTAGGGAAAACGTCTACTGTTTTTTTTCTCTTTCACTAACCCCCAGCAAGCTTCCTTTCTGTTCTGAATTTGCTTCTGCAGAAAACGGATCTCTTGCTTGCATTTCTCTTGTAAGATGATAAATTCTGTATACATAGTTGCCTGTTGCTGCTCTTTCACGCTGATGATGTGGATCAGAGATTCTATTTGCTTTTGTGATTCTGAATGTAGCTTCCCCACTAAGGCATAGGTCATTAAAATCACTTTTTGCACAATATGCAATGCTGTAAACCCTGGTGTTAAGGTTAATTGGTCTCCTGCCCCATCCACAGCCTGACTAGTATATACCATGGTAATTTTACTTTAGAACCAAACTAAAATCAATAATTAATTATTGTTTCTAGATAACTGTCTCAGTAGAACATCCAAACTGTAGTTGATATTGGAGTGATTATAATAATTAGCACAACCTTCCCCAAGTTACCAATCAGAGTGATCAAATTGATATCTAGGAAAAAACAGCATGAGACATTGCCTGAGTCTTAGTAAGTTTTATTATGGGTTATGATAATTCATAACATTGGCATAATCAATAAATATGGCACATTAAAATACAAATAATCAAGTCATTGGTTTTAAAAGGTTTCTCTAGGCAAGCAATAAAGATCATTACCACAGTTTCTGGTTTCCTCTCAGTAAATAAAAGCAAAGCTGCACTCTAGCTAGCTATTCCCTTTTAAGAATGAATTAAAGGCGGTCTCATGTCTCCCACTCAGAAGTTATAAAGAGTCACTAGAAGCACAACTCCATTGCTACTTCATCCTCTGTGAGGCACCCCAGCACTTAAGAATGCATGAGGCAGCTCCAGCTAGGAAGGTTCCCAGTGAGCCTTCTGGAGAGACAGATACTTTACTGATAGCTGAGTTAAGTCAAAGAGCAGACAGGAAGGATGCAGGAATCTTCAAGATGGGATCCTCTGGATTTCATTCCCAGTGTATCTAGTAAAATATGTTAGTGTAGCTGGGTTTAAAAGAGGTTTGGACAAGTTCCAGAAGGAAAACTCCTTAGATTGTTATTTATTTATTTATTTAACATTTCTTATATACCGCCTTTCATGATATCAAGGCGGTTTACATTGAACAAACTGAAATTACATTGAACAGGGCATTACAACTTGGATATAACTATTTTACAGGGAACATGCCAAATAAGCCAGATAAATTTGGAATAAAGTTCTGGATATTGGCAGAATTGCAGTCCAAATACTGTTTGAATGTGAAACCGTATACTGGGAAAGATGACAAAAGAGTTGGCAGTTTAGGAATGCATGTGGTCATGACTCTAATGCAGCCATATTATCAGCGAGGATACAACGTTACGGTCGATAATTTTTTTACGAGCTGTGACCTCACTGAGAAACTATTGGAGAAGAGCACTTCATTGGTCAGGACCATTCGTCTGAATCGCAGAGAACTACCATCACTTACAAAACTCGAACTGTACCAATCCAAGTTCTACACCAATGGATCAATGACCGTAGTACAGTACCAGATGAAACAGAAGAAGACTGTTGCCATTTTGTCGACTCTGCACAAAGGTGCGATATGTGAAACCAGCGGCAAGCTGAAGCCTGAAAGTGTGTTGTACTACAACAAGAATAAATGTATTTATTTATATTCTTTTATATACCGTGCTATTCCGCATCAGTGTGGTTTACATTGAACAAACTGAAATTACATTGAACAGGGCATTATTACTTGGAGATAACTATTTTACAGGGAACATGGGCTATGGAGGGTTAAGTGGCTTGCCCAAGACTACAAGGAGCACCTGTGGGAATAGAAACCCCAGTCCTTCCAGTTTAAAGTGATCTGGTGAAATCCACTGCTTACTCCTGGGATAAGCAGCATGGAGTCTGCTACTTTTTGGAAACCTGACAGGAACTGGTGACCTGGATTGGTCAGGGTTGGAAACAGGACACAAAACTTGATGGACCTTTGGTCTGATAAAGTGACCAACTATCCCATATTATACGGGGCAGTCTCGTATTTGAAGGATTTGTCCCTGGAATTGGATTACTTTGATTGGGATGCCTAAATGTCCCCTATTTTAAAACATGTGCCCACTCCTACACATTTGTTCCAGTGGACTTCTCCACTCCAGCTGAAATTTTCAAAGGGAAACTCAATTTATTTGAGACTGTTTCCATCAGATACATAGAAACAAATACACATGAATGCACTCTGTTGTACTTCAGTCACACATACATGCACATGCATTCATCCACTCCCCCCCCTCCCCAAAATCAGGTATACACATGCACACTAACACTTTTCAGACAGACAGATTCTGCCTGTGACTGTCTACTGGTGATGGGCTGTTTCTGCACTCCTCTACTTCAATGCCCCCAGTTCTTGCTTTGCTACCAGTTCTTTTTCTCGGTCTGCAAAAGCCTGCTCACACTTTACCCCATTCCTCTTGCATTTCTATCCTTTCTCAGCAACACCACTCACCCCCACCAAGAAATTCACTTATTCCACTGACTTTCTCCCAGCTCCTGTGCAGAAAATTAACCCACCCTTTCTGTGACTAGTGCAGCCTTTCCATTGGCTAGAACCTACCACTTACTCTGCACAGTGAGGGGGCAGCACGTTACGGTTGATAATTGTTTTACGAGCTGTGACCTCACTGAGAAACTATTGGAGAAGCGCACTTCATTGGTCGGGATCATTCGTCTGAATCGCAGAGAACTACCATCACTTACAAAACTCGAACTGTACCAATCCAAGTTCTACACCAATGGATCAATGACCATAGTACAGTACCAGATGAAACAGAAGAAGACTGTTGCCATTTTGTCGACTCTGCACAAAGGTGCAATATGTGAAACCAGCGGCAAGCTGAAGCCTGAAAGTGTGTTGTACTACAACAAGAATAAATTTATTTATTTATATTCTCTTATATACCGTGCTATTCCGCATCAGTGTGGTTTACATTGAACAAACTGAAATTACATTGAACAGGGCATTATTACTTGGAGATAACTATTTTACAGGGAACATGGGCTATGGAGGGTTAAGTGGCTTGCCCAAGACCACAAGGAGCACCTGTGGGACTAGAAACCCCAGTCCTTCCGGCCCAAGGTTGCTGTCCTCTAGTGGGATTTGAACCCCCGACCTTCTGGCCTGAAGTACCTTGCCCCAACCACTAGGCCACTCCTCCACTCCTGTGGTGGAGGAGTGACCTAGTGGTTGGGGCAAGGTAAATGCGGTGTCAACATGCTGGACTCATTGTGCCGTCAAATGTCCACCAAATCTGCATGTTGTAGATGGACACTAGCCATTTTCTTCAATATTCTCGACTTGGCGGCCATCAATGCCTGGATTATTTTCTGCAAGCAAACCGTTGTCACCATGCCAAGGAGACAGTTTCTTCACACACTGTCGGAGCAGCTGCGACAAACTTGTGCTGCTCGACATTTGTACTCCGAGTCAATGCCAGCCACTGTTGCAACAAACAAACTGGCAAAGAGAGTAACGTGTGCAGTCAAGGCAACTGCAAATGAAATTGCACTGTCATGCTGTGCGATAAATGCAAGCATCCAGTTTGCAGACAGTGTCTGTCGACAATCTGCGCCAGTTGCGCATAGACTCTAAATGTACAATAGCAAACCTTACATGCTTACCTTGTTTGTTCATTAACTGACATGGACTTTGCAGTTACTTTTGAATTTGCAGTTACTTTTAAATTTAGTTAACACTATTCTTTTGTTAGTCGTTGTAAGAAAACTTGTGAAAACCTCTCAATTTTCTTGGTTGCGTCAATTGACGTACTTTGGGGCTTCTAGGTATAAATTAATTTTCCTGCTAGGTGTCACATCTGTCATTCATTTTCAATGTACATATTTGAACATCTTGACCTCTCTACCAAAGTCATGGAACATAACTGACATGGTTCTAGCAGTGGCGCTGGTATACAACTTTGAAGATGCATTTGCGTCAATTGACGAATTTGGGGCTTCTAGTGTTAAAAAAAAAATCTGATTCTGGTCATCTCACATGAACAAACATTCTCCAGTACCAGGAATATTGGAAACTAATATAAAACCCTACAAAAGTCACCTAAGATCTACAAGGCCAAATCTATCATATCATACCAGCCTAAATGTCCAAAACTCATACAAGGGACTTACTCGGAACAAAGCAGCATTATAAATACTGCAGTAGGCCCTAGAACATCCATACATCTATTTGAAAAGCTGAACAAGTCAAATTACTACAGTACAATATAGATCCGTATGTGTAAACTCCATATTAACAGAACATCTGGTCTCAGTCCAAAACACTCAGAACACAGACCCTCACCAAGTACAGAAGTGACTACAACCTAAAGTAAAAATAAAAATATGTAGACAAAAATTAAACTGAAACGCCAAGAAGCCAAACTCCATGTGCAGCGCAACACCAGATAAATAAGAGATACAGTTCCCCATACTGTGTAAAATATAAAGATAGCGCAAAGTCCAATCACTAAACTGAAAATAAAATTATTTTTCTACCTTTGTTGTCTGACCATTTTATTCTCTGATCATGCTAGTACTGATCTAAGGCTTCTGCCTTCCTGTCTTCTCTTAGCTCTCTTTCTGTGGTCTATAGTCCATCTGCCATTTCGTGTCTCTTCTTTTGTTTTCTTCACTTCCTTCCATCAGCCTATTTCTAGTCCCAGTAACCCTCGTCAGTATCAGCCCTCTTTCCAGTCCTCCCCTCTCAGTACCAGTCAATCCCCTTGCAGTCCCAGGGCTGCCACTAGTGTTCATTCTCTTCCAGTCCCCCTCCTTCCCCACTGTCCAGCCCCTTCTAGCCCAAATACATTTTGCAGGTATCAGCTCATTTCCATTCCCAGTGCCACCCCCCATGTCAGCTCCCTTCCAGTCACCCTATCCTCTGTCCATCCCCTTCCAGTGCCATCCCCACATATCAGTTCCCTTCCAGTCCCAGTGCCCCTCCCTGCCAGCCTCTTCCCCATTACCCAACCACATACCAGTCCTATCCCCAAGTGTCAACTCCCTCCAGTCCCACCCCCAGGTGTCAGCTCTCTTCCAGTTCTTCTCCAGTACCATTCACAGGTGTCAGTTCCCTTCCATCCCCCTCTTCCCTTCCCTAGTGTCATCACCCTTCAGTCCCCCTCTAGTACCATCCTCAGATATCAACTCTATTCCCGACCCCTCCTTTCCTTCCATGTCAGCTCCCTTCCTTCCCCCCATGTCAGCTCCCTTCCAGCTCCCACCTTCCCCCCCCTTGTCAGCTCCCTTCCTGCCTCCATCCCCCCTCCCCCATCTCAGCTCCCTTCCTGTCCCCTCCTTTCCTTGGCAGCTGCAGCAACGATAGCACTACCAATTTAAAATAAAAGCAAAAGTGGTGCAGAGCCTTCCTGAATCTGCAATGCAACCCCTGCTGCTGCATCCCGCTCTGGGATTGCATTGCATTGCTTTTATTTTAAATTACTAGTGCTATCGCAGCCATGGCTGCCAGGGGAAGGAGGGGGCAAGAAGGGAGCTGACAGGAAAGGGAAGTCCCGCGGGCAGGCTCAACTCTTGCTCGACGGGGGGTGGGAGGGTTGATTCTGCCTTAGCTAAGCACTTCTCACCTGACACAAGGTGTCTATGAAGGTTGCTCAGCTTATTCCTAACAAGTTCTGTATTCTTTCAATGTCAGGGTTCAAACAAACAATTCTCATCTTAATGTAGGGCAGCTTAGTCTGTCTGTAGCATCCTACAATCCTAGGCAGTTAGCCGAGCCCAATAAGCATTATGTTTCTCTGCTCATAGCTGGGGAGGATGTTAGATTCACAAGTCATACAGGTGCATTTCTAGCTTTCTACACTCCTGCTCTAAAGATCATTGCACATCAGTGACAGGGATAGGCGACAATGAGGGAATCTGATTAGATCTGACCATGGTGGGGTCATCAAGATTCAGAGACACTGGACAATACAGTTTTCTAAAGGCTCTGTGCTGACATGACAGTAAGGATAAATGGGGATTCATTAACTTTGCAAGTGGCAAGAAATAAATTGTGATTTCCAGCTTTTGCCTAGGAACAAATTTGTTGGATAGACTGATTTAGCCTTTGTCTCCTCAAGCTATACCAAGAAAAATAGCAATATGTAGAAGTGTAGCTAGGTTTATACAGCAAGCTCTTCTATTTAACAGAAAGTTGGGCCAGTGGCACATGCTTACATTTGACATTTAGTGCCTTTGACTTTAATTTTGGTATATAAGACTGAAAGAGAAGAGGGAATCATTCACTGCAATGTATTTGTTCAACTATGTTTCTTCTGAATACATATACATATAAATGGGTAAAAGGGACAAAGTATGGAAGGTGGTGTATATAAATGCCCACAGCATGGGAAATAAGATCCCAGATGTTGAGGCTTTAATAGGAGAGGCTGACTTAGATTTAGTGGTGGTAACAGAGACATGGTTCATGGATAACCATGACTGGGCTGTAACTATACCAGGCTATACTTTATTCAGAAAGGACAGAGTAGGAAGAAGGAGAGGGGGAGTGGCAATATATGTAAAAAATAATATTAAAACTTTGGAACTATAGAGCTTAAAAGGGAGAGAGGAGACACTGTGGGTTAAATTAGAAAGAGGGATTGACTAAAATTCTATAAATAAAAAAATAAATAAAAAATAAACTAGAAAGAGGGAAAGAGAAATCTATTTGCATTGGCATGATATACAGAACTCCCTCACAGGAGGAAGAGGAGGACGGAGAGTTAATTGAAGACAAACGCAGCATTGCTACAAAAAGGGAAGTGCTACTAATAGGGGATTTCAATATGCCAGATGTTGATCGGCACATTCCTGCTGCAGTATAGAAACACAGAAACATAGAAATATGACAACAGAAAAAGACCAAATGGCCTATCTAGTCTGTCCTTCCATAACAACTACAACAGTCCCCTTTTTATCTTTAGAGATCCTCTGTGTTTATCCCATGCTTTTTTGAATTCAGTTACTGTCCTCATCTCTACCGCCTCCACTGGGAGACTATTCCAAGGATCCACTACTCTTTCTGTAAAGAAATATTTCCGCATATCACTCCTGAATCTATCTCCCTTCACCCTCATCCCATGTCCCCTCTTAGCAGAACTTGCTTTCAATTGAAAGAGGCTCTCACCCTGAACATTTATGCCATGGAGGAATTTAAACATCAATTATATCACCTCTATCCCGCCTTTCCTCTAAGGTGTACATATTAAGATCCTTCAGTCTGTCCTCATATGCTTTATAATGAAGACCACTAATCATTTTAGTAGCCACCCTCTGCACCGACTCCATCCTGTTCACATCCTTTTGAAGGTGCGGTCTCCAGAATTGCACACTATTCTCCAAATGAGGTCGCACCAAAGACTTATAGAGAGGTATTATCACCTCCTTTTTTCTGCTAGCCATTCCTCTCCGTATGCACCCAAGCATCCTTCTAGCTTTTGCCGTCACCTTTTCTACCTGTTTAGCTACTTTAAGATCATCTGACACAACCACGCCTAGGTCCCGCTCTTCTTTAGTGGACAAAAGTACTTCATCCCCTATACTATATTGCTCCCTTGGATTGCTACAGCCCAAATGCATGACCTTACATTTTTTAACATTAAATCCCAGCTGCCAAATTCTAGACCATTCTTCAAGCTTAGCTAGATCCCTCCTCATGTTATCTACCCCTTCCTGGGTGTCTACTCTTTTGCAGATTTTGGTATCATCCGCAAAGCGGTAAACCTTACCTGAAAGCCCTTCCATGATATCACTAACAAAGATGTTAAAAAGAATCGGACCAAGGACAGATCCCTGGGGCACACCACTAATAACATCCTTCTCCTCAAAGTGAGCTCCATTTAATTGTACTCTTTGTTGCCTCCCACCCAACCAATTTCTAACCCAAGCAGTAACTTTAGGATCCATCCCTAGGGTGCTCAGTTTGTTTATAAGTCGCCTGTGAGGAAGAGTGTCAAAGGCTTTACTGAAATCTTAATACATCACATCTAGGGCTCTCCCTCGTCCAACTCCCTGGTCACCCAGTCAAAGAAATCAATCAGATTTGTCTGACAAGACCTGCCTCTGGTGAATCCATGCTGCCTCAGATCCTGTAATCCGCTGGACTCCAGAAACCTCACTATTTTCTCTTTCAGCAGCGTTTCCAATAGTTTACTCACCACCGAAGTTAAACTAACCGGTCTGTAGTTTTCAACCACATCCTTACTTCCGCTTTTTTGTAAAGGCACCACATGAGCCTCTCTCCAGTCCTTTGGCACCACTCCCGACTCCAACGAGGCATTGAAGAGGTCAGTCAGTGGAGCTGCTAGAATGTCCCCAAGTTCCCTCAGTATTCTCGGGTGTATCCCATCCGGTCCGATCGCTTTGTCTACTTTAAGTTGAGATAGGTTCTCACGAACACAGTCTTTTGAAAATTGTTCAAGATGTCCTTTGCTTCTGTTCCTATTTGTGGGTGTTTTCTGAGGTCCTGCTCCTGGTTCTTCATCTGTGAACACAGAACAAAAATATTTGTTAAGCATTTCCGCTTTATCCTTATCAGCTTCTCCATATTCCTACCCCTGCACCCTTGAGTCTGACAATACTACTCTTGCCCTTCCTCTTCTCACTAATATATCTGAAAAATGTCTTATCCCCCCATTTCATTGCATTGGCTATTTCCTCCTCCTTTTGAATCTTTGCCTTCTTGACTACTTTGCTAGCTTCTCTAAGTTTTTCCAAATACAGATGCCTGTCTTCCTTTCTCTGTGATCTTTTGTATTTCATGAAGGCATCCCTCTTTTTCTTCACTTTTTCAGCTACTTCTTTCGAAAACCATAGCGGTCTCCTTTTCCTTTTACCTTTATTTACCATTTTAACAAAAAGGTTGGTTGCCCTTAAAATATCCCCTTTCAGTTTTTCCCACTGGTTTTCTACATCCCTTAGCTGTTCCCATCCAACTAACGACTCCCTGAGGTATTGGCCCATCTTCGCAAAGTTAGTCTTCCTAAAGTCTAAGATCCTTGCCTTTCAATGGATTCTAACAGCCCTAGTCCTAATACTGGTGATCACTGGATGCAAAATGATCTCCTGCTACAACATCAGAAACACTTTCACCATTGGTAAGCACCAAGTCCAGTATGGCCCCTTCACGTGTGTGGTCTGTTACCAATTGCCTGAATAGTTCTCCCTGTTGAGAATCCAGGATCTCCTTACTTCTAGATGATACTGCAGCAGGAATGTGCCAATCAACATCTGGCATATTGAAATCTCCTATCAGTAGCACGTCCCCTTTCCTAGCAATGCTGCACATGTCTTCAATTAACTCTCTGTCCACCTCTTCCTCTTGTGAGGGAGGTCTGTATATCACACCAATGTAAATAGATTTCTCTTTCCCTCTTTCTAGTTTTACCCACAATGCCTCCCCTCTCCCTTTTAAGCTCTGTAATTCCAAAGCTTTAATAGTAGTTTTTACATATAGTGCCACTCCTCCTCCCCTACTTCCTACCCTGTCCTTTCTGAATAAAGTATAGCCAGGTATAGTTACATACCAGTCATGGTTTTCTGTGAACCATGTTTCTGTAACTGCCACTAAATCCAAGTCAGCCACTCCCACCAAAGCTTCAACATCAGGGATCTTATTTCCCATGCTACGGGCATTTATACACACTGCTTTCCATATGTTACCCCTGTTACCCATTTCCATTAAGTTATTTAATGTATCACCTACCTGGGGGCTTTCACTTACCTGGGGGCTTTCTTCACCCATCCCCAACGAATCTAATTTAAAGTCCTCTTCAGTAGATTAGCCAGTCTACTACTGAAGATGCGTTGACCTTTCTTGGACAGATGGATGCCATCTCTGCTCTGCAACCCTTGGAACAGTATGATCTAGAAGTAAGGAGATCCTGGATTCTCTACAGTGAGAACTATTCAGGCAACTGGTAAAAGAACCCACACAGGAAGGGGTCATACTGGACTTGGTGCTTACCAATGGTGAAAGTGTTTCTGATGTTATAGTGGGAGATGATTTTGCATCCACTGATCACCAGATGGTCTGGTTCAGTATTGGGACTAGGGCTGTTAGAATCCATTCAAAATCAAGGGTCTTAGACTTTAAGAAAACTAACTTTGTCAAGATGTGCCAATACCTCAGGGAGTCATTAGTGGGATGGGATCAGCTGGGGGATGTAAAAAAACAGTGGACAAAACGGAAAGCAGATATTTTAAGGGCAACCAACCTTTTTGTTAAAATGGTAAATAAAGGTAAAAGGAAAAGGAGACCGCTATGGATTTTGAAAGAAGTAGCTGAAAAGGTGAAGAGAAAGAGAGAGGCCTTCATGAAATACAAGAGATCACAGGGAGAGGAAGACAGGCACCTATATTTGGAAAAACTTAGAGAAGCTAGCAAAGTAGTCAGGAAAGCAAAGGATCAAAAAGCGGAGGAAATAGCCAATGCAATAAAATGGGGGGGATAAGACATTTTTTAGATATGTTAGTGAGAAGAGGAAGGGCAAAAGTGGTATTGTCAGATTCAAGGGTGAAGGGGAGGAACATGTAGAAGCTGATGAAGATAAAGCTGAATTGCTTAACAAATATTTCTGTTCTGTGTTCACAGATGAAGAACAAAGTGCAGGACCACAGAAAACACTTACAAACAGGAAAAGAAGTGAGGGGCATCTTGAACAATTTTCAGAAGACTGTTTTCATGAGAAACTCGCTAAACTTAAAGTAGACAAAGCAATGGGACCAGATACTGAGGGAACTTGGGGACGTTCTAGCAGCTCCACTGACTGACCTTTTCAATGCCTCATTGGAGTCGGGAGTGGTGCCAAAGGCCTGGAGAGAGGCACATGTGGTCCCTTTACACAAAAGCGGAAGTAAGGATGTGGTCGAAAACTACAGGCCGGTTAGTTTAACTTCAGTAGTGAGTAAATTACACAGGTACACTAAAAAAAAAAAATTTTAAACTGCCTCTAATGTTTCGATTGATTTTTACGTTTTTTGGTGCGCTGAATCCAAATCTGGTAACCAATTTGCTCCATCACGTACAGATTTTTTGCTACATTGGGTTAGCAGTTTGAGGTGAACGTTTTAGATTGAGTGTGATCGAGATAAAAGTTTCTTGGATGAATTCTTTATACTAATTGTTTAGTAGTTATTCAAATAAGAATAAAGAAAATTGTAACAAGGCAGCACATAAGAATAGAGTAATGTCAACAAAACACACTGTGATGGTAGCAAAATTGTCTGCACTTAAAACAGCCACATATATGTGCACAAACATTGAGCATATAAGAGCGAGGTTAGACACAAAGCAAAGCAAAGAAATGTGCAAAAAATGTTGTACAGGTATGTATGTAAGAATAGAAAACGCAAACCGCACCATTGCAATACATGAAGACAAACACCCGATGGTGTGAAAATAAAATTCTAATAAATGAGATCCGACACTGTGGTAATAACTAGCAAATTTTTATTTCAAAGTTTAGTTAAAACACGATATTTGTCAACACAGTTTAGATTTTAAAGTCATTCTTGGGTCAATCAATCTCCTGATGGGCCCGTTTCTTCTTCCCCCGAATGCTTCTCTTGGTGTGCTGCTTGGCGTATTTTTCATCTGGGGTTTCCCGCAGCAGCAACCAGCAGAAATCAGCCATCATAGTGGTGTTCCATCTTCCTTGGTACCTTCTCTCTGCGTCCTTGATGTCCTGGTGAAACCTTTCACCTTGTTCTTCACTGTACGCCCCCAAGTTTTCGGAAAAGTAGTTCACATGGGAGTGCAAGAAATGGACTTTCAGGCTCATGTTACAGCCTTGTTCTTTGAAGGCATTGAGCATCCTGGCAACAATATCCTTATAGTTCTCATCCCGCCTGTTCCCCAAGAATTTGAGAACAACATCCTTGAAGGAATCCCAGGCTTCTTTTTCCTTCTCAGACATCGTTTCAGCGAATGCTCCATCTGAAATGAGTTTCCTTATATCAGGGCCAACAAACACTCCTTCCTTTAGCTTTGCTTCAGAAAGTCGGGGGAACTTTAAGCAAAGGTACCAAAAGCACTCACCATCTTTTGGAAGGGACTTGATGAATTGCTTAATGAGACCCAACTTAATGTGGAGAGGTGGTAATAGAATTTTATCACGAGGTACCAAGCTCTCATGAAGAACATTTTTCTCACCAGGTCTCAAATACTCCCGAATTGGCCAGTCTTTTTTCCCCCAGTGTAGGTCGCGGGCCCGGCTATCCCACAAGCAAAGGAAGTAGGGATATTTGGTGAAACCGGATTGCTGCCCTAATAGCATGGATAGAATTTTAAAGTCTCCACAAATCATCCACTTATGCTCATCATAACGAATCTTCTGAAGAATCAGGGCCAAATTCTCGTATTTTTCTTGGAGAATAACAGAGTGAGCAATAGGAACTGAAGCGAATGTGTTGCCATTATGAAGAAGAACACCTTTTATGCTGTCTTTTAACGAATCAATGAACAGTCGCCATTCAGCAGGATCATACTTGAGTTTAAACTTTTCCATCACTCCGTATATATCGTTGCAAAATACCAAATCTTCCTCTTTGCTGAAATACTTCAAAAATTGTGTCTCACGGTTGCGGTACCAATAAAAAGTTGTTCCTGGTGACAATAGATTTTTCTGTTTAAGCCGAGAACCTAGCAGTTGGGCAGCATCTTTTGGGAGTCCTAAATCCCGGACTAAATCATTCAATTCAGCTTGAGAGAAAAGTTCAGGTTTCGGATCTGGTTCAGTTTCAAACTCGGAAGTACTGGACTCATTGGGAAAAGCCATCTGATGAGTCTCATCATGATCAGAACTGTCCACACAAATATGATCCAAAGATATTGGTGGTTCAGGCACAGGTACTTCGTTGCTATGAGGCATAGGCCTAATTGCTGAGGGAAGGTTGGGGTAACTTATTACGTTCTTATTTTTTAAGTTGTATCCCTTCACAATGCAAGAGCAAAAATAGCAGTCACTGCTGTGGTCTCTTTGTTCACGCCACATCATAGGTATTCTGAAACGAAATGCTTGTTTTTTACCTTTCATCCATAAGTGTAGATCTTCCTCACATGTCTTGCACACTTTGTGAGGAGCCCACGGTTTGTCTTGATCGCCTAACTTCAAACCGAAATAGGCGAAATATACTTTTTAAATAAATGCAGAAATGTTCCTCTGCCGCTTTTTTACGGTATATTCCCCACAAATAAAACAAAAACTGTCCGGAGAGTTGACCCAACCTCTGGCTCTGTGAGCCATCACAAATACACAGCACTGCAAACTACAACTGTAGTGAACCACTTCGGAATAAAGCTGGATTACGACTGAGCAAACAAAAGGTAATAATGAACTTGCAAGAAACTGAAATTTGACAGGAACGTTCATGTCGCAACCACCGTGTTTGAGCGAGCGAACGAGGCGAGGCGAACAGGAAAGAACATGCGCCAGCGCGAGTACTGGATTTAGCCCACCGCCTCCCAATTGTCCTGTTAATGTATAAAATGAATACAAAACACTCTAAAATATCATGAGGGAGTGTTTCTAGTTAGTTAATCATTACAACCTCTATTTTGGGCCAAGAAAATAAACTGCAGTCGGCTAAAAAGAAATTATGTGAACATTCCTTATATGGGTAAGAAATCTAATTTTGCAAGAAAACGTGACGTGATGGAACATTTTGGCTATTTTTCCTGGATTCAGCACCCCAAAATCTATAGGAATCAGTTGCAAAACTGGAGGCAGTTTTTTGGTAGTGTACCTGTGTTATTGGAAACACTGCTGAAAGAGAAAATAGTGAGGTTTCTAGAGTCCAGCAGATTACAGGATCCGAGGCAGCATGCATTCACCAGAGGCATTTCTTGTTAGACAAATCTGATTGATTTCTTTGACTGGGTGACCAGGGAGTTGGACCGAGGGAGAGCCCTAGATGTGATGTATTAAGATTTCAATAAAGCCTTTGCACTTCTGTGACGTCTGGTATGACTCTGCTGTGACAGTGGCAGCACACATACATGCTACACATTCAAAAAGGAGTTGTGCCACCACCACTGGAGCCATACTGCCATGTCAGCATTGTATGAGGGTGGGGGTGGCAGTTGCAGCAGTTGTGCCCTGCTGGAGACAAAATCTGTGTCCCAACCCTGTGTGTCAAGTGCAAAACTGCAGTTACAGCAGAGCATTTCCTTCTGAAGTCTAAGGCAGCCGCACGTGTCCACATCCCCCATTGAAGGGGGGCAGGACTAGCATTGTGTGACTAGCTGCATGTGTGCAATTTTAATAAAGCAGCCAACAGCACTGAAGTGGTGACTGTGCCACAGTGGCAGGGATGGAGGGATTGACGAGCATGCTACCCACTATGATTGGTAGACCCTAGCACCCGGATAGTTTGCAAAGTGGATGGGCTGGCCCTGGGATCAAGATGCCCCCAGATTGCACATATTTGAAAACAAGGACATAGCAATCTGCTTGGTATATAGACCTCCGACTACAAATAATCAAAATCTAGCCACCATCCTCGAGTCTGCCTGCAGCTCAACAATAAGGAAACCCCTCATTATGCTAGGTGATTTCAATCTGCCTTCTCTGTCCAATAACCAAGCACTTTTCAAATCATTTAGAATCCCTTCAGCAAAGGCTCCAACGATCCTGTGAGCAGTGAGTGAGAATCAGCTGTGCCTACTTAGTTGGGAACTGTGTGTGAGAGAAAACTGCAGCCAATCTGAGCACTTTTCAAATCATTTAGAATCCCTTCAGCAAAGGCTCCAACGATCCTGTGAGCAGTGAGTGAGAATCAGCTGTGCCTACTTAGTTGGGAACTGTGTGTGAGAGAAAACTGCAGCCAATCTGAGCACTTTTCAAATCATTTAGAATCCCTTCAGCAAAGGCTCCAACGATCCTGTGAGCAGTGAGTGAGAATCAGCTGTGCCTACTTAGTTGGGAACTGTGTGTGAGAGAAAACTGCAGCCAATCTGAGCACTTTTCAAATCATTTAGAATCCCTTCAGCAAAGGCTCCAACGATCCTGTGAGCAGTGAGTGAGAATCAGCTGTGCCTACTTAGTTGGGAACTGTGTGTGAGAGAAAACTGCAGCCAATCTGAGCACTTTTCAAATCATTTAGAATCCCTTCAGCAAAGGCTCCAACGATCCTGTGAGCAGTGAGTGAGAATCAGCTGTGCCTACTTAGTTGGGAACTGTGTGTGAGAGAAAACTGCAGCCAATCTGAGCACTTTTCAAATCATTTAGAATCCCTTCAGCAAAGGCTCCAACGATCCTGTGAGCAGTGAGTGAGAATCAGCTGTGCCTACTTAGTTGGGAACTGTGTGTGAGAGAAAACTGCAGCCAATCTGAGCACTTTTCAAATCATTTAGAATCCCTTCAGCAAAGGCTCCAACGATCCTGTGAGCAGTGAGTGAGAATCAGCTGTGCCTACTTAGTTGGGAACTGTGTGTGAGAGAAAACTGCAGCCAATCTGAGCACTTTTCAAATCATTTAGAATCCCTTCAGCAAAGGCTCCAACGATCCTGTGAGCAGTGAGTGAGAATCAGCTGTGCCTACTTAGTTGGGAACTGTGTGTGAGAGAAAACTGCAGCCAATCTGAGCACTTTTCAAATCATTTAGAATCCCTTCAGCAAAGGCTCCAACGATCCTGTGAGCAGTGAGTGAGAATCAGCTGTGCCTACTTAGTTGGGAACTGTGTGTGAGAGAAAACTGCAGCCAATCTGAGCACTTTTCAAATCATTTAGAATCCCTTCAGCAAAGGCTCCAACGATCCTGTGAGCAGTGAGTGAGAATCAGCTGTGCCTACTTAGTTGGGAACTGTGTGTGAGAGAAAACTGCAGCCAATCTGAGCACTTTTCAAATCATTTAGAATCCCTTCAGCAAAGGCTCCAACGATCCTGTGAGCAGTGAGTGAGAATCAGCTGTGCCTACTTAGTTGGGAACTGTGTGTGAGAGAAAACTGCAGCCAATCTGAGCACTTTTCAAATCATTTAGAATCCCTTCAGCAAAGGCTCCAACGATCCTGTGAGCAGTGAGTGAGAATCAGCTGTGCCTACTTAGTTGGGAACTGTGTGTGAGAGAAAACTGCAGCCAATCTGAGCACTTTTCAAATCATTTAAAATCCCTTCAGCAAAGGCTCCAACGATCCTGTGAGCAGTGAGTGAGAATCAGCTGTGCCTACTTAGTTGGGAACTGTGTGTGAGAGAAAACTGCAGCCAATCTGAGCACTTTTCAAATCATTTAGAATCCCTTCAGCAAAGGCTCCAACGATCCTGTGAGCAGTGAGTGAGAATCAGCTGTGCCTACTTAGTTGGGAACTGTGTGTGAGAGAAAACTGCAGCCAATCTGAGCACTTTTCAAATCATTTAGAATCCCTTCAGCAAAGGCTCCAACGATCCTGTGAGCAGTGAGTGAGAATCAGCTGTGCCTACTTAGTTGGGAACTGTGTGTGAGAGAAAACTGCAGCCAATCTGAGCACTTTTCAAATCATTTAGAATCCCTTCAGCAAAGGCTCCAACGATCCTGTGAGCAGTGAGTGAGAATCAGCTGTGCCTACTTAGTTGGAACTGTGTGTGAGAGAAAACTGCAGCCAATCTGAGCACTTTTCAAATCATTTAGAATCCCTTCAGCAAAGGCTCCAACGATCCTGTGAGCAGTGAGTGAGAATCAGCTGTGCCTACTTAGTTGGGAACTGTGTGTGAGAGAAAACTGCAGCCAATCTGAGCACTTTTCAAATCATTTAGAATCCCTTCAGCAAAGGCTCCAACGATCCTGTGAGCAGTGAGTGAGAATCAGCTGTGCCTACTTAGTTGGGAACTGTGTGTGAGAGAAAACTGCAGCCAATCTGAGCACTTTTCAAATCATTTAGAATCCCTTCAGCAAAGGCTCCAACGATCCTGTGAGCAGTGAGTGAGAATCAGCTGTGCCTACTTAGTTGGGAACTGTGTGTGAGAGAAAACTGCAGCCAATCTGAGCACTTTTCAAATCATTTAGAATCCCTTCAGCAAAGGCTCCAACGATCCTGTGAGCAGTGAGTGAGAATCAGCTGTGCCTACTTAGTTGGGAACTGTGTGTGAGAGAAAACTGCAGCCAATCTGAGCACTTTTCAAATCATTTAGAATCCCTTCAGCAAAGGCTCCAACGATCCTGTGAGCAGTGAGTGAGAATCAGCTGTGCCTACTTAGTTGGGAACTGTGTGTGAGAGAAAACTGCAGCCAATCTGAGCACTTTTCAAATCATTTAAAATCCCTTCAGCAATGGCGCGCCCGTGCCTTGCGGGCCCGCGCCTGAGGGCCTCGCAAGAGGGCCCTTTGGCGTGGCCCTTAGGCGGTGGACCGTGCGAGACCCACTATCTGCTGCTATATGCTCATTCTGTTCAGCGATATGCTGTTTGTAGTTAATGTAAGGTAATGTAATGTAAGTTATGTACTGTGTTCCCTGTTTGTACTCCTAGTGTTTTGTTGTGATGTAATGATAATGCAATGTATGTTTCCCTCACCTTTGTTTAACTTTGTGCTGTATTAACCGCTTTGATTGAAGGAAAAGGCGGGATACAAAACATGTTAAATAAATAAATAAATAAATAAATATCCTTTTTAGATGTGATGGAAGAAATGGGTTTTAAGCAAACAATTAATCAACCAACGCACACCAAAGGTAATATTCTCGACTTAATATTCATTCCAACCCATTACACAACTACACCCCAATATGTTCCACCGGTTACAACTCAAGTCCCCTGGTCTGACCACTTCTTAATACGGTTCGCACTCTGTCTCCCACATTCCACTAAATTACCTACTGACAATCCACACCAAGGTCAGAGGTTCCGTACATTCAACAAGGAGGAGTTTCTTGAATCAGTACTCACTAGGTTAGACCCTTACACCACTAATCTGGATGAAGCAATATCTAGCTGGAACTCTATTATTGGGTCCGCTTCAGAACCATTTCCATCAGGGAAATGCCACAAACGCAGAACAAACGAAAAATGGTACACTACTGAACTCTCAACCCTAAGAAAAAATCTTAGAAAGATAGAAACCACCTGGAGAAGGAAAAAAACTCAAGAATTCAGAATACAATATTTTTCACTACTCAAAGATTACAAAGATGCAATTAATAATGCTAAAAAACAACATCATTCTAAAGCATTGTCAAAAGCCTTCAATCGTCCTAGGTAACTATTTGAGATTGTCAAATCTCTGACCAAATCCACAACTAATAATACCCACAAGATCTCTATTAACCCCCAAACCCTTGCTGAGCATTTTGCAAATAAACTCAAACAAAATAACCATTTCACACCACCCATTCTACCTCTTATAGATAACAACCACCATGAATGGAAATCCTTCCATCCTATTACCAACAAAATCCTACTCCAGACAATCTCCAACCTAAATACAACAACTTCTCTACTGGATCCCTGCCCAGTGACATGGATAAAGGCAACAAAAGCAGAACTTGCCTTGGACTTACTTAACATAGTGAATCTATCACTTTAACAAGGATGCATAACAGACGTCCTCAAAAGATCTTCAATTCGACCACTGCTAAAAAACAAAGCACTAGATGGCAATGACCCAACGTCATATCGCCCCATTGCAAGTATTCCATTCCTTGCTAAGATTATAGAGAAGGTTGTACAAATCCAATTGCAAGACTATATAGACTCTTCAGCACCATTAGACGAACACCAATACGGATTTCGCCCACACCATGGTGTTGAAACTCTCCTTTTAGCTCTCTTCGACACAATCTATCGATAATTCCAAGCGAGCTTTCATTCTCATTTTCCTCGATATTTCCTCAGCATTTGACAATGTAAACCATGCCACACTCATCTCCAGGCTATCTCAAATAGGCATTAAGGATAAAACCCATGATTGGTTTAAATCCTATTTCACTAACCGGACCCAATATGTGCAAATAGATCAAGATGCATCATCACCATTTCCACAAGAGCAGGGCATCCCACAAGGCTCTGCCCTTTCTGCACTGTTGTTTAATCTAGACCTCCAACCCATCTGTTCCATATTTAAATGCTTCAAAATAAATTACCACATCTATGCGGATGACATTATGTTATACTCACCATTTGATGTGTCCAACCCTGATTATAACAACATATGTTGTTGCCTAGCTGAAGCGGAAATGTGGCTAAATTCCATGAACATGAATATTAATTTAAAAAAAACAGAAGTTCTATTTGTAACAAGAAACATGAATTTCACTCCACCGTCAGAAATCAACATTGAAAAAACCACTCTTCCTGTTAAAGATGAGGTCAAATACTTGGGAGTCACACTGGATAGGACCCTCAGCCTTGCTAAACACATAAAACAAACTGTTAAAGCAATATACTTCAAGATACGGACAATCCAACAACTAAGACCATTAATTGATAACTCTGACTTCAGATCTGTGGCCCAAATACTGATAACACCCCATTTAGACTACTGTAATGGTATTCTTCAGGGAACCTCCAAGAAAAATCTACACACGTTTCAATTAGCCCAAAATGTCACAGCGAGGATCATCTATAAAGCGAAAATAACAGACCATATATCTCCTATTCTTTACGCTCTCCACTGGCTACCTGTCTCATACAGAATCATCTACAAATCCTTAGTTACTACATTCAAGATCCTTAACAATCTAGCACCGTTTTTCCTATCATCGCTCATCAACATCCCTCATGAAAACAGGTCAAGAAGAAGAATGAACCTACACATGATCCAAGTCCCGGATTCCATTAGAAAGACTAATCAGAAGACAAGTAACACAGCTTTTTCATTCTTCGCTCCTACTTTATGGAACAACCTCCCCATCGAAATTAGACAAATCAAAGACCTTCTATCATTTAGAAAAGAACTAAAAACCCATCTTTTTACTATGCATTACCATAATCTTCAGCTTGATAATGTTCAGAATTCACAGAAAAGCAATGAGCAACTTGATAATGTTCAGAATTCACAGAAAAGCAATGAACAACAATCATACTCTGACCCTACCTAGACAATGATCACAACCACGCCTCACATAATCATTCCATCTCACAGATCACCTTACTCTTGAATACAATAGTATTTTCATTTATGTAAATAATCACCTTTTTTAAGGTTTAATTTAATTTGTTATTTGAAGCATTACCAAATGTTGCATCCAGTTTCATTGTTTTTTTCTCATTAGTTTCGCAATGTTTTTGAGTTTTAATGTTAATTCTGTTCTAAAATTGTTCTCTGTAAAATAACAGCCTCCCTATTATTAACATTTTTGTTTCCTGTAAACCGCCACTGATCTCTGGAAGTGGCGGTATAGAAAAGATGTATAAATAAATAAATAAATATTGAGTGGATATGTGCATGGTAGGGGATATGACACTGGGGCAGGGAGACTCTGCAATATGATAACAGCCCATGTAAGAGGAAAAATGACCACCCTGCCCCCTCACCTGCCAATTGATGACCATAATCTATTCGTGAACCGGTGAGCCCTCCATAAGTAAGTACTCTGTTAGTCACAACCATATAAGCCACATGTGAATCTAAATTAGCTATAGTAGTCTGCAAAATATGAGATTATTCCATGACTGTCCCACAAGCATACACCAGGAAATAGGTATGTTGGTGATTCTGCTAGGACACCCATGGTCTAGAATGTGTGTGTTTATTTTATTTATTTATTTATTTAGCTGTATTTATATTCTGATTTTCACCGGGTCAAAGCGGTCAATTGGGGGATACATTTAACATGAGGGGATATGACACACATATGTTAATACTTACAGGGAACATGGACAATGGAGGGTTAAGTGGCTTGCCCAAGACCACAAGGAGTGCCTATAGGACTAGAAATCCCAGTCCCTCCGGCCTGAGATTGCTGTCCCCAGGTGGGACTTGAACCCCCGGCCCTCCGGCCTGAAGTATCTTGTCCTAACCACTAGACCACTCCTCCCTACGTTCATGTATCATGGCCTGCCCCTTTGACTGGACAGATGTCACATGTAAGACATGAATGTCAATTGAACCAGCAGCACTGCAAGGTAGCACAACATACAAACTTAACAAGATGTCCCTCTCCCACACCTGCCGAACATACCTTGTCAGACAAGTATGGCACAGAGCCTGCAGAGATCTAAGCAGACATGGGCATGCCTGGCATGCATCCTGATAATGACCACATATATACGCGTGGGTTGATGAGCCTGCATGGCCAAATGCATGGCCAGATTGTGTATGAGAAAAGAGGCACAGGTTCAAGACCAGTCTGTGAACCAGGACTAGTATGTCCTGGTATGTTAAATTTTTCCTACATTTCCAGAACTGTATCTGCAAGTGCAACCTTCAACATTTTGTCCATGAGTCCACATACTCAGCTGTGACATTGAGAAGCTGTAACACCCACGGCTGAATGGCAGAGCATATTAAAAGCACCAGCACACAGAGCAGGCATTGACAATGGTGAAACATCAAAGGAGGCCTAAGGAGCAGGTAAGAATGCCAACCTGAAGCACTTTTGGACAGTGGGGTCATGTGTGTATGTGTGTGTATGTGTGTGTGAGGAGTGTGAGTTGCAGCAATGCACTGTAAATGCATGTGGTGCCCAGGCTCTATGGCTGTGCATACAGCATGCTGCATGTCAGATATACAGCAACTCCACATACTGCGTGAGAGACCATTTACAAGCAGAAAGTTAGTTTTCAGTAAGTAGTTGCAACCTGTGGCTGTGATGCTTTAATGTATTCCTAGTTGAATCATCGTCAAGGCTCATCCCCACAGCATTCCCCTACACTTACCTCCCAACATGACACTGTTGTGCAGCTTCCAAATTGCCTGCTGATTTGACTGGAGTGAGCAGGAGGGACACATGTGTGTGAGTTGCAGCTCTCACCTCTGAATTAACCTCCATGCCTCAGGACACATCCATTTGCACAGGTGAGAGGCCTGATTAATGCCAACTACCATAACAGCTGTATCCGTGGCAACACTGTCAGCCCACTTAGAACAGCTGCAGTCTATATTTTATTTATTTTATTTAACTGTATTTATATCCTGCCTTTCTCCGGGTCAAAGCGGTGCAACATTGAGAGGGGGGGGTGGACAATAATCAACTTCTGGGGGTGGGAGCTATCACCAGGTGTCCAACATTAATGATTTTAACAAATAATTGGGACATAGACATAGACGTTGTGTTACAGTCTATGTCTGTAGGCTGAAGTAGAGGGCTAGCCTCTTTGAATGATCAATTCATGTGCTTAGTTGGTGATACTGGAAGGTTTCTGCGGTTTACCTGCATACACATTGCTCTTGTCCCATGATGCAGAGTACAATCTGGGGGACTCTTTGCTCCATTCAGTGTATGCACATACAGGCAGATCTGTATCAGGCAAATTTGCACACAATAAACACCATCTCAACACTGACTACTGATCATCGGCCAAAGCATTCAGCAGTACATTACCTATTACCCCAAATGAGAGTCCAAATGCATCTGTGTGACTGACTGGGACAGTGGGACACTGACCCCTGAATGGTACTTGTACAATTCCAGCTGCCAAAATGTGGTGCAGGATGTCATATTGGTCTCTGTATCACCTGCCACCATATGGGAAGACAGTACCTGGAGGTGAATGTTGGAGTAGAGGTAGGGGGTGGGGGGAACAGTACCATACATATTTTCAATGTGCTCTTCATAGGTGGCATTGCTGACCATTGAAGTACAACCTGTTAGTGTAGCAGGGTTTAAAAAGGTTTGGACAAATTCCTGGAGGGAATGTCCATAAACCATTATTACAGAGGACCCAAGAAATCCACATTCTTATACATTTGCATGTGTTATGATACGTAGCACATTTGTTCTGCAAAAATGCACATTACAATCATGCCCATTTGACAGCATGACTTTATTGGCTCTGCTGTTGCCCATTGCAAAGGGTTAGACATGTTCACCCTGCAGATGTATGACACATGAGTTGTACATGATTGGAATATTCCATCATAACTGTGACTGAACATGTTTGGCTTCATCACATATATGCAGTACATGCGGAAACATCCCACTCCTGGGATGGCCACCTGCAGGGATCATCTTACATCCTTACTTGCTCCATCTGGCCAATATGAGAGATGCTTGTCCAGTTACTATATGCACATGTGTCAGGAAGATTGTGTGATGGTTAAAAAAGCTGAGACAGTTGTCATACCCAAATAGCTAGTATTGGAACTTCCTTGTGGCACAGCTACTATTGTTTCATAAACACTACAACTGTATTTGTGCAATCATTCAGGTACGTCGGGGCAACAAGGCCATACTGCACTCTCATCTACCGCCATACATCCTTCAGTCCATCCATCAGCATATGCTCATTTTGTACAGTCATGTATTCTCCTGCCAGCTGCTACATATGGCCCACACAGGAACATTTTAGTATTACTCACACTCTCCTGTAAATGATCTACATGTCACCATTCCTGCTTGTTCATCCTTTTGTTGCCCACTTCATGCTAATGCTGGCTCCACCGGGGGATACTTCTTCCTAATCCTATTCCACACACTGACATTACAGCAGATTATGGGGGCACCCCTCATTGATACAGTACAGATGCCTCCCACATGCTCATCCCTAACACATAGGATACAAATGGATCTAACATGTCCATCAGCTCTTACCTTTCCTTCCATCCATCACCTAAAATGTGACTTTGACAAGGACTCTCTTATCCTGCATTAAGGCGACTGCCATTTTTGAGCGTTAAGGTGCATGCTCAGCACCTTATCACCCAATATCTTGTTAGTGCCTAAAATGGAGCAAAGCTCTCTTACCGCAGGCATGCCTACTCCCCGCTCCGGCCTTTATCGCATGATAACACACTTACCGCTGCTGTTAACGCTCGCTAACCAGTGCACCCTTAATGCTCTTTAGTAAACCTACTCCTATGTGTATGCTTATTTGCTTCATCAATGCTTTGCCCAAGCTCTGCCCTTGTGCACTCCACCATCATGGGAATGTGTGCACTTTTACAGCAGCTAGCATTTTATAGGAAGCCATTCATGCACATATACAGCCACCTATGCATGTAAATCACTAAAATGCCACCAAAGTAGGGATATATTTTACTGCTTAATGTATGAACCTCTTTATAAAATTACTTCAAACTGTCTACAGGACAGAAGGGAGGTTAAGTACATAAGAACTGATGTATAGGGCTAGACCAAAGATCCATCAAGCCCATTATCCTGTTTCCAACAGTGGTCAATCTAGGTCACAAGTACATGACAAATCCAAAAAGTAGCTAGTTTCATGCTACTTATCCCCAGAGATAAGCAGTAATTTTCTCTTAGATTACATTAATAACTGTTTACGGACTCTTTCTCCAAACCCCAACTATACTACCTGCTTCTACCACATGCACCTGCAATGAGTTCTGAAGACTAAGGGGTATGTTTACTAAACCGCGATAAACTCACTGGTGGTAAGGGCAGAACTAAGGTTCCCGAAGCCATATAAGGTTATGGGTGGATGGGGCGGTAAAGGGAGCTATGGGCCATGTAACGCACAGAACAGGGTGCCCTGACCATTTAACTTGCAGTATGACACATCTCACGTTAAGTTGACAAGCTTTAAGGTGCCCAAGAGGGTTAAGGCGCTTCAACCTAAGGTGCCTAAGGTGCCCTGAGGGGTTAAGGTGCATGAAGCTAAAGCTCCCTGAGGGGTTAAGGCACATGAAGTTAAGGCTCCCTGAGGGTTTTAAGGTGCCTGAAGTTAAGGCACCTTGAGGGGTTAAGACGCATGAAGTTAAGGTGTCCTAAGGGGTTTAGGCACCTGAGCATAAGATGGCCAAGTGTTTTAAGGTGTTTCAAGTTGACAAGTATGCTGTAACCCTAATGCTGGATAGTGCACCATGGAAAATTAATGTAAAGGTGATGGAAGGAAGGACAGGTGGGAGCTGATGGACCTGCCATATTGGTGGGCACCCTTTGTGCTGGCCATTTAGGTGGATGAGCATGTGGGAGGCAGCTGTACTGATGCACAGGGTGGTGCCAATGTAAAATTCTGCAATGTCAGTGTGTGGTATAGGATAGAGAAGACATGTCCTCCAGCCGAGCCAGAAGTGGCAGGATGTTTGCAGCCACAGGAGCACAGAGCAGGAGTGGTGATGTGAAGATCAGGCACAGGAGAGCCCTGATTATTACAGTTATGAAAATGATCTGAGTAGCACACATTCACAAAAAGAGAAAGCAGGAATCAAACCCCTGCTTCCTGCCTACGAGGATATTGCACTAACCAGTATGCTATACCTCTTGAGCCTGCAGTACCTGGCATTGAAGAGCCTGCAGGTCTCTTTCTAAATTGTCTGCTATGTGTGCTGGTATAGGTTAACCCCTCCAGTACCCATGATGCACTCTATACACAGAACAGCAGTCTGCAGCTGGTCACCAAACAGAGAATGGACAGATACATCACATCAGCTCAGTACAGTGCACTGACAGTGTGTACTGCAACCACATAACTGCTACAAACTGTGCTACTGAGCAGTTTCAGCAGTCACCCTGAGGGTGAGGATGGCCGCAAAGCACCTGGACCATAGGACTTGCAGTGCTAGAGATAGTCTCTGTTGCTTATACTCCAGATCCCAATGATTGCTAGTGTGTGGCAGCTATTGTCTGCAGCATGCTCAGCTAGTCACCTTGCTACACCAGTTTTATCTAGTCCTGTGATCTGCTTCCTAGTGCAGAGTGATCCTCCTAAAACAGTGCATGTTAATGCCCCATGTTAAACAGTGTGATGCTGCAGACCCTCTGAGAAGAGAAGAAAATGTTTTAAACGCAGGAAAAGTCAAACACAAGCTGCAATATTACGAGGAACCTGATAGGGGGAGCAAGAGGGACCTCCGAGGAACTGAGGAACCACACCTCCTAGGTCATGAGGTAATGCCAGCCAGTTTCCAATCAAGGAAGAGAGGAGTACCTCTTAAAGGGAGTCTGGAAGACTGGAGGGCAGAACAGCCAGGAGGAGAACAGCCAGGAGGAGAACGGCCAGAACCGGCAGAAAGGCCAGGGGAACCAGAAGAACCAGCAGGATGGGCTGGACATCCGAATGAATGGGCAAGATATCCAGAAGAAGCAGTAACCCCTGGACAAGGGTTTCGCAGGAGGCAGCAGCAGCCACAGTGGCTTGAGGAAAGAAGCAACCGTGGAGAAGGTGGGATAGCTCCATCCAGAGTGAGTGCTTTTCGTCCAGAGAAACAAAGGCGTGGCTGTGACTGCGGTCTAAAGCCAACAGAAGGACGGTTGGAGAACTTAAGGCCTCTTGCTCAGTCCAGGCCGGATCCCAGCCGGAGCAGGCCTCAAACCTCACCGGGAGTAGACAAGCCAAGGAGAAAAGGTAACCCATGTTTAACTGAAAGCAGGTTGCAGACTGCTGGTGTATGGGGAGGACAGGGAGCAGAGGAATACTGTCCTTCTGAAACTGCCTATGAGATAAAGTGCAAGAAACACGTACCGAATGAGAGACTTGTTAATGACAAAGCTTTGCATGAGGCTAAGGAAAAACACTTGCAAAAGAAAGACAGTTCCCAGTATATGAGGGCGCAGGACCGACGCCCTACATTCAGCCCTGAGCATTGGGAGGTTGTACAGAGGATATATAAAAAGCCTGATTACAATTTGCCAGCAAGTACTGACTTGGTTTCAGAGGCTTCAGAAGGGGAACCGATGCAGGTGGAATTTGCTTCAGATACCGAGATGGACTGTAGTTATTGTAAGACAGGAAGCCTGGGATCCTTGCTTAGCACATAAGCTCTATCTTGGGGAATAGAGATTGTTTGTTTGTTTTGATACACCATTTATTGTGAAGATAACAGCTTTGCTTTAACGTCATGTTTTACTTTTTCTTTAACCTGAAGTAAGGAATTTGTGTTGATGTTTTTGTCCAAGCATATGAACTTTTTTGCAAGAAAGGGAAATAAATGCCTTTGTTTCCCTCCACTCGGACCTTTGTATTCTGTGGGATTTTGGTAACAAAGAAAGCTACCAGGGCTGCAAGTCCCTGGGCCCTGTAAGACATTAGCCAAACCCAACCTCATATGTTTTTATGTCCAACCTATCTCAGTCCATTACGCTGCCAAGGTAGGCCCTGTGACAACAGCTAATGTCACCTATAGTGGGGTGTCTAGGTTTCCAGGTGGTTGTCGCTAGAGTCCTGCTGGGCTTATCATTAGCATAGGGAGATGGGCAGGAATATCTTCTCTCTCAAACACCTAAGTCTAGCAATCAATGTCAGACTGCATTACTGGTTTTGCTGCCCATTGCTGGGTTTTTCAGTCATGCGCATGCCACCTGCAGACAGTCTGCTGGTCAGGACACATTGCATGTGCATGTGCATGTGCACTGAACAACCATGTGCACCCAGCAGTGGGTTTAAGCGATCAGACTCCCAGGAGAGGAGGTGCACCCACATCGCTAAAAACAGACACTGTAAAGCACTATGTGGATACATAGCCATGCCATGGTCACTGCTCGGTCACGTTGAGAGTGCCCTCTCAGCAGGACATGCTGTGGCCACCCAGGCCATGCCCGTGGCAAATGGGCACTACAGTGTCTCAGCCATTGACCTTACCACGGATGCAGACCCATCCAGGCCAATCCACCCTGTTTCAGGCCATACCCACAATTCTTGGCTCCTCCTCATGTATATTTGCAGATTAACACTGGAAACATTTGAGGCACTGCGAGGCTCAGTGAGGTGGAGAAAGTCACAAAACAATGGATAGACATACACACACACACACACACACACTCATATTGCAATGCTGTGCAAAAATGGGGATAGCTGGCATTCCTGCCTGCCACCTTGTTCCCGATATCAGCTCAAGTATTGTTAATGTATGCTCCTTGTGCAGGAGCTAGTAGCAGGCTCTGATATTACCACCTGCTCAGTGTGCCTGTGCTGTCAGCCTGACTCTCCATCCAGCTGTATGGCTAATGGGTGTTTGTGCCCTTGCTGGCCGATTCATTGTGGGTTGCATATGTTGGTGTTGTACCTGCATTGTGAGCTAAGGTTTAGCCACAGGAACATGCAATGCAGACCTAACCTTGTGACCCTCTACTCATATACACACCAACTGTATGCACGGAGTCACAGTGCTACCATATGGTTACAATACTCCCTGGAGCTGACATACTTCACATCAGACAGACTTTGACATATGTTTCATTGTGCACTGTGCACAGGACTAGGGCATGGCTTTGGTCTGCCGCAGGCGGGTGAGGCTGCCCCCTCCGCCAACACCCCATACCATGCTGACATGCCCGTGTGCTGTCCGTGTTGGTTGTGTGTAGTTCCAGCCCATCCAACATGCGGGTTAGCAGGTGCCTAAGGCACAAGGTCCAGATTGGGGGGGGGGGGCAGAGGTATACATGGATGGCCACACATGCCCCCACCACCTGCCAATGTTATGCCTTTTCAACCTTTGGAAGAAATGACTGAGGGGTGTTATTTTAGAGGTATTTTCTGTAGTAGGACTAAGGGACATGCAATGCGGCTACAGAATGTAGTAGGACTAGGGGACATGCAATGTGGCTACAGTGTAAGCCATTGAGGACTACTAGGAGTGAATGTGTTCTCAGTCAACACATATTCAAACTCTGGAATTCATTTCTGGAGGATGTCGTAAAGGCTGTTAGTGTAGTTGGGTTTCAGAAATGTTTGTAAAACCAGGAGAAGAATGAGGTATCCGCAGAAACAGGTGAGAAAAACCAGGAGTGGAACCCAAACACCAGGCCTACACGTCGGTGTAATAATGCAAACAAAGTTTATTGGAAGACCCAACTAAAAGGTTTCGGCCGGAGGCCTTCTTCAGGGGTCACAAGGTATAGCGGCAACGAGTGAACAAGCAAATTGCTCTTCTCAATATAATAAATTATACGGGAATAAAAGAAAACATGGTTAAAATCACGAATAGTATATTGAAAGGGCGACGTTTCAATATACTGTTCGTGATTTTAACCATGTTTTCTTTTATTCCCGTATAATTTATTATATTGAGAAGAGCAATTTGCTTTTTCACTCGTTGCCGCTATACCTTGTGACCCCTGAAGAAGGCCTCCGGCCAAAACTTTTTAGTTGGGTCTTCCAATAAACTTTGTTTGCATTATTACACCGACGTGTAAACCTGGTCTTTGGGTTCCGCTCCTGGTTCCTTTCAGAAATGTTTGGACAGATTTCTGGGGAACGGTTCATAAACCATTACTAATGAGGGACCCATAATATCCCCTGCTTGCCCAATACACGCACTATGAATCCTGTGTGTATTTAGTGGAAACTTCTAAGTACCTGTGACCTAGATTGGTCACTGTTGGACACAAAATACTGGGCAAGATGAACATTGGTCTGACACAGTCTGGCATATATGCTGTCTTATGTTCTTATGTGGCACCTAGGCAACTGCCTGGTCCGCCCTGTGCACCAGTAGCCCCCACTGCATGACCCACATACACCCTCCTTTGCCCCATTTGCACCATCAACATAGTGCCCTTCCATACGAGGCGCACTATGCTCTTCCTGCTAATGGAGCACTACTATCATTGTCTTGGGCTCACCTGTCTATGCAATACATTGCAGACGTTCAAATAGGCTCTCTCCCTTCAAAATGCACATTTACCAACAGGTTTTGATAAGCGTTAAGTTTCCTGACATTAAGGTGCCGGCATTAAGGGAGCGGGCCTTGTTCCCACCCACTCCCCGCCCATTGACCCCTACTCTCCGCACATAGGGAGCTTTATGCCACCGGTACCGTTAACGTACACTAAGTGACATTTAGGATGCGCTAAGGGTGCAAGCGTGCCATTAGCACACGTTAACGGCACACTTGCTTCTTTACCGCCATTTAGTAAATATCCCCCTAATTGAACGTTGAGAGAAAAAATGCTTTGTCCGATTTGTTTTAAATATACTACTTTGTAGCTTTATGACATGTCTCCAAGTCCTTGTCGTTTTTGAAAGAGTAAACAATAGATTTGTGGCTATCCACTCCAGTCCACTCAGAAATTTACAGACCTCTATCATGTCTCCCCTCATGGGATCTAGTCTCTCAAGATCCTCCTGTTCATGGAGTCCTGTGGCAAATAACGTAATTTGCCAAGCGCTGGTCTCCACCGCAATCAACCCACCACAACCACACTCAAATGAGAACTAAATTTAGACAGTTTGTATGTCTGTATGTCTGATCCATTTCCTGCTAAATGTATCCCTACAATCTGTGTTAACTACTTTGATTGAAGGATAAGGTGGTATACAAAACTAGCTAAATAAATAAATTAATGCTTTTTCTATTATTCTACAATGCAACAACACAGGTCAATGTCAGTTATGAAAATAAGAAAGCATGCAGTGCTATGCAACAGTTGTTTTGTGAGAGCATGCTATCTCTTACTGCATGCTGCTTCTTGTGCCTACATAAGTCTCATAATGCATAATCCTCTCAGGCATGTTCTTTTCCCTTTCTTTAGCTCAACATGCTGCTGGCATAGCAAACCAATTCCAACCCAGTTATTGATTTCCACTTTTTACACACATCCATCTTTGTAAAACTCACTTTCTGTTTGTTCTCTAGATTTTTTCCAGCTGGCAATAACTTAAATATATGAGTAGAAACAATTGTTCACTTACCAAAACACAGAAAACCAAGGATGGCAGTGGTGCAAAAATCCATTTTTGACATTAAAACTGAGCAATGCACAGAAAGATCTAGAATAGTGTGAAACTAAAAATTGAAAGGATCTTTTCTCTAACCAGTTATTTTACATGTTTTCAATATTTATATGCTGTCATTCTTTGAAGAAACAAAATGGCTAACCGATTATATAGTAACTATACTTACAATTAATCATAATGGTCAAGTATATTAACCAACAAAATTAGAATCCAGCAACCAATAGAATAAAAATATATTTAGCATTTTTCTTGGGAAATTTAATATCATGTCCCTAAACTCCTGACCAAACTTATGGGGTATGTTTACTAAGGACCGTTAAGCTTGCAACATTTCAGTGAGCACATACGGCAGCGTTAAGGGCCCCTTTGTGTGATAAAAGCTAGGGCAGGGAGTGGGAGTTCCAGTGGTAAGGGCTCTAGTGGCCAGTTAGCGGGCATTAAGTGGACAGCAGGTGTTAAGAGTGCCAAGCATGCAGATTAACGTGCATTAAAGATGGTTGCCTTAATGCAAGATAAGTGAGCCTATGGAGAAATCAGAAGTGAGGTGCTGGATGGGAACAAAGGGAATTGGTGATAGACATACATGTCAGACAGTAAGGGATATGTTTACTAAACCACAGTAAAGGCAGCGGTGGTAAGGGCAGCGTTAAGATGCCTGAAGCCATATAAGGCAGTGGTAAGGGCAGCGTTAAGGTGCCTGAAGCCATATAAGGCAGTGGGCGGGTAGGAGGCATGCCAGCATTAGGGCGCCTTGGGTCATTTAATGTGAGTTAACAGGACCAAGTGCGGTAAGGTGGCAAGACGTCCTAAGGAGAGATAAGGTGCCTCAGGATGTGATAAGGTGCCTTAACAGGAGATAAGGAGCCTTAAGGCGCCTTAAGATATGCTAAGGTATCTTAACAGGAGACAAGGCACCTCAAGGCACCTTAAGATGTGGTAAGGTGCCCTAACAGGAGATAACTATACAGTAATTGTTGGTCTGTTCTTGAAGTGATAACATATAGGGGCTTGTCTACAAAGCCGCGGTAGCGGTTCGCGATCGTTATCGGAGCCGCGGCCCCATTGAAATCAATGGGGCTGCGGCTCCGATAACGATCGCAAACCGCTACCGTGGCTTTGTAAACAAGCCCCATAGTCACTAAAAGCAAAAGCAATCACTCCATTATAACCTCAGACAACATGACGTTAATTTTCAACCTGTGGAAATCTGCTTTTACCAATGGTGTATGTTTCCGTGCTATTTAGGTCTCAGACTCCTTGGCACTGTAACATCTTTTGTTGAAATGTCCAGTATAGTGCCTATTAGCATCAATGACCTATAAGCACTATTTTCACCAATATAAATAAGATACCACAAGTGAAATTCTCATATAATAAAAAAAAATTTCAAACGCTGCTGTGAAAGTCTCATATAATAACAATTTTTTCAAATGCTGCTTAGCTTAGCTTTTTCCTGCTCCCCAACGCCAGCTCTCGGCGCCCCTTCCTGCGTTTCACTCTGAACAAGTTTCTTCAGGGGGTTTAAAAGCTGAAAAATAAATACAAAAAAGTGTCCACCACCATTTCATTCACGTCGCTGTCTTCAATATTTCGTAAAACTTAGGTTTAAAATCCACATACCAGTACAAAATTTCTGATTTGTGCTGCCGACGCCGTCCTCACAGAATTTAATGAACACCGCCTATAATGTCTGCTGTGTTTGCCGGTATAGGGTAGCCCCACCAGTACCCATGATGCAGTGCACATGCAGAACAGCAGTCTACAGTTGATCACTAAATTTATTTATTTATTTATTTACATTCTCTTATATACCGCGCTATTCTGCATCAGTGTGGTTTACATTGAACAAACTGAAATTACATTGAACAGGGTATTATAACTTGGAGATAACTAATTTACAGGGAGCATGGGCTATGGAGAATGCACGTATCCATCATCTCAGCTCAGTAAGAGGAACTGACAGTGTGTGATACAAGCACAGAGCAGCTACAAACTGTGCTTCTGAGCAGTTTCTCTGGTCACCCTGAGGGTGAGGATGAGCGCCCAGCACCAGGTCCCCTGTATCACTAGATCCCCATCACTGCTAGTGTGTAGTAGGTACTGTTTTTAGTGTACTTATGCCAGTCACTTTGTGTCATGCTGTATGTGTTAGTCACATCTGGCAGTGTTGGACCCTAACCCACCTAGACCAGTGCATTGTGATACCCAGTGTTGCAATGCTGATGCCATGGCTGCCAACTACCAGGGGGAAAAGGGCCTCTAGAGGTGCATGGGATTGCTACTATGGTCCTGCTGGCCCTACCAATAAAACTGGGAGTAGGCCTAGAACACCTCACTTCCCAACCACCTGGATCTAACATTAACCCACAGCAAGTACCTGCTGCTTACCACTGGGTGTCCTAGCCATGCACATACCAACTATAGACAGTCCACTAGCCACTATGTACTACATATGAACAGAGCAGCCATGTGCTCCCATGCTTGGGATATACAACATGGATACCCCACAGTTGGTTCAGAGATCAGGTATCCAGACAGAAAGCACGCCTATGTCACTAGAACCAGACAGTGTATAGCACTATGTGGATACATAGCTGTGCAATGGTCACTGCATGGTCAGAGTGAGAGTGCCCTCCCAGCATGACATGATGTGGCCACTCACTCCATGCAGGTGGCAGTCAGGCACTATAATGTCCTAGACATTGTCCTAACCCTGATTCAGACACATCCTGGCCAATCTGCCCTGTTTTGGCCATACTCACAATACTTTGCTCCTCATCATTAACATTTGCAGGCTAACTCTGGAAATGGCTTAGGCACTGTGAGGTTCAGTGAGGAGTAGAAAGCCACAAAACAATGGATAGACACACACACACACGTACTTGTATCGACACACTATGCAAAATGGGGATGGTTGGAATTCCTGCCGGCCACTCTGGTCCCAATTATTGTTAAGGTGTACTCATTGTGCAGGGGCTAGTAATGCGCTCTAATGTTAATGGCCACTCAGTGTACTGGTGCTGTCAGCCTGACTCGCCAACCAGCTGAGGATAGTGGAGCTTGTCTGTGTGGGTATTTGTACCCTTGTTTGCGGATTCATTCGGGGTTGTACATATTGGTGTTGTACTTGCACTGTGGAATAAGATGTAGCCATATGGACATGCACTGCATCAGTCACAGCCAGGACTTGAACCTGTGGCCCCCCTATTACCATACATACACCAACTGTATGTAGTGTGCCACAGTGTTGCAACAGCCCCTAGAGCTGATATGCTTCCCATCATGCGGACCTTGACACATGTTTCACTGCGTATGATACACTGGATCATGGCATGGCTTTGGTCTGCTGCAGGTGGGTACTGCTGCCCCCTCTGCCAACACCCCCATGCCATGCTGACATGCCCATGTGTTGTCAGTGTTGGTGGTGTGCAGCCCCAGGCCAGCCAACATGGGGGTAAGCGGGTGCCTAGTGCACATGGTCCAGTGGGGGGGGGGGGGCGGAGGCATACATGCACGGTCACTCATCCCCTCCACAACCATCTGCCTCTCCAAGGACCCCATCACTGCCTGCCAACATTATGTCTCTTCAACCTGGGAAAGAGTCAGCTTAGGGGTGTTATGTTAGAGGACTAGAAAATATTGCCTGGAGTGGAACGGGTACATATAGGTCGATTGTTTATGCCATAAGAATGTAAAAAGACTAGGAGACATGCAATGCGGCTACAGTGTAACCCATTTAGGAGTACTAGGTGAAGATATTTTTTCAGTCAGCGCGTTGTCAAACCCTGCAGTTCATTACCAGAGGATGTAATGAAGGCTGTTAGTGTTACTGGGTTTAAAATAACGTTTGGACAGGTTCCTGGGGAGGCTCCATAAACCATTGTTAAAGAGGACCCTGAATATGCACTGCTTGCCCTACTACAAGCATTATGGATCCTATGTGTCTTTGGGGAAACTTCTAGGTACCTGTGACCTTGATTGGCCACTGTTGGACACAGGATACTGGGCATGATGGACCTTGGTCTGACACAGTCTGGCATATTTTTAGGTCCTATGGAATTATGTGCTACCTAGGCAACTGCTTGGTCCACCCTGTGTACCAGCAGCCCCCACTGCATGATCCACATGCACCCCCTTTGCCCCATTGCACCATCAGCATAGTGCCCTTTCATAAGTATGAAAGGGCACTATGCTGTTGCTGCCAGTGGAGCACTACTATCATTGTCTTGGTCTCACCTGTCTGTACAGCACATTGCAGACATTCAAATAGGCTCTCTCTCCTCAAAATGAACCATTACTGACAGGTTTTTAATATGTGGTAAGGTTCCTGGTGTTAAGGTGACGGCATTAAGGGAGCCATGCCTTGTTCCTGCCCACTCCCCACCCATTGACCCCTACTCTCCGTCCACAGGGCGCTTTATGCTGCCGATCCCATTAGTGTGCACTAAAGCAGCGTTAATGTGCACTAACGGCACATTAGTGGACGTTAATGGAACACTTACTCCTTTAGCGCAGTTTAGTAAACATATCCCTAAGTGGGCGGATAATGTGGGAGGCCATTGGACTGTATCATGTTTCCACCATGCCTTCT
This sequence comes from Ichthyophis bannanicus, assembly GCA_033557465.1. Taxonomy (NCBI): domain Eukaryota; kingdom Metazoa; phylum Chordata; class Amphibia; order Gymnophiona; family Ichthyophiidae; genus Ichthyophis; species Ichthyophis bannanicus. Next base: position 1,632,781,767 of record CM066032.1, on the reverse strand, counting down.
CCTCTCTACCCCACACTCCTCTGCTCCTTCTTCTCTCATCTGGTGATATTAATTCCAATACTGGCCCCTATAGATTGTTCTCTCACTCCCCTGACAGTTCCCCAATCTTATTCATATCCCTCCCCTTTCCCCCTCCTCTTTCCCCTTCTCATGTGCCTTATGGAATGTGCACTCCACTTCTAATACTTGCATTCATTCATGATATCTTTATCTCTAGTGCTCTTCGACTTCTAGCTTTAACTGAGACCTGGCTCCTCCATGATGACTCAACTTGAGTAACTTTCCTCTGTCACGGCAGCTACCAAGCCTCCCACATGCCTCATCTCACTGCCATGGTGGTGGTGTGGGTTTCTATTTTCGCCTTCCTGCCAATTTCAACCCTTCCTTCTGCCTCAGTCCCACTTCTTTCCCTCCTCTGAAGTCTATACTATCCATCTTTTTAATCCATTATCTCTCCAGATAGCTACTATTTTTTGACTCCCAGACAAGTCCACCTATATTTTCTCACTGACTTGGACTCGTGGGCTTCCTTCTTTCTCAATTCATCTTCCACCTCCCTTATTCTCGGTGATTTTAACATTCATTTTGGCAACCCCTCTGACCCTTATACTTTAAAGCTCCTTTCCCTTCCCTCTTCATTCAACCTCCAACTTTGTTCTACTGCACCCACTCACCAACATAGTCACTGCCTTAACCTTGTTTTCTTCTCTAATTTTTTACCTTCTAATTTCTGTACCTCAGTTATTACCTTATTTGATGATCACTTGCTCAGTTTCACTCTTCATCACTCCCCTCCTCAATTTTATACAGTTTCCTTCAGCGTTTTTAGAAATCTTCATGCTGTCAACCCATTGGTTCTCTCCACTATTGTCTCACTTCCTCTTTCTTCCACTGTCTTATCTAAGTCTGTTAATGAGTCTGCAATTTCCTATAACTTTGTACTCTCCTCTGCTCTAGCTGCTCTTGCTCTGCCCATGTCATATCCTCTAAGATGCACTATACCTCAGCCCTGACTATCTTCAGCTACCCATTATTTGTGTTCCTGTGCTGGCTCAGCTGAGTGCATTTGTCTCAAATCTCACACCTTTGCTGACTTTCTTCACTTCAAATAAATGCTTGCTTCTTTCCATTCTGCCTTAGCACTTGCCAAACAAAACTACTATGTCCATCTGACTAACTCTCTTGCCTCTGACCATCGCCAACTTTTTTCAACTCTCAACTCTCTCTTCAAGGCATCTCAACCTCTGACCCCTCATTCCCTTTCTGCTGGAACTTTGACTGACTACTTCCATGACAAAATCCACAAGATTACACTCCAATTTCCTACGGGTTTTGATCCATCCCTTCTTCCCCCTCTTCACTTCCAGCTCTTCCCCTCAATCTCTGCTACCCTCTCTTCCTTCTCTAATATCTTCAAAGAGGAAACTGGTCATCTTCTCTCCTCTTCTAAACTCACTACCTACTCCTCTGATCTAATCCCCCCATCTCCTTAACTCCATCTCCTCCAGTGTCATCTCTTACATCTTTTGTATTAACAACCTATCATTCTTCTCTACAACCAAACCAACAGCCTTCAAGCATGCTTGTCAAACCTCTCCTCAAGAAATCTTCACTTGACCCTACCTGTCCTTCTAATTATCAACCTATCTCCCTCCTCTCTTTCATTTCTAAACTTCTCAAATATGCAGTTCAAAATCATTGCCTTGACTTTCTCTCCTCTCAAGCCCTTCTACTGAAATGGCTCTTACCAAAGTCTCCAGTGACCTGTTCCTGGAAAAATCCAAAGGCCTTTAGTCAATCCTCATCCTTCTTTACCTTTCTGCTGCTTTTGACACTGTTGACCACCATCTTCTCCTTGACACCTTGTCCTTACTTGGTTTGAAGAGCTCTGTGCTATCATGGTTCTCTTCTTATCTCTCTCACCACTCTTTCAGTGTTTGTTCTGGTAGACCTACCTCTACTGCTATCCAGCTTTCAGTTTCTGTACCCCAAGGGTCTGCCTTGGGCCCCTCCTTTTCTCTCTCTATACCCAGTCCCTTTGTGCACTCATCTCCTCCCATGACTTTCAATACCACTTTTATGCTGATAACTCTCAGATCTATCTCTCTATACCTGATTCTCTGGCAATCCAGGCCCGGATCTCTGACTGCCTTTCTGATATCACTGCATGGATGTCTCACCATCATTTGAAATTGAACATGGCCAAAATCCAGCTTCTTATTTTCCCCCTAAACCCACTTCCCTCCTTCCTCCTTTCTCAATCTCTGTGGATAACATTCTTCTATTCCCTATTTCCTCAGCCGGCAACTTTGGGGTCATCTTTGACTCCTCCCTCTCCTTCTGCACACATGTCCAACTGACAGCTAAAACCTGTTGTTTCTTTCTCTACAGCAACAGAAAAATGTACCCCCTCCTTTCAGTTTTTTTGTGTTTAATATTTTTATTGAGCAAAAAGAAGTAATACTTCTCTAACATAGCAAAAATCACTTCAAGATCAGCCAATACAAATACAGCATTCCTTACAGTTGAAGCCTCAATTGCAAGACAAATCCCAATACATATGCAAAATCCTAACAGCAGATAAAAGGAACAAATGAAGTGTATCACAGGAACTTGAGATCGCCTAGCAACTCCCTGCCCCCCAACAATGCAACCCCCCCTTTCCTAACCCTTTCCTTCCCCCACAACCCTCTCCATCCTTCTTCAACCCTTCTTCTTCCCTCCAGAAGATAAGAGAGAAAGAAAAAAAAGAAAATAATCGCATGGTCAGGAAGGGGAAAGGAACACCCAAACCAAATGGTGGAATGGAAGGCAAAAAAAAAGCTATCATATCAGCTCTGGAATGTGCAGAAACAGTGTGTGCTTCATGAACATGACATAACAGTTGCCACATTTACAAGTGTCCGTTTTCACCGGCCACCCTGAATGTGAGGAAGGGCACACATCACTTGGTCCCCACACCAAGCATCATAATAAATTACCTTTCCAGATTCTGGAGCAGATCTATTTCATTGCCAGTATGCTACAGGTATTGATTGCAGTATGTCATACTAACTATTGTGTGCTCTGTACAACTGCAGCTTGTTGGCATAGCATGTCCTATCTAGCCCTTGTATCATGCACATGTTGGTTAGAATCTCTTGAATAAAATCATATGTCTTGCTCTAGGGCTTGGACTGCAGTTTCCAAAGAACCTCAATTCAGAGGGAGATGCATGTGCTGACATCAACCAGAATGGCCTCTCAAAAGCATAGTTACCACCAGGTTCTAGGTAGGCCCAGAAAAGCTACTCTTCTCTCTTTCTGAGATGTTTATTCAGCTAGACCCATCACAGTCAGCCCACATATGTTGACACTGGACTGTCAGGTCTGTTAGTTACCACCCACTGCATAGCCACCATGAAAACATAGGTTTTGAGCAACTAGACTACCATAAGAAAAAACAGTGTCTATGTCACTGCAGCTTGACCCAGAGTAGCACTATAGTCACAGCTCATTATGGTCACAGCACTGGTCATAGCTCAGTCAGAATGAGAGTGGCCTCTCAGCATTAACAGATGTGTGCAGTCAGGCCATGCTTATGCCAGACCCATGTTAAGATGGCTCATCCATTTACCTAACCTCTGACTCAAGTATCTCCTGTGCAAAGTGCTCTGTTTTAGACAATACCCAGAATCCTCTGGTCTTCATTTGTGTACTTTTTTAGTTTGAACTTGAGGACAGCTAATGCAATGCAAAGAACACTGGAAAATGGCCCAGAGACAGGAGGCGAGTGCATGTTGACCCACAGTGGCCTACGTCTGTCACATACCAGAAGACTGTGTCCCCCTAAACAGCTTTGGCAGTCAGCATTGAACATAGTGCCGTGCTTGTACTCCCATATTTTGTTGTATTCTTGGCCATGAACACTGAGAAAATGGCCAGTGCAGCACATGCACTCTCCCATGCTTCATATGCAGTCCCCCCCCCCCCCATTCCAAGAGCATGTGGAAGCATAGCAGGTCGGGCATGGGGTTAGATGTTGGTACAGTTGCTGGTTACACATATGCCACCATCCCCAGCCTCTTTGTACCCTAACAATGTCCTTGTGGCTGTCACACTCCATGCCAGTTGAGAGTGGGTGAGGCTGTCATGTAGATCCTCTGATGTGGAACATGCAGAGACTGAGTAGGACCTCATAGCTTCTTTGCATCTGAACAAACCTCTGGCTGTTCAAAACATGTATGGAACTTTTCCTCCCACCTCCACCCCGACAGTCACCTCCAGACACTGTCTTCCCACATGGTGGCAGGCAATGCAGAGACCAACATGACATCTTGTGGCAAATTCCTCCTGCTGGAATTGTGAATGCACCATTCATAGATCAGTGTCCCATTGTCTCAATCAGACAATTCATGTTGTTTCTGTGAACATAAAGCAGGTTTTTGTTTTGGAGTAATACGTAATGTACTGCTGAATGCTGTGGTCAATGATCAATAGATAGTGTTGAGGTAGTGTTTATTGTGTGCAGATGTGCCTGAAATGGATATGCCTGTATGTGCATACTGTGCATGGAGCTAAGAGACCCCCAGATTGCACTTTGACTGCAACTCAGGATAAGAGCAAACTGCATACAGCTATTTTGCAGAATCTTTCCTATCTCCCCAACTAAGTGACTGAATTGGATATTCACAGAGGTCAGCCCTCCAGGTGAACCTGGTTCTCAATAGGCTGAAGCTGAGCCTGGTTCTCAATAGGCTGAAGCTGCAACAAGGGGGCTGACAGTGTTGCCATGGATACAGCTATTATGGTAGTTGTCATTAATCGGGCCTTTCACCTGGGAAGAAAGGTGTTTCCTGAGGTCTGGAAGCTCAGTCAGAAGTGAGGGTTGCTGCATACACATATGTAATGGAGCTCTCCCTTATGACACAATGTCCTCCCAGTCAAACTGGCAGGTGATATGGGAGCTGTACAGCAGTGTCATGTTGGGAGGTAAGTGAAGGGGCACAATGTGGGGATGGCGCTTGAGAATGGTGTAAATGGAAATGCATTTGAGCATATAGCTTTGGGGACAACATGTATATAGGAACAGCTTGTGAGCCAGTGACTCCCACAGGTTGCAACTACTTATTAAAAAATAGCCTGTCTGTAAATGCTGTCTCACACAGTATTTAATTATTTTATTTATTTAGCAATGCTTATATACCACTTTTCACCAGGTCAAAGCGGTGTACATTCAGGTATGGTGTATATTTTCCCTTGTCCCTAAAGGGCTCACAATCTATGTTTTGTACCTGAGACAAGACCACAAGGAACACTTATAGAACTAGAAACCTCAGTCCCTCCAGCCTGAGATTGCTGTCCTCCACACAGTATGTGGAGTTGCAGAATAGTTGACTGTTGTGATGAAGAAGCTCCATTTCCTACCTTAAAAACACAGGATTCACTGAGTTCTAGTCGTGAAGCTGACAGGCAGGCAGGCCATGTGAGCAGCAGTTGTCAGGGGCGACATAAACAAACCCAGCCACGGGGTTTGCAAATAAGCCCAGCTGAGAAACATTCCCCAATTCCTAATAGCGTGCACCTGGAAAGGGGAAGAGCTTATAGCCACTATAAGAGCTATGCAGGAAATACAGAGTTAGACCGGGTAGACCGAGGAGAACGAGAACTAGGAGAACTAGGTGAACTAGCTGAACCAGCTGACCTAGAGGAAGAAGGAGGAGTTTCAGACTCTGACCCAGGACGTGAGTCAGAGCCAGAACCAGGAAGGGTTCACCACAGAAACTACCCAGAGCACTGCAGGAGAAAGCAGCCAGTGAGGTCAGAGAACAGTTGCAAGTGTTCTGCTGATTGCAAGCTGTTTGGAGCTCAGAGGCAACGTTCCAACTGGAGTGATTGGAAGCCTAAAAACAAACAGTATGTATCTGAGAGCTGTAGCCTGGAGAATGTCTCTGATAGGAAGTTAAAGTTTACTGATAAAAGGAATACCTACAGGGTTAACGCTGAGAAGCCTCATGTGGTAAATCCTAGGTGGGGGCAGGGCAGTAACACCCAGCCAAGGGATTTGAGCACCGAGCTGAAGAGAGAGCAGTTAACAACCCCAGAGAGAGAAAGGTATTTCCCTGAAGATGTGTGCATGTCTGAGGAAGATATATTAGCAGTTCCTAAGCCTCAGAGAAAACCCCGCAGGCTTAAACCTGGTGTTAATAGGGGAGAAGAATATTCTTTTGCAAAGTCTGAAGCCAGAGCTTATAAGCGTTCCAAGGGTAGAACCTTCCAGAAGGAGTTAAACTCTAAGAACCCTGAATGGTGACTTCCCTCTCTCCAAAACACCGAGGAATACTGTAGCTGTTATTCCAGCCCTAGAGGAAGTTGTGCAGAGAGACTCTGTGACGGCACGTTACAGGGGAACTTGCAGAAGTATTGTGGCAAGGAGAACTCAGACAATTCTGAATGTATGCAGGAGCCTATGGTCATTGATACAGTCAGTGAATGTTCATTTGATATTGACCCAATGGACTGCACATTGATTTTCTCTGATAAAGTGACGTCTTTTCGCTAGTCAAAAGGCTGTATAGTGTGGAGGGAAAACACTATCAGTGAAGAGTGCTGTTTTGCACATATGAAAGCTATGTGCTGAGTTTTGCCTGTTTAACGTTTACTCTTTACTTTAAGAAGCAAGAAAAAGCTGTTATAATTTCCTTTGTGTTTTGCCAGAAAGTATGGCTTATTTGTTTTGAGTATTGTGTTATATTACCTGAAGAATCCGACCCCGGGAGGGGAAATAAATCCTTTTACCTTAAACCATTCGTGTTCACAACTACTTAATCACCATCAGATACAGATCTGCAACCCTAGGTGGCAGCCTGCCCACCTGGTGGTGACACTGTGTAGTTTTTTGTATGCACATCCATAAATCCTGGGCATCACATACATGCATGCACAGAGCATTGCTGCAGCTCAGAGTCCTCTGGACACACACATACATACAGACATTTATTTTATTTTTATTTATTTATTTATTTGCATTCTCTTATATACCGCACTATTCTGCATCAGTGCAGTTTACATTGAACAAACTGAAATTACATTGAACAGGGCATTATAACTTGGAGATAACTATTTTACAGGGAACATGGGCTATGGAGGGTTAAGTGGCTTGTCCAAGACCACAAGGAGCACCTGTGGGACTAGAAACCCCAGTCCTTCCGGCCCAAGGTTGCTGTCCTCTAGTGGGATTTGAACCCCCGACCTTCCGGCCTGAAGTACCTTGCCCCAACCACTAGGCCACTCCTCCACTCCACTCCTCCACATGACCCCACTGTCCAAAAAAGGTGTAAGTTGGCATTCTTACTTGGCCCTTAGGCCTCCTTTAATGCTTGGATGTTGTTGTCAATGCCTGCTCTGTGTGTGAACATGTCATACAAGGATCTATAGCTGGTGTTTCTGCAGCTTTTCACTGTCTGAGGGCTTAGAAAGTTGAGGACTTAGCAGAGGCAGGTGTTGTGGAGAGAAGGGAAAGTGATGTTAATTTTGTTAATGCCCCCTCTGTTTGTGGTCACTAGTAGCTCTCTCTGCCATCTAGTCAGTGTTGCTAGAGAGTATGAGAACTCATGCTGCAGAAGATGGGGATGGAAATTTACAATAACACTAACAGACCTTGAACCCATGACTCTTCTCCTTTACACATAGTAGCCATGTTTTGGGAGCCACGCAACAGTCTTTTAAGGTTGTGGATGCATTGTTCCATGTGTATATATGTGGTCATTGTCAGGATGAATGAGGGCATGAGCTGTCTGCAAAGCTCTCTGCCATACTTGTCTCACAAGGTATGTTAGGCAGGTGTGGGAGAGAGACACATCTTGTTAGGTTTGTATGTAGAACTGCATTGATATGATGCTGGTTCGTCTGACTTTCATATCTTACATATGGGATCTATCCTGCCAGAGGAACAGGGCATGATATATGAACACACACATTCAAGACCATGGGTGACCTAGCAGAGTGACTAATGTAACCATTTCCTGGTGTGTGCTTGTGTCCAGTCCTAGAATAAGCTTATAATTGGCAGACCACAAGGAATAACTCAGACTTCCATGTGGATCAAATGGCTGTGGCACATAACTGAGGCCTTATTCATGAAAGAGTCACTGGTTCACTCACAGGCCCTGGTTATCATTTGCCTAATCTTTCTGCCTCACTGATGTATTCCACCCCCCCCCCCCCACACACACACACATGCACACATATTCAGTCAATATGTACATCTGAGGAGCATCCTGATCCAACCTCCCCTGTCAAACTGTTGTGGCACTACTAATTGCAGCAGGATGTATGGGGTCATGGGTTGGCACAGTCAACCTGGCCACCACTTTGGGACTGATGATGTAGCCAGAACACACGACATACATATTCAGTACATGAAGGAGATAGTGTTTGGCAGTCAGCACTTCCCAGTCTCTGGGTGATATAGGTGCCACATGTGTGCTGTGTATAGGTGCCATCAATTGTTCTTGTCTATGCATTATGTCACACTGCAGGTTGAGGGTCATGCACTGTTGTCTCTCATTAGGAAATGCATGATCAGTCATAACACATCTGCTCATGGCTCACAGTACCCAGGGCCAGCCCATCAACTAGGCAGACCCTAGTGGGAGACATGCCAGCCAATCCTTTCCTCCCTGCAAGTGTGGCACAGTCACTGCTTCAGTACTGTTGTGGCCTTAAAACATGGTGGTGACAGGAGGTGTCAGAGGGGGGGGGGGGCAGAAGCGGCATGCCGTGAGCATGCATGTTGCTTCCTTAAGCCTTGCTGCTGCATGGAAGGGAGGAATCGCCAGGCTGCCCTCCTCTCCCAAGTGAAACAATGGATGCTGGGTGAGGGGCAGCATGGGGAATACTCCCTTCCATGCTGTGGTGAGCACAGAAGGTGTCTACTTAGGGAATTAGAAACCATTGACCCAATCCTGACAGTATCTTATGGGGGCAGCTGTCAAACTGGGTGTGGCCCATTCCACCAACTGCAGTCAATGATGTTTGGAGGAAGTGAGTGGCAAAGTTAGGTTGAACTCTCAGGCGCTTGCCGAGGCCTGGTATGGCGTGTCATGGGGCAGTCAGAGGTCCAGATGATGGCCTGGGAGGGTGGCAATATCTCATATGATACACTTCATTCTACCCTGGACTTGCCTTCTGCAATGATGCAAGCATGACCACTCTGCAGACAGCTGACCCTAAACATGATGAACCACCACCTGTTGGAGGTGAGGGGGGGGGGGGTGCTGTGCCTGTGACTCTGCTGCTTCTGCAGAGACACTTCACTATCTCACTCCCATGCAACAGACTTGCATTGCCATAAAGGCCATTTGACTACAGGAGTTTTGCTGAGTATATGTGATCTTGTGCACACTGATTGTACATTGGGCCATGCATTGGCAGCTAGCGTGCACTGCTTACAGCGCAAGACATTTCCACACACACTGTACATACAGGTCCCAATTTTTGAAAGGCATTTACATGGCTTACAACACAGTAAACTGTATAAATGGCTTAGATGGGGATATTCAATGGCACTTACACAGTTAGTTACACAAAACACCAGCCGTAAAGAGCAATCCAAAAGGCAAAACACGCAAAAAGCTCTAAACTTAAGAATGAACTCAACCAAATTACTCAAAAAGTCTTTCCTAAAATAATTATACTATCAAGTCAATCAAGGCAGTAATGACCTCAGGATGGCTAAGACCCTACATATAGTGAAAAAATCACTATAGGGAATAGCAGACGCTCACATCATAGGTCAATTAGCCACCATACTCACACACTCCATTCCGTTATACTTTTAATAATTTCCAAAAACCACACTATTACTTCTGGGAAACCATAAACACTAACATAACTAAATACACACATACACCATTCACGACATACAGAAATACATTCCAAGCGTCATTATAGCATACTGAAACGATGATACCAGAGGAACGGACTGTACCTTCCTAAACAAAGGAAAGATACAGGAATTAGGACCTTCCTTATACAAATTCTACTAAAGAGGCCATCCAGTACTTATCTCAAAGAAGTCTTCAAGACAGCCGTTCCATCAATGTTCAGCCATGCTGCTGTAAAATCGCTTAGCCGAAGAACTCCAGCGCAAAAGCCCAGAGAGTCAGAAAATACAATACTTCCATAAAATACTCATAACAATAGGCTACACCCGACGAAAGCTCCCATTTCGCCACACACAGGTTTCTTCAGGGGGAACCATTTAATAATATAATAACTCAGAAATATAAAAGCTTACGGACTCTCTACTATGCAGACCCTCGGCGTCTGACGCTCACTTTATACAACCCAACAACCAATCACAACAACAGACGTCATAATTCAACAAATAAGAGGAGGAGCTCCACAGTTACCTTGGCCAGAAAAAGCTCATCCAACATAAAACTCTAAAAATAAAGACCACTCAATTTTATTGTTGAGGCCATGTGGAAACATTGTATTCAAAGAGTAGATCCAACGCTGCTCTTTCTGTAACAATAATTTTTTTACCATCGCCACGCCGAATATTACAAGGAATATGTTCCAAGACTGTGCAGCAAAAATCCTCAAACCGATGGTCAAAATCAGTGCAATGTTGTATCAATGGTGTATCTAGATGAGATGTCCGAAGGCTATATTTATGTTCAGCAAGGCGGGTCCGCAAGGGTCGAGTTGTCTTGCCAACATACAATAATGGGCAAGGACACCAAAGTCCATACACTACATGAGTAGTGGCACACATAGTAAAACTTTGCAATCGGCAAACCTTTTAACGATATGCCATACAAACTTCATTCGCCATAATAGCACAAAAAGAACAATGCTGACATGCTTCATGACCTGAAGGCAAAGCAGATGGAAGATCTTTCCAAGGAACAGCAGGACACAAATAGTCTCTCAAATTGCGTCCACGGCTATATGCCATACGTAACTTGTATCCAGATAAATTAGGATGTGAAGTAATCAATGTCCATCTTCTCTGCAACGTAGCAGCTATACGATGTGACAAACTCGAATGTTGTAATACACAAGTAATCGTTAATCCAGAATCTGTCGTTGAACAGAAGGAGAAAGTAACCATTCACAATGATTATAGCGTGCTCACTTATAAGCTTTAGATAGAACTCCCTCAGGATGACCACGATCTCTAAATTTACACCACATCTTCTTAGCCTGTACTTTAAATTCAGATAAATCTGAACAAATATGCCAACAGCGTAAAAACTGAGAATATGGTAGACTACAACGAAGATGCTGTGGATGGAAACTACTAAAATGCAATAATGTATTTCTATCTGTAGGCTTAGAATAGACGGTGGTAGAAAAACCATCCACCGTCCGTGAGATTTTCACATCCAAAAAATGTATTTCTTGAGCTTGTATGTCTATATCAAATGAAAGACATGATTTACATTCATTCAAATAATGAACAAAATCGTTCAAAAGCCTCTCCGAACCGTGCCAAAGAAGAAAAATATCATTGATATAACGATACCATTTAATAATATGAGACACATATGGAGAAGAATATACAAACTGGTTCTCAAAAAAACTCATATAGAGATTAGCAAGGGAAGGAGCAAAGGTTGCGCCCATCGCTGTACCCGAAATCTGTTGAAAAAATTGTTGACCATATATAAAATATTTTTTCCTTAATGCTAATTCGGCCAAAGTGATCAAAAAAGACATCGGTACTGCATGTGGAGAAGGTCTAGCATCCCACACCGCCCTCAAAACATCCACAGCTTCATCTTGCGGTATAGAAGTATAAAGGACTGCTACATCCAAACAAGCCATAAAATCAATCTGCGCAAAATCTTCAACAGCAGCCAGTAATTGCAAAAAATGCATAGTGTCCTTTATAAAGGATGGAATTTTTAACACTTCATTTTTCAAAAATACATCTAAATATATCCCAACTCGTTCCAACAATGAATCATTGCTCGATAGAATAGGACGGCCAGGAGGAGATAACAAACTTTTATGAATTTTCGGCAGAATATAAAAAGCCGGAATCTTAGGATATGGTGGATTCAAAAAGGACTTTTTGCGTCCCGTCAAAAAAACCTAAAGTGAATGCTGTAGTAGTAACATCCAAAATGAATTTCTGTAAATCTTCAGTAGGATCATTTGGCAGATGTAAATAATGGTTACGGTTATTTAATTGTTGCATCACCTCATTATCATAATCAACAGAATTCAAGACAACGACAGCACCCCCCTTGTCAGCCCTCTTAATCACTATATTGGTCATACATCGTAATTCATGTAAAGCAGAAAACTCCGCTGATGATAAATTCTTTGGCTGATTACTATGCTTCTGTTCCAATTGCACCAGATCTTGCAAAATAAGATGCCGAAACGTATGTAGAATAGGATCTAAGGGTCCCGAAAGGCTCCAAGTAGACTTCAAATGAACTAGAGAACCGTCAAACGTGTCCGGTTTATCTTGAAAAAAAACATTTCAATTGCAAAGACCGTATGAGTTGTTCAACAGCAATACGGCTACAAAATCCATCATACTGAGGAACATTCACAAAAGATAGTCCCTTAGATAACAAACTCAACTGTGCAGGCGTCAGCAGTACATCAGATAAATTAATAACAGCTGGCATTACTGAAACGTTACTCCGTCTTTCTTGCGACAGGAGCGTGTCTGAAGCCCTGGAAAATCCTCCTGTCGATCTCGATACACAGTTGCAGAATCCACAGAAGAATCTTTTTGCCCTTGATTCCTCGAACGAAAGCTAGAACTTTTATTATCCGGATTAGAATCAGAAGAATAGGTTGAAACATCGCTATTACTGTTCTTCCGGTGCAAACTTTGTTGACGCGTTCTCCTCAAATGCCAATTATATATAGGGCCTTCTTTAGTCCGCTTCTCATCTTTTAAAAACTTCTTAATCTTTACAGACTTCAATTCATTTTTATATTTCTCAATCGATTTAGTAATCTCAGCAAAACGAGTAGCAAAATCTTCAGCCGATTTCAATGCATTCAAATCATTATCTAGTTCTTTCTTAAGAGAATCATTTTTAGTACAAGTAGTCTCAATCACTATATTTGGTTGAGTTCATTCTTAAGTTTAGAGCTTTTTGCGTGTTTTGACTTACACAGTTAGTGCTATTGAATATCCCCTTCTAGGCCCCCTACATGCCCCCATGCTAACTAGTTAGCACTGGGGCATGTTGGTGGTGTTCCAGGGAGGAAATTGTCATTAACTGGGCAGCAGCAATATTGCATGCTGTCCTGTTAGCAATCTGCACCTTAAAGATAGGCGCAGAAACCCCTCACCTATCTTTAAGATGCAGGAACTAAGCAGGCAGCATCCAATATCGCTGCTGCCCAGTTAGCCCCGGTGGCTTCCTGTTAACCGGGTAAGGCGGACACGTCGCCTCTCGCCCTTCTAAGCCACCCCACCTAATTTTCCCCTCCAACACTGCATTCAAAACAAAACACATGACAACAATCATGGACTTAAACTGGTCGCAGCTTTAATAACCATTTTTACCAAATCAACCAATACAAATCGACACATTATAACTCCTCCCCCCCAAGCAGAGCGAGCCCTCACCAGCCATGTTATTAGCAAGGTGACGCCGCATCCGCTTCCGCCGGGTACAGGCCCGACAATTTTCCACACCCTCCCTCTTCCGGCTTCGCCATATTATTAGCAAAAACCTGAGGGATTAACCGGGTCGGGGGTACCCCACCCCCGCCTTCATGCTTGCCACCGGCTCCGGACCCCGGAAACCTCCGGGATCCCGCCAAAAAACACACTCCCCCCCCCCAAGCTGCAACAACCCACTACCCCCGTAGCCGAGCATCCCCAAGGAAGGGAGGGCGGGTGGGACGTCCGGCGCCTTCCTGCTCAACCGACCACGGCCGGAGCAGAGCCGAGTCCCCGCACCCCCCCCCCGGCGATCATGGCCCCAGCCTTCTCATTGGCTCCCGCACGTTTCAAAACGCCACGGGAGCCAATGAGATCGCCGGGCCGTGCGGTACCCACCATATCCTGCGCGCCGCCGGAACGCGGGGGACACGAGCGACTTGCCGCCCCCCCGGTTATAAGCGGCCATGGGCATGGGGCCCGCGGCCTTACATTAACCGGGTAAGGCGGACACGTCGCCTCTCGCCCTTCTAAGCCACCCCACCTAATTTTCCCCTCCAACACTGCATTCAAAACAAAACACATGACAACAATCATGGACTTAAACTGGTCGCAGCTTTAATAACCTTTTTTACCAAATCAACCAATACAAATCGACACATTATAACTCCTCCCCCCCAAGCAGAGCGAGCCCTCACCAGCCATGTTATTAGCAAGGTGACGCCGCATCCGCTTCCGCCGGGTACAGGCCCGACAATTTTCCACACCCTCCCTCTTCCGGCTTCGCCATATTATTAGCAAAAACCTGAGGGATTAACCGGGTCGGGGGTACCCCACCCCCGCCCTCATGCTTGCCACCGGCTCCGGACCCCGGAAACCTCTGGGATCCCGCCACCGGCTCAGGTCAGCCACGACCAGAGCCGCCCCCCAAAGGTAAGCTGCGACCAGTCCTCGCCCCCAACCTAATAACTTCCAAGGCCTCCTGCCAATCGATAAGGAGTACATCCACGGGGACAAGTGCACGCCATCAGACCCGTAGAGGCCCGCGCACTGAAGGTCCACCCTAGGGTGCAGGATATGCCAGCCACCCTGCTCCCCCACCCATCTGCCAATTCGACGGTTAATCTCCGTCACACCCCGTGACGACCGTCGCTGACCCCAACAGGCCGGCCTTGGAATGATATCAGACCAAACCAATATGACACCTGAACATCCCCAACACCACCCCAAAGTCCTTTAGAACTGCACGAATCAACTGTAGACAATGTCCAGGAAACCAGATCAGTGCCACCTAAGTGGAGCAGCAAGATGTCCGGTGTGCCTCTTTAACGCTGGTGGCACCGAAGCAAGGGCAAAAGCTGGATCCACCGCACGTTCCGGAGGCTCCAAAGTCGGTCCCCACTGGGCACATCGCTGCTCTTCGACCAGCCCAGCACCGAAAGGAGTGGCCAATCACCCAAAAAGACGCTCCTGGCCGTGCATCTGCAACAGAAAAAACAGGACAGTTATCCCCCCCCCCCCCACACACACCCTTACAAACGGACGTAGTTTTTTGGAAGGGCCGTGACAGCCATCTACGTATCCGCCGTATCTCCTGTTCAGGCAGTCCAGCAGCCGCAGCACTAGCCGCCGTCCCAATCCGGAAGGAGTGAGGGGCAAACGCACCAGGGTCCTCACCAATCAGCCGTAAGGACAGCCGAAGGACCGCCACAAACTGAAAACGCAGAAGAACCCGCGCATCCTGATGTATAAAAAGGCTACCAGACGCACGCGTAAGAATGCCTGCAGTAACGCCACAGGACACGAACCCCGAACCGCTGCCAATTCGACCCACATACCACTCCCCGCCTGATACATACCACTCCCCGCCTGATCCGTCTGAGAACGGGCAAGGCGGATACGAACCCCACCCCCGATCCATTGCACCTGACTTAGCTGGACCTCCCACCCATCGCGAATCCGACCCGACTCCGCCACCAAGTCACCCAGCCGAAAAAAGGCTACTGAAAAGACAGTCCGAAAGTGCACCCCTTCCTACTATGACGAAAACACCTGGGGCAATGCGCCGCATAAACGCCGCAGCAGGTCATGCATGATGGGGCGCCGCCAATCACACGCAGAAGGGCAGGATCGTTCCCAACCACGCAAAAGCGTACGCGTTGAAAAATCTCCCACCCGCTCCTCCCCACCCCAGGGCCCGAGCCAAAAAAAAGGAGAAGCCCGCCAGGTTTCTCCGGACAGTAGTCCCCGACACTCCCGCAGCCTTAGTTGCCCACCCTACTGACCCAGCTCATAAGAGGCCGGACCTAGTACCAAAAGGAGACCACATCGCAGCCGCCTCGTTGATAAGCTACCCACGTGACAAGCCTTAATCACAAGATTCAGCCGCATCAGTATACAACTGCAGATCCGCAGAAGTCACCTCCTGGCCGCAAAATGAGCTAAACTGCACGAAAGAAGCACAGGAAATTGCACAACCCATAGACATGCTCTTATCAAAGTAAAATTGCCCCTCGAAGCAAAACCCCTACAAATGAAAAGGCTGATAGATGCACCGGCAATAAACGGAAGGCTGATCCATATCCACTTTCGCCAGCAAGCACCCCGGCCCACACAGCCTCATCCAAGGAGGCGTAACGTCCCCACGCACCAATCCCGAGGAATGTGACCATTGACCGAGGAACCAAAAGGGGAAGGGAAACTGATGTATGAAGTGATACTTTCCCGGCTCCTTCTTTGGAATGATACCCAACAGAGACACCACAAGGTCAGCGAAAGGCTGTTCTCCAAAAGGGCCCGCTACCCTACCTAACTCAAGCTTGGTTGCCAACTTATCCCATACCAGCTGCGCAAAATGCCGAACGGAAGGCGAATACCCGGCCTTGTTCGCCCCTACCCTACCTACTACCGGTATAGGAAACCCCTCCCGAAACTCGTTCTCGAAATTGCAGCTGACCTGGCTCCTCGTAGATCTCCTATGCCACCGACCGAAAACATCAATCGCAACCGGAGTGGGGGCCAAACTCCACGAGCCTCTACTATTTTGTGCGGGGGGGGAGACCGCGGCTCCCCCAACACTCTTTTTGACACATTTGAGTGCTGAGTGGCCCCCATTACAGATGGAGCAAGCGCGACAGAATGTGCAAACAGGAAAGGGGCATGAAGAGTTGTTGAACCGCCAGCACAAGTCCCCCGCTCCCCCCCCCTCCTGGAGTTCCCTGCACAAACGGGGGCACGCCCGCTCGAAAGGGCAGATCCGTCCTCGTGGTGACGGACAATCTACCTTTTTGCCCGCTCACACTTCCGCCTACCGGTCTGATCGCCATCTGCGTCAGCCACAGATTAATGTCCTGCGTTATATTTCAAGCCTTGATAAAGCAGCAGTGATTCACCCCAAATATCTGCATTTTACCAGTCTCAACATTGGAAAAGTTCCCACAGCAAAACGACAGAGAATGAGAATGTTGGCTGATGTGCATTCCACTGTCCTCAGCAATAACCGTCAATTCTTCTCTGTTTGGGGTTTTTTTTTTTTTAAATTAAATTCTCCACCACCCCGCACCACACAGCCCACAGGGACCCGCCGCATGCTGCCACAGACAACCCACATGCTGCTAACCAGAAATGGAAACCACCCACCAGGAAGACAAAACCCCTTGCCTCTCCGCCCGGGCCGCCGCCGTCAAGCTGGACCAACCGCCGCCAGGAAAACACCGCCGCCGTCGAAACCCCCACCGCTGCCACACTGGACGCCGATCCCCGCCACCGAGGCCCCAGCTTCTTTCGGCTCACCAGCAGCAGCTCCCAGACACGTCCGGCGCCTTCCTGCTCAACCGACCACGGCCGGAGCAGAGCCGAGTCCCCGCACCACCCCCCCCCCCTGCTATCATGGCCCCAGCCTTCTCATTGGCTCCCGCGCGTTTCAAAACGCCACGGGAGCCAATGAGGTCGCTGGGCCGTGCAGTACCCACCATGTCCTGCGCGCCGCCGGAACGCGGGGGACGCGAGCGACTTGCCGCCCCCCCGGTTATAAGCGGCCATGGGCACAGGGCCCGCGGCCTTACATTTCTGTGGTGATCACTGGATATTCAATGCATTAAATATCTGGATTAGAGGTTGGTAGGGAGGGCTATGCAACGACAAGGTGCATAGCCCTTCCAAAATATGGATGACTCAAGATTGGGCCCCAAATTTTTAGGTTGTGAGTGGGCAGGGTGGGGCACAGTGTAGGCATAGTGGGATCTGCACAGTTGGCACATAGATCTCACCACAAACGAACTGCCTTAGCACAGGATCACCTAGCAGCAGTTCAGTAGGTGGCATTACATGCACCCCTGTTAACACCACACACAGTATGGGCTCTGCTTTACCTGCCAGTGGCATGCCCCTGACAGTAGACACAGAAGCATTGCACCTAATACACAGAGCTGGGATAAAGGCTTCTTCTGCAACAGCAGAAGCCACTGCTGCTGCCATTCCCATCCTCACATGATACTAACATAGCTGTGTGGTGGCAGAGGCAATGGCATGACTCCTCTGTTACAGAGGCTCCTTTCCATGAAGAAAGCCTGAGTCCAGTGTATACTGTAATTGGAGATATTTTAAGATCTCTATCATATCCCCCTTTCCCACCTCTCCTCCATTATGCAAATGTTTAGGGGGAGGGGATTTTTAAAGGCATTTACATGGTTTGCAGACCTGCAAACTGTGTAAATGCTGCTCTGCAGGATGTTCAGGATATCCCCACATGCTGCCGCTACAAGCATCAATGCTGAACTGATAGAATCATGGCACTCCAGGGGCATTCACTGCAGCCTGGGTGAACAGCCACTCTCGTTGCCCCAGAGTGAGAGGGGCCCATATCCCTGACCTCATAATGCTTTGTCCTGGTAATGGCCGGGTAGAATGTTTAGATCAAGCCAAGGCCAGCTTCTTGATATTCTAGACTTCTGTCAGGTGGGACAAAAGAGGTGGAGAGAGAGAGCATTTATGATGTCTGCCCCATCCTGGTGGAATAAAAGTCCAGATGGCTTGCAAATGGAACAGGAGTTAACAACTTTCAGGAAAGCTTTGAAAACTTGTTTGCCCCTTGATAATCTTCAACAGGTTACACTCGAGCAGAGCAGGTATTCAATTCTGTACTGGGGTATAAGGTGGTAGGATCTGGGGGGGTGAGATTATTGTGCAATTGTTTATATTTTTATGAATGTACACTGCTTTGAATACTAGAAATGTTTTAAAATAAATAAATAATGGACACTGTGGACATTCTGTGTGATCCCATACATGGTCCCCTGCATCTCCAGATGCCACATTTGCACCTATCACCTATGTTTAGAGACACAGCACATACTCTCTGCATGTTTTTGCTTTCTTATTTGCATGCCTCACCCTCTTGTACTTAGCCAATATGCTCTGAGTTGTGCTGGCTGTTTAGCCCACTCCCAGTCATCACACTATTCTGGACTGGCCTGTTGCTACCTTCCTGTATGGGTGCTAGGGGCACAGTAATTACTATCCACAGTGAATCCTAGGCCCACAGATGCCCAATATTGCACTTGTAGCATTCTATATTCCAATATGTGTGGAGACCACATGCACTGTGCACCTGCGCTAGGCCATGTGCACATATGCTGGGCTGTGCGGTCACTATTACCCTGCTAGCGTTGCAGCTAACATGGTGGTAGTAGTGTACCGCGGTCACACCACTTGGGTTTACCACTGCTGCTGGGCTTCTGGAAGGTACTAACATTTGAATTCCACATGTTAACCCTGCGCACCCTACCACACTTTAATAAAAATACCCCGATTTGCATTATTTGGCATTCTATCATGCAAAACACCATTTGAAAGGTTTTCTGCATGCCCAAGGAGTTTACCTTTATCTTTCCACATGTGACATTTTAGTGTGTGAGCTGGCACATGAAAAATCATGAAAAAGGCTCACTACTTAGTGCATAATTAAACTACAGTGGCTAGAGAAAACATTCCCCAACTTGAATTCCATTTGAAGTATGCAAAGGAACACTGAAGAGATAGAAGGGCATTGATATAGATACATATATATGGGATGTACCCTTCCACAAAGCTTACACACTGAACAGCTAGATTTGTCTCGGAATTGAAAATGTATTCTTAGCCAAATTAAAACCATATAATTACAGATTGTGAATTGGTAATGTGATATACTGTACATGCAGGCATATTTTGAAATCAATATTCACTTTATATGAAAGATGACTGTGAAATGTCTAACTCGGATGTTTTAAAATTAAACACATATTTAGCAGTGCGATCCATTGAGGCAATACTGCTGAATATCCACATATTTGTCCATCCCACTTGGCTGTCTATTTTAAATGTTTAATGGCTGAATATCATCACATGAAGTGGCATTTTAAAAAGGAATGTCCAAGTGCAAACTTGGATGTCCAAGGCAAAAAGTCCCAAAAAATGCCTTCCATGTGCAAGTCTAGGGCTGATTTTACAAACATCTACATAATTAATAATAATATCCACAGGGACCGTCTCTTGCATGTCTCTGTACAGCACTGCATATGCCTTGTAGTACTATACAAATGATCAGTAGTAGTAGTAGTAGAGGGCTATATACCGGCAATATACCGCAGAATGAGCGATTACCATGCCCAGCTCCTACTTCGCTCAATTAACAAACCCAGAGACCTATTCACCCTAGCGAGATCCCTAATTAAAGAACCATCCACCACCCAACCGGACTCAATACCCCCTCAGTCATACGCTGACTTCCTACATTCCAAGATCTGCACAGCAAATAAACCCCCAGCATCAACTTCGTCCACTCCATGCCAAACACCCACCTTACAACCACCAATCACAGAATTTTATCCACTTACCGTGAAGAATATCCAAGAACTCATTTATTTAGACAGTTTTTTTGTATACCGCCTTATCCTTCAATCAAAGCGGTCACAACACAATTGGGGGATACATTTAACACGCGGGAATATGAGACACATACACTAATACTTACAGGGAACATGGGCTATGGCGGGTTAAGTGGCTTGCCCAAGACCACAAGGAGCATCTGTGGGACTAGAAACCCCAGTCCTTCCGGCCCAAGGTTGCTGTCCTCTAGTGGGATTTGAACCCCCGACCTTCCGGCCTGAAGTACCTTGCCCCAACCACTAGGCTACTCCTCCCTATTGCTAGCATCAACACGTCCACAGCCCCGAACGACCCCTGCCCAGCTTACTGGATTAGAACCCTTCGAGTTGAACTCAGCCCAATCTTGATGAACATCATTAGTCTATCATTTGCAACAGGAGCATTCTCGCCACTCCTCAAACAAACCTCAATAAGACCACTCATAAAAAACAGCAGACTCGATCCTATGAAACCAGACTCCTACCGCCCAATCTCGAGTATTCCTCTACTTGCCAAAATAATCGAGAAGGTGGTTTATAGACAGATCCAACAACATATAGACATAGCAGCTCCTCTTGACCCCTGCCAGCATGGGTTTAGAGAATCGCATGGAGTAGAAACACTCCTCACCACCCTTATCAATGCCCTGAACAAAGGAATTGACAATGCAGAAAATGGATTTGCTCTTATATTCCTGGACATCTCAGCTGCCTTTGACTCCGTCAATCACAACCAGCTACTCACCCGCATCCACAACAAGGGTATTCACGGCCTCACCTGGGAGTGGTGTAAATCTTATCTATCTGATCGCTGGCAACAAGTCCGGGTTGGCTCTCACACCTCTGCATCTTTTCATCAACAACAAGGTGTTCCACAGAGTTCATCCCTATCCGCTCTACTTTTCAATATCTACATGCAGCCGATATGCAATCTCATCCATTCTTTCAATATCTCTACACTAATCTACGCTGATGATGTACTACTATTCACTCCGTTCAAAGTCAAACACCCAGATTTATCCAACCTTGTCAACTGCTTCAACGCAATTACAGACTGGCTATTCACACAAAACCTCTTCATAAATTTCAAGAAAACAGAAGTCCTATTTATATCAAGGAACAAGAATTTCTCCCCTCCACCCATCCTAAGAGTAAGAGATGCAGAGCTTCCAATTCGAAGTACCATACGATATCTCGGAATCACACTGGACCAGCAGCTTGACTTTAAGGAACACATAAAAATAATAACCAAATCCATCTACAACAAAATCAGAACACTGCGACACCTCAAACCCATGCTACCCCCCAAGGACTTTTGAACCATCTTCCAGGCCCTCATACTACCACATTTCGACTATGCAAATGTAATTCTATATGGTCTACCAAAGAACACACTCAACCCCCTTCAACTAGCTATGAACGTGGCTGCCCGCATCCTCTGTGGTCTTTCCAGATCAGACCATATCACGCCAATACTTAAAGATCTCCACTGGTTACCGATATACTGCAGGCTAACATACAAGATCCTGCTGATTACATTTAATATTAACAACAACATTGCCCCCAAATCTCTCAAGAACCTTATTACACCAACTCCTCAAATCAGAACTAGAAGGACAGCAACAGCCAACACATTGACCTTCCCTAAAGACTCCATAAAGTGCACCCAAACAACCAGGAGAAGAGCTTTTGCCTACTATGCACCAAAATGCTGGAATGACCTCCCACCAGAAATAAGAACAATCAAAGACCTCCTACAGTTTCGGAAGGCTATAAAGCACCATCTCTTTCTGCTACACTTTGCTCAAGCAGCTACCCCGCCCCAGAGAAAGCTCCCCCCATCCTCTACAAACACCTCAGTCACAACATAACACTCATGCTTTAAGCAATCACACTCATGCCCGTCAGCACTTCTTGTCTATTCACACCATGTAATATTTATTACTCCATGTCAACCTGCATATACTTACTACGTATTCCTTGTCTATTCTGACCAAACCCAGCGTGTAAATAGTTAATCTTTATCTGTATCATTTAAAGCTATTGCAACATGTAAATAGTTACCCTGTGTGGTCCAAGTTCTAACTCCTGTTATAATGTAAAACTCAAACAGTCTTGACTGCACTGAGCTCTTGTTGTTGAATTTAAACCGCACTGATAACAAATAGCGCGGTATATAAGAATTGTTAAATAAATAAATATATAGACATCCAGGAAACAGTATTCTAGACAGGGGCCACATCCTAGGCTGCCACACTGAACATTTAGATGTTTGGCAGCACTACAACCACACAACATATACCCCAATTTCTTATCCAAAGTCTTTACAGTTGTGGACAGTATTGGTGATAGTAAAGGGCCATCTTCTCTACACCCTACAGATAACAAGCACTTTACTGATGCCTGTTCATGCTCTGGAGCAGGTTTAGACCTAGACAAGGGCCAGAATGTTCAGGGCATTTCTAAGATCAACTGCAGATGTCCAAGTGCTTGGGAACACCCCTGACAACTTCCCCCATGCCACCATTCCAACTGGATGTCCTTGAACTGGAGAAGTCTCTAAAAGCAGGTTCTAAAATAGCTCAGGGATTGTCTTTCAGATTTTGATGTCTATATGCCTGGTTTTGGATATCCAAAGCATAAATAGAGCTTCTAAAAGAGTATAAGTTTGATGGGTAATTTTTGCCTGCAAAATTATTTATATGTTACAAACCTTTGGTTCAGCACCTGAGAATGTTTTTTTTTTTTTTTTTTTCGTACACTTAGAAGGTTGACCCTGCCACTGACCTCATAAATGTTTTTGAATATTAATCCAATTGGATTCTGTTGGGCACCCTTATATTAGATGGCTAGTGGCTAACTGATTCTTCTTCTCTGACATTTCTCCTAGTCAAAAGACCTGTCAAACTATACCATCTCCAAATTCTGTGAAATCTGCCTTGCTGTTAAGTTACTCCCACCTTTCACAGAACAGCTATGAGGAAAACTCCTGTCCAATCTAACAGACTCTAATGTACCTTGTACTCCCCTATCCTAACCTGCAGTTCAGCACCCGGCAAAGGTTTTCCTCAATAAACCTTTGGGGAATAGCTGTCACTACACTATATCCCCAAGAAGTATCCCTATGTCAGGGATATTCCTGTTTCTGCTCTCCTGTGATTCCCAAAAAAAACCCTTCTCCTCCTGGTGATTACATACCCATAAGAACAAGGGGAAAAGTAAAAACTGACAAGGGGAAGGGAGAGCATATTACAAAGAATCAATGCCATTTTGTGCAACTGATTATCCTCTCCTAACTCCACTGCATGTCCCAATGCTAACCAGGTAGCATTGGGGCATTCTAGGAATGTTCTGGAGACGGTGCTCGAGTTAGTTGGTTAATGGTGGCATTCAGCCACTGGCTGGTTAACTTAAACTGGCTAAAGTTAGGCACAAAAAAGGCTGCCTAATCTTTGCCAGTTTAGCTGTCCAACAAGCTGCTGAATATTGCCCTGCCTAGTTAAATAAAATACTAAGGGGGTCATTCTGACAAACAATTAGTGGGGATGTACGTCCGGTTTGGATGTTCAACCCCTGCTATTTGTTGAGACCGTATCCCGAGCTGCTGGCTCCCCACACATACATAAGGCTTGTGCAGGGAGCACTAGATGGGGGCAGGAGGAGGAGGGCTGAAGGCAGAGAGTGGTTGGGGTGGGGGAGGGCTGCATAACCCGAACATACAGGGCCTATTCTGATCAGGGCCCTGTACATCCAGCTGTCGGAAGATGGATGTGGGACTTATTCCACCTTGGAGATGGAATAAGTCCTTTCAAAGGCAGTGATTCAAGCAGGCAGCCCACCAAGACCTAGGGGGCAGTGGCAGGTGAGGCCCCTTTGCCTGATCCCAGCCCTGGCAGACCCTGCCAAGGATCAGGTGGTGGGGAAAAGCATTTCTTTGCATTGATGGGCTGTCGGCAGTCCTGCTGGGTCTCCCAGTGCCATGGCGATGGGACGCCAAGGCACTGGCACACCAGCAGGAGCCTAGGGTGGGATGGCTGTACAGTAGGGTGGATGTATCCCATGGCAGAATCAGGAGCACATTGGGCCATCTAAGTGTCCAGTTCTGGAATCACAGGAACTTCTAGCTCCCGCAGTTGCAGAATCAGGTACACATTGGGCCCGTCCATTTTTTGGACATTCCAATGGCCTGGATGTGCCCCTATTGGAATTGGCCTCTAACAGGGTAATCCGAATAGTCAATGCTGGTGGTGGATATGACTTTGGCATTGAAAATCCGCATTTAATTTTAAATGGCAATGTCCAGCCATTTTACAAGCACTGGCTGCTGCTAATGAATATTGGCCCTTTATTTTTTGCAGCAGGAATTTAAAGTTTGCTAGTGTTTAATAAAGTGCATTATTTCTTAATTCATCTCAAAATATTCTGAACTTGCAAAGCCTAGAGACCCTTTTCATAAAATGTGGTAAGGTTTTGCATTTATGATTCCCGTTATTGATAAATAATGGGCATGGACTGTACATGGAGTTAGTGCACAGCACTTTGCAATATGCTCTCATAGTTGCTAATAGCTATAATATTGACCAGATGTTATCTTGGCCAGCTGCATTAGAAAAACAATCAGTACAACAGGCATCTGAATCTCTCTACCCTCCAATCAGGATTCAGACCAAATCACAACTCTGATCAGTGGGTGCTCTTAATTTGTCAACTTCAACCCTAACAGAAGAACCATGAGACTACAACTAAGGGTTATGTCTACTAAAGGATTTTTTCCATTTTGTGTCTATGGGGAAAATGCTTAGTAGACAGGTCCCTATAGCCCCTCCACATTGAACCACCAGAGTGAATGGAGATTCAGGGCACTGATCAAGGAGGTATGTCTACTAAACTGCATTCATTTTGGCTGCTAAAGTGATGTGTTAGCAGCCAAAAACATGCAGTAAGAAGCAAGTGTCCATGATATGTGCAAATGGCATTCTCAGGGAGGTCACGGATTCCGCACAGAGGCCTCGCATTACCTGCCTTGGCAGATACCATGGGAAAGGTTTTGCAATGCCTGCTGAAGCAGGTAAAGAGTGCGGTATATAAGAAGTTGAAATAAAATAAAATAAATAAATAAATAATGTTAGTCCTCGCAGTAAATCCATGGGGAGGGATGGTAGTGATAAGGTGTACGGAGTTGTGCCCTGATTGCTGCCATACTTCCTCAATTTCTATAATCAGGTCTGCTACCCTCACAATATTGTGGGTGTGGGTGCCTTGGTGGCCAGCCTTGACAATATAACAAATACCTGTGTTGGACCCCTTCAGCACCAATCCCCCTGGACAGCTCCTGATCCCCATTGGGAGCTGCCTGGGGGGAATCGTGCACCCCCTGATGTTAAAACTGTCCTGGCTATCCAGTCAGCAAAGCCCCCTGCCTCCCCGTCGATACATAATTACAAGGGTGAGGGGTCCTGCAGCCCCCACTTGCCCCCTTCCATCTCCCCTTACAAAAATGTTTCTGTTCAAACTTCAAATCTCTGGCACATTTGAAGAATATGTAGCATATTAAGAACATATCCAGTTTAGCATCTTGCCTTAACATGATTCGCTTAAGAAAGCTTAGTAACTATTTTGCTAAGGCTTTACTTAGCCACCTAGATCCCTTTGAAAACTGACTCTATTAAAGTAATGGAGTTGTTGGTACTGGGCTTTGCTTTGTGCTTCTTTCTGACAGTGTTACAAGTCCATGTGCAACTGACGTCTTTTTTCCCATTTAGTTTGTTATAGCCAGGATGCAAAGTGCAACAGTGTACTGTAATTAAGGGATTGTTTGGAGCTAAGAATACATTTCTGATATATAGAAGTATGTCATGGTAACATGTGAACCAAATGAACCAAGGGCTGATCTGTTTTTATGTTCTTGGTGAAATTGCTTGTAATATCAACCTAATGTCTTTTTCTTCTACCTAAATTTATTTTATTAAAAATGTATTTTTGCAGCTTTTAAAAATCAGAATTTTATGAAAAAGTGTACATGAAGAGTTCATGCACAAACAAAAAAGTGGAGAGTCAATGACAGTAGATCCAACCTTTATTATATTTAATTATCAAGTTTTATATACTGCTTTATCATTTCAATCAAAGTGGTTTACATTAAAACTTAAACTTTGGAATGTACATTAAACAGGGACATTGATAACTTTGATTTTTCTGAGGTAATGGAGGGTTAAGTGATTTGCCCAATGCCACAAGGAGTGCTAGTGGGAATCAAACCCTGGTTGTTGGGTTCCCAAGCCAGTGTTCTTAACCATTAGGCTGCTCCTCCACTCCATACAGGGGGTGATTCCATAATAAATGTCGGATCTACTGCCATTGACTGCTTTTTTTGTGTGTGTTGCATTTCTGCTTGAGAGATTGCTCTTCTTTGGACTCATGAAGAGTTCATGTACACTTCCTAGTTTTCTGAAGTTTGTAGGTGACATTGTGCTCTTTTGTCTTCTTTTATCATATTGGCAATAGAATGAATTACCTTTGCAGTTGATCTATAAAGTGTCATTATCTGTTAATTTTCAGCAGCACTATATATGGATATTGCTGCAGAAAATTATTGCGGACCACCCTGGTACTATCAAAAAGAGTGGACAATAGGTGAACTATGAAAAATAAAAATATTGTGAAAAGTGATAATGTGGATTGTGGACTTACATTAAAATATATGGAGGATGTGATTTATCAACAAGGCCTACCATTCTTTATAAAATAAATTAGTGGTTTAAACACTAGTTAGTACTTTGAAATTCATTGGGGTTGAAAACAACAGTGTGATATATTCTGAATTGACCATCCCCCCCCCCCAATAGATGGCGTATGATTATTGGTGACAATATTTTTTTAAGACAACTTAAGCACCTGTGCCCCTTTAGCTTGCTCAGTGAATCCCAGTTGTGCAAAGATATTCTCACACTAATTTGCACTTACTCCAAAAGTATAAATGTATGTAAATGTTCCATGTATCTGCATGCAAAGTTTATAAACTCTGCCCCAGTTCCACCCAAACTATACCCTGGAGAATGCCTACATATATGAATTGCAAAAAAAGCCAACCAATTAAGAATGACCACAGCTAAGACTCAAATATTCTTTAAAAAGATACTTTATTAAGGACACAAATCAGCTGAGTTTTGGCAAATCATGCTTTCGTCAGGGGTCTGAAACATAGGGGTATGATTACTAAAGAGCGTTAAGAGCACACCGGTTAGCCAGCAGTAATGGCAGCGATAAGGGTGGTTTCATGCGGTAAAGGTTGGGGTGGGCAGTAGGCATTCAAGAGGTAAGTATGCTTGGCTCCACTTATCGGACATTAACAGGACATCGGACGTTAAGGTGTCAAACGTGGACCTTAATATCCAAAAATGGCAGTCACCTTAATGCAAAATAACAGAGCCCTTGTGAAAGTCACATTTTAGGTGATGGATGGAAAGAGAGATAAGATCTGAGGGACCTGTCAGATCCATATATATCCTACCTGTCAGTCAGTAAGTGGGATGAGCAGGTGGGAGGCAGCTGTACTTTATCAGTGGAAAGTGGGCCAAAGATACGCTGAGAGCTACGTCTGTCACATACACAAATACAGTGTCCCCCTACACAGTGCCTTGCAGTGAGCATTGAATCTAGTTCCACGGCTGTATTCACATATAATCTCATGTCCCTAGCCATGGATACTCCAAACCTGGCCAGTACAACACATGCACTCTACTGTGTTGCTGATGCATTGTCCCCCCCCCCCCCCAAGAGTTCATGGATGGGGGTTGAATGTTGGAACAGTTGCTGGTGACACATACACCACCATACCCTGCCTCTTTGTACTCTAACGTCATCCTTGTGAGGCTGTCATGCAGGTCCTCTGATATCACACAGGCAGACACTGAGCTGGCTTGCATATGGTTCTGGCCATGTGAACATAGGCTTTGGCCAGCAATGCCACCTACAAAGGGCACATTCTAAACATGTATGGTACTGTTCCCCGCACCCCTGTTATGGCAGTTGGCATTAATCTGGCATCTCACCTGAGCAAATTGGTGTGTCCTGAGGCCTGGAGGCTGATTCAGAGATGAGGGTTGCAACACACACATGCCCCCCCCCCCCCCTACTCACGCTAGTCAAGCCAGCAGACGATTCGGGAATTGTACAAATGTCATGTTGGGAGGTAAATATAGGGGAATGATGTGGGGATGGGCTTTGTTGAAGGTGTAACTGGGAATGCATTACAGCATCACAACTACAGGATGCAACTATTTACTGTGAACTAACCTGCTTGTAAATGGTGTCTCACACAGTCTGTGGTGTTCCTGTATAGCTGACCTGCAGCATGTTGTACGTACAGCCATAAAGCCTGGGCACCACATGCATTGCTGAGGCTCACACTACTCTGGAGACACACACACACGCACATGACCCCACTGTCCAAATGTGATGCAGGTTTGCATTCTTACCTGCCCCTTAAGCTTCCTTTGATGCTCCACCATTGTCAACTCCTGCACAGTGTACAGGCACTATTAGCGCGCTTTGAGATCCTACCACACTGTCAATGATTGCTAGCTGTGCAGGTGTTATTAGCATTCTCTGCCACCCAGCTGTGGATGATGCAGCTTATCAGAGTGGAAGCTGAGTGTGTGGATTCGTTCTGGATGAAATGTTATAGGTTGCATATGCTGATGTTGTTCTGGAAATGTAGGATAAGGTTAACACACTCAGACATACAATTCTTGATCCACAGGCTGCTCTTGAACCTGTGACCCTTTTCTCATGCATACACTGGCCATGTGTTTGAAGCCATAGAGCTTCATTAATCCATGGATATATATATGGTCATTATCAGGATGCATGGGAGCATGAGCTGAGGTATGCCTATGTCTGCTTAGATCCCTGCTGGCTCTCTGCCATACTTGTCTGACAATGTATATTTGGCAGGTGTGGGAGAGGGATATCTTGTTAGGTCTGTATGTTGCACTGCCTTGCTATGCTGCTGGTTCAACTGACATTAATATCTTACATATGGGATCTGTCCGGTCAAAGGGGCAGGCCATGATACATGAACACATACATTGCAGACTCTGGGTATACTAGCAGAATGCAGACCTACAGACATAGTTTATTTGGATTCACATGTGGCTCGAATGGTTTTAACTGACTGAATATTTACTTATGGAGGAGTCACAGGTTGACACACAGATATGGTCATCATTTGTCAGGTGACAGGGCAGGGTGGGCATTTTCCCTCTGACATGGGCTGTAATCATTTTGCATACTATTCCTGCCTCAGTGGCATAATTCCCTCCCCCCCCCCAAAGGCACATATCAACTCAAAATTATGGGTGGGGGGCATCCTGATCCCAGAGCCAGTCCTTCCACACAGAAAACTAGCGGGGTGCTAGGGTCCAACAATCATGGTGAATAGCATGCCAGCTGATCACTCCCTCCCTGCCATCATGGCACAGCTGCCAATACACTGCTGCAGGCAGCCTTATTGGAGTTGCATACATGTAGCTAGGCACACTTGCCGCTCCTTCCCCCCTCTACCGGGGGATGTGGGCATGCATGCTGCTGCCTTAGACCTCAGTAGGGAGAGATCACCATCTGCTCTGCTGTACCTGCTGCTGACATGCTTTACATGCCTCTTAGAGTGGCAACTGCAACGTTTTACCAGACACATAGGGCATGGAGAAAGTTTCATATGCAGCAGGCCGCAGTCGCTGCAACCACCAGACCCACCCGCACATAATGCTGTCGTGACTGCATGGTGGCAGTGGGGGTGGCGTGATTTTTTTGACTGTGTCAGCATGCATGTGTGCTGCCACTGTCAAAGTGGAGTCTTACCAGCCATCACAGACATACACCCTTGGCAGCCTAGTGGACCTGCCAGACCCACTACATCACCCATGTGATACCTTCTTTGTCAATTCGGCACTAACAACATGGTGCCATTTCTTATTAGGGCACTATGCTGTTGCTCCTAATGAAGACTGCTATCACACATTTGGGAACTCCAGTGGGTGGAGCAATGCATACATTAAAATAGGCTCGCTCCCTTCAGAATAGCCTTTTCTAAGAGCTTTCAGTTGGAGTTAGGGTTCCCAACACTGGAAGCTCTAATGCACAGTAACACAACCGGGCATTAAAAGAGCAAATGATATCCCTGCCCCCTCTCCACCTCATTAATGTTCACGCTCCACCTCTTTTCACCTTAATACAACGAGCCTGGCTTTCACATGTTAATCCAGCATTATTGGTGCTTTCTGTGGTGTTAACCTCTCACGAGCACTGGTAACGTCTGTTAATGGCACCTTTGGTCCCTTACCAACCTTTAGTAAACATACCCCATAGTCTGTGTCAGATATGTCAATATGTGCAAATTATATGAACAATGTGTTACATCCACACCATAATCCAAAACAAGTGCAGATTCCTTCCCAGCAAAAGCAGCTTCTCTAAGTAGTCCTTCAGAAGGACTGCATAGTCAGCCACAAGTTCTGAGTCTTATTCCTTGTGTGAATCATGCTTTAGTCCATGCTTTAAGAAAAATGAAAGGAAATACAAAAAATTGGCAGCATGGTTTAAATAAAGGTGAGGTCAGAGAGGGAGTTGTAGCCAAAAAAGCATCTTTCAAGAAATGGAAAAAGGAGCCAAATGACAAACTGGAAACAACATAAGCAGTGGCAAGTTAGATGCAAGGCATTGATAAGGCAGGCAAAGAGAGAATTTGAGAAGAAGCATCTCCAGGAACAAGCAGAAATGTAGTCTTCACATATGGGTATCGTCGGTACTGACAGAGCCTGCGCGGGAACGCACCCCAGCGTCCAATAGGAAAGCTTTTGGGAGCATCCCACAGCGCCTGTGTGCTGCCTTCCCACCTTTCCCAACTGTCCCTGTCCAGTTCTTCGTTTTCCGCGGAGCTGATAGGTCGCACATCCTGTCACCGCAGAAAAAAATCCCTTCTATTCCTTTTTGTGGTCGCATCTGCCTTCCCTCGACGCTACACCGGTACCGCCGGTTCTTCTTTCTTTTCTTTAAAAAAAACAAACCAAAAAAACCTTTCTTTTGGAGTCTTTCCAGTAATTTTCTCTTCAGGTGCCACGCGCCATTTTGGGCACTAGGCCCAACTTTTTCCTTCAAAATGGAAAAAACCGCTTCGGGTTTTAAAAAGTGTTCTAAGTGTGGCGGTACCATCTCCGTCACCGACACCCATGAGTGGTGCCTCAAATGTTTAGGTCCTGACCACGCTATTTCTGAGTATGTTGCCTGTGGGATGATATCAAAAAGGGGCCTGCAAAACTGAGCTGCTAAACTTAGCACTGTTTTTCCCTCCGATGCAGCTTCCATGGCATCGACGTCTTCCAGGGATTTGTCTTCCTCCCATGGATCTCAGGTAACTAAACATAAATCTAGCCGGTCCTCAAAGGGCAGATCTCCTCCTAGCCATCGAGATGCCTCTGGCATTGCTCTTGAGGGATTTTCACCAGCAAAGTTGCCCCAGAGGGAGGCTTCGGCTTCCAAAGCACTAATGGGGCTCCAGGATGTTCTCGAGGCTTCAACCTCGGCAGAACTAGTGGTACCATGCTCTGGGGTACCGGCAACTTCTTCTAGTACTGATACCCAAGCATCGGCAGCGTCGATAGACCAGAGATTCTTGGCTATTGAACGCAGTCTGGCGGCTCTTCTCACGGCCTCGATGCCCCTGAAACCGCTTCAGACAATTCAACTGGTACCAGCACCGACTCCGGTGCCAGCACCGACTGCATCGACATCGGCAGGTATTCTACCAGGGCCGAGTCATGTGTGTCTATCCGGCATCGACAAGTCGGTACTGGACCACTCCAATGCCGACTTCAATCGGTACCGGTATCGTGCCTTGCACGATCACCCGAATTGGAGATACTTCGAATCCTCATATGAGTCTGAGGACTCTGAAAGCTCTGCCGATACCAGAGTACTTCTTCCTGAGGATTCCTCTTCTCCTCAACGTAGGATATCTCCACCAGAGGATATATCCTTTCAGGATTTTATCTGAGATGTGGCCCAAGGTCTTTCCATCACAGTGGCTCCTGAAAAAAAGCCTAGGGCAAACGAATTAGAAATCCTGAAATACTCTAAAGCTCTCAAGGAGGCAGCTACCTTACCTATTCATGAGATCTTGCATGATCTCATGTTAAGGATGTGGGAAACACCTCTAACCACATCTCCTCACTCTCAAAGACTCAACACCATGTATTGAGTTCCTCCTTGTCCTGGGTTTCATAAGACTCAATTACCACACCATTCCATGGTGGTGGAATCAGCTATGAGAAGGATAAAGAGTGCAAATAGGCATGCATCTAATCCTCCAGGACGTGAGTGTAGGACTCTTGACACCTTTGGACATCAAACCTTCCAGGCTTCCATGCTTTCTGCTAGGATCAGTTCCTATATCTTATATATGGGAATGTTCCTTAAGGAGGTCACAGGAGATTTAGAGCTTATGAGCCCTCTACTTCCTGATGATAAGAGGCAAGATTACCTCACCCTTGTCAAACATACCCAGGATGTTTCCAGGTTTGTGAATCGTGCAGCTTTTGACTGTTTTGAGTGCATAAGCAGGACCTCTGCCATTGCCATAGGTGCACGTAAGATTGCCTGGCTCCAGGCATCTGACTTGGAAATTTGGGTACAGGATAAACTAGGGAATATTCCTTGCACAGGAGAAAATCTCTTTTGGCAAGAATTGGCAGGAAAAAGCTAATGAGACAGATGCTGACAATATCACTTTGGATAGACTGTCTAAATCTACAGCTGATCCTGTGAGGAAAAAATCCTATAAGAAACAATTCTTCAGTAAGAAGAAGAAGTTTTATCAGTCCTATACCCAACAGGGGCATCGTTTAGGTCAGTCTGCCCAAAAGGAACAGCAGCAACAACCTAGACAAAGAAAGACAAAAGCAACTAAGCCTCAACTGGCTCAGCAGACTCAGCCTCCACAGGGGCTTTGACTCCTATCGAGAGAACTTTGACTTCCTGGCCCTGAATGGCCCAGAACCTTCCACCATCCCAGGAAGGTTATGTCATTTTGCCCCCAGATGGGGTCAGATAACAGCAGAAAATTGGACTCTGTCTATTGTAGGAGAGGGGTACAAGCTTCATTTCCTCAGCATGCCCCCTCCTACAATGGTAAGAAAGTTAAATTCTCAGACCTCTCTCAGCGACCAGTTAGATCAAGAGGTCACTGTGCTCCTTGCTCAAGGGGCAATAGAAGAGGTACCCATTCCCCAATGGGGTACAGGGTTTTACTCCCCCTATTTCCTTATTCCAAAGAAAACAGCAAGAATTCTCTCATATATTTTTTATATGGGCTTATCTCTTGAGGAGGTCACAAAGAAATTACATCTTTTGATTCCTTTTCTTCAAGAGCCCAAGAGTGCAGACTATTCTTCACTGGTTAGTCATGCTCAAAATATCTCTAGATTTCTTACTCGTGCTTACCTAGACTCCTTTGAGTCTGTTAGCAGGACTTCTGCTATAGCTATAGGAGCACGACGTAAAGCCTGGCTCCAAGCTTCAGACTTGGACAAATGGGCACAAGTTAGACTGGGAAATACTCCTTGCACTGGAGAAAATCTCTTTAACAAGGAGTCTTTACTCCAGGTTGCTCAGTTAACAACTGACTGTCCTGTTTCCAGAGGCTGTTCTACGCCTTCTTCTTTCCCAGTTGGTAGGAAATGTCCTGTCAAAATTTCTTCCCCTAGGGGAAGAAGATTTTATCCATCTTCTGCCCATCATACAGATGTTCCCAAACAGGGGAAACATCACCCTGGTCTGAAGAATCCACAACCTCAGCAGGGTCAACAAACCCAGCAGTCGCAGGGTTCAAATAGATCATCATTGCCCCTCTTGGTTGGTGGTTAGGGTAGCAGTCTCCTTCTTTCATTTGCAGTATCTGCACTAAATTTATTCTAACCTTCCTAGATATCTCTTCATGAGACATCTTTTCTTTAACTTTAAGAGTCTTTATGATGATCATGCCCATACTTAACAGGGTTTTCCTCTTCCTCTTGGAGGAAAGAGAACTAACAACTATTAATAGACAGTTGTTTTCCCTGTACTGGCATGTATCATCTCACCTGTCAGAGACTTCCTCCATAGTCAATCTCTTTTAACTCTGTATTACCTCCCTCTTACTATAACATTTGGTTTGTAAGAGGAACCCTTTTACACTGGTAAGCCCCTATGGTCCTCTACCTGTTCTACCAGGGGATTCTCCCTTCCGGAGTTGTCTCCCCCCTTGTTACCTTAGGGCAGCCCATCAGACAATAGGAAATCCTAACAGGTCTGTTGTTTCTTTTTCCCAATCTAAAAGAGGGAGAGGGAAAAGAAATTTTCTCCGCTGCCCTGGTACCTTGCTGCAGATACAGCAATTCCTAGTGGTTAAGTCACTGGTTCTGTCCACAACACAACCAGGGATTCTCCTCCACTAGCAATCCTTCTAGCCTCAGTGCTAAGTCCCAAACAGGTTATCAACCTCGTTTGGGAAACCCTCTTATCACAGCCTGGTTGGTTAACTTCTATTCTTCGCCCCCTTGTCCTTGGCAGAATACTTGGTTACCTGCTGGCTTTCCACAGCCAGTTTTTCTTCTAACCAACCTACAGCATGCTCTCTGCAACTCTACAGAGTAGCTTTGCATGATGGACCCTTGCTAGAGAGCATTAGTATCTTGCCTAGCAGATAACCCCAGATGGTTGAAAGGGGTTACCCCAGTCATGTTTCCATGACTGGTAGGTATTTCCTACCCTTTCCATCTCATCTTAAATCTCTTTTGAGACATCAGTCTCAGGCCTTTCATTACGTGAAAACCTAAAGAAGGGCCAATTCCCTGGCTTGGCCCATATCTCCTTTGGTCTTCTCGTCAGAGATAATTTTCTTCAATGGCAGCTAGAGGACGACCAATGCCCCTCTTGCCTTCATAGGCAAGTCACTAGGGTATCTTCCTCCAGTGGCGTTCTCTATCCATTCTCCATATGGCAATTCTGGAGAAATCTGGACTTCCTGCCTACAGTCTGAAGTTATCCTCTGCCTTTTTCACGTAGGCCATCCTGGTTATTCAAGAGCTCAAATTCTGAAAAGAATCCAGACTTCTTCTTGTCAGGGAGACCTCTCCTCTGACTGCCAATCATAACCAGGAAAAGAGATTTCTCTGTATGTCTATTCAAGCAGGTATTAACCTTCTTGCTCTTAGATGAATCTTCCTCTCTCCCTATACCCCTAGGGGGGATCAGCTTCTATAGACCTCTCTCCTTCCACATACCTGGAGATATGTGTCTATATGTCTACATATTCATATATATATACACACACACACACACACACACACACACACACACACATATATATATATATATATATATGTATATATATATATATATATATATATATATATATATATATATATATATATTCATCTATATCTGTGTGTCTTCTGCCCCTACATATCTCCTATAGATATATGCATATATACCCTATATGTGTATATATTCAATATATATATGTATATATACATAGATATATTTATAGATCTACTGAGATATGTTTTTAGATAGATATGTATCCATATACTCATCTATCTGTTCTGTTAGGTTCAGATATCCTTATATTCCTATATGATCCTGACAAATGGGCACTACCCCTATCAATGCTATGCCAGCATACTTAGGGGGCGACACTTATAACCACTTCCTGTGGTAATTAACAACATTTTCCTTACCATATAGGTTGGCTACTCCTGAAGCTCTCCATGTACCTTTCTTCTTTCCTAATTGACCCCATTTAGGAAAGACATTGCGGAGCTTCAGTTAACCTAACGCTTAGCGCTCCTGAATCTGTCCTTACTTTCTTATCAGATACAAGGGTATCCATACCCTTTCTCCCCTACATGGACTGGTTCCATCCCCAGTCCAGTTAGGTCAGACTCATTTTTTCTTTGGGTCCTAAATTTATACTGTATTTGGACCTAAACAGCTTAAGCTTTCTTTAATACTGCCTTCTGCGTCTCCGCTGAAGCTCTACCTCTTATATTACCCCAGTCTTTCCCCCTGGGGCCATTTCTCACCCTAAAGGGTTCTGACCTCTACTTGTTTTTCTCTGCTTTTATTACCTCTACTTCTCAGTGAGGTACCCCTTGAGCACATTCACTGGCTCTTCTAATAGATCCATATGTACCTCAGTGGAATTGTGTAAGGTCTACAAGGGAGGCCCAGATTACAATATTTTACTACAAAATACCCTCTATACCAGGTCTTCCCCTTTAGAAACCCTGTTCTAGCCAGCTGTTCCACAGCTCCTCTTCTGTATTCAATTCCTACCCTCCATCCCCAGGATGCCTGAGGTCTTAAGCAATAGCATGGCTCGTTCTGCACTTGCAACATGCTAGGACTCCCTCTGGGCATCTGAGCTTGGGAGTCCCCATATGTGGACTCATTCCTGCTTGTTCCTGGAGATAGCACAGTTACTTACCTGTAACAGGTGATCTCTGGGAACAGCAGGAATAAGTCTTCACAACCCACCCACCTCCCCTAGGAGTTGCTTTTTCTCTATCTCTATCTTTCCCTTCCTTGCTCTTTCTCTCTCTTTGTCTCAGCTTTCAAACTTAACTGAGGATAGACAGTTGGGAAGGCAGGAAGGCAGCACGCAGGCATGTTGGGATGCTTCCAAAGGCTTTCTGATTGGACGCTGGGAAGCGTTCCCGCACAGACTCCGTCGGTAACGACGTACCCATATGTGAAGACTTATTCCTGCTGTTCCCAGAGATCACCTGTTACAGGAAAGTAACTGTGCTAAGCTGGTCTGTCTTTACCCATAGCAGCTATCCATGCAGCGGTGTAATATCACTGCTACCCAGTTCACCTCTACAGCTTCCAGGCATGTGTGGTCTCTCCAGATAGCCAATGCCAGGGCCACATATGACCTCGGCATTGAATGTTGAGGGTAAGAGGATGGTGGCGACGACTAACCTAACTCAATATCTGGCCTGTTACTTTTGGATAGGATTTCAAGCAGCCTATCGATTTACTAATGGATGGGAAATCTTGAAGCAAGGGCAATTCAAGATGGCACTGACCATGCTGCTTTTGCTTTCAGCTCTTGCCATTTCAAATTTCTGCAAGTTTTCATGGGTAAATGGAGGGATGCTCACATTACCTTTCCATCTGAAATCCTCACCTCAGTTTCCAAGGACCCCCATGGATAAATTTGTAGCTCAAAGCATTTCATCCTGAGTTGGCTAGCTAGCAGACAATGGATTTGCCTGCCCAGAACTTGAAACACTATCCCAGAAAAGCATCACATTCTCCTGAGACCCATCTCAGACTATAGTGGCCCTTACACAGTGACATCCGGTTTTGCAAGCATGGTGAGCAACGGAGAACATGGAGTTGCAGCCTAGGACAACTGTTGGAGCTGAAGAAGTACTGATGTCCTTGAAGAACATGGATGGTTCCTTTATGAGGCTCTCACCCATGAGCAGAATTCTGAAGTCTGAGTCCAGTATTGATGGCTATGAAGCCTCCTGAGT
The DNA here is from genome assembly GCA_033557465.1 of Ichthyophis bannanicus. Taxonomy (NCBI): domain Eukaryota; kingdom Metazoa; phylum Chordata; class Amphibia; order Gymnophiona; family Ichthyophiidae; genus Ichthyophis; species Ichthyophis bannanicus. The sequence goes on along the minus strand of CM066032.1, from coordinate 1,632,743,654 downwards.
GGAAAGCAAAGAAGCCCCAGAATGACTGTGGATAGTTAAACCTTGACAATAAAGAAGGAGATGGGGAAATGGGACTAGTGAACAGGGGTTGGTAGCAGTACCCTAAGAGGCAACCTTAATATGAATCTGGCAAGCTATTTCTGCTCTAGAAACTTCTATTACTAATTGTTTATATCAAGTTTGTTCTTGTGAACCAGGAAATGCAAGTAAAGGTACTTACTGGTTTACTTTGGTTGGACACTCTATTAAATTGGAAACTTTGGCACAACAGTCTCTGCAAATTTCTAAAATAAATTACTTACTAATTTAACAAAAACATAACGTTTTTAAATAAAAACACTGAGCTAGTAGAGAATTCCCAAGGAAACTTTAATCTCAGAATTCTGAATTTTCCAGATAATCGCTTACTTGCACCTCAGGATATGTTTAAAAGCTATTTGGTAGAGATTTTAGATTATTCTTCTGAAACATTGGTTCTTATTGAAAGAATACATTATATTCCACAAAAATGTGTTTGTTCAAGAGTACAAGAGGGTCAGCAAATGGACCAATTGTCGGTGAATAAATTGGATATCTTAGAATCTTTTTGTGCTTTTGATCATGTTCCTGCTTATGTTATTTATTTTTGCCTTAGAGATGGATAAAGAATTTCTTCTAAAATATTTTCATTTTTTTTATTAAGTTCTCTCTTTCTTTCCAGATGTTTCAAGAAGAGCTCAGTAGAAAGGGAAATCTTTTTTGGCTTTACATCCAATGGCAGCATCAATGGGGGTTCGTTTTTTTGGATTCTCTTGCATGTCTTTATTAAAATATCAAAAAGTGTGCTAGGTGTTTTGGGAGCCAGATCAATTTAATTTTTTCCCTTTAAGTAAGGTACCTCCTGAGGGCACTTCATAACTGTTCCTATAATCTCCTTGAGACATGATATTTAGGGGTATGTTTACTAAACTGCGTTAGTGCAATTCGCGTTAGGAGCCGCATTAGTGGAAGGAAAGCCAAAAAAGGACATGGGCGGGACATCGTATATGATAACGCGCGGTTGCGTGCGGTATTACGTGCGGCGCAGCAATGATCGTTACAGCGCGTGCAAGCGTAAGACAGCGCGCAGACAACCAAAATCAGAAACAAAGCTGTAGCACAATGGTTACCACACAGACTGATGGTGCAAGAGTCATGGGTTCGAATCCCCAGTGTGCCTAATGAGCAAGGCTGGCTGAGGCATCCTGTGTAACCCTTTGAAAGCCGACTATAATATTTTAGTCTGCAGGCGGGTTACAGTTTGCATATGTCAGGAAAAGTGTACCCCTCCTATGAAATATGTGCCAACAGTGACGTTCGCTCTGACATGGTACTATATATTATGTAGTATATATTATATATTATATACCTGTCGACAGGAATATGTAGGCGCTCCCTATAAGGCGAAGTGTAAGGCTCGCCCTATAGGGAGCGCCTAAATATTCCTTTCAAATGGCATATAATGCATATAATATAGGGCGAAGTGTAATGTGCGCCCCATAGGGCGCCGCGTAATGTTCGCCCTATAGGGCACCGCGTAAGGCGCACCCTATTGGGCACCGCATAAATCGCACCCTATAGGGTGCCATATAAGGCGCCCTATAGGGCACCCCTTGAGCTACCCTAAGGTGACAGTACCCTGAGGGTGGTTCTGCTGGCAGCACTAATATACAGTAAACATAGACAATGCCTAAGACAGCCCTATCAATGAACCCCACTGTGGGTTGTGAACCTATGACCACTGGCTCCATGGGCAGTGAAGTAATCAGTGGGCCAGAGCTGCTAATAAACACTGTGATAAGGAAGCTTATCATAGTTCAGGAAGGAGCTATAATAGAGGTGAATTAGGTCTGAACAAGCAACCTGTCTTTGCTGGTAGAAATACTAAAACAGAATGTTTTCATAAAAGACTACCAGTCCCAGAATGCACCAGGTTTCAAACAGCCTCTAGAAGAGCTGAAGTGGGGAAATGTGTTTTCAATCAGGAGAGCTATGAGGTAATCCCCAATCACTCATCTCCAAGGGCAGGGCTTGATTCAGCACAGCTGAGCTGTGCTAGGGTGGAGTATCCCTCTAAACAAGTTAAAAGTAAAACAGATTCTACACAGAATCAGATGGAGTTGAGGAACTCAGAGCTCAAGGACAGAGAGAGGAAGCAGCGGCATCAACGTGGAAGGAAGAAGAGGAAAACATCTTGGAGGTCTAAAGAAGGAGCCCATATCAGTACGTGTGTTGGGAGTCATTCCAGAGGCAAGCATACTCCATTGGACTGGAGGAAGCCAGAGGAGTAGGGTTACAGAGCCAGGAATTCCCGGATGGCACCTGTGAGGGAGTTGGCTGCATTTGGAAGGGGCCCTAAGACCAGTTCAAGAAGGTATGTGAAGAGAGACCCAGTGTCCAGGGATCTTGATTGGAAGGCTGGACATAAAAGCTGGACTACTTATTGGCCAGGATATCTGGAGAGGAAACCTAACAGTAAAGGAAGCTCAGGTATGAACTCTGATCTATGCCCTAGCTCTTCATCTGGAAGACAGCAGGGAAACAGATATTATCCTGAGAGTGCTTCATTAAGGAATTCCTCTGAGCCAGACCATTATATTGATTCTATGATAGTTGAAGAAGAAGGAGATATTTTAAATGATCAGAATGAATACATGGATTGCTCTCTGTCTAGGCTGCTGTGGTAAAATACTTTCACAAATACAACAACCATCAAAAGGAAATATAACTTGTTCTTTTATCTACCCATAAAAGTTTACAAGAAAGCTTTAGGGTAGGATTTGAGCCACGTAGAGAAAGTGAACCAGCAAAGGGGTTTGCAGCTGGCTAATTATTGGTAATTAAGCCATGCACAGTTGCACGTGAGCTCTGAAAGGAAACTACTGTTTGTGTGTGAAAATACAAGAAAGTTATCCTTGAAAAAGAACAGTTTTTGGTTACTTTTTGGGTTTTGTTTTTGCTTTTGGAGCACTGCTAAAAGGTATTAGCAGGAGCCCTCAGAAAGACCTTTCTGTTTCCCATCAAGGTCTTTATTGTTTGATTGATTGCTTAAGAAGCTCAGTTGCTTATATCATGATTTGTTTTTCTAAGTACAATACTGAAGCAAGTTGTCCTTTTGTGTTACCAAGTAAATCTGTGTGGGAGAATTAACCCCATAAATAAAATATATTTTTCTTTGCTTACACTCGAGCAACACAACTCATTATTTTGTGAATGGCTGATTCTGGTTTGAATGGACTACATTCCCCACAATCCTTTGCAAGTCATAATAGTATTTTGCCTTTGCCAAGACGGTGGACATTCACGCCCAGCGCCCCCGTTTACAACACATGGCTGACTACAGGAGGACTGCACGGCCCCACACCCACATTCAGCTGTGGTTACCAGGGAGATTACATACCACCCCCCAACACACCCTCTCTGGGTCAGGGTGGGGGACAGGATCTCCCGCCCACAGATCCACCTTCAACCCCCTGCAATGGTGGCAGTAGAGGGGACCATCACCCCAGTCCCAATCGGGATCAAACACCCTACAGGGAAGGCAGTGCAGAGCAGTACATACCCGTACAACATGAGCAGACAGACGGCAGGTTTGGAAATGCTCAGCTGCCCCCCACCAGTATCTGACATTCTCCAGCAGCAAGCCTCCAGCCGCTGCACCCTGCACGGTGTTCCAGCAAGACACATACCAGCTGCAGACAGTCCGCCAGCTAGTCCATAGTGCATGGTCCTGGAGGAGATGCATGTACCCAGAATGGGGATATCAGCATACACACCAAGCAGATAAGTCAGTGAGTGGGCCCCAAAAGGAAACCCATAGATATCACATAAGAGACATGCTATATAGCACTATGGTGGAACCTAACCATGCCATGGTCACTGCTTAGTCAGGGTGAGAGTGACCTCCCAGCAGGACATGCTATGGCCACCCTGTCCGTGCAGGTGGTACCGGGCACTACAATGTCCGGCCATTGCCCTATGCCCTGTGCAGATGCGGACGGGCCAGGCCACCCTATCCACGCTATTCCCACAGTACCTTGCTCCTCATTATGCACATAGGCAGGCCAATACTGGCAAGAGTGCTAGCAGTGTGGGCTGTGGAGGGTGTTGGAAGCCACCACACACTGGATAGACAGACACGCACTCCCCACACCTATGCAAGCACTGTGCAACTATAGAGGTGTTGGGCAGCCCAGGCCACCACACCAGTCCTGGGCACAGTGCAGGCATGGCTATAGTACACCATACTGTAGGAGGCACTCCCCAGGTTGGTAAACACTATTAGACACAGGACCTGTAGCACACCCCACAGACATCAGAAAGGTTGCTATGATGCAGCTCACTCAGGACATTGTACCTAACCTAGGCATTGCTATCTGCCAGTGCTCATAGCAGCCTTCTGATAGCTGTGTAACATATTCCCAGGTTTAGGGTGGCATTACTACGGTATGCATGTGCTAGTATTGGGAGATGCACGCAGAGCCCAAAGTCCTGCCTCTTCAGGAGGCCTTGGATAATGGGGCCTGTGGGTGCGGGTGTGTCCGCCCCTGTTGGCTGCTGCTGTACGGCAGAGGTTCCCGACTCCAGTCCTGCGGTGCGAAACACTGTTCGGGTTTTCATGCTGTCCCTCATGAATATGCATGAGCTACATCTGCATAACATGGGGGTGGCACTTAGAAAGGCAGCATAGGCATCTTTATCGGAGGCAGCATGGAACCGGGATGGTGTTTGGCCCTCCAGGACTGCATTTGGGAGGCTCTGCTCTTGGTAATGTGCATGTTTATGGTGTCTGTGCTCTGTAGGGTAAAATGTGGGTGTGTTGGGCATGTTTACGTCATCTGCAAGACCGGTTCTGTCTGTATTAGCCCGTTATAGTAGTGGGTAAAATATGAGGACTGGTTTGGCAAACACCACAGCTGGGACTTGAACCTGTGACCCTCTGCTTCTGAATACACTGGTTCTGTGCACTGCACCACCATGTTCTCACAGAGATGGTGCGTTCCCTGGTGGTACCATGACTGTTGGTCAGCCAGAGCCTGTCTGTTGGAGCGCACTGCACCCACGTGATGGGGGCTAGGCCACGGTCTGCTCTGGGCAGCTGCCACTGCCCCCTCCACCACCAGTATCCCTCAGCCACCATGCTGACATGCGCTTCTGCTGGTGGAGCTGGTGGTGCGCAGTCTCAGGCCATCCAGTATGCAGGTAGGCGGCTGTCTATGGTGCGTGTTCTGGGGTGGGGGTGCCCGCATAGCTGCCCACGCTTTCCCCCAGCACCGCCTGCCACTGTTCCGTACCATTGGGGGTACCTGCTGGGTACTATTCCCTGTGACACTGTGGGAAGCACACCTTGCACATGTTGGGCCCTCAGCAGTTGCTGTTTGGCTGCTCTACTGTTTCGGCATTCCTATGGGCCAGCTAGGCATCACCCTAGTCCCCACTGTGGCCCAGCTGCAGCCCTCTGTATCCCCTTCTCCAGTATCTGACCGGTTGCCCGTTCCGACATGCCCGCCCTGATGTTGCGGGACATGTGCACGCCATAGGAACTCTGTACGATGGTGGGGAGGTCCCTGGGCAGTGCTATTTCACTATGGGCGCATGCACCTTGTATGGGGACGGGGTATGGACCCTTCCGCGGTTTATACATACATAACTAAAATAAGGGAATACATAAATATCTGTTCAATGGAGTTTACTTGGGGGGGGGTTGATGTTTATCATTTATACCACTATTGGCCAGCTTGGTTGCTGTTTTTTTCCAATTTGTTGGGGTCATTTTCAGTGTTTCTGTGCCCTTTTGTTCTGTGCACATGTATCACACTTATCACCTTTTTTTGGTTTCCCTGCCTAGGCTGTACATTGCTGAGATTTAAATGGTTTCTCTCCCCTTTAATATGCCTTTAACAGCAGGTTTTCATTCGCGTTGGAATTCAGCTCTGAAAATCAGCGCGTTACTCTCTCCCCGCCCACTCTCCGCCCATTGACCCCTTCTTTCCGCCCTCTCTCTGCCTTCTGCGTTGTTTTACCGTGCCGCGGAGCATCACGCGCGTTATGGCGTGATACCACACGCTGTAGCGCGTTTATGATCGTTAATGCGCTACAGCGCACGGTATCACGCGCTAACGATCGTTAACATCGTACAACGCGCGTTATTCACGTTTACCGCGGTTTAGTAAACATACCCCTTAGTTAAATTTGCTGGTAATGGACAGGTTTATTGTGTGGTGCTCTGTTTTTCTTGTCAATTTTCTTTCTTGATCCCTCAGCTACAGGTGAGCAAAGACTTCTGTAATCTACTGTATTATATTCCTTTATGGAATTTTTTCCTAACTTTTTTTTTCATTTCTGAAAAATGAGAGATATTTTCTGTATCCTTGTTCAAAGCATGTTATATATGAAGTTTGAAACTGATAACATTTAAATTAAAAAATTAATTACTAAACAGATTTGCTTATTCATTGATATTCTTGTTATATTTGATTTAGTAATGGGTAGACAAACATGTAGGGAGTCATTCTGAGGCATGAATAGCGGGGATGGACGTCCCAACATATTCGTGCCATTTTTCGGTCCCGTTTACCTTTCCTGCGTCTTGTTTGAGGTAGGTAGATGGGGACGGATTGAGGGCAGCGTTAGGGCAGGCAGTGAGCTGTCATCAGCCCCAGACGTACAGGGCCGATTCTAATGTCAGCCCTGTATGTCCAGGGCCGGCGACTTGCACGCGGAACTTATTCCACCTCTGAGGTGGAATATGTTCCCCTAGTCGCCAGGGATCGGCGGGCTCGGGGCGCGGATGGAGCAGGGGGGTCTGAGGACATTCACCTCAGCCCGGCCCTGGCCTTAGGAGGCCAAATCGGAAGTCAGGCTGTGGGGAATCAGCTTAAGGAACCTGTGGCCGGGGATCACGGTTCCTCAATGCAGCCGTTGTGCCATGGCAACCGGATGCCATAGTGCCACGGCTCCATTGAAGAGCTCTAACTGAGTTAGCTGGGGAAGGCCTGTACATGCAGGCCAGACAGAATCGGGGGTTCCAGTGTGGCAGGTGCAGGCCTGTGACCCACGGTGTCTGACATAGGCAGGCCAGCATGGCTAGCTTGACCTGTAAATGAGGCCTGTGGAGAGGCATATAGGATTGCACATCCCCCAATATGCTGCTATTGTAAGATAGAACTCAGTAGAAGTATTGAATTTGCTTAGGTAAACAGAACTGCAGAACTAAGAAATGGAAAAATACAGAAAAGACATGTTTGAAAGTTACTGATAAGAAAAAGTACATCTGCAAAGAAATAATGAGGAGTGCTGACAGATGAGTTACAGAACCTTGCTCTTCTGCACGCACAAATTGGTCCTATAACCTTGAGAGTGTGAAAGTAACAAGTTGATGAACTGACCATTGTAATTGGGACTAGAAGGGGGGCAGGCAGGTGTCATGCCCACAGAAGGGACATAATTGGATAAACTTATCAGTACCGGGACCAATAGAAGAGGTACGGGAGGTACGGGAGGTTACCGGGACCAATGAAATGTTTTTCTATACCTAGAATGGAACAGAAGTCTATAAAAGTTGTTGTAATGCTTGAAAACTTTGCTCAGCCATTTTGAAATTGACTTGCTTGAGACTTGTGCACAAATAAATGATTTGGACCTTCTGAACAGACTCCTGGTATCATTGGTTTGTCTGCGCTTTGCTGCTACATATTCCTTGGTGCGTTGGCCGGGAAGTTGTGGAATCAAAGTGTATATAGGGCAATATACCACGACTTTCCGCCTCTATAGGCTTGGTCCTGCCGGGATCGCGCCCTTCCGACGAGGGCTGCTCCCTGGCGCCACCGGTCCCTTGTATCGGAGGGAGCTGGTCGGACCTCGGCGGGTGCCGGGCCCGGTTGGAGCCAACGCCTCGAACCCGAGTGAGGGGAGTCCAAGGTCCAACTCATGCGCCTGCGTGGGAAGTTTGAGGACCGGATCCGGTGAGTATAGTTTTGATTTTGGGTCTAGACAGAAATAGAAAGAGCAGTACTGCCATTGGAATTTGGAATTTGTAATCTCGAGATATTGGGAATTGGTAAGAGAGCATGATCAACTCTCAAGGAAGAGCCGAGTAGCCTGGCATGGGAATTCGCTGGGTGAAACCCTCATCCTTTTTGTAATTGGGAAAAAGACTAGTCAGAACAGATAGAAACGAATGCATTCTGGGATACGTTGCTAGCATGATTGTGTGAACGAAGTGTGAATGAGAGGTCTGGCAGCACGGACCAAGTGAAGGCGGACCCCTGATTAGCGCATTTCCTGACCGGGCGACCGCGTTCAGGTCGCGAAAAGGGGGAAGCGATTGTCGTCTTGTCTTGTTATTTGTATTCCCTATACGTTTCCAGGGCCGTGAGGACCCCTTACCCACGGTCCGCCCTCCTTTTCCCTTCTGTCTGTTGTTGCGCGCACACATCGAAATGGGAGGGGCGGGGTCTACTAGAAACACTCCATTAGAATGTATGATCGCACATTTTAAAGAGGGATATTCAGGAGATTATGGTATTAAAATGACAGCAGCCCGTTTGCAGATTTTGTGTACTAGGGAGTGGCCCGATCTAGACCCCATCTGGCCCCGAGAGGGAACGTTCACTGTAGAGATTATTCAGTCAATACATCGTAGAGTGCGGGTAGCGCACCCCGATCAGTACCCCTATATAGATTCCTGGTTAAGTATTTGTGAAGATCCGCCCTCCTGGGCGCAGCGCTGTTATGAGGAACAGTGCAGAATAATGTTAGCTAAAACAGATTCTAGACAGAAAACGGAACAGCCTAGAATGAAAGAGCAGGATAAGAAAGCCAAGAAGAAACCCATCTTGGTAGATCCTGATTCCCCAGAAATAGTCCTCAGGCAGCCCCGAACCCCAGGTCCAGTAAGAGTAGCCCGGCGTCCTGCCCCAGAACCCCAGAGACGGCCAGAGCCGAGGCGGGACCCAACCCCTGATCCCCCTCCCGGAGGAGAGAAAGAGGAAGAATTAGCGGGAAAAGAAGAGGAGGACCTAAAAAGTGAGTCAGAAGCGGAGATAGAAGAAGGAGAAAGAGAGAATTCCCCAGAAGAGGAGGAGGACAGTGTACAAATAATCAAGAAAGCCAGCGCTAGCACTAGCACGCCAGTGAAAGAGAAACCCAAAGCAAAACCTGTTGAGAAAAAGAAAGTGACTCCTGCAAAGGCAACGGCCATAACCCTTAGATCCCAAACCCAAAAGACGCCTGTAACAGCCAAACTGTTTCCCTTAAGGCAAGTCCCGGGAGTGCCCGTAAAGAATGATAATGATGAAGTGGTAGCGGGACCCTTAACTTATGTGTATATCCCTTTTTCTACAACTGATTTATTAAATTGGAGGTCGCATTATGCCTCCTATACTAGTAAGCCCCAGGAGCTGACAGAATTAGTAACTAGTTTTATGGAAACTCACCAACCCACTTGGCCAGATTGCCGTCAGCTCCTGACCACCCTATTCACTACAGAAGAACGAGCGAGAATTAGAAAAGCAGCTATTGAATGGATGGCAGAAAACCCTGCAGCTCCGGCGCAGGGGCAGAATATAATAGACCTAGGGAAGCAGCTCAGAGAGAATTCCCGAATGAAGACCCCCAATGGGATCCAAATACAGATGAAGGATCCACAGCCCTAGCCCGTTTTCGCCAAGGCTTTTTACAAGGCCTGAGAAGGGGGGGCCAAAAAGCTATGAACCTTTCCAAAGTTACAGGAGTTATCCAAGGGATAGATGAGAGCCCAGCAGATTTTTATGAAAGATTAACTGAAGCCTACAGAATGTATACTCCCTATGATCCCGAGGCACCAGGAAGTTTATGTATGGTGAATTCTGCTTTTGTAAACCAGTCTCAACCAGACATTAGACGTAAATTACAGAAATTAGAAGGGTTTGCGGGCATGAATGCAACACAGTTATTGGAAGTCGCTCATAAAGTGTATGTGAATCGTGATACTGAAAGACAGAGAGAATGTGATAGAAAGATGAAGAAGAAAGCTGATTTTTTGGCTGCGGCCATAGTTGAAAAGAAAAGGGGAGGTGTCCCTAGTCGAAGGAGCAGAGGAAGAGGGCGGGGTCAAGGCGGAGGCCGGACCCAGAGACTAGGCGTGAACCAATGCGCCTATTGCAGAGAGGAAGGACATTGGAGAGATACGTGCCCGCAACTCGAAGACGCCCAGCAAGATGACGACAACGATCATCAGTGGCGAGAAGAAAGACGAGGCCGTCCCCGAGGCCGAGGAGGAGCCAATCGAGAACAATTCCAGCGAGAGTGAGGAGGAGGAGCCATTCAAGCATTGGCCACACAAGCCCATGATGAGGATGACGTGGATTAGGACAGACCGGGCTCCAAGTTTGCTTTAGGTCTCCAGGAGCCTATGGTCGGAATACAAATAGGAGACCAAATTATGAACTTTATGGTTGATACTGGAGCAGAGCATTCAGTAATAGACAAAAAGATAGCCCCATTCACTACAAAAGCAGTCACCATTATAGGAGCAACTGGTGCCAAAGCCACAAAGTCTTTTCTTCAGAACCGAATATGCAGTCTAGGAGGACAGCAAGTAACTCATCAATTCCTTTACATGCCCGAATGTCCAGTACCACTACTGGGACGAGATATGCTAGCCAAGCTTCAAGCACAAATATCTTTCTCTGAGCAAGGAGAAATGCAAATGACAGTAAATTCCCAAGCCAAACCAGCAGGAGTAATGCTGCTGACAGTTCCCCGAGAAGAAGAATGGAGATATTACATTGATGATTCTGTCCAAGATACCTATTTTGAACAAACTTTAAAGAACATTCATGCACCACCTGGAGTATGGGCAGAAGGCAGTCCCCCAGGCCTAGCCAAGCATATAGCTCCAGTGATTGTAACCCTCAAGCCTAGTGCTACACCAGTGCACGTCAAACAGTACCCTCTCCCAAGAGCCGCAATTGAAGGCATCCATCGCCACCTACAGAGATTGCTCGAATATGGCCTACTAAAAGTATGTCAATCCCCATGGAACACCCCACTTCTGCCAGTAAAGAAACCTGGGACAGATGATTATCGCCCAGTGCAAGATTTGAGAAGAGTGAATGATGCAGCTGAAACCATACATCCAGTTGTGCCCAATCCTTACACTCTTCTAGGACTGATACCTGCTGAAGCTACCCATTTCACTGTATTAGATTTGTAAGATGCATTCTTTTGCATAAGATTAGCCCCTGTAAGCCAAATATTGTTTGCATTTGAATGGCAGGACCCCATCTCTGGAAGAGGGGGCCAACTTACCTGGACAAGATTACCCCAAGGATTCAAGAATTCGCCTACCATCTTTAGTGCTGCACTAAATCAAGACCTTTCAAGCTATCCAGTAGCCCCGGGGAAGAGAGTGCTTCTCCAGTACGTGGATGATCTGTTGATAGCTGCCATATCAGAAAGTGAATGTATATTAGCCACCAAAGATCTCTTGCAGTTACTAGATGAAGCTGGATACAAAGTTTCCAGAGCCAAAGCACAGCTATGTCAAAAAGAAGTGAAATACTTGGGTTTTCGTATTACCCAAGGAAGCAGAAGATTAGGCAGAGAAAGAAAAGAAGCAGTATGCAGAATTCCAACTCCAACAACCAGAAAGCAGGTCAGAGCCTTTCTGGGAGCGGCAGGATATTGCCGAATCTGGATACCCAACTTTGCCCAAATTGCCAAACCACTGTATGAAGCCACAAAAGGAGAAGAGAAGTCACCACTGGAGTGGGGACTTGAGCAGGACACAGCCTTCCAGAAGCTAAAAGAAGAATTAATGTCATCACCAGCACTTGGACTACCAGATGTCCACAAACCTTTCCACTTGTTTGTACATGAAGCACAGGGAAATGCCCTAGGCATGTTGACTCAGAAATTAGGAAATTGGGAGCGACCTGTAGCCTACCTATCGAAACAATTGGACCCTGTGGCCAAAGGATGGCCACCTTGCTTGAGAGCAGTTGCAGCTACAGCACTACTAGTGAGTGAAGCAGACAAACTCACACTAGGACAGAACATACGAGTCACTGTGCCACATGCAGTCCTTGCCCTTATGGAACAAAAAGCAAATTATTGGCTCACCAATTCCCGAATGTTGAAGTACCAAAGCATGTTATGTGAAAACCCACAAATACAACTCGAAGTAAGCCATGCCTTGAACCCAGCTACCTTGATACCCATCAGTGAAGAACTCCCAGAGCATGACTGTATCGAAGTCATGGAAACTGTGTTCTCCAGTCGACCTGACTTGACAGATATGCCCATAGACAATCCCGACCAGATCTATTATGTTGATGGGAGCAGTCTCATCCTTGATGGACGACGCTGTGCCGGATATGCAGTCGTCACTCAACACGAAGTAGTTGAATCATCAGCTCTAGCCTCAGGCACATCAGCCCAGAAAGCCGAATTGATAGCACTTACCAGAGCATTGTTGTTAGGAGAAAAACTTGTGCTAAATGTATATACAGATTCCAAATATGCCTTCACCACCTTGCATGCCCATGGAGCTCTCTATAAAGAAAGAGGACTCATCACATCTGGAGGAAAATCAGTCAAATATGGTCCCGAGATATTGATGTTACTTGATGCCGTTTGGGCCCCAACACGTGTAGCTGTCATGCATTGCAGAGGACATCAAGCAGGAAAAGGAGAAGTTGCCCGAGGAAATAGATTTGCAGATGCCTCAGCACGACAAGCAGCTATGACAGGACAAATTGCCCCACAAGCCATGCCAATGCAAGCAGCATTGTTTCCAGTACCCTTGAATCTATGGACCCCACGATACACCACCAAAGAATTGGATTACTATTGTGACAAAGAAAATGGAGTATTGAAAGACGGATGGATTGAGCTGCCACCAGAAGAGGGCAGTCAACCTCCAGGACGAATAGTAATTCCTGAACTGTTAGGACCATCATTTGTCAAAGCTTTCCACGAAGCTACCCACTATGGGAAGAGTGCTATGGAGAAAGCACTCAGACCACATTTCTACATCCCTTTGATGACAACCATATCAGCCTCAGTGGCACGTCAATGTGTAACTTGTGCCAAAAATAATGCTAAGCAAGGCCTTATTACAGCACCCCGAGTTCAGTCAGGAGGTGTCACCCCCATGCACAACCTCCAAGTTGATTTTACCGAAATGCCAAAAGCCAATGGATACCATTATCTACTAGTATTAGTTTGTACTTTCTCTGGGTGGGTAGAAGCCTTCCCAACCAGAACTGAGAAAGCCCGAGAAGTTACCAAAGTCTTAATGAGAGAGATTGTCCCCAGATTTGGAATCCCAGCAGTAATAGGGTCAGACAATGGACCCTCATTTGTCTCCCAAGTTACTCAGCAGTTAGCAAAAGCTTTGCAGATACAGTGGAAGCTCCACACTGCATACAGACCCCAGAGTTCAGGGAAAGTTGAGCGAATGAATCGTACCTTGAAAGCCCAAATGTCCAAGCTTTGTCAGGAGACACACTTGAAATGGCCCCAAGTGCTCCCCATAGCTTTACTCAGAATACGCTCAGCCCCTGTAAAGTCAACAGGATTTTCCCCTTTTGAAGTTTTGTATGGTAAACCCCCACCAATAGTGCAGGGAGTCAAAGGAAGTTTAGCCCAGATTGGTTCAGAAGTAACTAGACAAGAACTCCTAGCTCTTAGTTTTGTTCTGCAGACTCTCCATACGTGGATCCAAGACCAGTTGCCTATCAACTTGACGGAACCCTTGCATCCCTACCAGCCTGGAACTTCGGTGTGGATCAAAGATTGGAAGAAGATACCGTTGGAACCCCATTGGAAGGGACCGTACACCGTCATCCTGTCTACCCCAACTGCAGTAAAGGTAGCCGAGATCGACGCCTGGATCCACCACAGCAGAGTCAAGCCCGCCGCCGATCCTGAACCAGAGCGGTGGACAGCAGAGCAGCACCCTGATGTACCCTTGCGAGTTACTTTGAGACGGCAACCAGCAGCATAGACACTTCATCACAAGTGCTTTGCAGTAGCCAAGTCTTTCGAAGAGGATTGCTGTTTTCCATGCAGCAACAGTTTTGTTTCAACGAACCCGATTTGTGTGTGATTTGACACACTACTTTGAGACTACATTGACTAAGCCAGACTTCACAAGCCAACTGAATTTCTAAGTTGGTTAATGTGTGCTGGACATCTTGAGGATCTTCAATCAACACTCAGCACCCGTTAAATTGCTTCATTAGCAAACGGGACGAAGAATAATAGACCATCGTGATCAAGATCAGCAAGCTGAGGATTCAGAAGAACTCCAATCAACATCAACATGTATCTTTGTTTTTGCTTTGCCTTGGTTGCCTTCTTTGGAGGTTTTGAACTGACTAATGCTTTACCTCCATGCACTGCTTGCATTACTTCTACTAGAACTGGACTGAAAGTAACTCAGACTTTGCTTTACCATTCTTACTATACCTGCAAGGGAACAATAACTCGGTGTATCTATAACACCACTGAACTAAATGTTTGCACTCATGGCAAAATCAAAGCATGCTATAATCCGCATCAGAATCCATCCTATTACACGTTGGAAATAAGATGGAAGGATGCAGATGGACCTATATTAGCTGCTACACCACCACTCAAGGACATTACTAAACCTGCTGTTTTGAATTTTGATGCATGTAATGCCATTAATAGAGATGGTCAGTCCACCTGTGGTACATGGGAGAAAGCGTATCAAAATGACCATAAGTATATGTGTCCAGAAGGTGCCACAAATTGGTGGAAGTGTACAGGTAAAACAGGATCAGGGTATAGTACTGCTACAGCGGCAGACTACTATTGCCCGTATTGGGGATGTGTTTTTTATGCTACCTGGAACACTGGTATAACTAATGAGAAAATAGATAAGCGGATGGCTACTCTAACCAAGCCAACCACAAATGATAAATGTCAGAAAGATGCTTGCAACCCCTTACATTTGCGTGTATATAATCCCCATGCATGGAAACAAGGATACAAATTTGGTTTACATATTGCTGGAGGAGCAATAGATCCAGGGACCATTGTGTATATCAGATTGAATACCCAAGCCCACAAGTCATCTAAATATCATATTCATAATACCTTTTATGAAGCTATGCATGTAAATAAGTTTGAGATCCCTCACCCTTCACAGAATTTGTTTCTAGAATTAGCCGGAGCAGTAGTATCTAGTCTTAAGATCACAGATTGTTATTTCTGTGGCGGAACCCAAATGGGAGATCAATGGCCCTGGGAAGCCCAAGAATTGAATTATTCCATGATTTACAATCAGACTGAATTACACAAGACTACCAGTGAATGGGTGTTAGCGCACTCAATCGTTGGACGTCTTTGCTATGCCAGAACTGGACCCCAGTTCACCCAAAAGGTAGGACAGCTGGTCTGTCTTAGCCAGAAATACTATAATGCCACGACCAAAAAGACAGCATGGTGGTCAGGAATCAGACATCCTGAACCTCCTAACCCATTAGCTAGATTTCCTGAACTTGCAGGTCTATGGACTAACCTTGCCAAAGTCCAAGCCTGGCAAGCCCCACCTGGCCTATATTGGATCTGTGGAAACCGAGCATATGCGCAACTCCCGCCACACTGGGGAGGAGCATGTGTCTTAGGAACCATCAGACCCTCTTTCTTCCTGTTAAACACTGAACATGGAGAACAATTAGGATACCCTGTATACACAACCCACAGACACAAAAGAGCATCGAGACAGAAAAGAGAGGCCTTACAGATAGGCAAGTGGGAGAAGTGGCAAGGTGATGATTGGCCACCAGAAAGAATTATTGAGTATTATGGACCTGCCACTTGGAATGATGATGGTATGTATGGTTACCGTACCCCAATTTATATGATTAATCGTATTATTCGCTTACAAGCAGTAGTTGAAATAATAACCAATGAAACTAGCCATGCTCTTACGCTCTTAGCTAGACAAAGTACTCAGATGCGCACTGCCATATACCAGAATCGCTTAGCACTTGATTATTTGCTAGCAGCTGAAGGAGGAGTATGTGGTAAGCTGAATTTAACTAATTGCTGTTTGAAAATAGATGATAAAGGTCAAGTAGTTGAAGAAATTGCTAAAGATATGCAAAGACATGCTTATGTGCCAGTACAGACTTGGCACGCATTGAAATTTCCTAACTGGTTTGCTAACCTTTTCTCTTGGCTGGGAGGATTTAAGACTTTCATTGTCTTAGTACTAATCCTTGTTGCTGTTATCTTTTTATTACCATGTTTAATCCCATGTTGTATGCGTTCCATTCATAGTGCTATTGATACCACAGTAGAGCGGAAGACCGCAACTAAAATAATGGCTTTATACAAAGCTACCCCTAGTAGAAATCCTTCAATCATGATGTGATTCTTCTAAAAAGTGATTTAATTCTCACACCTTATTGAGTAATAGGGTGAGATTAATCAAAGGGGGGAATGTGGCAGGTGCAGGCCTGTGACCCACGGTGTCTGACATAGGCAGGCCAGCATGGCTAGCTTGACCTGTAAATGAGGCCTGTGGAGAGGCATATAGGATTGCACATCCCCCAATATGCTGCTATTGTAAGATAGAACTCAGTAGAAGTATTGAATTTGCTTAGGTAAACAGAACTGCAGAACTAAGAAATGGAAAAATACAGAAAAGACATGTTTGAAAGTTACTGATAAGAAAAAGTACATCTGCAAAGAAATAATGAGGAGTGCTGACAGATGAGTTACAGAACCTTGCTCTTCTGCACGCACAAATTGGTCCTATAACCTTGAGAGTGTGAAAGTAACAAGTTGATGAACTGACCATTGTAATTGGGACTAGAAGGGGGGCAGGCAGGTGTCATGCCCACAGAAGGGACATAATTGGATAAACTTATCAGTACCGGGACCAATAGAAGAGGTACGGGAGGTACGGGAGGTTACCGGGACCAATGAAATGTTTTTCTATACCTAGAATGGAACAGAAGTCTATAAAAGTTGTTGTAATGCTTGAAAACTTTGCTCAGCCATTTTGAAATTGACTTGCTTGAGACTTGTGCACAAATAAATGATTTGGACCTTCTGAACAGACTCCTGGTATCATTGGTTTGTCTGCGCTTTGCTGCTACACCAGCCAGACACACAGAAGGCCCAGGCATACAGGACTGGAATCGGACCTGTAATGAATTGCAGCTTTTCAAATCATTTAAAATTCTTCATAAAATGAAGAATTAGATGGGTCTATCTGATCCATGGAGAATCTCTATGGAAAATCAGTTTGTGATGTTTTTCTCCTTTTTCTATAATATACTACTTTCATCTTCCTAACATTCTGATCTGCAAAGATAGATTTATGAACATATCAGTATCTCCTTAACAACACTACAAAGATAAATTTATGATCATCAGTAACTCCTTAAAACTGGAATGGTCTGCATTCATCAAAAGTCCTTCCATTTGGAGATTTGACAACTCTCTCCTGGAAGGCGTGGGATTTATGGATACTATAAGAACAGCCCTTGTGGATTATTCCAGATTTAATGATCCTTGTGATCTATCTCAATTTATCAAATGGGATGCCCTAAAGGCCACTCTATGAGGTGTACTAATTGAATTTACATCAAAATTGAATAAACAAAGAAATTTAGAATTAAAATGCATAGAGTCTGAAATTAAACAACTGGAGGCACAAATGGTGGCCAAATTTAATGTTACTTTATTATGGCGGGTGCAGAAGTTGAAATAGATATATAACAATGCACTCAGTCAGTGGGCAAGCACATCTATCTTCATGCAGAAAGCCAGATATTACTCTAACAATATAAAGCAGGCCATCTTCTTTCCCGACATCTGAAAGGTAAAAACAAATAGAAAAATAATTAAAATCTCTCTATATAGTTACTTAATAAATCTTCAGGTATTGCAAATGTATCCGGATAGTACAGTCGCTGCCACTGAAAATCTGGTTTTAGCTGTCAGTGGCAACCGTATATGGCTAGCAATACTATTCTGCCATTATCCAGATAGGCTTTTGAAGATAATGTTTTTGCCATCCAACTTTATCTGTAAAACGTATTTAGATAGTGGCTGATCATTGCAGCTATACAGATACAGTAATCTCTGGCAGTTATGCATATGGACTACCCTGGCACTATCTGGATAGTGCCGCAGTGGTTAGAGGAAATATTTAGCAACACTATCTGGATAGTGCTGCTTAATATTGCTCTCACCAGGGTTCATCCAGCTAGAAGGCTCTGCTAACTGGGCCCAAAATCTTTAAAGCTGCTGAAATCACTTGGGAAGGATGGAGTTCTTAGTTCAGTACTTTCCTCATTTTCCATCCCCTATACCAGGAATTTGTATGATTTGCTAAAATAGAATGTTCTCTGAAGTTATGGCAATTCTACTTGAAAAGATGTGTGGGGGTCCCCCTCCCCCCCCCCGAACGTACAGAACAATTACCCTAAATCACCAGTTAATTTTGAATGTAAGATATGTGCTAAAATTCTTCTGCTTAAATTGAACTCAATAATGAACCCACTCATTGACTATGTTCATGATGGCTTGGCATTTTTCTTGATAAATAATACTTGACTGTTTTGTCACATGTTATATGCAAAAAACCTCTTTGCTTTTCCTGACCTCTCCATCTTGCTTTAAGCAGAAAAAGTGTTTATTGTTTGAGGTGGAAACACTTTTTTTCTGCTATGATTTGGTTCAGTAGTAGTAGTTTGTTCATAAATATGTTGAAGATATTATATAGCAACCCCTGAGACAGACTTTTGGAAAATAGCTTACTGTCTTGACCATGGTATAAGACAAGGATGTCCTGTATCCCTTCTTCTTTCTGATCGTTCACATTGATATATGGAAAAACCCATAGATAAAGGGAAAGGAGCACCCTTAGGAGCAGCAGACAGTGGAAATTTTGAGGGATGTTCTTGGCCATTCATCTTTCAGTTATGCCTCAGTACTGATTCCAGGAGTAGCAATCCTCATAAATACAGAAATGGGATCCTGCAAAATATATAAATAAGTATGTAAATGCATACAAATCAGAAGTATGAGGCATTTTAAAGCTTTTGAGTTTGAACATTTTGCAGAATTTATTTACTGTTATCTGGAAAAGTTTGGGAATGGGGCTACAGCTGTGGGAACTGGATTTCCACAACATTTACTTAAGAAAAAATACAGGTTCTTCTCCGCTACCAGGAATGTATTCTAAGTCAAATTAAAAGACAGTTACTGTTGTTGTTGTTAAGTGCCGTCGAGTCGGAGTCGACTCATGGCAACCCTCTGGATAGCTATCCTAAATTGTGTTCGGTCTTCAGTCAGGCGGCTTATTGTTGACAGACTGGTACCCATAGCTGCTGTTATTGTATCGATCCATCTCATTGCTGGCCTTCCTCTTGCGTTCACCTTCTATCTTGCCAAGCATGATGTCTTTCTCTAATGATCTCTCTCTCCGCATGATGTGTCCAAAGTATGAAAGTCGAAGTCTTGTCATTTGAACTTCTAAAGAAAGCTTAGGTTTGATCTCCTCTAGTACAGACTGGTTTGTTCTTCGGGCAGTCCATGGTATACACAGTATTCGCCGCCAGCACCATAATTCAAAGGCATCAATTTTCTTCCTGTCTATCTTTTTCACTGTCCAGCTTTCACATCCATATGATGTTATTGAAAATACCATGTCTTGAACAAGTCGAATCTTTGTATGGAGAGAGACATCTCTGCTCTTGAGAATCTTATCTAGGTCTTTCATAGCCATTCTGCCAAGAGCAATGCGTCGTCTGATTTCTTGACTGCTTGTTGCTTCTTTATTGATAGTTGATCCAAGTAGGTTAAAGTTATTCACAATTTCAATTTCTTCTCCTTCGACAATGAACCTGTTGATTATGCCAGTTGTCATGATCTTTGTCTTCTTTACATTAAGGTGCAGGCCCATTTTGAGACTAAAGACAGTTACTAAAGATTATGAATTATTACAATGGCTAAGGTGAAGAGAGACAATAGAAATAAAAGAACATAAGCAATGCCTTCTCAGACCAAGGTCCATCAATCCCAGTATCCTGTTTCCAACAGTGACCAATCCAGGTCACAAGTACCTGGCAAGTCCCCAAAGAGGCACACAGTTTTCACAATAATTGTCCCGGGGCAAACAGTGGATTTACCAGGTTCTCTTTAATAATGGTTTGTGGACCTTTCTTCCAGGAACTTGTCCAAAACTTTTTTAAACCCAGTTCACTAACAGCTTTTACTACATCCTCTGGTAATGATTCCAGAATTTGATTACACATTAAGTAAAAAAAATGTTTTCTCTCGTTAGTCTTAAATGGTTCGTATTGTGGCTTCATTGCATGTCCTCTAGTCTTTCTACTTTTTGATGGTGTAAACAACCAATCTACATTTACCCATTCCACTCCATTCATTAATTTATAGACCTCTATCATATCCCCCCTCAGCTGTCTCTTTTCCAATTTGAAGAGCCCCAAACCTTTAAGCCTCTCCTCATAGGGGCATTTTTCCATTCCGTTACCATTTTTGTCACTCTTCTTTGTGCCTTTTCTAATTCAGACTCTGGAGCTCTGCCTGCTTCTTGGGTCCTGCACATGAAACAGGATGCATTTCTGAGAATTCAGCCCTAGAAGTTCTGAATTTCAACTTTCTACTAAAAGTCTAAATTTGACTTCTAGAACCTCCCTCCCATACTTTCCTATGTCATTCCTATCAACATGTAACAAGAGAGCAGGATGCTCCCCAGAACGGTCTATAATCTCTTCTAGGTGGTGCATGAAGTCTACCACCTTCACAACAGGCAAACAGGTTACCAGGCAATAGTCATGTCATCAGCCACCCAGCTGTCTACATGCCTAATGATGGAATCCTAGCCATCCTGACCCTTTCCTCATGGTCACATGGCCCTGGAAAAACTTTCGGTTTAATAGGATATTGCATCACCTGGAGGACAGGTCCTAGCTTCAGGATCACTTCCTTCCATGCCAAAGTAATGCCCTCCTATCAGGTGACCTCTTTCCTCCAAGGTAGCAGAGAGGCTGCTAGACTGGAGGTGGTACTTCTCTACTATGTCCCTGAAGATTTCCTCTTTATAACTCTTTGCCTCAGTTCCTCCAAGGATGCTTCTCTAGCCTCCAAAGACTGGAATCATTCCCTGAGAACAAGAAGCTGTTTGCACCTAGTATGCACTTAAGACCTGTCACCAGCTGGGAAATAATCATACATGTGACAATCAGAGCAAAAGACCGGATAGCCCCCATCTCACTGCTGGACTGCTGTCTGCATCTTAGATATGATTTGTTTATCTATTTCAGTTATTTAAAGTTGTTAGGGAAATAGGGATATTTAAACCAATACAAATATATTTTATAGTTAATGTTAACCTCAAGATGAACTGTGGGGACCTAGAATTAATCTATGCCTAAGCCTTAAGAACTTGCTGATGAAGATAAGCAGTTAAAACTGAAAGTGTAGAATTTCCCTGCTTTCTTCTTAACTGGCTTAAGAGTCTATAAATCAAAGATTATGCCTGGGGAGCTGTGTAGGTGGATGACAGGACATAAGTACTGAGAGATTGTTAAAATATACCCAAACTGACTTTAGTTTCACTGAGAGCTTGTCTGTTAAAATTATATCCTAACTGATTTAATAAATGCAGAATTTTAAATAGCTTAACCCCAAGAATTCCTTTTTCCCCAAGATTTAAATAATTTGCCAGCAGGTAAATACTTACTAGTGGAGATTCCTTCCCAGCAGTAGCAGCTCCACTCTCAGCAAGCCTTCAAGTCCTTGTCTCTGTTTTTCTTACCTCTGCCAGTATTATATCCTTTGATGTTCTTCTATAACGCTAGTATATATTTGGTGAAGGCACTGGTCTCAACAGATCTCAGGTTATGCCCCATGTGAAGTATTCAATGGAGAGAACTCTACTCTACTGTGCTCATGCATGATTAAATGAGGTTTTTGGGAGAAGAAAATCTTTACAGGATAATGCCATTCTGCACATCAAAGTATTTTGCCCCTAGCTCCCCTTCATAAGAGCAGACCAATAGCCAACTAATTCCAGACATCTTCAGCCAGTATAAACAGTTTGAGATATTCTTAAGCAATTGTCAGACAGAAACCACAAGTATAGCTGAAGATGGGTGTTTCTCAGTCTTTTCTGGACATTTCAATCAAGCACTGTATGCACTTATTTGGTAGCCTGACCCCTAGTGGTAGGGGTCATGGGTGCCATTTTGAAACCTGGAACCAAAGAAGCAGGAGTGACAATGGATTACTCCTGTTCTCACTAAACATCAGGGATAACTGGATCGTGGTAAGGGCTGGAGTAGGGAGACAGTTCAGGATGGTCTGCCCAGGCACCATCAGAGGGTGTCTTTATGCTGAGAGGTTGGATGACTGAATAGTGATACTGGAGGTGATGCCTTGTGGAAGACAGGAGATCAGCTGTCAGGAGGGTCAGAATATTACTGTCAGGTATTCAGGTATTAGATGCCTTGGGGGGGGGGGGGTGTTCAGGGAAGGATGAAATATAATGGAAGTGATTGGTAGGATCGTTGTGAGGGGTGATCATGGGGGAGTTTGACCTTGACCTTTACACCTATCCCTTTTAGAAGGAGCTTGAAGGAATAAGTGTAAAGGCTCTTGTAAGATGGGGAAATCTATGTTGATATTACAGACCTGCCCTAACCATTCTCTCTCCATACCCTTACCACACCTCCTTGAAAACATAATGTGGTGTGCATCACTATTTGTAAATAGTCCCTTTCTAAAATTACATTTTTACATATATGCCAATGTCTACCAAAGTGTGAAGCAATTCCATGCTTCTTCTTTTGATATAAACAGACTTAAATGTGGGGGGCTTGGTGTAGAAGCTTGTGATGAAATATCTTAAGTTACTTAGGGGGTGAATATGTGATAGAGGTTTGTATAAATGAGATATGTATGTACATAGGTAAAGGTGTGTGGGGGTTGTCTATTGATAAAGGGGACATGGGGACATCGGAGTATGTGTGGAGGATATGTGGTGAGGGTGTGTGGAAGATGCATGGGGTGGGAATATGCATGTAAGGGGTGTTGTGTAGGTGGGGACATGGGGCTGGGTAAGAGGATGTTAGTGATGTATGTGGGGGTATGGAGGAACTGTGTGAGTATGTGTGTAGGGTTGTGAGTATAAGGTATAGAGGTGTATGGGAGTGAGTGTAGGAAATGTGTTGAAGTATATGGAATATATGCATCTTTTGGGAGTGGGGCTACATATGATTGTGTCAGGAGAGGATGCTTGGTTGTTTAAGGGATATCCATGTGAAGTGTATATGTGTAGTAATTGAAATATGGGAGTGTATGGAGAATTTGTGTTTGTGTATGTGGATGAGTGTGCGTATGGAAGATGTTGTGGGTTTAGGAATGTCTGTATGAAGAGGTATGTGTAAAAGGATTCTGAGATTGGGGGTGTGAGAGTGTCGGGGCTGGGCACAATCCTCTTATCTCTACAACCCCCCCCCCTCCTTTGCTGGAGGGAGAATGTAGGGAGACAAAATCTTCCTTTCCACTGCATTCCCCTTCCCTTCTCCAAACTTTCTCCTTGTAGTCTTCCCTCCTCCCTTTACCCTCATTCCATCCTGATGATTTACTTATTAATCATATAAGTTCATATTGTCTTCTAACAATCCCTTCAACTCACCTGCTAGATCATAACTTCTTTAGGTGTAGAGCCTGACCATTTTGTCACTCCTCCAAGTCATTTCCCAGTCAATTGTTTCTTTAAGTAATGGGGCTTGTCTTTCCTATACTCCACTTCTCACCCAGCCACTGCATCTTCAGCTAGCAGGCTTGGTCTTCTTGCCACCTTATTGTGGCAGGTGCAGGCCTGTGACCCACGGTGTCTGACATAAGCAGGCCAGCATGGCTAGCTTGACCTGTAAATGAGGCCTGTGGAGAGGCATATAGGATTGCACATCCCCCAATATGCTGCTATTGTAAGATAGAACTCAGTAGAAGTATTGAATTAGCTTAGGTAGGCAGAACTGTAGAACTGAGAAATGGAAAAATACAGAAAAGACATGTTTAAAAGTTACTGATAAGAAAAAGTACATCTGCAAAGAAATAATGAGGAGTGCTGACAGATGAGTTACAGAACCTCGCTCTTCTGCAGGCACAAATTGGTTCTATGGCCTTGAGAGTGTGAAAGTAACAAGTTGATGAACTGACCATTGTAATTAGGACTAGAAGGGGGGCATGCAGGTGTCATGCCCACAGAAGGGACATAATTGGATAATCTTATCAGTACCGGGACCAATGGAAGGGGTACGGGAGGTACGGGAGAGTACCGGGACCAATGAAATGTTTTTCTATACCTAGAATGGAACAGAAGTCTATAAAAGTTGTTGTAATGCTTGAAAACTTTGCTCAGCCATTTTGAAATTGACTTGCTTGAGACTTGTGCACAAATAAATGATTTGGACCTTCTGAACAGACTCCTGGTATCATTGGTTTGTCTGCGCTTTGCTGCTACATTATGATTCACTTCCTGCCAGACAGCTGCACCTTCAAGAGATGGAGTCAGGTTTTCAAGTCACTGTTCCACTTTACTTTCTACCACTAGACTGCTTCTGACTTCACTGTGTGACTGCATCCGTGTATGTGCTTATGTAGGTATGTCCATCCATCTAAGCACAAAAATATACATGGATGGACAGAGAGATAGGCAGACTGAACAAGACATAACAGCATGAGCTGGCCCCATAAAAGTGTAAAGCAAAAGCAAGCAAAATACTCATTCTTTGAAAAAAAAATGATTAAAGTTAGTGTGTCAAAAGCAAACTTTTAAATTTGTCTATTAATGTTGTCAACTCTATATCTGCATACTTACCATAATCAAGGAATATTTATTATTTGTGGCCAATAAGCAGGAATGGTACAGAGCTAAAAGGGCTAAAATGTGAAGAACTACTTAAGCTTATTGGATTTTACAGAAAAGTTTTATTTTTACTCTGTGTCTCGTTTCCAAAGCAACATCAAGAGAAATCATTGTTACTTACTCTCTCATTATGATGCAAGGCGTATCCCCTTGGGGTAAGACTAATAAAGCCCACAAGCATATGCTGCTATTACAGGATAGAAGACACTCTCTCCTCCTTGGGTTGAAAATGTTCCCTCTGCCATCTTCTAAGCCTTGGACAGATAAACAAGTAGACACTAGAGCTGCGAAGCCACATATCTCTGCATAACACTGACCCAAGTCTGTAATTTAAAAAATGAAGGTTCAGGCTGATTTTCAAACCATCCAATATGTAAACACCACAGCAGTCAGCTGCTGTATTTAAATATGATCCCAATATTCAGGAGCAGTATCTGGACAGAGACTGCTGCTGATTATCTGGACTGTGAAACCATTTCAGCTAGCCCTTTTCTGGATAGCAATTTAGGTCTGCTTTTCAGGTGGCCTAAGTTATCTGGATAAGTGCTGGCTGAAAGTCGCTGCTATCCAGATAAGGTTGGCACTTATCTGGATAGTGGTTGCACAGCCCTAGTTCTACCCATGGACCGCCCATGAATTAATTGAATAAGGTTGTTGGGGCCACTTGGCAATACTGATCATAGCATGATCACCTTTGATTTAATTAGTGGAGGAGGGATAGTAAGGAAATCCACAGTACTACCTTTTAACTTTCGAAAGGGAAACTATGATAAAATGAGGAAAACAGTTAGGAAAAAACTAAAAGGAGCAGTTGCAAAGGTTAAAGACGTACATCAGGCTTGGCTGTTGTTGAAAAATACTATCTTGGAAGCCCAGACCAGCTGTATTCCACGCTTTATGATTGGGGTTACACAGCCCAGCAGCCATCCATCTCTCCTGCTTACTGAACTCCAGCCTAATTGGGGCTGTCTGAGAGGGGGAGGAGTCAGCTCCATTTGAAAAGCAGCTGCCTTCAGGCAAGTTAAGAGCTAACTGTCATCAGCTTCTGCTCCCTGATTGGGGTTACACAGCCCAGCAGCCATCCATCTCTCCAGCTTACTGAACTCCAGCCTAATTGGGGCTGTCTGAGAGGGGGAGGAGTCAGCTCCATTTCAAAAGCAGCTGCCTTCAGGCGGGCCCGCGCCTGGTGGGCCCGCGCCTGAGGGCCTCACCAGAGGGCCCTTTGGCATGGCCCTTAGGCTGTGGTCCATGGCCACTGTGGTTCCACATCCGTCACTTTGTCTTCAGCAAAAAGAGAAGAGCTACAGTACATACCACACTGTGCATATTTCATTACCTTATTGTGAATTACTCTGATGTGCATATTGCCTAAACACACAGTTCTTAACAGATATCCTTTACCTCCACTCTGTGAAGATACCACTACCTTATTGTGAATTACTCTGAGTACCTATTGCCTCATTACACAGATGCTTAACAGATTTCCAGTACCACCACACTGTGCACATTTCACTAGCTAGCAACATTCCTGGATCTACTATATACATTAGTCATCATGTTATCTCACTGGGTATTCCCGTACCCCCTTACCCTTGCTATGTGCTACATTTTAATAGCCCTGACCTTTTACACCCTAGCCCTTACTTCACCTCAGAACACTATACCAGTCCTCTGTAGATCTTGTTGGAGATTCCCTGACTCCCCCAACCATCAATTCGAAACACTTCGGCGCACACCAGGCCCACATGTTATCTATGTGGACCTTCAGCAGCAAAAGCTATCTCGACGATTACAGTCCCACCATCCTCCTGACCTTAATGTGCACTAATAAATGCACGATCAATAAGGAAAAAATGGCCAGCACTAACTGATATGCTTTCAGCTCATAACCTTGATATCCTATGTGTCACCGAGACATGGCTTTCAGCCGCTGACACCGTGATCCTTCACCAGTGTGTCCCGCTTAATTTCTCAGTCCACTCTTGTCACAGAGCTGACCGTTGTGGCGGAGGAGTACTTATCCTAACAAAAGCCGACCTCAAATTTCGGCTTGCCACATCAAGCAGCACCTCTACCCTTGACTCTGTTACCATTACAAATAAACAAATCACTATTAACTTGCTCTATAGAACTCCATCATCATCTCCAGATGACTTAGCAACAATAATTGATCTTGCTTGCAACACCACGAATTTGCATACTCTAAACTGGATATTAGGTGACATCAACCTCCCAGTCATTCAGGACAGCCACACCAATGGCTTTATTGATGCTCTCAGTGATCTAGGCTATGTTCAACTTGTTGATACCCCTACCCATATAAAAGGCAACTCACTTGATCTTATCTTTCCACCACAAACAGCCCTCACACATTTGCACCAGTCTCACCTAAACGTAAGTGCGGTTCCCTGGTCGGATCACTTCCTGATAAGATTCCAGATTCCAATTTGCACCAACTCCTCCAAATCCATACCTGAAGATAAACCCATATCAGAACATTTAAAGCGCTTCCACCCTTTTAACAGAGAAGATATTCTAAAGAGGACACAGAATCTATTTGACCCTCCTCTTCAAAGCCTCGATGACATGGCCGCCGCTTGGAACTCAAGCCTAGATGCCGTGATCCACTCACCTACCACGAACAAAGCACCACATAAGAAAAAGAATGCCCCATGGTACTCCCAAGAACTACGTAATTCGCTCCTTCAACTCAGACGATTTGAGAGACACTGGCGACGATCAAGAACAGCTGAGAGCCATGAGGCATTCACAGCACAATTAGGAAAACATCGGTTATCTGTAGCATCAAGTATGAAACAATATCATGCAAAAAGACTACAACGCTCCTTGAACAAACCCCACGAGCTTTTCCAAATTGTGAAATCTCTAGCAAAGGAGCCATCTCAAGAGAACTTACCCTACCCAGACTCACAAGAATATGCTTATTACTTGCGTAAGAAAAGTAATCAGCTTGCCCAACCTGCTAAGCCCCCCATACCAGCCAGCCTACCTTTCTCCATCCCACAACCTCCTCTTGGTCATTTCTTGAGTGGGTCCCAACACACTATCACATCATTTTCTACTCCATCTGACAGAGTCATTCAAGACACTATCCTAAACATAAACACTACAACAGCACCCTCCGATCCGTGTCCAGCTCCCTGGATAAAGGCCCTGCGTGCCGAGATCAGCCCATTCCTATTCAAATTGATTGATGTATCGTTCTCTACTGGAACATTCCCTTGAAGCCTGAAACAGACGGCTATCAGACCACTCCTAAAAAACAGTAAGTTGGACCCTTCGATGATGGAATCCTACAGGCCTATCTCCAGCATACCTCTCCTATCGAAAATCATTGAAAAGATTACCCAACTCCAATTACAAGATCACATAGATACTAATGCACCCCTGCATCCCTTCCAGCATGGATTTCACGAAGCACATGGTGTTGAAACATTACTCACAACCTTATTCAACACCATAACCTTAGGTCTCGATAACATCAGACAAGGCTTTGCACTAATCTTCATGGACATTGCCGCCGCATTCGACACCGTAGACCATGAAGTTCTCCTGCTACGCCTCAGAGAGAAGGGAGTTCACGCTTCAGCTTTGTCATGGTGCGCTTCATACCTCACTGATCACTGGCAACATGTCCATTCTGGCCCCTCCAACTCCGATTCCTTCCCCCAAACTAAAGGTGTTCCACAGGGCTCATCTCTATCCGCCTTGCTATTCAATGTCTATTTGCAACCCATTTGTGATCTCATCCAATCATTTAATATCAACTGCCTGGTCTATGCTGATGACGTCTTGATGTACATGCCAATTTCGACAGAACATCTTGAACTATCCCCACTTATCAGGTGCTTAGATGCTGTCACAGACTGGCTAAATGCACAAATGCTTAAGTTAAATTTCAAAAAGACAGAAGCCCTCTTCGTCACCAGGAATCCAGCTTTTACTCCACCCCTGTCTATCAAGGTTTGTGATGAAGAGATCATATGCAAGACTACAGTAAGATACCTAGGTGTAACGCTTGATCAGCAACTTAATATGAAGGCTCATATCAAAAGCATAACAAAGTCGGTCTACCATAAAATCCGGACCCTCCGCAATCTGTGTCAACTATTAGAGCCTGATGACTTCCGAACTGTCTTTCAGGACCTAATAATGCCTCACTTTAACTATGCCAATGCGATCTTGTATGGTCTACCTAAGTGCACGACTAACCCCTTACAACTTGCAATGAATTCAGCTGCAAGAATCCTTCATGGAGCCTCAAGAAGTTCTCATATTACCCCAATACTAAAACAATTACACTGGCTACCCATACAAGCCAGGATCTCATTCAAGATCCTAATTATGACCCATAAAGCCATCAAGAAATACCCTGCTACTGCCATTACTGACCTAATTTCAATCACACCTCCCAATCGAGCAAGGAGATCGAATGCCGCAAATACTCTCATATTACCTAAGGCAAGTACGAAGTGTTCTCAATTCACTAGATCCAGAGCCTTCTCCTTCTTTGCTCCATCCTGCTGGAACGCACTACCAGCAACTATCAAAACCATCAGTGAACTCTCCCAATTTAGAAAGGCACTGAAATGTCACATCTTTCTTCATCACTACAATGTTACAGTCTTCCCCCCACACCCACCCACTCTCACATCTCAATGCAGCACCTCAAACTCATGCACGTCATATTCCCAGACTGATCACTCGCAATCACACCTTCCCCTCCAACCACCATGAGAAACTTATGCAGTGCTGCATAACTCATTATATTGTTGCATAAAGTAGACTGTATTTATTCATCGTGTCTCCTTGTTAAGGGACAGGTTATTTATACCCTATTTTACCTGTTATACCTGCTTAATGCATACCCAAGTTTAATTTTCCTGTTTAATGTATACCCAAGTTATTATACCTGTTTCACTGTAAGCAAAAATCACGAAATTGAGATGTGCAACTCTTATGTTCATTGTAAACCGTACTGATGTCGAATAGTGCGGTATAAAAGAGACTGCAAATAAAAATAAATAAATAAATAAAGTCCAAAAAACTGCCAGCATGGTTTAAAGGTGAGGTCAGAGAGGCTGTTGTTGCCAAAAAAGCATCTTTCAGGAAATGGAAAAAAGAGCCAAACGACGAAACCTGGAAACAGCACAAGCACTGGCAAGTCAAATGCAAGGCATTGATAAGGCAGGCAAAGGGAGAATTTGAGAAGAAGCTTGCTGCGGAAGCAAAAACGCGAAGTAAAGACCTTTTCAAGTACATTCGTAGCAAAAAACCTGTGAGAGAGTCAGTTGGTCCATTAGATGATGAAGGGGTTAAAGGAGCACTAAGAGGCGACAAGGCGATAGCGGAGAGATTGAATGAATTCTTTGCTTCAGTCTTTACTGAGGAAGATGTAGGGATGTTACCCATGACTGAAGTGGTAAAGGTGCGGAAGAATTGAAGGAAATATCGATACATCGGGAAGATGTATTACAACTATTAGATAAACTGAAGAGTAGCAAATCACCTGGGCCGGATGGTATACATCCAAGGGTGTTGAAAGAACTGAAATACGAGATTGCAGACCTGCTATTAGTAATCTGTGAACTATCATTAAAATCATCTCTAATACCTGAAGATTGGAGGATCACCAATGTAACACCAATTTTTAAAAAGGGTTCCAGGGGTGATCCGGGAAACTACAGACCGGTGAGCCTGACATCAGTACCGGGAAAAATGGTAGAAACCATCATAAAGAATAAAATTACTCAGTATGTAGATAGTCATGACCTAATGGGAGACAGCCAACATGGCTTTAGACAAGGAAGATCTTGTCTTACTAATCTGTTATGTGTTTTTGAAGGAGTGAATAATCAGGTGGACAAAGGTGAGTCAATTGATATTGTGTATCTGGACTTTCAGAAAGCCTTTGACAAGGCCCCTCATCAGAGACTTTTGGCAAAACTAAAGAGTCATGGGATAGGAGGCAGTGTACTATTGTGGATCAGGAACTGGTTAAAAGATAGAAAGCAGAGGGTAGGGCTAAATGGCCAATCTTCCCAATGGAGAAAGGTGAATAGTGGTGTACCCCAGG
Source organism: Ichthyophis bannanicus (assembly GCA_033557465.1). Lineage (NCBI taxonomy): Eukaryota > Metazoa > Chordata > Amphibia > Gymnophiona > Ichthyophiidae > Ichthyophis > Ichthyophis bannanicus. The sequence goes on along the minus strand of CM066032.1, from coordinate 1,632,712,605 downwards.
GATCTGTGCTGGGTCCGCTGCTTTTTGACATATTCATAAATGACCTGGAAAGTGGAATAACGAGTGAGGTTATCAAATTTGCAGATGACACAAAACTATTTAAAGTTGTTAAAACCCAAGAGGATTGTGGAAAATTGCAAGAGGATCTTGATAAATTGGAAGACTGGGCATCAAAATGGCAGATGAAATTTAATGTGGACAAGTGCAAGGTTATGCACCTAGGGAAGAACAACCCAAACTATGGTTACACGATGCAAGGTTCCACATTAGGAACCACCACCCAGGAAAAAGATTTAGGCGTCAGTGTGGATACCATGTTAAAACCCTCGGCCCAGTGTGCAGCAGCGGCCAAGAGAGCAAATAGAATGCTAGGTATGATACGGAAAGGAATGGAAAATAAAACAAAAGATATTATAATGCCTCTATATCGTTCCATGGTGAGACCGCACCTTGAATATTGTGTGCAATTCTGGTCGACGTATCTTAAAAAGGATATAGCGATTTTAGAAAAGGTTCAGAGAAGAGCCACCAAAATGGTAAAGGGGATGGAAGGATACTCCTATGAAGAAATGCTAAAAAGGTTGGGGCTCGTTAACCTGGAAAAGAGACGGCTGAGGGGAGATATGATAGAAGTCTATAAATTAATGAACGGAGTGGAACGGGTAAACGTAGATCGATTGTTTACCTTATCAGAATATAGAAAGACTAGGGGACATGCAATGAAGCTACAGGGTAAACTATTTAAGACTAATAAAAGAAAATATTTTTTCACTCAACGTGTAATCAAACTCTGGAATTTGTTACCGGAGGATGTAGTAAAGGCTGTTAAGGTAGCTGGGTTTAAAAAAGGCTTGGACAAGTTCCTGGAGGAAAGGTCCATAAACCATTATTAAGAAGGGACCCAGGATATCAATGCTTGAACCAATACAAGCATTGTGGAACCTGTGTCCCTTGGGGAAACTGCTAGGTACGTATGACCTAGATTGGCCACTGTTGGAAACAGAATACTGGGCTTGATGGACCTTGGTCTGACCCAGTATGGCATATCTTATGTTCTTATGCTCTTATGAATAGTGCCGGGGTGGTATGTAGAGTTATTCAGCACACAATCCGGATAGTGCTGCTGAAGATCTCATATTTGGATTGGCCCCACCATGGACTATCCAGATAAGGATTTTGAAAACTGGCCCTATGGCCTTTATTTCATTACTGACAGTCATTGATCAAACTTGAAGTTAATGGTACATAGTCATTTAGTGGGTCATTTTGAAAGCTCTAGTTGTGATTTCCAGTTCTGAAAATGCCCATTCAGATGTTGAAATCACAGATGTCCCCTGAGCCATTTTAGAAAGCCTCAAATATATACATATCTGGCAATAATCACATCCAAGGCACATGGGTGCATGATGGGGATGTGCCCAGGACAGGCCAAAAAAGATGCACCTGTGTGTGTGTGAGATTTTTTATTAGTGCTGCATTTCTCAATTTACCAACAGAGATGCCCATAGCTAAACCTGCACCAGAATCTATAAGAAATTCACCATCTAAATTCCCCAACCATCATCTTATTTCTTTTGTCAAAGCGTGTCGAGGGAGGGTAAGAATTGATTGTCTAACCCACTCCAGACGACAAACTACTTTTTTTATTTTATAAGGTACTCCACCTCTAAATCAAATTGTTTAAAAACTCTTAACTTATCTGTCCAAAGTATCAAAATTCTTCATAAGTTGTCACTGTTGTCCAATATACAATATTCTGCACGACGTGCACGTCTCGGAAAAAGAATTCCTGTCTCAAGTGCCTTCTCGTCAGAATGTCCAACCAATGCAACTGTGAATCAAAAAAAACGCCGTCTTGCAGCTTGAGGCCTTATTCGTTAACCAATATGGTCACGACTTCATTCGCTTATTTTAAAGGAGAACCAACCAATAAGAAAGGGGAAAACCCACTATCAAGGGAATCCCACATCTTATTGGTGCCGACTGAGACAACAACTACTTGATATGGAATGACGTCAGAAAAGACTAAGCCAATCTATCTCACGATTCAGCCCCATAGGGGACATGGTATTAAGCAGGAAAATCCAACGTTGTCCCTTCCATTGTAATTTGCTCTCCCGATCTCCACGCCGGGGGTCCCAGGGAACATGATCTATTACTGTCCACCGTAGATCTTCAAAATTATGTTGGCAGGTATTGCAGTGAGTAACTATTGGTGCTGTTTGTAACTGTTGTGGTAGCCTTGAAGAATGCTCAATAAAGAAAGGGGTCTGTCTCTGTGGATGATTACTATGACGTAATCCAAATAAACTTCATCCAACAATTTCTACAGGTTCAGTTTTTCCACAACGACAGCCTCAGAAAACAACCATTAGCACTAAAGAGTACTGGGATTCAATGTCCTCCCAGAGATGTGCTGGTTTAACATCAACGACTGAAGTTGATTAAAACTGTGTTGTATCTACTACTATGTGTGCTAGCAAATTTTTGGAGTTGGTGTAACTTATTCTATAATATAAGACTTCACAATCTGATCATTTACTATTGGTAGCACTGAAGGTACTTAGCTTGATCAGTTGTAGGATACTTCATAGCACAGAAAATTTTTCTCATTTTTTCAAATTTTCTATTTAGGTAATGTTCTTCAATTTCCACCTTTTATTCTGCAAGCAAGAGACAGAAGCCAGTGATGGAAACCTTACACGCTGGCGGCGTGCTTGTACCAAGCGGAGAGCGGCTGCTTCTCCGCTTGGTACAAGCACGCCGCCAGCCACCGGTACCACACGGTGGGATGCGCCTCAGGCTTGCTCATGGGCATCCGCCGATCTCCTTACCTGTGGCGCCGGGACTTGCCCCTCGAGCAGCTGCGGGACTTCAGCGACCGCTCTGGGGTTCTGCGGCTCTGGCGCTCGGCCGGGGCGCAGGATGAGGCTCTGCCCGCAGAGTCTCGGGCGCTGCGGGTCCCTCGGGCCAGACCCTGGTGGGGTCTTCGCATGGTAGCAAGACTGGCGGAGCGGCCGGGAGCCTGCGGGGGTCTGGCGGCCGCCCTTCAGTGTGACTGATCAGCAAGCAACTCCAAGCACACAAGGAACTGATTGGGGTCCGGCAGCAGCTTGTGCTCAGACTGTTACAATAAAGTACTGAGATTTTCTTTCTTTGCAAAGAGACACACATTTAACGCTTTCAAGCCCAAGAAGTAAGCCTGCAGTTGGTGCCCATGCCTCTTTTTAGGCGACTGTTACTTTTAGGGCAGCTCTGTGTATTGTGAGCAGTTGTAAAGATTTTTTTTGTCCCCCTCTAGTACTGCTACCAAGGGCTTCCTTTTGGGCTTGTAGAATAATTTAGTTTCCTGAGGAGGACTCCTGTCTAGAAAGGATTTGGATTTTTGAAGGAGCGGGGGAGAGGTTCCACTGTGCGACCTGTGCAGTATCCTTGTCCCCACTGGAGATGGGCATGGGTGGGTGCTCGAGCTACCAGTGGCCCTGCCTGGCAGAGCCGGAGAAGGGCGATTTACATTAGAGGATGAGGAAGGTTTCCCTCACTGGCTTCTGTCTCTCGCTTGCAGAATAAAAGCTGGAACTGTTCATGCTGGACATATTTTAAGAGCTGCGTTTGAGAAGAAGAGGAGGAAATTGAAGAACATTACCTAAATAGAAAATTTGAAAAAATTAGAAAAATTTCTGTGCTGTGAAGTATCCTACAACTGATCAAGCTAAGTACCTTCAGTGCTACCAATAGTAAATGATCAGATTGTGAAGTCTTATATTATAGAATAAGTTACACCAACTCCAACAATTTGCTAGCACACATAGTAGTAGATACAACACAGTTTTAATCAACTTCAGCCGTTGATGTTAAACCAGCACATCTCTGGGAGGACATTGAATCCCAGTACTCTTTAGTGCTAATGGTTGTTTTCTGAGGCTGTCTTTGTGGAAAAACTGAACCTGTAGAAATTGTTGGATGAAGTTTATTTGGATTACGTTGAAGAATGCTCAGCCAAACGTTTTTTAATCGGGCGAATCTTTCGGCCCACATATAATAAATCACAGGGACACCAAAGCAAATATACCACATAAGATGACAAACAGGTGGTACGCCACCAACGTTTATATACACACTGCGTCCTCGGATGTTGCCATTTGGACCCCGATAGGGTAGAAGAGCAATAAATACAATGTAGACAAGGGTCATGTGTTCCCTCTACCTCTAAGAAAATTGGTCTATCTACAGGTGCAGTGGTTTTTTTTAACCGATCAGACAGATTTGAACCCCTGGAAAAAGCAATCTGTAAGGGTTTATCAAAACAAGTGTGTAATTGTAACATCGCCCAATGGGTATGGAGAATCCGTAATACTTATGAACTGCGTTCCATATAGGGTAGAATTCCCCCCACAACTTCCTGAGACTGCTGACTTGTTGAAGAAAAAAGCGGATTCAAAACCCATTCTCTACGTACATTAAAAGCCCTACGATAGGCCTTTCGTATCACTGTAACAGGATATTATATGTGGGCCAAACGATTCGCCCAATTAAAAAACGTTTGGCTGAGCATTCTTCAAGGCTACGACAACAGTTACAAACAGCACCAATAGTTACTCACTGCATTACCTGCCAACATAATTTTGAAGATCTACGGTGGACAGTAATAGATCATATTCCCTGGGACCCCCGGGGTGGAGATCGGGAGAGCAAATTACAATGGAAGGAACAATGTTGGATTTTCCAGCTTAATACCATGTCCCCTATGGGGCTGAATTGTGAGATAGATTGGCTTAATCTTTTCTGACGTCATTCCATATCGAGTAGTTGTTGTCTCAGTCGGCACCAATAAGATGTGGGATTCCCTTGATAGTGGGTTTTCCCCTTTCTTATTGGTTGGTTCTCCTTTAAAATAAGCGAATGAAGTCGTGACCATATTGATTAAAGAATAAGGCCTCAAGCTGCAAGATGGCGTTTTTTTTGGATTCACAGTTGCATTGGTTGGACATTCTGACGAGAAGGCACTTGAGACAGGAATTCTTTTTCCGAAACGTGCACGTCATGCAGAATATTGTATATTGGACAATAGTGACAACTTCTGAAGAATTTTGATACTTTGGACAGATAAGTTAAGAGTTTTTAAACAATTTGATTTAGAGGCGGTACAAAAAAAAAGTAGTTTGTCATCTGGAGTGGGTTAGACAATCAATTCTTGCCCTCCCTCGACATGCTCTGACAAAAGAAATAAGAAGATGGTTGGGGAATTTAGATGGTGAATTTCTTATAGATTATGATTTATTTCTTCACTATATTGGGTTTGTGTGAAACCTGCACCAGGGCACAAATAGAACTCAGAAAAGTGCTCATTTTGGCAAACCAATAACCGTAAGATAAAGAGAAAAATGTTCCCTCACTGGTGATATTTTCCCTCCTTCCGAAAACCATGGCAGTATGTAAAAAAGACATTTCTCTTGGTTCCCATGTCACTGTATGGGCCAATTTGCAAAATGACAGGCCGGGGCATGTAAACAAGGAGAAATACATAGGTTCATTTTGAAATCAGATGGAAGTCTATAATTGCCCCACCCATTATTCTGAATGCAACAAACATGTGTGTGTTTCAGGGTGGAGAGAGGCTGATTTTACATGGAACTTACATATGCCCACCTTCTCCACTGAATATGGGACATTTTGATTCGGATGTTCCACATTTTACCTACACAGCCTTTTTAAAACATGCTATTCCATTAATTAACTGTAAAATAAAGTTCCATAAAAATACTTGGATAGAGTTGCAATTAGAAATTCTTAAATATAAAAATCTTAGTTTTTTACATTGTCATTGATTCTTGTGGTACTGCCAGTTTCCAGCTGAACTTCAGGAAATCAGGGGCAGGTAGGGAGATCTCACTTCCTATAATCTAATCCTTAACCTTCTAATCTGGAGTCCCTCCCCCCCCCACACACACACACACACAAGCAGGAAGAGGAAGAAAGTGATGGCACATCTAGTTACATCTTCTACTCTGCAAAGCAGGACCAGACCCATGGTTTGAACCATGTGGAACACTGGTATCCATTATAGTTCAAAGCATAAATTAGATCCCAGCCAGTAGAGGGTGTTAAGATGGCCTGAAATATCACGTCTTTCCTATTGCTACTATTGGCACGGAACAGACAAAAGAGGGTGTCAATGGGGAAAGGAGAACTAGCAGGAGTGAGGGAGATGAATAAAGGGGCTTATCTTGGAGAGGAGTTGAAGAAGCCAGCTCAGCAGGCTTGAAATTGGGGATGGGAGAATAAGGGGTTCAGTGTGGGAGGCATCAGAGATGTAAGATAGGAATAGATGTGTCTATATAAGAGATAAGTAATCAGTGTTGAGAGAGAAGTGAAAGAAGATCATGAAGGAATGTGTACAGTTTACATGTGTGTGTTTGTGTAAGAGAGAAAGGGAAAGAAAAGGAAGGGTTTTGTGCCATGTGGAATGAGGACTAAGAAAGACAATTCCCTCCTCCATCCTATCTTCCTCTTTCTACTTTCTCCTTCTATACCCAATTCCTCCTCTGTTCTTGAATCCTTCCTCCAATTCTCCTTCCCTCTCCTTCTTTAACACAAATCTTCCTTTCTTTCCTTCTCCCATTTCTCCTATCACTAATGCTAACCACTTTCCCATAGCCTCTCTATTTTATTCTATCCTCCCCATCTCTGAGATCCTCTTCTCTTTTCTCTATTTCCGTCTTCCTAAGAATCCATCTCCTCCCTTTCCTCCACCAGCCTTAATAATAACCAATCTCACCGTTTCCTCCCTTCTTCTTTCCTGATTCTCCTCTTCCCTTTCCAGCACTGATCACTATGATTCATTTCCACCACCCAGAACATCTTTTAAGAGGACACAATTAATTATTGAGATACTTTGTTAAGTTTGGAAAATGACTTTATTTTCATGAAGCACAATAAAATTCTTATGACAGGAGTCATTTTATCCCAAACAACATAGGACCAGGCTAATAGAGTGAAAAACGTCTTTTTGTCGGACCGTTCATAACGGGGGTAGAAAACCCTCTCACAATGAAAATGTCCTTTTAATCAATCAAAATGAAATAAGCAATAAGGGAGCACTTACGTTTTTGCAGAATAATTTTATAACATTTCCCTGTGCAGAAAACTGTTTTACAAACCTTAAAAAGTCTTCTTTAAAATTTCCCCAGGGGTCTGCACATAAAATGTGTACTGTTACTTGACTTAAATGTAGGCTTGTTCTGGGCTGGAATTGGGCGGAGCAAAGAAGAGTCATGATTATATGTGCATTTTATAAAATATGCATATTCATGCAAGTAGGCAAAAATGTCTATGGCTTCAATCTAGCTGCAATGTCTGCTGGTTTACCCCTAATATTTTATAAAGACATCAAAGCACCTATGTGTCTGTGTAAAATGGGCTTTAAATAGTTCCTACTTGACCTCTCAACCTACAGTAGGTGACCTATTATAAATGTACACTCTGTATGTGCCAGTATATGCTAATGCATGCAAGTATGCTGAAGAACTGCTACAGAATTTTGGAACTCTGTCACAGAGTCTACCCCTGAGTTGCTGCAGGAAACTAGAGGCTGTTTCTTACTGTATATATGTAGTTTGTGTGTAAATACTCAACATCTTCCCTCTCTACTGCAGGTCTTCTTGTATGCCCTTGGTCAGGTCAAGATACACAGAAATTCTGAAGATGAGAAATAGAAAATAAGTTCATGCATGACAGCAGAAAGGTCAGCGATACAATTGCCTTGCATTAGAAACATATAAAAATAATTGTTTTAAGAAAGTTAAATATTCTAACACATAATGACTAACCTTTTTTTTTCATTCTATTCATTCTTAATTGACTTTAATTACCCATTTATGTCAATGAGGACAAATAGACCTTGCATTTTAAATGAAATGACACAAGCAATATTAAACATTGCCCTGAAGGCTCAAGTGCTTTTATGCAACATGAGTATAAAAGCAATACTGTGGATTGATTTCTTAAAGGTATAATTGTACCAGTATGAACATTAAAGTAAGATATTTCAATAAAGAAAACAATTATCTCTTATTTATTTAAAATGGAAAAACAGTATAAAAGCAGATAAACTGTAAGAATGATCTTTTAAAAAGAATGCATCTAGTCAATATTGAGGCAAAGTTTTTTTAAACACTGGCTGCTAAATATAAACTAGATAATCTACAACAATATCTGGATTGTGTCCGCCACTGAACATCAAGCTAATGGGACCAGCACCAGCACTATCCATACAGTGGTCATATTCAGAACCTTTATACTGTATAGATAAGCCATCTAGATAGCCATTAGGATAGCTTTTTTTCTATCCTAAGTTATCTTAGTTATCTCTATAACAGTGCTGAATATCACCACTATATGGATAATTCCCATTTCTGTGTCAATTCTGTCCATGGATTGCCATGACACTACTCAGATAATGCCATCAAAAATCCTGGCAGACTACATTGCTACTCTCTCTTTGATGTTGCTCAATATCCCTTTCAGTGGCACATATCTTGATAGCTGGCACTGCTATCTGGAGAAGTGATTTTGCAAAAATGATACATAAGTGCACTGTCTGTTTCAGATTCAAGAATATGTATGTGTACAGTGGTCATGAAATTCTCCTCAACCCTTAGCAGTAGTTTATTCATAATGGGAATATATGTCTTTTGATGCTATCCACAGGGGAGGTGTTCTGGGCAGTGACTGTGGTTAACATACTCATTACTGGATGCAGAGTGCCTGGACTTAAGGGGAAAACTTAGGTTCTAGAAAGTGGGTCTCAAGGGCCATGGAAGCCCTTTAAAGAAGTGTGTTCTTGGAGTAGTCTTACAGTAAGCCCTACAACAGTGGTTCAAGGAGTTGAGAAAGCTGGCCGTGGTTCTGCTAGTAGAGGTCAGGACAGAGTCCTATAATCCTACTGGAGCTGTGGAGTCTTTTTGCCTCTAGTCATTGGTAAGTGGAATATTCCACTGAGAAAAAAGGGGATTCCAGTATTCTTCTGGTTTTGCATAGACATAGGAGAAAACATCTCTTGAGATGTAAAAGCTGACCTGTTTTTGTATCACTATATATTGTTCTGTTCAAGCATACTCACTATTGGATCTGAAAAAAACGAATTCAGCAGAAAATCTATTGGTACATCAATAACCAATACTCTCTAGGCAGTTTTACATCTGTTTTAATCCATTTTTAAAGCAACAGCACTCTGAGACATCAAAGATGCGATAAAGATCCCATTACACAAAAGATAGGAAAAGGACACTAACAATTGTATGAAGACTCAAAGCCAACATGAAAGGGACAAAGCTGCATCTACATTGATAGAAAGACACCAAAGGACCAGAAAAGGGGTAAAATGACATGAACATTAGTATAGAAATCCTAAATCATCTGAGATCTCAGCAAAGAAGCATCACCAAGGTTGGATTAAGTTAGGTTAGGGACTCTATTTTAAAAGGAAGATTGGAATTTAGTCTAAGGGGGGTATTTTAGAAGCCTATTCATGAGCTGGACATCTGAAAATAGGCACTTAGATGTGAAGAGCATGGAGTCACTCCTGAAACCATTTTAGAAAGCCAGATATATAGAGGAAACATAGAAACATGATGACAGAAAAAGACCACATGTCCTATCTAGCCTGTCCTTCCATATCAACTACTACAACAGTCCCCTTCTTTCCTTTAGAGGTCCTCTGTGTTTGTCCCATGTTTCTTTGATTTCAGATACTGTCCTCATCTCTACAACCTCCACTGGAAGACTTTTCCATGACTCCACCACTCTTTCCATAAAGAAATATTTCCGCATATCACTCCTGAATCTATCCCCTTTCACCCTCACCCCATGTCCCCTCTTAGCAGAACTTGCTTTCAATCGAAAGAGGCTCTCCCCCTGTGCATTTATGCCATGGAGGTATTTAAACATCTCAATCTTATCACCTCTATCCCACCTTTTCTCTAAGGTGTACATTTTAAGATCCTTAAGTCTGTCCTCATATTCTTTATAATGAAGACCACTAACTATTTTAGTAGCTACCCTCTGTACTGGCTCCAGCCTGTTTATATCCTTTTGAAGGTGGGGTCTCCAGAATTGCACACAATACTCCAAATGAATTGGCACCAAAGACTTATACAGAGGCACTATCACCTCCTTTCTTCTGATGGCCATTCCTCTCCCTATGCACACAAGAATCCTTCTAGCTTTTGCTGTTGCCTTTAATACCTGTTTAGCTACTTTAAGATCATCAGATAAAATCACACCTAGGTCCCGCTTGTAATCTTCCGGAAAATGTAATCTTTCACCGCTCTCTACTTTTGGTTACGCTCCGTTTGGTCCTGGATTCATTTCACAGAGACAGTAGGGTAAGCAGCACAAATAAGACAACCAAAACTGGTGTGGCTTGGAAAAAGAGTTTTATATAGAAATAGACTTATTACATAGGTACAGAACAGAGTTATAAGGTTGTTAAAGAGCTGTGTCTGTGTGTGTGTGTGCATGTGGGGGGAAGTGTGAGAGAGAAAGGGGGGGAAGTGTGTGTCAGCGTCTCATAGTAAGAAGAATATAGAAAGAAAGAGAGAACAAGGGGGAGGAGAGAGAGATAGAAGTGGGTGTCAGAGTCTCATGTCCCTCACGTCCGATGAATAAGAAAGAGAGCAGAAGGGACGGTGGGGGTAAGGTGAGTCCGATGAAAATAGGAAGAGAGAGAGATATTTTTGTCCTCTGTCTTTTATAGTGAAATTTTCCTTCAGCACCTCCCTCTGTCATAATTTGGTTTGTTTGAGGTCTGCTATCTCTTGATTAGCAAGGAGGGACTGCAGATCAATCTCATCAGGCCCGGAGACTGACATCACCAGGGGGTCAGAGCTAATCTCATCTTGTAAACTATGCTCATTAACTTTGGAGACTGACATCACCAGAGTAACAAAGCTGCTTGTAATCCAAGGTCTGGGAAAAAGCCATGACACCTATGCTAAGCATAATGTCATGCTGATGTATGCTGACATCTCCCACACCTTTTTTATTTTTATTTATTATTTGTGCCTGGAAATGGTGGAAGCAAACCTGTGGTACCTGTCCCAGCTGCAATTACATGATTGTAGGCAGCTTGTCTAATACCTCCTGTATTAAATACCTTGCTATGTCCAGCAGGTCCCCTGTCCTGCCAGTACTGTCTCTAGTGTTCTAGAGATAAAAAAGTCCCATTATGAGTCCAAACCTCGTATCTTAGGTAGGGCAGCCACTACTGGGGGGGGGGGGGGGGAGGACCCAATATGCTACCTCAGTACCCATCTTAGAGAAAGTGAACAGTGCATAAGGGCTGCAGGAATTTCTGAGGAGGTTAAAGCTGAAAGGAACCAGGATGCTATGAGTGAGGATAGGAAGCAATACTAGACTGCAGCTGACTCTGGTATTCCATGTAGTAGGAAATGCCAAATTGGCCAAATTAGCAGGCCAAATGAGCCTGGATGTAGAGGTAGATGCTGGAGAAATTCAGTGTAACTACCTTAAAATGTTAATGGTATTTTTGTAGGACATGCGCTGCAAGGAGATGTACATTTGTTTCATTTTACAACACAGGAAAATTATGATAATGCATAGCAATATTTGTACAGCAGTTAAAATAATAATAGGGTGAATAAAAACATGATCAGCAGTAGGTGAGTAACCAAATAACAATTCCCACACAGACGCATGAGCATCTTGTAGCAAGTGTGTCCATTCTCATAGGTGATGGTGTGATTCACTTCAGTGGATGTTGTTTTAAGGTGATCAATATAGGCATGGAGTTCTGTAAAGTTGAGCAGTTTATGTAATGTCTCTTCTCCCATGCCAAGTGGTAATGGATGCACAGCATATGAGATACAGTCTGGGATGTCAATAAAGTCATTGGTAACCAGCGGTGTGGAATACGTTGTCCCATTAATGGTGATGGAGACCAGTGGTGTATGACTGCACCGGGTATTGTTTGAACTGTACAACAAAGTGTTCTTAGGAAGGCGGATGTCATTCATTCTGGGAGCAACTGAAAAAGAAACATTCTTTGTCCTGACAGGAAATATTGTACAAAATCAAGGCAGGAGGACCTAAAAAGTAATGTTCTGGAGGTGCCCTCAATTCTTGTGTCCTTTCTAGAGAAATGGAAACTGGTGGCGCCAATTGTACTTGAGTGATGTTTAATGAGTAGAACATTGTCTTGTCTTGTATGGAACAGAAACTCAGGATGACCAGATCCTTTCCTTCCGGGAAAGGTGGAGGTATATCTTGATAGCGATATACCCCACCTGTGGAGTTAGCCCAGCCAATCCTGCATATTCGGATGATAGTTCCTCTAATGAGACTTGGGTAGAAGAGAGCAGATACAAGAACAACAGGAAACCGAGACATAATAAAAGCTAACTTGTTTCACTCTACTAGGGAGTAAACTAGTGCTCCACACTTATACTATGCAACAACAAAAAATAATTTTTACTACTTATTTACATAACTATTAGATACATGTCCAGTATCTAGGATACATCAACTATACAGCAGAAGTAAATAGTTCCCATCCTCAAGCAACTTTTGTTCAGAAAGCAGCTGTCCGTGCTGTCTTCAGAAAGCAGTTGTCCGTGCTGTCTTCAGGTGGTATCTGAAAACAAAGACTGATACAACACATATTACCCATATGGTTTCAACTGGGTGATGTGTTTCCAATACTGCTGGTTGTCGGGCATTAGAATCCGGGACAGGGAATGCTTCTACCCAATGAGAAAAGGAATCAACAACAGTGAGTAAAAATCTATTTTTCCTAGCTGTTAACAGAAGAGGGCCCACATGATCTATTTGCAATCTCTCAAATGGGCCACGAGGAGGTGCTCTCATTAACTGTCCCCTTCTCTTTTTAGGGTGCCTCCCAAATGAAGCACAGATTACACAGGAGAAAACATGATCCTGTATATCATGGTTTGTTATTTTTTTTTAATTGAAATTGTAAACATACTTACAAAGAAAGTACGCAAGCAATCAAGATGCCAATGTCAATCCAGAAACAAGAAAAAAAAAGGGAGGGAACCCTCCAAATATTAATAAGAAAAATAAACACATCAGCAAATCATATTCTTAGCCCACTATAAGGGGGAGAATTAAAAAGCAATTAATACAGCAAACTTTTTAGAAGATTCTCAGGATACTATTCTTACTCGGGCTACTTTCGTAGTCACTTTTGTATCTGAGTATGATAAATCTGCTGTGTTTAAATTGTACTTCAAAAGGTCATCTGTTCTGTTCTGTGGTGCTAAGGTGCAGATGTTTCCCGATGTCTGTAAGGCCACTCAACTTAGGAGACAGGCTTTTTTAGCTTTGAAACCTAAGGTCTTGGCTCTTTCAGCAAGTTTTTTTCTTCGTTACCCCTGTAAGTGTTTAATTACATTTCAGGGGTCTAAATATACCTTTGTTGATCCTTCTCAATTGCAGCTATTTTTGGATAATAAATAAAGGTGCACACTTGTGTTAGGAGAAGTGGGGATAGTGGGTTTGTGCTGTCTTAGTAGTAGGATTTGGGTCTGTATATCATGTTTCATTTCTGGCCACCATACCAACCTATTGAGGATAGTCTGCATTTCTTCTGCTTTAGGGTGTCCCATAGGACCTGCACCATGAACCCAATGCATCCACTCTTTACCTCGAGCTCTGGAGATAGCTATAACCAAGCCTTCCTCTCTTTTTGCACATAGAATGTCTTTCTCTATAGCGAGTGTGAGAAAGGGTGTGTGCTGATATAGGTTATCTGGGGCATCCTGCACAAGCTTCCTCAAATTGGAAAGCTCAGGGTCCTTTGTCTGCAGTGCTACGAAGTAATCTGGTGGTATTATCTGATCATAATCTGTGGAACGTGTAGCAATAGCAACCATGCGTGTCTGCTCATACCAGGGCCATATGAGGCCTACATGGCATGCTTCCTTGGCTAGTGAGTCTGCTAATGTGTTTCCTTTCACTAAAGGGCCTTTCTTCCTATGTGCCTTTACTTTAACTAAATGTACTCTCTGAAACTTCTCACTCAGTTCTTGTGCCATAGTCCACAGTGATGAATTTTTCACTGTGGACCCATCTGTAGATTTAAATTTATTTGCCAGCCACCAGGATAACAGGGCAATGGCACTTTTAAAGACATAATTGTCAGCATACATTTCATGCAGCTTTGGACTCTGGTGACTTCAGTCTCCAAAGGTAATAGGACAGTTTACAAGATGAGATTAACTCTAACCCCCTGGTGATTTCATTCTCCAAGGTCTGTCTGAAGCCCCTCCTTGCTAAATCAAGAATGGCAGACCTTAAAGGGAGTGGCTAGCAGACCTCAAGGGGAAGGGCTGGAGAGGATTCAATTCACTATAAAGGACAGAAACACTTCCTGTCTCTCTCTCTCTCTGCCACCATCCATCGGACATGAAGGACAGGAGGCTCTGATAACACAGGTACACTAAAAAAATTTTTTTTTAAACTGCCTCTAATGTTTCAATTGATTTTTACGTTTTTTGGTGCGCTGAATCCAAATCTGGTAACCAATTTGCTCCATCACGTACAGATTTTTTGCTACATTGGGTTAGCAGTTTGAGGTGAACGTTTCAGATTGAGTGCGATCGAGATAAAAGTTTCTTGGATGAATTCTTTATACTAATTGTTTAGTAGTTATTCAAATAAGAATAAAGAAAATTGTAACAAGGCAGCACATAAGAATAGAGTAATGTCAACAAAACACACTGTGATGGTAGCAAAATTGTCTGCACTTAAAACAGCCACATACATGTGCACAAACATTGAGCATATAAGAGCGAGGTTAGACACAAAGCAAAGCAAAGAAATGTGCAAAAAATGTTGTACAGGTATGTATGTAAGAATAGAAAACGCAAACCGCACCATTGCAATACATGAAGACAAACACCCGATGGTGTGAAAATAAAATTCTAATAAATGAGATCCGACACTGTGGTAATAACTAGCAAATTTTTATTTCAAAGTTTAGTTAAAACACGATATTTGTCAACACAGTTTAGATTTTAAAGTCATTCTTGGGTCAATCAATCTCCTGGTGGGCCCGTTTCTTCTTCCCCCGAATGCTTCTCTTGGTGCGCTGCTTGGCGTATTTTTCATCTGGGGTTTCCCGCAGCAGCAACCAGCAGAAATCAGCCATCATAGTGGTGTTCCATCTTCCTTGGTACCTTCTCTCTGCGTCCTTGATGTCCTGGTGAAACCTTTCACCTTGTTCTTCACTGTACGCCCCCAAGTTTTCGGGAAAGTAGTTCACATGGGAGTGCAAGAAATGGACTTTCAGGCTCATGTTACAGCCTTGTTCTTTGAAGGCATTGAGCATCCTGGCAACAATATCCTTATAGTTCTCATCCCGCCTGTTCCCCAAGAATTTGAGAACAACATCCTTGAAGGAATCCCAGGCTTCTTTTTCCTTCTCAGACATCGTTTCAGCGAATGCTCCATCTGAAATGAGTTTCCTTATATCAGGGCCAACAAACACTCCTTCCTTTAGCTTTGCTTCAGAAAGTCGGGGGAACTTTGAGCAAAGGTACCGAAAGCACTCACCATCTTTTGGAAGGGACTTGATGAATTGCTTAATGAGACCCAATGAGTGGAGGAGTGGCCTAGTGGTTGGGGCAAGGTACTTCAGGCCGGAAGGTCGTGGGTTCAAATCCCACTAGAGGACAGCAACCTTGGGCCAGAAGGACTGGGGTTTCTATTCCCACAGGTGCTCCTTGTGGTCTTGGGCAAGCCACTTAACCCTCCATAGCCCATGTTCCCTGTAAAATAGTTATCTCCAAGTTATAATGCCCTGTTCAATGTAATTTCAGTTTGTTCAATGTAAACTGCCTTGATATCATGAAAGGCGGTATATAAGAAATGTTAAATAAATAAAAATAAAATAAAAATAAATAAATGTGGAGAGGTGGTAATAGAATTTTATCACAAGGTACCAAGCTCTCATGAAGAACATTTTTCTCACCGGGTCTCAAATACTCCCGAATTGGCCAGTCTTTTTTCCCCCAGTGTAGGTTGCGGGCCCGGCTATCCCACAAGCAAAGGAAGCAGGGATATTTGGTGAAACCGGATTGCTGCCCTAATAGCATGGATAGAATTTTAAAGTCTCCACAAATCATCCACTTATGCTCATCATAACGAATCTTCTGAAGAATCAGGGCCAAATTCTCGTATTTTTCTTAGAGAATAACAGAGTGACCAATAGGAACTGAAGCGAATGTGTTGCCATTATGAAGAAGAACACCTTTTATGCTGTCTTTTGACGAATCAATGAACAGCTGCCATTCAGCAGGATCATACTTGAGTTTAAACTTTTCCATCACTCCGTATATATCGTTGCAAAATACCAAATCTTCCTCTTTGCTGAAATACTTCAAAAATTGTGTCTCGCGGTTGCGGTACCAATAAAAAGTTGTTCCTGGTGACAATAGATTTTTCTGTTTAAGCCGAGAACCTAGCAGTTGGGCAGCATCTTTTGGGAGTCCTAAATCCCGGACTAAATCATTCAATTCAGCTTGAGAGAAAAGTTCAGGTTTCGGATCTGGTTCAGTTTCAAACTCGGAAGTACTGGACTCATCGGGAAAAGCCATCTGATGAGTCTCATCATGATCAGAACCGTCCACACAAATATGATCCAAAGATTTTGGTGGTTCAGGCACAGGTACTTCGTTGCTATGAGGCATAGGCCTAATTGCTGAGGGAAGGTTGGGGTAACTTATTACGTTCTTATTTTTTAAGTTGTATCCATTCACAATGCAAGAGCAAAAATAGCAGTCACTGCTGTGGTCTCTTTGTTCACGCCACATCATAGGTATTCCGAAACGAAATGCTTGTTTTTTACCTTTCATCCATAAGCGTAGATCTTCCTCACATGTCTTGCACACTTTGTGAGGAGCCCACGGTTTGTCTTGATCGCCTAACTTCAAACCGAAATAGGCGAAATATACTTTTTTAATAAATGCAGAAATGTTCCTCTGCCGCTTTTTCACGGTATATTCTCCACAAATAAAACAAAAACTGTCCGGAGAGTTGACGCAACCTCTGGCTCTGTGAGCCATCACAAATACATAGCACTGCAAACTACAACTGTAGTGAACCACTTCGGAATAAAGCTGGATTACGACTGAGCAAACAAAAGGTAATAATGAACTTGCAAGAAACTGAAATTTGACAGGAACGTTCATGTCGCAACCACCGTGTTTGAGCGAGCGAACGAGGCGAGGCGAACAGGAAAGAACATGCGCCAGCGCGAGTACTGGATTTAGCCCCCCGCCTCCCAATTGTCCTGTTAATGTATAAAATGAATACAAAACACTCTAAAATATCATGAGGGAGTGTTTCTAGTTAGTTAACCATTACAACCTCTATTTTGGGCCAAGAAAATAAACTGCAGTCGGCTAAAAAGAAATTATGTGAACATTCCTTATATGGGTAAGAAATCTAATTTTGCAAGAAAACGTGACGTGATGGAACATTTTGGCTATTTTTCCTGGATTCAGCACCCCAAAATCTATAGGAATCAGTTGCAAAACTGGAGGCAGTTTTTTGGTAGTGTACCTGTGTAATCAATTCCCTTCACCCCTCCCCCGATCTCTCTCTCTCTCCCTTGCCATGACTCACGTGTTCTGGCCTATCTCTCTCTCACACTTCACACATGCACATGCACACACAGATTCATTGATGCACACTGAAACAGCTCTGTAACAATCACTATATACCTCTGTTCAATACCTATGTAATAAGCCTATTTCTACATAAAAAATCTTTCTCCAAGCCACACCTGTTTGGTTGTCTTATTACAAGCCCTCCTGCTTCTGTGAAGTGAAATGAACCCAGGACCTACAGAAGAATAACTGACCAAATCTTACAATAATCAGAATCTAAAATGATTTGTATCTCTGGGTGTGAATCCTGATATTGTTGCATACAAGCTACAAAAGCAGCCAGCTCACAGTATTGTGCTGATGCTGACCCACAGGAATACTGTCTCTGCAGTACCACTTGGTTAATTGGGTCCAATTGTACAATTGCAAAACCTGCTAGTCGCCTGCCTACTTCACATTGGCTAGTACCATCAATATATTGTTTCTGTGGTGGAGGATCCTCGCCTTCCAACAGTATTTCTGTGTGCATTTTCCCACAATCTAACTTGTCTTGTGCCCAGACAGGAATATCAGCCACCTCTGAGGGAATTACACACAGATCATACTGCTGAGCTGCCTTGGTGCACTGAGTTGCTAACTGCATGGGAATGACTTCATGCACTAAAGTTTAAGAAGCACTTGAAGTTCCTGAATACTGCCACAATTTAAGATTAGCCATATCCACCACCAAATTTAACTGGTTGAGAACGTCAATTCCAATTATTTTTTTTGGTGTGTTCACTATAGTGGAGGCAGTGGTTTCCAACATTTCCTTGTTTTGTTCACTGTGCACAGGGATACCCCATTTAACTGGGATAGCCACACATTTGGAAGCTGTGTCATTAATTCCTTGAATTTCATAAATTTCCATTTTTCTGATCTGCAGTGGGAGAAGCTCTGTTTGTAAAACTAATTCCAGCCCCTGTGTCAATCAAAGCTAGTTTATCCTGACCCCCTATTCTTCTGATAACATTGGGGCGTCCACAAGAGTCCAGTATCAAGGATGTTACAAGCCTTAAACTGTATTCTGGGCCTGTATCTGTTTCATCATCCAGAGGCTCTGGAATCGAGTCCTCTGCTGAGAGAATGGAGGCAGGCTGGGCTATGAAGGCTTGGGACATTTTGATATCTGAACCCAAGAGGTCAGGATATCCCTATGCACTAGCCTTGTTTGTCCTGAGCTGCTCGTATGTCCTGTTTTAATTTATCTATTTCTACCTGCAGTATGTGTTTGTCCTGTTCCCATTTAATTTTCTCCTTTTCTAATCCATCTCTTTGTGCTTTGAGCTCCTGAAAGGGAATGTAACCTGAGGAATTTCTAAAAGTACCTCTGCTTTGTCCTCTCCAAGGTGTCTGTCCTCTGTATCCTTTGTCTGTGTTTTTTGTGTATTGGGAGGATCCCTCAGCTTGCCACTTCCGTGCTTCTGATATTGTTATGACCTATGAGGGCTGGGTTTTCCAAACAGACCCAATTCTGAGCATTAAAGTATCAAAAGGGGCTGCTTTAGGGTCTTCAGAAAATAACAGAAGATGTTTTGTAATCTCAGGTGATACTATGTCTAATAAAAATGCCTTATGTGTACTCTCCCCATAATCTTCTGCATTGGGCCAGGACTCCTGCTCATTAAGAACTGCTTTTAAAATCCAGGCTCTATATGCAAACTCTTCCAGTGTATCATTTGGTAGAGGTGAAATAATTTTAAATACTTGCATTGGGGAATAGTGAAATAGTTTCTCAATGCCCCTTTTAACCAACTGGTATGGGTGAGTGAGAGAGCCAAGTTTATAATAGTGTGGCCCCAGAGCCAGATGCATAAGTCTATCAAAGTCTGATTGTTTTCTTCTGTATTTCCCTAGACCCCAGTGAATCAGAATATCAGTGGCCCATTTGCACCATTCATTTACATTAAAAGGCATAGGGCCCGCTTTCTCAACTATCCTTTCCATGTCCCTATCTTTTAAAGAGTCCTGCAGCATCACTTTAACTGGTGCTCTGAGTTCGGTACTGGGTGCCGGGTCTGAGTCATCTGAATTATCCTCCTGACACAGGTCCTGGTTATTGCTCTGTTCTGGCTGAGATAAACTATTAGGATTTTCTTCCTCTGTGCTGTCTGATTCGTCTTTATTTTTCCATTCCTAAGCCCAGCTATAGATACTTCTGTATTCTTTTGTTTATGGGGTGTGTCATAGGCAGGGGGGGCTCAGGGTGAAATAGTGCAAAGCTTATATTTCTTTTGTCTTTCAGAGGCCAATTCATCCTTAACGTGCCTCAATTCAAGTTTAAGTGCTTCTAATTGCTCACTAACATTTATAAAGGAATTTGTGGCTTGTATCACCTGAGCCCTTTGCATAGAAATGCAAATTTGTGCCTCCTCTAGGTCTTTGGTTAATTGTGTACAATGAGAAGTCAGTTCAGTATTGTCCTGTTTCATGCTAATGAGCCCCCTGCACATGCCTTGGATAAAAAGACATTTTCTTTTATTTGTTTTCTTTTTGAATTCTTGATAATGGTTTAACATTTGCCTTTGAATATTATACCATGATGCCTCAGGGAATTCCCCTTCAAAGGGACCACCTTTTCTCTTACAGTATGTCAATACTATTTCTTTAAGTTCTTTAAAATCAAAGGCTTCCATATTTGAGACTGCAGAAAGACTGTAGTTGGTACAGGGGCCTAGCTTATTATGTTTTTATTTGGTTTTATGTGACTATCTCAAATGTGCAACCTTGGAAGGAGGAATGCTCACTTTTATGAAGAAGTAAGACGTAGAATTATAGTTGGAATGGCATAAATTGTATGGGTGTTCAGTAAAGAGTACTGGCATAAAGACCACACCTTAAAATTATACCTGAATAAAAAGTTCTTACCACCTTTTAACAGGGTTGAAGTTTAGGATGAAATTATAGTAAGAAGGGTGCTAGGAGATTAACAGAATTGTCAGTTACTGTATCAATTGCAGCAAACTTTAAGCCTGTTCTCACCAAGATACCTACTGACAGGAGACTGAGAAATAAAAGGCAAAGGGACAGGAGGTAATAGTGTTACCAGGAAAGATGTATATTGTATTCAATGAGGGACTGTTTACCTGTGTACCACTTCCAAACTAAAGCTGGACTATCTCTCTGTCTTTTCTTAGCAGCTCAAATACTAGAGAAAAATCTGTGCCTTGTAACAAACCGTAACAAGCCTCTACCTACAAATAAGAAAATTGCAAGCCACTCTATGTAATGTACCTAGGTGTAGGTAATATTAAAATTCAGGATTATTACAGAGCCTTTTGACAATAAAAATCTCACCTTGTCTATCCCACAAGACAAAAGTATCACTGGAACTTTTCACTAAATAGTGTCACTCTGCCTGTCTACAGAGTCTTTTCACTCACATGTCATCCAGCTTGTAACCAAAATTGTCAATTGTACATGGTCACAAGGGCTTTTGATTTTCCTGTTGCACCCTGTCTGAAATCCACTTTAATGTATCAAACAAAATTATTACTTACCCAACTGGAGATCTGCTGTGAAGTCTGAGATGGGCCCCCATAAATGTAATCTTCTGGAAAATGTAATCTTTTGCCGCTCTCTGCTTTTGGTTACGCTCTGTTTGGTCCTGGGTTCATTTCACAGAGACAATCTTGCCTTTCACCATCATCCTATGTTCCCCCATAGCAGACTTGCTTTATGTCATGAAGATATTTAGACTTCTCTATCATATCTCCTCTATCCTGCCTTTTCTCTAAAATATACATATTAAGATCCTTAAGTCTGTCCTCATATGCTTTATTCAACGAAGATCACTAACCATTTTAGTAACCACCCTCTGTACCAATTCCATCCTGTTTGTATCCTTTGAAGATGTGGTCTCCAGAACTGCACACAATACTCCAAAAGAGGTTGCACCAAAGACTTATACAGAGGCACTATAACTTCCTTTTTTCTGCTAGCCATTCCTCTCCCTATGCACCCAAGCATCCTTCTAGCTTTTGCCCTCATCTTTTCTGCCTGTTTAGCTACTTTAAGATTGTCAGACACAATCACACCCAGGTCTATTCTTTTGTGGAGAAAAGTACTTACCCCTCCCCTACACTGTACTGCTCTTTTGAATTTTTGCACCCCAAATGCATGACCCTGCATTTTTTAGCTGTGTACCTTCTCTATGTATGAGCGTGTGTGCCTTTTCTGTGTGTCAGTATATGAGTTCCTGTCTCTGCTATTATTTATTTATGTAGAAGCTATTATAAGATACACATAGATAAACATACTTTAATGGGACAGAGTCAACATGGATTTAGCCAAGGGAAGTCTTGCCTCATCAGTCTGCTACATTTCTTTGCAGGCATGAATGAATAGGTGAATAAAGGTGAGACAATTGATTGGTGCATCTGAATTTTCAGAAAATGTTTGACAAAGTACCCCATGAACGACTCTTGAACAATTTAAAAAGCCATAAGGTGGAGAAAATGTCCTGTTGTGAATTAGGAATTGGTTAAAAGATAGAAAACAGAAAGTAGGGATTATAGCCAATTTTCTCAATGGTGTAAGGTAAATAGCTCCAGGGATGTGTACAGGGACCAGTGTTTTTGAATATATTAATAGATGATATAGAAATAGGGAGAACAAGTGGGGTCATCAGATTTGAAGATGACACTAAATTATTCAAAGTAAGTGCCTGCCTATTGCGAAAAATTGCAGGAGGTCCTTGCAAAATTGGGAAACTGGGCATCCAAATAGCAGAAAAAATAACCCGCTTACAGTTCCAAATGTGCAGAGTAATTTCGTAAATTCCCATGCAGTTAATACATGTTGCCATATGTGTATTTTAGATCTATTTTATAATACGAAGTATGCGTATACTTCATAAAACTAAGAAGCATATTTATGCTCCTATCTATTTGCAGCAGTTATGCCTGTTGTAGCACAGATGGAAATGCACGTGTCTAGATTTTTCAATAATGTGTGTAAGTTATAGTATTTTGTAAGATATGCAAGTAAATTTGTGCTCTGCCCAAGCTCAGCTCCAGTTCACACCCACACTGAAAGTATGTGCAATAGGACTTACATGGGTGCTTACAGATCAGCAACTGACTAAAGCAAAAGCATAAGAGCCCATTCACACGAGTAAGCTTTTTAAGATAGGAACTTATGTGTTCATATGGCATATATGTTTAAAAAGCTCCTTCATAAACTAGCCCCGAGGAGTCACCATCCATGAAAAAGATCTAGGTTAAAAGATAGAAAGCAGAGGGTAGGGTTAAATGGCCAATTTTCCCAATGGAGAAAGGTGAATAGTGGTGTACCCCAGGGATCTGTGCTGGGTCCGCTGCTTTTTGACATATTCATAAATGACCTGGAAAAGGGAATAACGAGTGAGGTTATCAAATTTGCAGATGACACAAAACTATTTAAAGTTGTTAAAACCCAAGAGGATTGTGGAAAATTGCAAGAGGATCTTGATAAATTGGAAGACTGGGCGTCAAAATGGCAGATGAAATTTAATGTGGACAAGTGCAAAGTTATGCACCTAGGGAAGAACAACCCAAACTATGGTTACACGATGCAAGGTTCCACATTAGGAACCACCACCCAGGAAAAATATTTAGGCGTCATTTAGCCTTCAGCGGCTTTGCTGGAGATTTCTTCTGAGAAGGAAAGGTTATTCCCTCAGTCTGTTTCAACCCCTTCAGAGGATCACCCCCTTCTGGTTCGGCCTAAGGTTTTTACCTTAGAGTCTATTTGGGAAGCTATTGCTACTTTAACAATGGTGATTAATGCACAAACCTCTTTACTATCATCCCAGGTCCAAGAGAATGTTGCCGGCATTCAAAAGAACGCTGCTAATATCGATACTGTTGCTTCTACGTGTGAACAGATGAAGACTCAAATTAATGATTTTGGTTCTCAGTTGGAATCTTTTTCTGGCATGTCTTTGGCTTTATCTAAGGATAATGGGATTATCAAGTATAAACTAGAAGTGTTGGAAAATGCTTCAAGGGCTGCTAATTTGCGTGTCTTAAATTTTTCACGAGTTTCTGGCGTTGCTGCTTTGGACATGTTTAAAAGATACATGCAGGAAGTTTTAAAGGTCCCGGCAGAATTGATACCACCTTTAAGCAAGGTATACTATCTCCCTCGTGGCAAGAATAATACTGAGATCCCTGAGGTTTTATCAGAAGTAGATTTCAACATTTTGACTGTTTCGGCCTTGCTCGCGGACACCGGGTGGGGGGGGGGAGGGGGTACTCCTATTCCTTCAACATTGTTGGTGCAATGTGCATTAATTTCGGATAAAGATTGGCATTTAAAAATGTTTTTCAAGAAGCGTTTAGAAACTTTTCTGGGTTTGACTATATCAATGTTTCCAGATTTAACTAGGGAGACCCAGAGGAGGAGAAAACAGTTTCTTCTTTATAAAGCTGGGGTTTCACAAATTGGGGGAACCTTCTTTCTCAAGTTTCCATGCAGATGTCTGGTAATTATTAAGGCTGTTAAATATGTTTTTACTGATCCAAAGGATTTGTGCACCTTTATTAATGCTAGACTTCCATCTGTTATATCTCCAGAATAATCTTGCAAACTATCCTCTAGTTTAGAATATGTCATGAGTACTCCGATGTCATCTGTTTTCATTGTAAGATATAATAATTGCTTGTTATGCATTCTTGTTACTCTCCAGAGCACTCCTACTCTGGTTATTTTCCTTTTCTCCTCCTCCTATTTGTGGACTACATGGAGTAGTAATTTACTTGTCTCTTTTTGGATTTTTCTTTTGCTGTTTTCTATTATGCACCCCATTTTCTCTTGCAAGAGTGTAATTGTTCTTGCTGTTTTGTTAAAAAAATGCATAAATAAAATAATTTAAAAAAAAAAGGAAACAGGATACTGGGCTTGATGGACCTTGGTCTGACCCAGTATGACATATCTTATGTTCTTATGTGTCTTTGTGGACAATATGTTGAAATATTCTATTCAGTGTGTGGTAGTGGTCAAAAGAGCAAATAGAATGTTAGAAATTATTAGGAAAGAAATAGAGAATAAAACAAAGAATATTATAATGTCTCTGCATCACTACATAGTTTGATCGCACCTTGAGTATATGTGAAATTCTGATTACCACATCTCCAAAAAGGTACAGTAGAGCAGAAGTAGAAAAGGTACAGAGAAGGGCAACCAAAATGATAAAGGGAATGGAATCACTCTTCTATGAGGAAAGACTAAAGAGGTTAAGCCTCTTCAGCTTGGAGAACAGAAGGTTGAGGGGAGATATGATAGAGGGCTATAAAATCCTTAATGGGGTGAAACAGCTGAGTACAATTTGACTGGTTGCTCTCTCAAAAAGTATAAAGACTAGAGGGCACGTCATGAAGTTGTAAAGTAGTGCTTTTCACTGAATGCATAGTTAAGCTTTAAAAATCCTTGCCAGAGAAGTTTGTAAAAGCAATTGGCATAGGTGGATTTTAAAAAGATTTGGACATGTTTCTGGAGAATAAGTCCATTAATTGTTATTGAAGGAGATAGGGAAGAGTCAATTTTTAAAAAGGGCTCCAGGAGTGATCCGGTAAACTACAGACTGGTGAGCCTGATGTCAGTACCTGGAAAAATGGTAGAAACCATTTTAAGAATAAAATTACTGAACATGTAGATAGTCATGTCTTAATGGGAGACAGCCAACATGGCTTTAGACAAGGAAGATCTTGTCTTACTAATCTGTTGTTTTTTTGAAGGTGTGAATAAACAGGTGGACAAAGGTGAGTCGGTTGATATAGTGTATCTGGACTTTCAGAAAACCTTTGACAAGGTCCCTCATGAGAGACTCTTTGTGAAATTAAAAAGTCATGGGATAGGAGGCAGTGTACTATTGTGAATCAGGAACAGGTTAAAAGATAGACAGCTGAGGGTATGTTTATGTTTATGTTTATGTTTATTAAATTTGATATACCGTTCAGGCCGAAGCATCAGAGCGGTTTACAATAATAAATCATTTGAGGAAATATGAAAGGAACGCCATTTGTAAGATAGGACAGAGTAGAGGACAGAAACAGTCAAAAAGATAAGGCAAAGAGAAGAAAGGGAACAGCAGGTTACCATAATATATGTGTATGACAATCCAGACCACATCTTCAATGTTAACTTCAGGGCAAACGCCATGGTCCAACGCCTAAGGGCCACGCCAAAGGGCCCTCAGGCGCAGGCTCGCAAGGTGCGGGCATGCCCCTGAAGCGGCGGTTTAAGCCATTCTTGCTGGCTTCTCATTGGCAGTCTATAGGAGGAAGGAGGGGCTCCTGCTCACAGCTCCGGTGGTCAAATGCTGCTCTCCTGTGCACCCCCCGAAGCGGCGGTTTAAGCCGTTCTTGCTGGCTTCTCATTGGCAGACTATAGGAGGAAGGAGGGGCTCCTGCTCACAGCTCCGGTGGTCAAATGCTGCTCTCCTGCGTGCCCCCGAAGCGGCGGTTTAAGCCGTTCTTGCTGGCTTCTCATTGGTAGGGCTAAATGGCCAATTTTCCCAATGGAGAAAGGTGAATAGTGGAGTACCTTGGTCCGCTGCTTTTTAACATATTTGTAAATGACCTGAAAATGGAAATAACGAGTGAGGTGATCAAATTTGTAGATGACACAAAATTATTCAAATTTGTTAAAATCCAAGAGGATTGTGAAAAACAGCAAGGAGACCTTGATAAACTGGAAGACTGGATGTTCAAATAACAGGTGAAATTTAATGTGGACAAGTGCAAAGTTATGCACCTCGAAAGAATAATCTCGACTATGATTACACGATCCAAGGTTCCACATTAGGTACCACCACCCAGGAAAAAGATTTAGGCATCATTGTGGATAACATGTTGAAGTCCTCTGCCCAGTGTGCAGCAGTAGCCATTAAAGTAAATAGAATGCTAGGAATCATAAGGAAAGGAATGAAGAATAAAACACAGGATATTATAATGCAAGCACATCTTGAATATTGTGTGCAATTCTGGTCACCGTATCTTAAAAAAGGATATAGCATTATTAGAAAAGGTACAGAAAAGAGACACCAAAATGGTAAAGGGAATAGAAGGATACCCCTATAAGAGAGGCTAAAAAGGTTGGGGCTCTTCAACCTGGAAAAGAGACGGCTGAGGTCTATAAATTAATGAATGCAGTGGAATGGATAGATGTAGATCGATTGTTTATGCCATCAAAATATAGAAAAAGTAGGGGACATGCAATGAAGCTACAGTGTAACCTATTTAAAACTAATCCGAGAAAATATTTTTTCACTCAAAGCGTAATCAAATTCTGGAATTCGTTACTGGAGGATGTTGTAAAAGCTGTTAGTATAGCTGAGTTTAAAAAAGCTTTGGACAAGTTCCTGGAGGAAAGGTCCATAAACCATTATTAAAAAGGGACCCAGGATATCCATGCTTGACCCAATACAAGTATTGTGGAACCTGTGTCTTTTGGGGAACTGCTAGGTACGTATGACCTAGATTGGCCACTGTTGGAAACAGGGGTGATCCGGGAAACTACAGACCAGTGAGCCTAATGTTAGTACCGGGAAAAATGGTAGAAACCATCATAAAGAATAAAATTACTCAGCATGTAGATAGTCATGGTCTAATGGGAGACAGCCAACATGGCTTTAGACAAGGAAGATCTTGTCTTACTAATCTGTTGTTTTTTTGAAGGTGTGAATAAACAGGTGGACAAAGGTGAGTCGGTTGATATAGTGTATATGGACTTTCAGAAAACCCTTGACAAGGTCCCTCATCAGAGACTTTTGGCAAAACTAAAGAGTCATGGGATAGGAGGCAGTGTACTACTGTGGATCAGGAACTGGTTAAAAGATAGAAAGCAGAGGGTTGGGCTAAATGGCCAATTTTCCCAATGGACAAAGGTGAATAGTGGTGTACCCCAGGGATCTGTGCTGGGTCCACTGCTTTTTGACATATTCATAAACGACCTGGAAAGTGGAATAACGAGTGAGGTTATCAAATTTGCAGATGACACAAAACTATTTAAAGTTGTTAAAACCCAAGAGGATTGTGGAAAATTGCAAGAGGATCTTGATAAATTGTAAGACTGGGCATCAAAATGGCAGATGAAATTTAATGTGGACAAGTGCAAAGTTATGCACCTAGGGAAGAACAACCCAAACTATGGTTACACGATGCAAGGTTCCACATTAGGAACTACCACCCAGGAAAATGATTTAGGTGTCAATGTGGATACCATGTTAAAACCCTCGGTCCAGTGTGCAGCGGCATCCAAGAGAGCAAATAGAATGCTAGGTATCATAAGGAAAGGAATGGAAAATAAAACAAAAGATATTATAATGCCTCTTTATCGTTCCATGGTGAGACCACACCTTAAATATTGTGTGCAATTCTGGTTGCCGTATCTTAAAAAGGATATAGCGATATTAGAAAAGGTTCAGAGAAGAGCCACCAAAATGGTAAAGGGGATGGAAGGATACTTCTATGAAGAAAGGCTAAAAAGGTTAGGGCTCTTTAACCTGGAAAAGAGACGGCTGAGGGGAGATATGATAGAAGTCTATAAATTAATGAACGGAGTGGAACGGGTAAATGTAGATCGATTGTTTATGTTATCAGAATATAGAAAGACTAGGGGACATGCAATGAAGCTACAGGGTAAACTATTTAAGACTAATAAAAGACAATATTTTTTCACTCAACGTATAATCAAACTCTGTAATTTGTTTCCGGAGGATGTAGTACATGCTGTTAGTGTAGCTGGGTTTAAAAAAGGTTTGGACAAGTTCCTGGAGGAACAGTCCATAAACCATTATTAAGAAGGGACCCAGGATATCAATGCTTGACCCAGTACAAGCATTGTTGAACCTGTGTCTTTTGGGGAAACTGCTAGGTACGTATGACCTAGATTGGCCACTGTTGGAAACAGGATACTGGGCTTGATGGACCTTGGTCTGACCCAGTATGGTATATCTTATGTTCTTATGTTCTTATACCATTCTGAGACCAACAAAGCAAAAAGAAATCACCACACCAAATCAATAATGAAAACAATAAATAAACCTAGAAATCTTTAAAAGATTGTTTACAGACTAACAAAAGACACCAACCAAACGCAGAACATAAACACCCCTGAAGACTTTGCAAAATTTCTACAATCAACATAACCCATCCCATCACTCATCCTGCCTTCTCCCCTATTCTCTAGCAAATTCACAGGTCAATACTATGGAAATGCACTGCTACATTCCTTCAAGCCTTTTTCTACAAGACAGATGGAGGATTTAATCTACAGCCTTAACACCACAATTTCTCCATTAGACCCATGTCCCTCTTCCTGGTTCAAGACCATAAAAACAAAACTCGCCTCAATCAACCTCAAACTAATCTCAACCTTCTTCACACAAGGATACTTCCCAAAATACCTGAAAACTCCTTCCATCCACCCAATACTAAAAAACCTCAAACTTGATCTGAGTCTCCCCAGCTCTTACAGACCTATTTCCAGCTTGCTTTTCATTGCAAAAATTATTTAAAAAGTAGTCCTCCATCAACTGCAAAATCACATCGATACAAATGCCCCCTTGGACTGGCAGCAACATGGATTCCGCAAGCACCACATAGTAGAGACATTACTAATCTCCCTAAATGGCAGACTCATCAAGAATTCATTCTCATCTTCCTGGACATTGCCTCAGCATTCAATACCATTTCCCATGACATCCTCCTTCAACGACTATTTAATATAGGAATTCATGAGACTGCCCTCAAATGACTTCAGTCATATTTCACAAACCACAGCCAGTATGTGCAAAATGGCCAAAAACCTTCCAATTTCCTTCATAATAGCCCTGTTTGGGTCATTTAAGGATTTTCCAAGCTGTCTAAATGTTCAGTCAGAAGGAAGATTCCTTACAAAATTGCGTCACATCTCACTCTCAGCTGAGCCCCATTGTAACAAAGTTTCAAATCAGATACCTCCTCTCCTTTAACATCCAGGTACTTTGCTAGCATAACATTCATTTCTATCATTAAAAACAGTTTATTAAACATTTATCATTCACAATAAACATGTTTATAACCTTAGCAGAGCTTTCGAAATCTCACAGAACCTTGGGAAGCCAGTTCCCCTTTATTTTACAAAAGCCATGAATCACAGCTTTAAATAGTATTTAAACGAAATAAAAACATTTTCTAAGGGCTTATCAGCCCTTTCATACCTCCTGGGAACCACCAACCACCTCTGAAAACTTTAAAATTATTTTTTATTACTTTGGCCATTTTTAACTGTTTACAGGAGCCTGGCCCCTTTAAGGCCAGCTCCACTCCCTGTCTTTAAACCTCAGGCAGGCCTGCTCACTTTGCAACTGTCTCCTGGCCCTTATGTCCAAGTACCACTTGTTCTCTCTTCCAGCCACATCACATGTAACAGCCGTGATGACTACGGCCCTCCCTGGCTTCTCCAGCAACCCCGAGGCCGGGATCGGGGACAGCTACAATTATCGCGGCTATACCTGAACCAGTCTAGCCACCTCCCAACAGGCCCTGACTCTCCTTCCTGTGCCAACCGTCCCACATGCACCTCTTTGGTCCCCCCAAGAGCCCTGTGGAATCCCAAAAACTGAGCATGTGATTCTCACAGCACTCCGGCACACAGGACCAGCCACAAGACCGCAGGCATCAATCGGGGATGGCCACCAAAACTATGTCTCTCTCTGATGCCTCTCAGCTCCCAATGTCACCTCTGCTGACAAAGAAAGACCCTGATTGGGCCCCTCACAACTCCTCTGGAGCTCCAAACTACATAAAGAATACTCAATCGGGCCCAGTTGCCCTCTGGAATTGCAAAGGGTTTTTCTTTTTTCTTTTTTTTAACAGATTGCTGCCACTGGCTCAACTATCCCTGTGGCAAATACAGGAGCCCCTCCTTTAAAACAAAACCCTCCCCTGCTTACTTGGAACCCCCCTCATTGAGAAAACCCACAGGAGCCTAGGTAATTTTTATTTTTGTTTATTTATTTGATTACGTTATTATTTATGTATTTAGACATTTACATGTGTCAACGTTTGCATGGGCAGTGACAATTTTACAGTCCTTTCACAAGCTTCCTGGATTGACCTGTTCTAGAACTCAGGCACAGGGGGATTCCTTTTAAGGTAACACTTTCCTTTGAGAGGTTACATTCTCACACTGGTTAATGCTGAGTGGGAGATAGGTATTTATTTATTATTTTATTTACATTCTCTTATATACCACACTATTCTGTATCAGTGCAGTTTACATTGAACAAGCTGAAATTACTTTGAACAGGGCATTATAACTTGGAGATAACTATTTTACAGGGAACATGGGCTATGGAGGGTTAAGTGGCTTGCCCAAGACCACAAGGAACACCTGTGGGACTAGAAACCCCAGTCCTTCCGGCCCAAGGTTGCTGTCATCTAGTGGGATTTGAACCCCTGACCTTCTGGCCTGAAGTACCTTGCCCCAACCACTAGGCCACTCCTCCACTCCAGGTAAGGCTTCATTAGGAATTGTTTACGGTATTTTCTACAGTATATGTCCTAATATGCTGTACTGATGTTTTCTTCAAACTTGTATAATCGGGGTATAAGACAACATTCAAGTCTTAGAATAAATCAGAATCCTGAAAGGGCTATGAGTACTTCCAACCATTTTAAAAATATCTGGTACTGGTGTTAAGAGACGAGTAAAGATAATCTGGAAGGGGAAGGGGAGTTCTTGCTTGACCATACACCATATGCTCTAGTATTGTCTCCACTGTATCCTTAATTCTGCAGGGCTCATCCTTTATCATCTGATTTTTTTTTTGTTTTGTTTCCAGTCAGCTGGACTTCATTGCAGCATCATTCAATGGTACAATTGTTGGACAAGCTTCAGGACTTTTCCAGTGGATCTTCTAAAGAGGAGGAGTAGATTGGTCTTCATAATTACACTCTGGATCATCCTTAAGCAAGACTGCCTGCTGCATCAAATCATCTATTGTCTATTGAAGAAAAAGGGTAGTTCTTGTGGGTTGACACTCTCCTCTTTTACAAGTAGAAAACAAATATTAGAAATATCCCTTTTCACATACATCTTTGCATTTGCAAGGCTTAACCATGATGGCAAGGGGGAGAAGATACATGGCTATTACTAATAGATCAACTACTTTGAACACCTAGGATTGCTGTTTAACTAGGATAATACTTTTCCTAATGATGGCAAAGCCGTGACATGCACCTCTTAGAGGCTTTCAAAAACTATCCATTGCAGGATATGAGAAAGCTAATCTGAAATTCATTAAGATGCCAGAGAGGACTATATGCTTCAGTCACGGCTATGCAAGCTGCTGGAAATGCTTTCCTATGGAGAGACATAGGCATTGGTGGACATGAGTTCCATTTATAGACACAGATCCTACAGGCCAGGGAGGGTCACTCTATACAGTAATTAGAGGATTGCCTATAAGGGAAAGCATGTCTGGATACTATCCTTTACAGTATAACCAAAGGCTGCACTAATACAAAAAATATATTTACATTTTGTTACTAGGGAATAGGAGATATCCAGGTGGCCAATTTCAACTCCATGCGTAAACTCCTAAAGTGCCATATTAACTGTCAGTGTATGCTAATTTTTACATTAACAGTTTGTGCAGCCTAGGAAATAGGGTTCATGATTTTGTATTTACAAAACAACACTCATTGTTTTTCTCAGAGAAAGTGTCCACGGAAAAAGAACGTGCAAGTATCTACAGGTACTTTTTCTTTAGACAATTTTTTAAGTGAAAGTAGTGTACATTATCCTTTGAAATGGATGTGAAATCCATGGGTAAAAGTACCCTTAGAGGTGGCAATGAAGTGAAGGGGGAGGGGGCGATATTTAGCACCAGTGGCTAGCACTGATACTGTGGCTAGCTTGCCAACACTAAACTTAAAAACTGATATTCAATATTGGAGTCATATCTGGCACCAGCATTGACTATCCAGGTTCACTGGATTGCCATGAAGCTAATTGGGTAGCGGCAATATTGAGCCGCTGCCTGGTTAACTAACACGGTGAAAGTTAGGCAAGGGTTACCTGTGCCTGACTTTTGCCATGTATCACTAATCATGGCAAAAGTCAGGCACAGGTAAATCGTGAACAACTTTAACCTACTCGGGTCAACTATCAATAAAGAAGCAACAAGCAGTCAAGAAATCCAATGACGCATTGCTTTTGGCAGAATGGCTATGAAAGATCTAGACAAGATTCTCAAGAGCAGAGATGTCTCTCTCCATACAAAGATTTGACTTGTTCAAGCCATGACATTTTCAATAACATCATATAGATGTGAAAGCTGGACAGTGAAAAAGATAGACAGGAAGAAAATTGTTGCCTTTGAATTATGGTGCTGGCGGCGAATACTGTGTATACCATGGACTGCCCGAAGAACAAACCAGTCAGTACTAGAGGAGATCAAACCTAAGTTTTCTTTAGAAGCTCAGATGACAAGGCTTCGACTTTCATACTTTGGACACATCATGCAAAGAGAGAGATCATTAGAGAAAGACATCATGCTTGGCAAGATAGAAGGTCAACGCAAAATAGGAAGGCCAGCAATGAGATGGATCGATACAATAACAGGAGCTATGGGTACCAGTCTGTCAACAATGAGCCGCCTGACTGAAGACTGAACACAATTTAGGATAGCTATCCAGAGGGTCGCCATGAGTCGACTCTGACTCGAAGGCACTTAACAACAACAATCCAGAGGGTCGCAATGAGTCGACACCGACTCAACGGCACTTAACAACAACAACAACAACAACACTAATCAGGCAGCAGCTTGATATCGCTGCTGTCCAGTTTGGGTTAGATGCTGCCTCTGCTGCGCCCAGAACATCCACAGAATGTACCAATGCTAACCACTTAGCATCGGGGCATGTAGCGGTGTCACCCTGGAATATTCAGTGGCACATTAGTGCCACTAAATATCCCGCAGAGAGACATTTACAGTTTGTATGTCTACAAATCATGTAAGTGCATTTGAAAATGCCCTCCCCCCACACAAATGTCCTTGTTTATGCATAAACCCTTTAGTGATACTAAGGAGGATGGTGACAGTGTGAAAGCAATTACTCTCTAATGTTCTAGCAGTGGATGTGCTGTCATGTTAAAATGATATGAAAACATCAATGGCATGTGCTATGCCGTTTTGTGTCATTTGCCATCTGTAATAACACCAAAAAAACTAATGAGTTCTTATATCATTGCAGAAATTTGTTCCAGAGCATATTCAATTTTCAATCTCAGAGAAGAGTGATGTCTTTAGTGTTTTAGTTAAGCCAGATGGGTGAGGAGGAAGGAAGCATGACCAATCATTAGCAAGCACAATTTGAGCCCGCCAATCCTGACTTGTTCTTTCTAACCTGAGACAGACAACATACAGCACTTCAGAGAGGAAGTAGTAAGAGAGAGAGAGCACTTCAGTATTGCCTTGATGTGCTGATACAACTGCTGCCCTTCCCCTCTGCTGCTTCAGTGATGTCAACCTCTCTAGGTGCCTTTGGGGCAATGATGCTTCTGCTGTTGCTGCTTTTCTTGCTAGGTAGTTGTCTCCTTGCTCTGCTGTTTGCTCAACCCTCTACTCAGTTCCTGCACTCGGATCTGTAGAGAGGCACCGTCAGTTCATGCAAGCGTCATCAAAATAGTATAGAAAATCAAAATGTTAAAATCAGAAATCACAAGTGCATTGCTTCCCTTACTGGTTTTAATAAAAACTACTCCAATGATGGAAAGGATGATAAAACTACACTGGAGCCTGTTTTCCAAGGCCCTGATGCTGTGCACTACACTTTTCTGTTAGTGCAGCACTTTAGTCAAGATTTTACCGAGCTATTATTACTCCAGATGTAGTAAGAATTAGTGCAGAAATATCCATGATAAAACAACTGTTCTAAAGGATAGCACAGTGGCATGCAAGATGCTGAGTGAAAAATTGCTCCCCTTGTGAAAAATAAGCAAAAATGTAGCTTTTTTTTTACTTTTTTTGTAATGCTTACTGTTTACGCCAGCTTATAGCTGTAGTAAAGATGCCACACTGAAGCAAGAGGATCATCTAATGTGGCGTGTAATATTTTACTTCAGATGACCCAATTACACAATATCAACTGGCTCAGTGTTATCTACATATCTGTTTCTATATTTAAAAAAATCTAATAAATTGATAAAGCAAGACTTGCATTTGCTGTGCCCATTCTGAATCATTCCTGTTAAGCTATGTTTCTCTATATGGTCAGCATTTTTTTTTTTTTTTTTTAGAATAGCTAAAGCCATTTTGTTCAGCATATACCCTGGTTTCTGGTTTTCTGGATCACTATGGAGCCCTTCCTTAGATTGATGTTACATTGGCTACCCTCTAATCATTAGGTATCAAAATCATTTTGAATGTTAGGTTATAGACTACTAGTAATAGTTTAGCAGTTTCATGTTTGAGCTGTTTCAGAGCACTGGAGTGCAAGGCTGGCCCCAGAGCTGGTACGAGTTAGTGGCAGACTTAGGAAAACCTTCAACATTATCCCCCCCTTCCCAAGATTTTGATAAACTCAATGATCTTTATTATCTAAACATCATGGGGTCTATTCTGTCCCGTGAATAGCTGGGATGGACGTCCCGTTGGGTCATCCATCCCTGCTATTCGCCCTCTTCTGTCCCTGGCAAAAGCCTCCCCATACAAACAATGATTTTGTACAGGAAGACTTAGTTGGGTGCAGGAGGGGGCATTGCAGAGGGGAAGTGAGGGTGAGTAGTGGGCGGTCCATGACCCTGGATGTACACGGCCGATTCTGAAGTTGATCCTGTATGTTTGGGGTCAGCAGACTGGACGGGGGACTTATGCCACCTCGGAAGTGAAATAGGTCACCCTGGACATCGGGGAGCGGCAGGCCCAAGCAGTGTCCAGTGAGGTAAGAGGTGCAGGGGGTTTTCTGCGGCCCTACCCTGGCCATAGAAAGGCAGATCGGGAGTTGGGCTGCAGGGGAAGGAAATTGTGGTCGGCGGCGGGGGATTGCAGCTCCTGAATGGAACCACAGTGCCATGGCACTGTGGCTTCATTCAAGAACCTGACTTAGTTAGCTGGGTAGGGCCAATCAGAATTGGGTCCTGGCCTGCACGTACTGACCCTAGACCTGATTCTGATCCTGCAGGACACATCTAACCCCCACGGGATCAGAATCAGGTCTACCTCTGTGCGTCACAATTCCGATCGGGCACACAGGGGCCTGAATGCACTCATTAGAATGTGCCTCCTTGTTTCTAAAAACAATCCTGAAGGGAATCTGATAGAAGAATAAGTCTCTACTGTAAGCAAGAATAACTTTGCTTGTAAATTTGATGACTTAATGTATGGGGCAAAGGAGATTATGGATTATTTGGGAAATTGTTTATTTTAATTTCTTCAAAAGCATAAAATAAATAAAATTAGTTTGGATTGAAGTTTTATAATTAATTTGCCCTAGTCTGGAGGTAGACCATTGTTTCAATTTTATAAGCTTTATTAAATAATAATGAGATGAAAATACAATAAATTCCCCATCTAGAGGAAAGTTCACACAATACTGTGGTAAGCGAAGAAATATAGACCAATCAAGCAACTCCAGATCCCCCCCCCCCAAAAAAGAGTAAACATTGTAACTCACTTGAATTAAGCCAGAAGGAAAACTTAATTAAACTTAAACAAAATTACATAGCACTCCCCCCAGCAACAAAAGCCTCTAACTGGATCAGATCAAAAAAGACATATTTAGCTCCCTGAAGAATTATGAGACATTTGCAGGGATATTTCAAGAAAATTGATGCTCCCAGTGCCAGGACCTGAGGCTTCAATAATAAAAAAAGCCTTCCTATGCTTTTGGGTAGCCTTACTAACATCAGGAACATCTGAATTGGACTCCCACAAAATACAGCAAGATTTTTTGAACAATATAACCGTATAACCATATACTTATCACTCTGCGAAAGAGAAATTGCAATTAGAGTAGCCCAGCATTGGAATAACATTAACATCAGTAGAGGACTCTAAAAAGGTTGAGATATCCAGTATGTCAGATAGAGACAGATGAGAAAACTCCTCCTCCCTCTGAACCTTGGACCTGACACCCTGGGGTATATAAAACACCTTAGACAATTTAATTGATTCAGCATCATTAATCAACAAAACCTCTTTAAAATATTTTCAAATAGAACAATAGGGGACAAATATTGGGTTGGAGAAAAATTAAGTAACCATAAGTTCTTAGCTTGAGCAGAATTCTCCAATACTTCAAGCTGGTGATGAATCATCAAGCTATCCCGAACATTAGAAGAAAGAGTAGCTTGAACTAAGGCTAATTGTCCATCTAATTTTGACAAAGCAGTATTACAGGAAGACATCTTAATATCATGCTCAAATAACTTACCTACCACATCTGATGAAAACTGTACAACCTGAGAGAGAAATGACCGCAAAGAAACCTCCAGGTGTGTCACTACCACCCAAATGTCACCCAGCAAGATGTCCTTAGGTGGAATAATTTCCTCAGCAGGACCAGAGAAAGCCAGAAGTACTGCCATCCAGACTGCAACAGAAACATTAGGTCCCTGATCCAAAACAGAGGAAACCAGCTGGGACGCAGATGGAATAGGACCCTCCTCTTCAACAGCAACAGGGTGAGCATCTGCCCCACATACATCGTCCTGGCTGGGCAGGGTAAGACTCATGCATGTAGGAGGAGAAACCTCTGAAGAAGTACTCATAGTACCAGAATAAAGATCCAGTACAAGAGAGAAGACCTCCAAAGGGTCTGACAGATGTCGATCCATTGGCCCTACAATGTTTATAGCCTTCTTCGACTGCACAGGAAAAGCTTTATTCTGCTTCCCCTTCCCTCAGGTGATAAACTCCTCCAGACTCTGCAGAGGCTCTAAAGGGGCAGAACATGGGCATTCACCCACAGCCATGTCCCATGACTGCCAGAGCTTTTAAACCAGCAGAGGGTGACATCAACACTACTGCTCCTCCTCCTCTGTGGTGAACACTGTGTCCAAAGAAGACAGCAGGTAAATCCACAATAAGCACAGCACTTCCCTGAATACCCTGCTGCTGCCGAAGTTTTTATACCAGTGGAGGGTGACATAAGCACTACTGCTCCTCCTCCTCCACGGTGAACAGTGGGGTCCAAAGAAAACAGCAGGTAAATTCACAATAGGCACAGCACTTCCCTTGAAGTAGGCCTTGCAGAGGTTTAAAGCAAAACAAATTATTAATCTTTTCCCACACAGCTACGCCAGGCACATCCCTTACTTTTTAATGGATTTTCCCATTTAAAAGTATAATTGGTTATCAAAGGATATTATAATCAGTAGGTTATTGACCCTTATTAGATTAGCAATTCAGTGAGCAGAAATCGCATACTATTGCTAGATAATATACAAAAAATCCTGAAGTCCTTCCTTTAATCTAGCTATTCCTACTTCCTTAATAACTGTAAATAACTAAACATTTCATCAATACAAAGATGCAGAAAGCAGTCCAGCAGCAATATGGGGGCTATCTAGTCTTTCATACTGCATGCTGAATGTATGATTGTCTCACAGTTGGTAAGAGGTCATATGTGTGTCCTCTTTATAAAGAGCTCCTGGCTCTCAGAAAATGTGTTTAATCTCTGAAGGCCTGAGTAACAGACTTATGCAGGCAGAGAGGTAAATAGAGGGAGCCCTTAGGGACAAAGTAAAGAAATCCTGCAGCCAGTCTGGGAGCCTCTGTGCTGCCTTTGAGGAAAGGGGCCACATGGAAAGAGAGCACACCCTTGGTTATGACAGGAAATGATCTTGTAGCCAGGACTTGCCCTCCAATGGCTGAAATTTCTTCATGCAGTGAAGATGTGTCTTCAGGGTCTTCTGCCTAGGAGATGAGGGTTAGGATGACCATCTTAGCTGATGATTTGATCATTTGACATGTAGATAACTGGGTGGCTGATGAGCAGGAGGATCACTTATCTGCCTGTAGTAAAGATGGCAGATCTCACACATTACCTAAATAGGATTTTAGTGCTGGAGAGAAGTCAGCTGTCCTGGTAAATGTTTGTTCAAATTACATAGGACAATGTGGGAGGGAGGTTCTGGAAGCCAAATTTAGGATTTTAGGCAGAAAGTTAAAATCCAAGACCTCCAGGGTAGCATTCTCAGAAACACTTTGTGTTTTACATGCAAAATCCAAGAGGCAGGCAGAGCTCCAGAGTCTCAATGCATGGACAAGATGATTGTGAAATACAGAGTAGCTACCTTATATTGATACTGTCCTTCTATAAACAAATAGATGACTTATACAGTAAGGGCCATAATCTGTGCCATGAATAGCAGGGATGGACGTCCCATTGAGACATCCATCCCCGCTATTCATGCCTTCTCCAGCTGCATCTAACTTCCCCTTCGGTTGTACGGGGAAGTTAGATGGGGGCGGGGAAGGGGTGGCTCAGGGGCGGAGTCTGAGCAGAGTCTGGGTAGTCTCCGGCCCTGGACATATAGGACCAATTCTAATGTCGGCCCTGTACGTCTAGGGCTGGCAACATGTGCGGGGAAGTTATTCCACCTCCGAGGTGGAATAACTTCCCTGGACAGTTTTATTTTGCACTGACGGGATGCGGATGGGGCAGAGGGGGCCGGAGGACATTCCCTGCAGCCCAACCCTGGCGTTAGGAAGCCAGATTGGGGGTTGGGCTGCAGGGAATAAACACTTTTATCCAGCGGCCGACATTGCAGCTTTTAAATGGAGCCACGGTGCCATGGCAGCCAGACGCCATGGCGCCGTGGCTCCATTTAAAAGCCCTGACTGAGTTAGTCAGGCAGGTCATGTATATGCAGGCTAGAATTAATCGCAGTCTCGGCCTGCACATACATGACTGATCACAATTCTGATCTCACGGGGCTAGACATGCCCCGTGGGATCAAAATTGTGACCCCTCTGTACATCCAATTCAGAATGGACATACAGAGGGGATCTATATCCGGAACGTAATGAACCCTTAAATAAATTGAGCACCCTAAAGTGACAGACTGAGTTAGAAATTGGTTGAGGTGGGGAGTACAAAGGATACAGGTAAAATGAAACTCACTCTAAGAAGAAGGATATTATCAGTGGTATGCCACAGGGGTCTGTCCTTGATCTGATTATCTTTAATATTTTCAAAACCTACAGATAGAAATAATTTATTAGATTATAGTAGTTTTTATCCACGTCATATAAGAGATATGTAGGGGGCCGTACAGATAATATCCCAGTTGGACAATTTTTACGGTTGGGCAAGTTATGTTCTTCACGTAAGGAATATATTTTGCAGTTGAATCATATGAAGAAGAAATTCTACGAACATGGATAGCCTACTCGGATAATACACAGGGCATATAAATGAGCATTTTATGTCCGCCGTGAATGGTTTTCCTTTGGGACACAAAAGAGGTCTGAACCGACATTGACCTGTGTTTACCATTTTCTACCCAAGCCGGATATGTCAGGGACTTGATTTTGTCCCATTGGAACATATTGGGAGTTCACACCCCTTTTAAGTCACCTCCAGTTTTTTTGTTTAAAAGGGGTAGACATTTGAGAGATATGCTAGTACATTCTAGTTCATATCAAAAGGTGGTGACAGGTCCAGTAGTAGGGGGACATCATAAATGTAATCAGTGTGTGGTGTGTGCAGTCACGTTGGAGATACAATCTTTTGCACATCCCTCTTTAGGGTTTATTTACCATCTACAGGGGGACACTAATTGTTTGACTAAGGGAGCGATCTATGCCATTTTATGTCAGTGTTCATTGGTGTATATTGGACAGACTTCTCTGTCATTTAAAACGCGTATTATTGAACATATGTCAGCTATCCATTGTGGTGTGGAATCAGCACCTTTAGTGAAACATTGGAGATTGAAAAATCATTCTGTGGATGAATTACAATGTTTTGTTTTATTACAGGTAAGGGGTGGAGAGGGTGGTAATTTTCAAGAGGTGTTATGTCGTAAAGAGCAACAATTTATCTTTCATTGGCAGACTGTGGAACCGCGAGGATTAAATTCCCAAATTGAATGGCATTGGTTCTATTGAACTGTGATTGGATAAATTCAGGATACAACTGCACATGCGTTAGCGTTTTTTCAGCAGAACTGTAGCGTCTCCATGGATCGCATGGTGTATAAGACTGGTGGTTGATAAAAGGTCAGGTTTTTGTTTTCATTGTTCGGTTATTATTAGTGTGTGTAGTACTTTTTTGATATGTGTTTGTTGTAGTGCATAGGGTTGAATGATTCTATTTTATATTGAATCTATAGAGCAAAATCCTTGAAGAAGCCGGATTCCGGCGAAACTGTTTTGTGAACGACGTCTTGGGCAGACCTGGATGTGTGATCAGAAATGGAGCGGTTCGGAATTTAATTCAGGTGACATAAAATTATTTTTCCATAATTCTGAAGGATTAGGTGGGTGATCTTTTGTATAATGATGTATTAATGAATTTTGGGCGCTAATAGTGCTGGTTTTTAAGGATGAGAATAATGAAATTTCTCTATGTTTATTTATAGTGGGGCTTATGAAGTGGAGATATAATATGTTGGTGAAACAACAACGGAAGAGCGGAGCTCCTAAAGTCTGTTGATAAACATATCATATGAGTGACGGTTTTGGCTTGACGGATTTGTTATATCGTTTGATTGGGCCGTGCTGCCATAACCAGCAGTTTTCTGTATCCACACTTTATAAGGAAACATCTCTGCCTCATTTATCAGTTAAATAAAGTCAATGTTGATACACACTAGTGTGAATGATAATTCTTGTTCTAAAGTGTTGTTTACACTTGAGGAATGTGTCATAGATTAATGGGAATGGACCATCAATTAAATTAAAAATAGTTTTTGCATTTGATATTATTGCTAGACATTTAAATACCTCCATGGCATAATGCACAGGAAGAGATCCTATAATGAGGGGGGCATAGAATGAAGATGAATGGGGATAGGAGTATTATGCAGACATATTTCCTCATAGAAAGAGTGGTAGATATATGGAATGGTCTCCCAGATCAAATACTAGAGATGATGATGGTATCTGAATTCCAAACAGCATGGGGCAAACACAGAAGATCTCTAAAGGAAAAAAAAGGACTATAGTATTTGCTATGGAAGAGCAGAATGGATAGGCCATGTGTTATGTTTCTATGTTTCTATTAGTCATTGTTTTGCTTTTCTCCTTTATAGCAATGTCTGATCTTCTTCCTTCATGCTTTTATCAGTGGGAATGGGAATATCACAGGTGATCAAACTCCTTATTCTCTAACATAAGAACATGAGAACATAAGATATGCCATACTGGGTCAGACCAAGGTCCATCAAGTCCAGTATCCTGTTTCCAACAGTGGCCAATCTAGGTCACAAGTACCTAGCAGTTTCTACAATTCTGTTGGGGTTGTAATCCTAAGATTTTTCTGATATAGATATGTTAACATATTTTTTCTGATACAGATGATGTTTTGCTGCTTACACAGCTTTCAGGAAGGTATGCGATTATTCAGACATTCAGGGATCTCTGTGTGGTGTGCATGACCTATAAGTGACTTCTGTTTAAGGTTGCACTCTCAGAAACCTATCTATTCCTGCAACAATTTGGAACCATAAAATAGCCCTATTTCAAAGATCACAAACGAATATGCTGGCAATGCAATTAATAGCACAGACTGGTATTGTTACTGATTTAACCTGTATGATTCACTCCCTGACTACCATGGAAATCTCCCTTGTTAATAACCCTCTCCCTGTTGATCCACACACTTTCTAATGCATTCTATGTAACTGAACAGCCAATTATTGTTACTTGTAAACTGCTCTGACCTTAGGATAAAGAGATATATAAGAA
Organism: Ichthyophis bannanicus; assembly: GCA_033557465.1. Lineage (NCBI taxonomy): Eukaryota > Metazoa > Chordata > Amphibia > Gymnophiona > Ichthyophiidae > Ichthyophis > Ichthyophis bannanicus. The sequence continues at coordinate 1,632,670,026 of CM066032.1, read as the reverse complement.
TGGATTAATAAATAAGTCGGGATATATTGATTAGGAAGACTTGAATTGAATACTTGGACTATTGAAGACTTCCACAGAAGGGGGCACTTGATGTCACAGATGTCTGCATATTGGGTGTATTTATTTGTTAAATGTGGATTGGATGACTCTTAGTGGTAGAAGATCAAAAAGCTCTTGCATTGATTCCCTCCTCCTCACTTTGCCATACTGGATCCCCTACCACCTGATCTAAGAGGGCCTATATCAAATAAATGGTTTATACAAGATGTGTGAACTTCCACATACCACAGCTAAATCAAAATTAAGGATTTAATTTAATGTGTCTAATTTATTGTGGAGGAGTAGCCTAGTGGTTAGAGCACTGGCTTGGTAACCAAGCAACCAGGGTTCAATTCCCACTAGCACTCCTTGTGGCCTTGGGCAAGTCACTTAACCCTCCATTGCCTCGGAAGAAAGGCCTGGCAATCTACTTCCAGTGACACTGCCAAGAAAACCCAGGAGCTTCTGGGTCGCCAGGAGTCAGGACTGACTCGAAGGCACACATTGCATTTGCAATTTATTGTGATCAATGATGTGAAGTCATTGTTTAATTTATGTGGCTTAGTAACAAGATCCCTAAATTTTAACCTCTACAACTGACTGACTGACTGACTTTTATCTTTTCAGGATTTGTTTATGTAAATATAATTGAGGCTGTGTTTTAGAGCTAATAAATGATTTCAGTATTTTAAGACAAGATCATGCAGTCCTGATTTTACCATGGTATGATCCTGATTCACACAAAACCTGTTTGGTCTTGGGATGTTAAATAGCAGAAAAGGTCAAACAGTAACTTTTATAAAGTAATATTCAGAAGACATTCATTTAATAAAATATTCATCAATGATGAAAGACTCTCAGGACCTACATAACTCTTTGGGATACAGATTTTGCTTTAATCCTAAAGATAGTAACAATACAGAGGTAACATCATAATTACTATATGTAGATGACCTGAAGCTCTACAACTCCAGTGACCAATTATTGGAACAATTCCATGTATTGAAAAGCTTCTCAGATAACATCAAGATGACTTTTGGCCTTGATAAAAGTGCTAAGGCAACCTTCTATACAGGACAATTTGGAAAAACTGAAAAAATCTCCTTAATTGATGACTGTAACATTAATGAACTTGAACAGGAAGGTATTCTGTATATAAATATTGTACCTACGAGTAAAGGTTGCTGGGGGAGTTCTTATGGGGATTCCTAACTGTTGAATAGGTCATAAGAGGTGAGAGATGTCAGGAGGGAGAATCAGAAAGGATAAGTGATGTCATTAGAAGTATCGGAAGGGGCTGATTGATGTTGGGAAGGGTATATGCAGGGGTGAGTCTTCTCAGTGGGAGGATTGGTGGGTGGGGAAGAAAAAGTGTTACTGGCATGGAAGGGGATTGGGGGAGAGGGAGATAGACGCTGTCAGGAGCAGTGATTTTGAAAATCTGTTCCCATGCACATTTGGGGGAAAACTGGATGCTTCATTTCTCCATGTGTAGCTTTTTAAAATAATTTCTCCTACTGAACTTGGTGAGACTTCAACATGCATTCTTGAATGTCCTTACATGTATTGTATAAAGAGGCTCTGCATTTTTCAGAGCCTTTGTAACATACATTGGGAATTTTCTGCATCCTAACCAAGAAGTGTTAATTCCCATCTCCATGACCTATCTCAAATGGGCCTTCACATGTCTTTACAAAATATGCTTAAAATAGGCACATTTTTATGCTCTAAATCTAGACACCCTGTTATAAAATTATCCTCAAAATGGGAAAACTCATTCACTTTATAAAAGTCATCTTAAGAATCCATAACTTTGTTTTTATTAAACTATTTTAAACATGTTATATGTCTCTTGTTCTATTTTTCAGCAGCTTATACAATATTGTGTCTAGGTGTATTTTGTAGCAGTTGACTAATATTCAAATATATTTTGGCAAGAAATTCAATATTCTCTTAACCCAGTTTTTAAAAGTTCAAAGTTGTCATGCACAGTTCTGCTGTCTGTTTCATCCATAACAAATGAGAATCTGACATTTAAACTAAAGCCAGCTTTGAAGCAATGCTGTAATGATCCTGCTGAAGTTTTCCATATGTCTTCAAATGGGAATGCAAATGTGGCTTTTGAAGTTTTTCTTGTGCTATCTTTAACATATTTTTACATTTAAATTTCATTTTTTTGCTGTCATATACAAAACTATTCTTTCAAAACCATTCACTGCTCTTCTCCTTGTCTAAATATATCGAACGTGTTGCAGAAACGGGATTTAAACTATACAATTTTGTAGTATCCCCTTACAAGTCTAAAATACAGTATCAAGTAATATTTTTTCTTTGTTACTCTCATTGTTTGGTTGCTCCTTTAATCTCATTTTTAATTTCTATAATATATTTTTTCTATTTTAACATTTGGAGTGTAATTTTATAACAGGATGCCTAGGTTAAGACAGTCAAACACCCAACCATTTTATATCTGTTTTGGAAAGACACTTACTCATCCACTTATCGTTATAAAATACTAGTGTAATTGACCGTGATTGTGCCTTAAATCCAGCTGCAGACATTTATACCTGATCTATAGCAGGTGTAAATGAATACTCATGATGTACACAGGTGTGCATTGAAAAGAAGGTATTTTAAAATAAACACATGTACATGTGATCTCTGCCCATGTTCTGCCCAGACCACATTATTGTATAATGACTGCCCAGACCATATTATGTATAATGGCAAAGTATACTTGTTCCTGTCAATGTGCATACTTTTATGCCAGTCAGTGATTTATCAGAGGTCATTGACACTCATAAACTGTCACATATGTGTATTAATGAATTATAAAATTACCACTTTAGTGTGCCACTCGTTACATTACATTCCCAGATTTAATCACTTTTCCAAATCGAAGTTCAAAATAAGTTTCAGTAAAGTACAGTGGATATCTTCAGGTCCCAGAGAGCTTACACGCTAAAGCCCCTATTTACTAACCAGCAGCAAAATTATGCTTTAGTGTGTAATTTTACCACTAGCCCAGATACATCATGAATATAATACATTATGGACTGTAGAAATGCTCAGATAGTTGTCCCCAAATCACTCCCAATATGATCCCACTATTCACTGGCAAAGAGTGCATGCGATTGCAATAATGCAGCTTAGTGAATTGACAATGACATTTATACCTGTGACAGTAGTGAGTTAAATTACTTGCCCTAGGTGACAAAAAGCATTAGTAGAACAAGTAAGATTTGAACCTTGCCTTCCCTGGTTCACAGTCCACTCCTTTAATCATTCAGCTACTACTAGAAATTATCTCTCATTGTCCTCGTTCAACTAGTATTACAAATTAAGATGGGCATATTCAATTTCTGCTGGCAAGGCAGTGTTTACTAATGTAAATGCACTATTAAAAATCTGTCCATCCTATAAGGAGGTATACAGATCGTTCAAATGTTACTGTGTGAGCAGCAGTACCATCCAGTGACCCCACTAGTTTACTGCAATGTAAGTAGGAAAAAGCACTGCATTTTCCAGAACAGGGGAGCTTCTTACTGACAGTCACATAATGTGGGGATGAAACTTCTTGGAGGGAAAATCCAGGACATATCTAAAGCATTCCTAAAGGCAGAAATTTGTCTTTGGTACACAGCCAATGTATCAGAAGATGTGATAGGAGTCTTCCCTTAGGGACAACTGAAGTGTGACTATTTCTCTAGCCCCTCACAGCATCCAGAGGAAGCTGCAGTCCCAGAAGAGTGAAGGAGAGAGCAGAGGGGATTTTGACTTTGCAAATCCTGCCAGCAATCCTACTGGCTCAGAAGGAGAGAAGCTCTGCTTGGCCAAGAATATGGAAGCTGCTTACTCCAAAGATGAAGCAGAGAAGATTCCAAGAATTATATCTAAGTGCAACTAACCATAAAAATCAGATCCTGCAGATCAGTAATGTGGACTTGCATTTACAGACACCACCAGCTCGAGACAAGAGGAATCCTGAAGATCACCAATGCCCAATGAGACCAGAGCCTTCTGTGAGCCCAGGACAGACTCAAAGAAACTGTGGCTGTATCACCATCAGCTCCAGGTACACTAAGAAAATTATTAATTTAGGGAAAAGGATTCCCTTTCAAGGAAAACAAAAGCATGTGTGAGCATGAAAAGAGTTGGATTTATATTTCCAGCAAAGAAAAAATGTAATTAAATTATACAGAGTAAACTAACAGACTGAGAGAAGGAAATATGCTGTATCTGCTTGTAAGGATTTTGTATTAAGGAAGAGGAGTTGATTGCTTGTAATATAGTTCTGTATTTGGAAATTGCTATTGTTATTGTTCAGTGACCCTAAAATTTGAGTAAATCCTTGGTTCATAACACAGACTCTGGCCTAGACTACGTTATTTAAGAAGGAAGAAGTGTGGGATGGAATAAAGTGCCAAGGGCTTCCCGGTGAATGCCAGTCCCCATTCCACAAACCCTGATAATTAATTCCAAGAGTAAAGACCGAAGACTACAAATTGCCCTTGGAAAGGTGGTTCGCCCTTGTCTTTCAAGCAGCTAGTGAGTATCTGCTAGGACTACACAGAAAATGTTGTTATACAGGCAAATTTATAATCACCTGGATTATGGAAAAGCATAAAAGGACTTTTCACTCTGTAGGTACTTTTCACAAAATAATTTTCAATTACTTTCACTCTGAAAATTTTCACAGGGAAAGTGCCAACTGAGGTAAAAGTTCACATATTCACATAACAATGCAGTTATAAAATTGTACCTACTTTTACTTTGAAAATATCCCAGTAAAAAAATTTGTATGCATTTCCACCTGCTGATTTCTGTGTATGCCTTTTTCTGAGTTACAGTTCAGAAGTGTGAACATAATTTCAAGTCCCCTCTGACCCTACTTCTAAGATTGAACTCTCTAGAGCAGGTAAAGATCTGCATAAATTGGCACCACATACAGACCTTTTCCTGCAATTAAAACAGAGGCACCATCACCTTCTTCTTCCTGCTGGCCATTCCTCTCCCTATGCACTCAAGTATCCTTCTGGCTTTTGCTATCACCTTTTCTATCTGTTTAGCCACTCCCAGGTTCCGCTCTTTTTTTGCGGACATTAATACTTCAACCCCTGTACTGTACCTCTCCCTTGGATTTTTGCAGCCCAAATGCATGATCCTGTAATTTTTAGTATTAAATCTCAGCTGCCAAATTCTTGACATTCTTCAAGCTTAGCGAGATCCTGCCTCATGTTATCTATTACTCCTTCCTGGGTGTCTATTCTATTGCAGATTTTGGTATCATCTGCAAAGAGCAAACCTTTCACTAACATAAATGTTAACGAGAATCAAATCAAGGACAGATTCCTGAGGCACACCACTTGTTACATCCTTCTCTTAAGAGTAAATTCCTTTTAACGGTATCCTTTGTAGCCTCCCACTCAACCAATTTCTAACCCAGTCAATCACTTTAGGGTCTATTCTGAGGATGCTCAATTTATTTACAAGTTGTCTTTGTGGATCGGTGTCAAAGACTTTATTGAAATCTAAGCATATCACATCTAGGACTCTCCTTCAGTCCAACTCTCTGGTCACCCAGTCAAAAGGATTAATCAGATTTGTCTGACAAGCTCTGCCCCTAGTAAAATCATGCTGCCTTGGATTCTGCAATCCATTAGACTCCAGAAAACTCACTACTATCTGCTTTAGCAGTGTTTTCATTAATTTACTCACCACAGAGTTCAGACAAACTAGCCTATAGTTCTCAACCTCATCCCTATTTCTGCTTTTGTATAAAGGGTCCACATGTGCCTTTCTCTAGTCACAATAATAACCCATGAAATATGAGAAGCAAAAAAACAGAAAATAAATGACAGCGGGGTAAGGGATGGGAGCTAAGCCTGAAAACATTCACTGGGAGGTCAACTGAAATGCAGCTTGGAATAAATATGTCTTCAAGGCATATTAGAACCTGAGATGAGAGAGCTCTAGCCAGATATCAGCTGGCAACAAATTCCAGAGGTAAGGGGCCAGGAAGTAGAAGGCAACATGTCTAGCGGATTCAAGGTGTGCCTGGGATGGCGAAGGGAGATAAAGACTTAGACTAAGATAATTATATAATATTCTGGACGGTGCACGTGTGATGAGGAAAGATGACAGAAATCCAGAATCTAGGAATGGAGAATTATATATATGTGAGGTCAAGAAATGTATACTTGACATGGTAGGAAACATTACACAGTAGAGCCACTAGAGCTTTCCCAAGTTCCTTCAATATTCTGGGATGTGTCCTATCTGCCCCATCGCTTTGTCTATTTTTAGTTTAGCTAGTTCCTCATGAACACAGTCTTCTGAAAAAACATTCAATATCCCCTTCACGATTGTTGCCATTTGCAAATATTTTCTGAAGTCCTGATTTTGGCCTTTCATCTGTGAACACAGAACAAAAATATTTGTTGAGAAATTCTGCTTTTTCCTCATCAGTTTCTACATATTCCTTCCCTTCACCTTTGAGTAGGACAATACCACTTTTGCACTTCCTCCTCTCACTAGCATGTCTGAAACATATATTGTCCCTCCATTTTACTACATTGGCTAATTTGTCTTCTTTTTGTACGTTTGCTTTTCTGACTACTTTCCAAATATTGACTACTAAGTTTTCTAAATATTGATGCTTGTCTAAATCTTTCTGTGATCTCTTGTATTTTATGAAGACCAAACTTTGTTTCTTCAACCTTTCAGCTACCTATTTTGAGAACCATATTTATTTATTTATTTATTTTATTTATTTATTTATTTTTCTTATATACCGCGCTCTTAAATCAGTGCGGTTTACACATGAACAAATATAAACACAATTGTAACAAACAGCATTGGTTTTTACAATGAACAAGGTAAATAAACTTGGTAAAACATGGTAATTATATATAAATAACTATATACATGGTAACTATATACATGGATATTTTGGTTAATTACACAGGTACACTACCAAAAAACTGCCTCCAGTTTTGCAACTGAGTCCTATAGATTTTGGGGTGCTGAATCCAGGAAAAATAGCCAAAATGTTCCATCACGTCACGTTTTCTTGCAAAATTAGATTTCTTACCCATATAAGGAATGTTCACATAATTTCTTTTTAGCCGACTGCAGTTTATTTTCTTGGCCCAAAATAGAGGTTGTAATGGTTAACTAACTAGAAACACTCCCTCATGATATTTTAGAGTGTTTTGTATTCATTTTATACATTAACAGGACAATTGGGAGGCGGGGGGCTAAATCCAGTACTCGCGCTGGCGCATGTTCTTTCCTGTTCGCCTCGCCTCGTTCGCTCGCTCAAACACGGTGGTTGCGACATGAACGTTCCTGTCAAATTTCAGTTTCTTGCAAGTTCATTATTACCTTTTGTTTGCTCAGTCGTAATCCAGCTTTATTCCGAAGTGGTTCACTACAGTTGTAGTTTGCAGTGCTGTGTATTTGTGATGGCTCACAGAGCCAGAGGTTGCGTCAACTCTCCGGACAGATTTTGTTTTATTTGTGGGGAATATACCGTGAAAAAGCGGCAGAGGAACATTTCTGCATTTATTAAAAAAGTATATTTCGCCTATTTCGGTTTGAAGTTAGGCGATCAAGACAAACCGTGGGCTCCTCACAAACTGTGCAAGACATATGAGGAAGATCTACGCTTATGGATGAAAGGTAAAAAACAAGCATTTCGTTTCGGAATACCTATGATGTGGCGTGAACAAAGAGACCACAGCAGTGACTGCTATTTTTGCTCTTGCATTGTGAAGGGATACAACTTAAAAAATAAGAACGTAATAAGTTACCCCAACCTTCCCTCAGCAATTAGGCCTATGCCTCATAGCAACGAAGTACCTGTGCCTGAACCACCAAAATCTTTGGATCATATTTGTGTGGACGGTTCTGATCATGATGAGACTCATCAGATGGCTTTTCCCGATGAGTCCAGTACTTCCGAGTTTGAAACTGAACCAGATCCGAAACCTGAACTTTTCTCTCAAGCTGAATTGAATGATTTAGTCCGGGATTTAGGACTCCCAAAAGATGCTGCCCAACTGCTAGGTTCTCGGCTTAAACAGAAAAATCTATTGTCACCAGGAACAACTTTTTATTGGTACCGCAACCGCAAGACACAATTTTTAAAGTATTTCAGCAAAGAGGAAGATTTGGTATTTTGCAACGATATATACGGAGTGATGGAAAAGTTTAAACTCAAGTATGATCCTGCTGAATGGCGGCTGTTCATTGATTCGTCAAAAGACAGCATAAAAGGTGTTCTTCTTCATAATGGCAACACATTCGCTTCAGTTCCTATTGCTCACTCTGTTATTCTCCAAGAAAAATACGAGAATTTGGCCCTGATTCTTCAGAAGATTCGTTATGATGAGCATAAGTGGATGATTTGTGGAGACTTTAAAATTCTATCCATGCTATTAGGGCAGCAATCCGGTTTCACCAAATATCCCTGCTTCCTTTGCTTGTGGGATAGCCGGGCCCGCGACCTACACTGGGGGAAAAAAGACTGGCCAATTCGGGAGTATTTGAGACCCGGTGAGAAAAATGTTCTTCATGAGAGTTTGGTACCTCGTGATAAAATTCTATTACCACCTCTCCACATTAAGTTGGGTCTCATTAAGCAATTCATCAAGTCCCTTCCAAAAGATGGTGAGTGCTTTCGGTACCTTTGCTCCAAGTTCCCCCGACTTTCTGAAGCAAAGCTAAAGGAAGGAGTGTTTGTTGGCCCTGATATAAGGAAACTCATTTCAGATGGAGCATTCGCTGAAACGATGTCTGAGAAGGAAAAAGAAGCCTGGGATTCCTTCAAGGATGTTGTTCTCAAATTCTTGGGGAACAGGCGGGATGAGAACTATAAGGATATTGTTGCCAGGATGCTCAATGCCTTCAAAGAACAAGGCTGTAACATGAGCCTGAAAGTCCATTTCTTGCACTCCCATGTGAACTACTTTCCCGAAAACGTGGGGGCGTACAGTGAAGAACAAGGTGAAAGGTTTCACCAGGACATCAAGGACGCAGAGAGAAGGTACCAAGGAAGATGGAACACCACTATGATGGCTGATTTCTGCTGGTTGCTGCTGCGGGAAACCCCAGATGAAAAATACGCCAAGCAGCGCACCAAGAGAAGCATTCGGGGGAAGAAGAAACGGGCCCACCAGGAGATTGATTGACCCAAGAATGACTTTAAAATCTAAACTGTGTTGACAAATATCGTGTTTTTACTAAACTTTGAAATAAAAATTTGCTAGTTATTACCACAGTGTCGGCTCTCATTTATTAGAATTTTATTTTCACACCATCGGGTGTTTGTCTTCATGTATTGCAATGGTGCGGTTTGCGTTTTCTATTCTTACATACATACCTGTACAACATTTTTTGCACATTTCTTTGCTTTGCTTTGTGTCTAACCTCGCTCTTATATGCTCAATGTTTGTGCACATGTATGTGGCTGTTTTAAGTGCAGACAATTTTGCTACCATCACAGTGTGTTTTGTTGACATTACTCTATTCTTATGTGCTGCCTTGTTACAATTTTCTTTATTCTTATTTGAATAACTACTAAACAATTAGTATAAAGAATTCATCCAAGAAACATTTATCTCGATCGCACTCAATCTGAAACATTCACCTCAAACTGCTAACCCAATGTAGCAAAAAATCTGTACGTGATGGAGCAAATTGGTTACCAGATTTGGATTCAGCGCACCAAAAAACGTAAAAATCTATCGAAACATTAGAGGCAGTTTAAAAAAATTTTTTTTTAGTGTACCTGTGTTATTAATGCCGTGGATAAGAGGTTAATTAAATTAAAGTGTAAATATGCTAAATATAGTGAGAATAAATATGTCCTATAGTGAGCAGGTAATAATCATCGTAATTATCCATTCTCTACAGGGGTCAAATATGAAAGATCTGCATGAGAGCTGTTTTCAGATGGAGTAGCTTCGGATGGAGTAGCTTCGGGGTAGTATGTTAGGAACAAATAGTGCTTCAGTGCCTTTCTGAACTTAATCAGACTTGAGATAGCTCTGATTTCGGGTGGAAGGGCATTCCAGGCTCTGGGTGAAAACAGAGAGAAAGCTCTAGAGGCTGTTGATTTAGAACATTTTGTGATGACTTTTGGTAGGTCGATGGAGTTTAATGTAACAGATCTCCTGGATCTGTTATTTGGGGTGATATGAATCATATTGCTGAGAGGTGATTGAGATGGGCACTTTGATGCTTTAAAAGTCATGACCAGGGTCTTGTATAGAGTTCTGGCTTGTAGGGGTAGCCAATGTAAGCTCATCAATATTGGGGTTATGTGCTCTGATCGTGGAGCACCTACGAGGATTCTCGCGGCTGCATTCATGGCTAGACGGAGGGGATTTATGGTGGATTGCGGGAGACCGTGTAGAATGATATTGGCGAAATCCAAGTGTGGTAATACCAGTGCTTGGAATATGGTACGGAAGTCGGAGTAGTTAAGTAAAGGTCGGAGATTACGTAATGATCGTATCTTGTGGTAGATTGCACTCGTTGTTTTCTTAATGTGGGCTGCCATATTAAGCTGTTGATCTAATATAATTCCCAAGTATCGAATTGTGGGTTGTGCTTTCAACTCAATGTTGTTTACCTGGAGAGAGGTAGGTGGTATGAATGTTGGGTTCCGTGTAGTGAATAGAACATCTGTTTTGTTATGGTTTATCCGTAAATTCTGATTGAGGAGCCAGTTGGATACAGCTTCAAAGCAGTGAACTATTGGTGTAAAATCTGGTTGTTTTATGTTGAATGGGGCAAACATCAGGATGTCATCAGCATAGGCAAGACATTGTATGTTGAAGGTGCGTATGAGATCGCAGATTGGCTGCATATAAATATTGAACATTAAGGCGGACAATGAGGAACCCTGCGGGACACCTTGTTTAAGGGGGAATGGATCAGACGTTGATTCTCCTGTTCTGACTTGCAGCTGTCTATCAGATAAGTAGGATTTACACCATTTCAGGGCTAGTCCTTGGATTCCCTTGTCTTGGAGGCGCTGAAGTAGAGTATTGTGGTTTACTGAATCGAATGCTGCAGCTATGTCGAGAAAGATAAGAGTGAACCCTTGGTGGATATTATCAATGCCTATGATTAGGCTATTGAACAGTGTTGTGAGAAGGGTGTCGACGCCATGTTCTTCTCTGAAGCCATGTTGTGATGGGTCCAAAGGGGATTCGGAGTCAACATGATGCTGTATTTGTCGCTGGACTACTTTTTCCATGATTTTTGCCAGTAGAGGGATGCTGGAGATGGGTCTGAAGGATTCAACCATAGCTGTCTCCTTGTTCTTTTCCTTTTCCTTTTACATTTATTTACTTTACTAACAAAAAGGTTTGTTTCTCTTTCAGTATCCCTTTTCAGTTTTGGCCACTGCTTTTCTACATCCCCCAGCTGTTCCCATCGCGCTAATTGTTCCATTTTGGCAAAATTAGTTTTCCTAAAGTCCAGGACCCTCACTTTTGAATGGCCTTTATCAGTCCTAGTCCTAATACTGAACCACACTATTTGGTGATCACTGAATATGACATGATCCCCCACTATAACATCAGAAACACTTTGTGTGGGTTCTGTTATCAATTGCTGGAATAATTCTTCCTGTACGGAATCCGGGATCTCCTTACTTCTATATGACACTACAGCAGGGATGCGTCAATCAGCATCTGCCATATTGAAATCACTTATCAGTAGCACATCTTCTTTCATGGCAATATTGCAAATGTTTTCACTTAAATCTGTGTCCACTTCTGTCTGTGAAGAAGATCTGTAGATCACAACAATGCAAATGGATTCCCCAGTCCCTCTTTTTAGTTTAACCCACAGTGCCTCCTCAATTACTTTTAAGCTCTGTCATTCTGTCCCTTTTTTTTCCTTTAGAGATATTCTATGTTTGTCTCGTGCTTTCTTGAATTCAGGTTGAAGCCCATTCTGACATATACATCTCTGGACGTTCAAATGCCCAGACAGCCTGAAGATGCACCTGATTCCACTCCCACAGGGGCTAGATGGCCCCACGGGAGCGGAATTGCATCACAGTGGCTAGACATCCAGGAGATGCCCTGATTCAGACACCATGAAAGTCTAGCCACTTCTCCGGCTAGCAAAATCAGGATCCTTCTTGAAGTCACAATGCCATGGCATCTGATCGTCATGGCACCATGGCTCCATGAAGGAGCTGTAATCCCTGTCAGCAGTGGTATCTGGTCTGTTCCTCACAGCCCGACCCACAATCAGGCCTCCCATGGCTGGGATTGGGCTGTGGAAAAACCCCTGCACCCCTCACCTCCTTGTCGCATCTCAGAATCTGCATCCAACATCACCCTGACTGATTCCGGACATAGAGGGCTGGCCTCAGAATTGGTCCTGTATATCCAGGGTCACATTCCTGCCCACTGCCTACCCTCGCTCCTCCCTCAGCCCACCCCTCCCATTCATGAACAGAGCTACCTGCACAAATCAGCTATATGTGTAGAGAGATCTATGGCCACCAGCGCGATCTGGACATATGGCAGGTCTGGATGTTCGGATCGGAATGACCCCCCCCCCCCCATACTGTCCTTGTCTCTATTATCTCCAATAGGAGACTATTCCACACAACTACCATTCTTTCCATATAGAAATATTTCTGCATATTATTCCTGAGTTTATCCCCTTTTACCCTCATCCTATGCCCCCTCGTAGCAGAGCTTGTTTTCAATTGAAAGAGGATTTCCCCTTGTACATTTATGCCACAGAGGTACTTAAACATCTCAATCATATCTCCTCTATCTTGCCTTTTCTCTAACATATACATATTAAGATCTTTGAGTCTGTCCCCATATGCTTTATAACAAAGACCTCCAGCCATTCTAATAGCCACCCTCTGCACCAATTCCATCCTGTTTATATCCTTTTGAAGCTGTGGTCTCTAGAATTGTACAGAATTGTACCAGAGTCTTATACAGAAGTACTATCACCTCCTTTTTTTCTGCTGGCCATTGCTTTCCCTATGCACCCACGCATCCTTTTGGCTTTCACTGTTCAGCCACTTTAAGATCATCAGAAATAATCACACCCAGGTCCCGCTCGTCTTTCGTGGACAGAAGTACTTCACTCCCTACACTGTACTGCTCCCTTGGATTTTTGCAGCCCAAATGCATGATCCTACATTTTCTAGCATTAAATCTCAGATGCCAAATTCTTGACCATTCTTTAAGCTTAACTAGATCCCTCTTCATGTTATCTATTCCTTCCTGGGTGTCTACACTATTGCAGATTTTGGTATTATCTGCAGAGAGGCAAACCTTACCTCACAGCCTGTTGCAATATCGCTAGCAAAGATGTTAAAAAGAATTGGATGAAGGACAGATCCCTGTGGCACACCATGGTAACATCCTTCTCCTCAGAGTGAACTCCATTTACCTGTACCCTTTGTCTTCTTCCGCTCAACCAATTTCTAACCCAGCCAGTCACTTTAGGGGCCATCCCTAAGGTGCTCAATTTGTTTATAAGTCACTTGTGCAGAATGTTCTGAAATGCTTTAGTGAAATCCAAGTACCCACATCTAGGGCTCTCCCTCTGTTAAACTCCTTGGTCACCCAGTCAAAGAAATCAGATTTGTTTAACAAGACCTGTCTCTGGTAAACCTTTGCTTCCTCAGATCCTGCAATCCATTGGACTGAAGAAACTTCACTATCCTCTGTTTTAGCAGTGTTTCTATTAATTTACTCATCACAGAGGTCAGACTAACTGGCCTATAGTTCTTAACCTCATCCTTACTTCTTTTGTGTAAAGAGACCACATGTGCCTGTCTCCAGTCCTCTGGGACAACTCCCAACTCCAAAGAAGCATTGAAAAGGTCAGTCAGTAGAGCCACTAAAACATTATCCAGTTTCTTCAATATTTTGGATGTATCCCATCTGGTCCCATCACTTTGTCGACTTTTAGTTTAGCTGTTCCTCATGAACACACTCTTCTGAAAATCATTCAAGATCCTCTTCACTTCTGTTCCTATTTCTCCCCTTCACCCTTGAGTCTGATAGTACCACTTTTGCACTTCCTCCTCTCACTACCATCTGAAAAAATGTCTTATTCCTCACCCCCCCCCCCCTATTTTATTGCATTGGCTTCTCCTTTTTGTATATTTTATTTCCTGATCACTTTCCTAACTTCTCAAGGTTTTCCAAATATAGACACTTGTCTTTCCCTGTGATATCTTGTATTTTGTGAAGGTCCCCCTCTTTTTCTTTGCTTTTCCAGCTATGTCTCTTAAAAACCATAGTGGCCTCCTTTTCCTTTTACATGTATTTACTTTTCTAATAAAAAGGGGATATTTTAAGGGCATCAAACTTTTCAGTTTTGTCCATTGCTTTTCTATATCCCCAGGTATTGTCCCATCTTGGCAAAGTTAGTTTTTCTAAAGTCTAAGACCCTCGCTTTGGAATGGATTTTATCAGCTTTAGTCCTTATACTGAACCACACCATCTAGTGAGCACTGACTCTTCTTGGATAGGTCAACACCATCTCTGCTTTGCAGCCCTTGGCAAATCATCCCATGATCCATCACCATCCACCCAGCCATGCATTCATCTGTAGGATACAAGCTTCTCTGCCTCAACCTTTACCTCAACAGCGAGGATTGAGGAGAACACCACCTGCACATCTATCTGTTTCACCCTTCCCTAGAGCCATGAAGTCACACTTGGAGGGATACCTAGCAGTATCATTTGTGCTGACATGGATGAGCATCATCGGAAAATAGTCAGTAGGTTTGATGAGTCTCAGCAAACTCTCTGTAACATCTAGGATTTTTGCACCTGGCAGAAAACACACCTCTCTGCATATCAAGTCTAGTCAGCAGATGGATGCCTCAGTACTGCTCAGAAAAGAGTCACCAACCACCAATACCCTTTGCTTCCTTGTAGTCACTGATTCTGCAATTTTGGGGTGCTTGATCTCTGGTTCATCCCATTCCTGGGATGTTTTCATCTCCTCCACATCCAGGACTGCATGCTGGTTCTTCAATTCTAGGGCTGGAGGAATTGGATTGTCGATTCTGCAGGCTCTGGTGACTCATGTCCAACTCTCTTCATTCCATAGCATACCATCTTCACCTCTGTTGGAGAGCTTGGATGCCTCAAGAACCATCTCAAAAATGTACTTCTCACTATCACAGATGCTTCTCAGCCTTGCCACCTCTTTTCTGAGCACCTCCACTTGTTTCTTGAGGGCTTCAGCTTGCAGACATCGTGCACATGGAACTTGTCCCTGGTGGCGGTGCCACAGATTGGAAGATCCACAGCACAACATCTTTTGTAAGGGGGTGATGAGGGGGCCACACTTTAGTAAATATGCCCCTTAGTGACTAATTTTCAAAAGATTTTTCTTGCAGCTTTGGGAGTTACAGAGAGAAATCACATTTCCATGACACTACCACTACTACTACTACTAATCATTTGTATAGCACTATAAGTTGTATGTAATGCTGTACATATAGATGTAAGACACAATCCCTGCTCAGAGCTACAGTCTAATCAAGATGAAAAAACAATGCAGAACTGGGGACTAGAGTACACTTACCATGCACTAATGTATGAAGTAGCTGTTTACTATGGAAGGGGGCAGGAAATTGGTGGAGAATGGGTGACTTATATGCACAGTAGCTACACAACTTTACCATGTTTTAATAAAGAGGCCATTATTTTGGGATTAGAAATAAAAACACACTAAACACAGCTGGACTACAGTAACCAAGACATATTACATCAGAAGGTCAAAGGTGACAACTCTGAAGTAGAAAATCAGTGAGATATAACAATGAGCCACCATGTAGCATCAGTATAAGTTAACATCTCCCTTTCTATTTCTTTGACCATATGCACAACTTTAAATTGTAAATATCTTACAGATCAAGTTGCTTAAGTTGCTTTGAATTGCAGCCACTGGACTGTAGACAGAGGGGGTCATTTTAGAAGCCCAGTTGTTTTTTGGACATCTGCAAATGGATTTAGAGACATCCAAAGCACAGAGACATCTCCAGAACCATTTAGAAGCTGGCTCTGGGGATGTCCCCAGCTTGAGGACATCAAAGTTTGAACACAGGCATGGAGTAGGCATGTTCAGGCCATACCTATGAGCCTGGAGGCATGGCTGGGGCATCCCTATGTTCCCGGAGTCCCTGCCAGATCAAAGACATATAGTAACATAGTAACAGTATATGACGGCAGATAAAGACCAGCATGGTCCATCTACAATAGTCTGCCCAGAAAGGTGGCAAGAGTAGGTGCACTCTCCACTCAGTGCAGGCCACCCATCCCCATGCCATTATTTAGGGGTGTACCCACCACTCCGTGAAGGTCACCTCATTGAGATATCAGAGACAGTTACGCTTATTTTGATTTTATTCTGTTTCTATAGAGGGATCCACTATGTCTGTCCCATGCCTTTTTGAATTCTGTCACTGTACTTGCCCCACCACTTCCATCGGGAGGACATTCCAAGCATCCACCAACCTTTCAGTGAAAAAGTATTTCCTGACATTGCCTTTCAGTTTACCCCCTTACAGCTTCATGTTATGTCCTCTAGTATTACAGCTTCCCCATCTTTGAAAAAGGTTTGTTTGTTCATTAATACTCTTTAAGTATTTAAAGGTCTGTAAGATATCTCCCCTGTCCCTTCTCTCTTCTAGAATATACATATTTAGGTCTTGGGGTCTCTTTTCATTCGTCTTCTGGTGCAGGCTCCAAATCATTTTGGTCGCCTTCCTCTGAACCATTTCCAGTCTTTTTTATATCCTTTGTGAGATATGGTCTCCAAAACTGAACACAATATTCCAAGTGAAACGTCATGGATATCATGAAAAGTGCTTGTTTTAAATGAAAAAAAAAATCCAGAGGGTATAGAGAAGAAAACACTCCATCATCCCAGGCACTCAGCACAAAGAAACAGAAACATGATGGCAGAAAAAGAACATATGGCCTATCTGTGGCTCATACATATCAACTACTATAGTCCTTTCTTTTACTTTTGAGATCTTTTGAAGGTATGGTCTCCAGAATTGCACACAATACTCCAAATGAGGTCTCACCAAAGACCTATACAAAGGCACTATCACCTCCTTTTTTCTGATGGCCTTTCCTCTCCCTCTGCATCCAAGCATCCTTCTGGCTTTCACCGTCATCTTTTCTACCTGTTTAACTACTTTAAATTCATCAGAAACAAATCATGCCCAGATCCCACTTTTCTTTCATGGAAGCTGCAACGTCGACGGGGATGAGAGCAGGAGCTCCCCCTTCCTCCCCGGTTCCACCAACGAACAGCTGTCTCAATGGCATAAAAGCAGCCATTGCCGGGAGCTTCAGTGAAGCTGCAACGTCGACGGGGATGAGAGCAGGAGCTCCCCCTTCCTCCCAGGTTCCACCAACGAACAGCTGTCTCAATGGCATAAAAGCAGCCGTTGCCAGGGCGCGCCCGCGCCTTGCGGGCCCGCGCCTGAGGGCCTCGCCAGAGGGCCCTTTGGCGTGGCCCTTAGGCGTTGGTCCGTGGCAAAAATTGAATAACAGCAAATGTGTATAAGATCTATTAATATGAGTAGTTGTTCTCATTACAACGTCCTCTGTCTGTCTCTCCCTTTGGCTGCTCTTCCGTTTAGAGGTATGTTTGTATTACATGTTAACCTGATATAGTCTTGTCTTTCCCTGTTACCTATAGATCCATTGCTTATCACTTTGATATTTTGATAAGGTGGTATAAAACTGGATGCATTGTTTTGTCTTTGTAGTCTGATGTTTTTATGTCTGTATTACATGCTAACCTGATGTAGTCTTGTAACCGCTTTGATTGAAGGAAAAGGCGGTATAAAAAAACCTGTTAAATAAATAAATAAATAAATAATGTACTGCTCCCTTGACTCTGCATTTTGTATTGTTAAATCTCAGCTGCAAAATTCTCAACCATCATTCAAGCTTAGCTAGATCCCTCCTTCCTGGGTATCTACTCTATTGTAGATTTTGGTATCATCTGCAAAGAGGCAAACTTTAGCTGACAGCCCTTCCACAATATCGCTAACAAAAATGTTAAAAAGAATTGGACCAATGAGAGATCCCTGTGACATACCACTGGTAGCATCCTTCTCTTTAGAGTGAGCTCCATTGACTGTACCTGTACCCTTTGTTGCCTCCCACTTGGCCAATTTCTAATCCAGTTAGTCACTTTAGGGTCCATCTCTAAGGTGCTCAATTTATTTAAAAGTCAACTGTATGAAACAGTGTCAAAGGCTTTACTGAAATCTAAGTACACTACATCTAGGGATCTCCCTCAGTCAAACTCTCTGGTCATCCAGTCAAAGAAATCAGTCAAATTTGTCTGATGAGACATGCCTCTAATATTTATTTATTTTATTTTATTTGACTAGATTTTTATACCACTTTTCACCCAGGCAAAGCAGTGTACATTACAGCAACAGTTTGTATAGAGAAAAAAGAGAACTTATATACATTACAATTTGAACAATTACAACAGTAACGTATTACATAGAACAGAGGAACTTATTTACATTAAGGTATGTAGACATCTCTACAGGTTGTGTGTGTGAACAGGTTATTTGTTCTGCTGGGTGGAGGGGGGAAAGGGAAGGGGTGAGAAGGGGGAAAGAAAGGATTATGTGATGGAGCCAAAATGTTTATTGAATAGGTAGGTTTGGAGAAGTTTTCTGAACATGGAGAGATCATTGGTAGCTCGGAGAGTTCCATCGAAAAGTAGAAAGAATAGGGGACATGCAGTGAAGCTATGATGTAACCCATTTTAGACTAATAAGAGAAAATATTGTTTCATGCAATTTGTAATCAAACTCTGGAATTCGTTATCGGAAGATGTAGTCAAAGATGTTAGTGTAGCTGGATTTAAAAAAGGTTTGGACTAGTTCCTGGAGGAAAGGTCCATAAACCATGATTAAAGAGGACCTGGGAAATCCACTACTTGCCCCAATACAAGGATTGTAGAGCTTGTGTGTCTTTCTGGGAACCTGCTAGGCACTTGTGGCCCGGATTGGCCACTGTTGGAAACAGGACATTGGTCTAACCCAGTACGGCATATCTTATGCTTGTTTGTTAACAAGTAGCAGTGGTATTTGAACCCTGGCTACTCTATTGCCAGCTCACTGTGCTAACCATTAGATTATCCTAGAGGCCCATGTTCTTAAATATGATTCTGAGAATGTCTATGTAAACAACCCTGCAGACATGTATATTGGGCACATCCATTTTTGTGAAATCACATATGCGCCTGGACATGCCTGCTTTTTTCCCCAAACTTTCTGGCTTAGATGTCCCAAATTCAACATGGATGGATATTCTAAAATTCCCCTCAGAGCGTTTCTGCACATGAATCTGCTGATTCCTATCTGGCTTTGGTAGCTGTTATCCAACGTGGCAGGTGTACCTTATACCATTTTTGAGAGGTGTGTCCACTAGCTCTGGATTCTTATCACTGCTGTTTCCTCTGGCACCTATAATCTCCTTGCTTAGGGATATACTGGAAGAGGAAGGATTGTTTGGCTCTGTGGTTGAACTGTGTGTGTGCTTTCTTTGTAAAGTTGACTGTTCAGCCACTCTCAGGTTCACACAATTGTGGTGACAGAGAGTTCCTTCAATGTTCACTAAATATGTGTTAGGTTGGTCCTTTTACATACAGGTATCCAATAAAAATTGTATAAACCTCAAGATTTGGCTGGTAATTAGAAAAACTAGCAATTAAAATATAATATATCTATGAGAAATTATCCTGAGCTGAATTGTGTGGGCTCAGTTCACATGAAACCATAACTGGAATTTATATGGCCTTCCAGTTATGGTTTCATGTGAACTGAGCCCACACAATTCAGCTCAGGATAATTTCTCATAGATATATTATATTTTAATTGCTAGTTTTTCTAATTACCAGCCAAATCTTGAGGTTTATACAATTTTTAAAAATCCCCAATTTTACCATCTCCAACAGATGCCTCTGAGTTATCTTGACTTAAAACATTGTTGGAGATTTATTTTTTATACACCTTATACCATACAGGGCTGAGATAATTTGCTGGCTATTGGCAAAGATGTCTTAAGTCTCCTTGATATGATTAGATATCAACCATTATGCTGGACTGCTATCCATTCCCTCTGGTGGTGTGTTCCTCCAATGCCGTAAAACTTTCCATGGGTCTTCACCCTCCCTTTTTACTTTCTTGCACATATTCTCCACTATCTTTACTGCAGATTAATCTTTGCCATTAGCTTGCAGGTGCTTTGGTGATATAGTAACATATTCATGCTCCCACTCAGCAGAAAACTGTTTAATTTGTGTGCACGTAAAATGAGGACAATTATCTGAAATCACTCGATCAGGCCGGCCATACCTTGCAAAATGTATCTAGTAACATTTGATTGTGGCTTTAGCAGATGTGTTGGAGCAGCTCTATTTCTCAGAAGTCTGAACAGTGATCCACTATCAACAGAAACTCTTTCCCAGCAAAGTTAAATAAGCACATACTGGCAATTTGCCAAGGCCAGTATCATGTGACATCATCATTTGCTTCTGCTACTTATGTGCGTATACATTGCAGGTAAAACAAATTTTCACAAATTCTTTGATCTCACCTTGCATTTTGGGACAGCTGGTAACACATTTCACCACTAATGTGGCTTGAATGTATATGTGTAAGCACCTCTGATTGCAGTGATATGGGTATAATAACTCTAGACCCTTTGTATAGAATGCTATTTTGTATGCTAATTTCATCCCTGAATGACCAGTTTTCCTTAATTTTAGCTGGTGTTTTCTCCTTCAAGTCTGACCATCCAGTCAGGACTACAGTTTGTAATAACTTGCAAGGTTTCATCTCTTGTGGTGTGCCATATGATCTAATGCAGCCTTCAGTCTGTGACAGACAAAAAAATCTACCTTACTGATATGTGCAATGTCAGTTTGTTCTTGTTGCATCTAACAAATCCTGAGGTGCTCTGTACTGGTGCCAGACTGCTGATGGTTGTCTACAATGGCTCTAATGTGTGTGCCACTAATCATCTCAGGGCAGAGATTGAAATGTTAAAGTGCTAGCAACATGCCCTGAAGTCACAGTAGGTATACAATAAGGGCTTTTTGAAGACTGCTATCAGTGGCTTGTAGTAGCATGGCCAGCGATGAGGATGGTATTTGCTCAATACCACTGAACCCAGCCAAAAGTATGCACTGCTTCCATTGATGTACCATTGGTGCTACAGAGACTCCAAACGGTAGTTCGAACCATCCTGTCCAGCCTCAGAGGCTCTAGAATGTGGTTTTGAGACTGCTTTCCTCATCTAATTTACAATGCACAAATGCATCACATTTATTGACAGGTATAAATAAGTGAGCTTTGGGCAGATTGTAAATGATAGCTTTGAATGTTGGCATGATGTAGTAAGATCTCGTCAGTACAAGATTTAGAAATTTTGGATCAATACTAATTCACAGCTTCTCAAACATTTTTAATATGACTCTATTGCTGATAGAATCCATTGGTTTTCTCACAGGTGTGATATGACCATCAGTTTCATGTTTCTCTAGCTGGTCTTTCACCTCTGGCTTTATGGGAACTGGTACACTCTGACCTGTACCTTGTGTCCCCTGAAAGTCCAACAGCCTGTAGCTGTGACCCCGACTGCCATGATTGCTCCACCCTTGGAACGCTTCCTTCAAGTTTGTGGGCTGTACCAGGTAATGACATTGGACATCTCAACATTTCCCCAGTCAAGGTTGAAGTATGGCCGGGAGCTCCATTGCCTTATGTGCATCAGTATCCTCTGCCTGCTGCTTCAGTGGCTGGAATACGGCCAGTGATTGAAAACCTGCTAGCCCAGGGTATGTTGGTACCAACTTCTTCTCCTTGCAATACTCCTATTTTACCTGTACTAAAGGCCGATGGTAAGTCTTACAGATTTGTGCAAAATTTGTGTGCCATTAATCACATTGTCCTACCAGTTTTTCCCCTCATACCCAATCCTCATGACATTTGGACTCGTTTACCATGTGGCTCCACCCACTTTTTGGTCATAGATGTATGCTTCGCCTACTATTCTAAACCAGTAGGGGAGGAGTTGAGGTACTTATTTGCCTTCTTGTACAAGGGGCGTCAATATACTTGGACTACCCTTTCTCAAGGATACACCGAGAGTCCTGCTTATTTTTCACAGGCCCTTAAAGCTGCTTTACAGGACTTGGCATTGGACAAATCTACCTTGATACAGTATGTTGATGATTTACTTATTTGTTCCCCTTGTTATGATGCTTGTGTTGATGATACTATCTCTCATTTGGGATTGAAAGTGAATCAGTCTAAATTGCAATTTTCCCTTCCACAAGTGATATTTTTTTGTGTATGTCTTTCCTCAGCTGGCCGCTCTATTACGGCCCAGCGAATTGGTCCTATTATGTCTATGCCTTTCCCTGTTACTGTCCCTTATATATGCCGCTTTTTAGGTCTTTTAGTATTTTGCCGCCAGTGGATCCCTGACTTTGCTGAGCTTGCTGCTCCACTGTATGCCATTCTTGGCCATGAGGCTCCGGAGGGTATTATAGTTCCTACTGAAGCACAGCATAATGCTTTCCACTCCCTACGCCAAGCCCTACTGACTACACCCTGTCTTTCTTTCCCTGACTATGCTTTGCCCTTCTTTCTCTATGTGGCCACTTCCACCAGTGCTGCTCTCTGTGTTTTGGCACAACGTTTCCCTACTGGACTAAAGCCCTTGGGCAATTTTTCCCAAGGTTTTGATCCTGTCGTCTCTGGCATGCCTCCTTGCTTTCAATCTTTGGCTGCTGTAGTTTTTGCTATACAAACTACGGATTTCCTTGTTCTCCAGCATGAATTGCATGTTGGTTATCCTGGTTATCCAAGTTTTAGTACCTGTTCCTTGTAAACACAGATCAGCCAATGAAATGTGTAAGTTTCTATGTTCCATGTAAACCGCGCTGATGTTGAATAGCGCGGTATAAAAGAGACTGTAAATAAATAAATAAAATGTATATACTTTCCATTCAGTTGCTCGTCTTTTACATTTAGCCAAAACTCAGCCTCTCTCCAGCTCACGTTTATTGCTGTTTGATTTAGCTATTTCCCAAGCACATATCACTTTACATGAAGTTTCACTTTTACAACCAGCTCAAATCCTAGCTTCGCTTGATCCCCTTTTACACCTATCTGATCCTGATGGAACTCATGATTGTCTTTCCTCCGTAATGGCCTATTCAAAAGCTAGGCCTGATCTCTCCTCTGTCCCTTTGTCCAGTCCTTATTGGATTCTGTTTACTGCTGGCTCTCATTTTCGCAATGAGCAAGGGGATTTGCCATTTGCTAGTGCCCAGTTGGCTGAAGTGTTTGCCCTCATTTGGGCCCTGGAAATGTCTGCATATTTGGTTGTAAATATCCATACTAATAGCGCTTATGCACTTGGGGTTTTCTGGGATTTTGGTAATATTTGGGCTCAACGTGGATTTTTGACAGCTGCTCATAAGCCTATCAAGCATGCCCGCTACATTGAACGTTTGCTTGCTGCAGTGCTTAAACCGGCTCAGGTGGCTGTGTTAAAATGTAAAGGACATGATCTTACTGTTCCGTAGTGTCGCAAGGTAATCCGTTTGTGGACCAAGCTGCTAAAGCTGCAGCGGCAGGGCCTGCAGTTCCATTACATCTGCTATTAACTCTTCGTTCACCTGCAGCCTCCACTTCTGCCTCATTATCATTGGACTTGATGCATTCCCATCAGGATTCGGTGGACTTCACCAAAAAGCAGGAATGGTTGTCTTTGGGAGCATCGCCCAATGGTACTGGACTATGGAAAAAGGATCGATTATTTATTTGTCCTAAATCATTATTTTATCCTTTTGCTCTGTTCTTACATCACAAGTTGCATTTAAGTGTTCCGGCTATGATGAATGCTTTTGCTCAATTATGGTATAATCCTGCATTTGCTTCTGCTGCTCATGCTGTGTATATTTCTTGTCTCCTGTGTTTACAAGCAGGAAAATCTGGATGCACCCTTCGCACATTACCTTCTCCATCCCTGCCTAGGCCTCAAAGACCCTTCCTCTTTCTACAAATGGATTTTACTGAAATTCCTTGTGCCAAGGGGGGGAGGAAACACCTTTTGGTTTTTACCTGTTTATGCTCAGGATGGCCTGAAGCCTATCCAACCAATTTGTTATCTGCTGCTACAGTTTTGAAGTGTTTGCTTACCTAGTTTATTCCTTGGTTTTGTCTTGTCTGGTTTTGTCTTCCGATCAAGGCCCAGCATTCACAATAGAAGTTTGGAAAGGCATAACTGCATTTTTTGGCCTTCATCAGCAGCTTCATCCTCCGTATCATCTACAATGCTCTGGCCAAGTGGAGTGGATGAATCGGACGCTGAAGGCGCTCCTCCGTTCCCTAACTCATGATTGGACTCATGGGTGGAAGCTCTGCCATTTGCTTTATTTTCGATCCGCAACTCTCCTCAAAGAACTCGACAGGGTCTTACCCCCTATGAAATTGTGACCGGACGTCCGGCAACAACCCCAGCCCATGTTATTGTGGCACCAGATCAATTGCCCGATCCCCAACTGCTGCACAGCGACCTATTATCCTACTGTAAATATCTGTACCAAACGTTGGTATCTCCTTCCTTTTTGCAGCTTACGAAGCGATGTGGAGCCCGGAGATTGGGTACTCATCAAGGATCCGGCACTGAAGTCTGCTCTGGCAGCGAGGTTTCTGGGACCATTCCAAGTGTTGCTGGTGGGATATTCGGCATTGAAAGTGAAAGGACAGAAAACCTGGATACATTTGGACCAGTGCAAGAAAGCACCGCAACCTGGAAAAGACAACGTGCCTGTACACAGCCTAAGCCGGAGTCAGAGGAATTTGAGATTGAACTGGAATCGCTTCCCCCGATTTTAACGCCGCCTAACCAAGAAAGTGGGTGTGAAGTTATTGGACAGTTGCAATCCACTTCAGACTTGTCCTCACATCATTGACTGATATGTATGCTTTCAGTGGCATTGGCACTGTTTTTGTGTTTGTTAATCTGGTGTGCGGTATTTCTTTCCCAAGAGTAGGGGGTGTGGAGACTTGGATGAAAGAGATATTAGGGATAGTTACACCAAAGCTAGGGCTTATTCATAAGGCAATAGGAGAATCAATTCTAGCCCTGGCCCCATCCCCTACACTTTCGTTGGTCCATGATCACATGGTTCCTGCGTATGATCCACATGATCCTTGGGCAAAACATGATGGTTTTTATAATGTGTTTCATTCTCACATTTATTCCTTAATTCAGCGCTTTAACATTTCCAATTGTGTTGTGTGCTTGCCTCGCCCAGCAGCTACGCAGTTTGGATGTTTGTCCCGACCTCGATCTATTTCTCTGCAAGAATTAAAGGAGTTGTCTGTGAATGAAACCTTATTCAATCTTACTGTAACATAGCCAGACGTGGCGACTCCTGTTCCAAGAATTATCAGTCCTCAGCCAGTTATCAACCCCCATATTTGCTTTCAGTGAGAGGGGACTTACCCTGTGGGAGAAACCCCCCTATCTAGTTGTCAGACCATTATGACTAACAATCATGTGTATTTGGTGATGGACAATCCCACAGTGAGTTCTGTATGAGTCCATTCTAATCTGAGTTTTGTTAATGCCTTCACTGGTCCTAAAACTCATCTTGACCAGTATGGATTACAGTATTATGACCAGGATGGGCTACCAATATATGGACAATATAGACTGGAGAAAAACAAAAATGGTTCAGGATATGGCTATGTTGATAACTATGTATATCCCTATTTAGGATACTATCACCCATGGTTGAGGGATATTTGGCCTGGGACTGAAGTTCTGCTTACAGAACCTAAAGATTATAAAATTTGGCCTGATGGACTTCTTGCATTAGTGGGCCATTACTTTGTGTGTGGAACCCTAGCTTATGTTCGGTTGCCTGCTGATTGGTCCGGCAACTGCTATGTAGCTACTCTTGACCTGCCATGGAAATTTGTCCCTTATGAGTCTTTGCTTGGGGTGTCCCCTAGCTGTCAATGTAGAGCTGCGGATGACCACAGTGCAGATATAAGTGCAGCACGTAAGCAGCTAGATGATACAACTATGCTTACCCAAAAAGAAGTAAACACCTTTACTGGAACAGTTTGGCTCAGTACCTTTGGTTCCATACATCCTACAGAACGTTATGGTGAACAAATAATACACATATATGCCCTGATAGAAGTAACAGCTCAGGATTTGACTGATGCCCTCACAGTCATGTAAGGTACTGTAGACAAACTAA
Source organism: Ichthyophis bannanicus (assembly GCA_033557465.1). Classification (NCBI taxonomy): domain Eukaryota; kingdom Metazoa; phylum Chordata; class Amphibia; order Gymnophiona; family Ichthyophiidae; genus Ichthyophis; species Ichthyophis bannanicus. Next base: position 1,632,643,632 of record CM066032.1, on the reverse strand, counting down.
CTGCTTACTCTGCCCAAAACCGTATGGCCTTGGATTATTTATTAGCCAAGGAAGGCTGAGTCTATGGGGTCATCCACGATCACTGATATATGTTCATTGACTCCCAGAGAAAGGTGGTAACTAATCTTCTAGATCAGGTAAGAAAGAAAACTCATTTTTCCAAAGATAATATTGAAGGGACTTCTGATTCTGTATGGCCTTGGTTTGAAAATATGTGGGGTGGCCTATAGGGTCCCTTAATGGCCTCACTAACGGGCCTTTCTGGCTTCCTAGTAGCCCTCCTGCTTCTAGGGATAGGCCTTGCCTGTTTTATGAAATGTTGTACTTCATATATGGCTAAGATATATGGCTAAGACTACAAACACTATTGCAGTCCTTAGGCTACGAAGTATTCCCAGTTCTGGGGATTTACTCCGAGACTTGCCTTTTTATGTAGAATGTGGTTCTGAGCAGAACCAAAGGGAGGACTGTCAGAAAGGAAGGACTGACCAAGGCCCCAGAACAAAATTAGAGACTATATCAGAGACTGATAAGCTTTTGAGTGATAAGGCAACTTACACTGATATAAATCATCCTGTCTATGGCAATCTTGACCTGGCTATGGATAGTGATGACCCGATCTATGGTACTCTTGATATAGATACAGACAGTGATGGAAGCACAGATACTGATGGAGAAACATGGCTGTGAAGGTAGCTATAGGTAGAAATATATGTTTATTGTAATGCAAGGCTAAAAACTGTGAAACATACATTTTAGATAGAAGCTTCTGTCTCTCTGTGAAAATTGCTGACACTATTGCAAAAGAGATTAACTAACAAAGTGTGTACACAGATACTGTGACCAAAGGTTAGCTTCTGAAAATTGTGGGGACCTTTTGTGCTACAGACAGTTCCTCCTCTCTTCTTGTGGTAAATGATAGGTCACAATTTAGATAACAACTAAGGTCAGCATTATTGCATGAACTTTCCGAGAATCAGAGACCTTAGGTCAACATATAACTGGAAATAAAATAAAGCTTGGGAAATTAGTAGAATTTAGAAATAACTTATAGTGTAACTAATCAGCTCTTGTCTAATGAAAGAATTACAGTGACACCTACTGTCACTTGGTGATTATAATCATGGCTTTGTAATTTCTGCTTGTATATGACTTTTGCAAAGCATCAGCAGAAAAATGGATCTTGTAAGCAGATTTTATTCTAGGTCTGCAATTTTGTAACATGATTAATATTGTCCGATGTTAATCAAAAATTAACTATGTCAGCTGATACTTCTTAATAAAAGGCAGATCTCTGGCGGAAGATTTTCAAAGATAATTTGGGAAGAGCCATGATTTTCACCCTCTGACGATCTTCCTTCTAGAGCTCTGGAATTAATATAATAATTTCTCTGTGTATGTGTTTTGTTTTCTTTTCCTTTCTGTTAGAAGGGCCGGGTAAAGCCCAAGAATCCAGGTAGGAATCCAGGTAGGAGGGTCTGCCCCATATAGGGTTCAACAGTACATTGGATGGAGCACAATGTGCTGGTGAAACACTGGGATCGATTTCAAAATGACCTTCTCCCAGAACAGACTCCACTGGGACATGAAAAACATCAGCATAGGCACTAGCCAGCTGTTGTCTGGATAACGGTGTGGTACATGGATGTTCCATGTAGGTTAGAACTACAGAAATGATTAACTGGATAAGCCCAAGGTGCTCAAATGTTGAGTAGAAAATAATGGTTTCAAATTTGCTTTTATTATCTCAAATTCATACTTATGAGAACATCCATATATGCTGCATTGTGTATAAGAAAGTACCAGGGATGGTAAGAGCTCCCATGTATATTGATTCAGTTTGATGCCACTTGATGGCAGGTATGCCCTCAGTGCCAACCTCATTCTGACTTTCAGACACATGGCATTACATGTTCCCTCAGGCTTCAGCTAACACAGCTGTACCATATTTTTTGGTCTGAGATTCACAAACCATTTTTGTCTTTTTGTTTGCAAGCAGCAACACACTCTTGAGAAAATTGCATCAGTACTGAGCAAGTCTGCATCATCTGACTTTGATATCACTTCCACCTTATGCAGCTTACTTGTTCTACTTCCTGCTTCCTAGGCACAGTCTGCAAAATGATTTGGGCCATCACATAGCCAGTAAGTTGCATTAGCAAAAGAAGATCTTAAATTCATTTGCTCCAACAATAAATTGAAAATAACTTTGGAAACACCAAAACTGCAAAGATATGAAGAGAATACAAAAGGGTTTTAGAGAGAACTCAAAACAGTATGATAGGGAATTTGGAAAGATAATTAGTATGGGATAAACACCATCAACCAAAATTAAAACAGAAACCTGGAGAACACTATACAAGGACACTAGAGCACAGTCGAAAAATAGGATGGGTACCTTGTATACGAGAGATTTTAGAAATAAAAAAAAACATTAAACCTATGGAATGGCCTGAAGTAACAACAAAAAAACTGGAAAGCAGATTAACAAGAGTCGCAAAATGGAAGAATGCTAGCCCAGATGGAGTGACATCACTCAACCAAGACCTTCAAAAATCAATTGATCACAATGGCTTATAAAGGAGGATCCAAGTAAAGTTCCCCAAAATTACAGACCCATAACTTACCTACCTACAAGCTTTTCACTGCAATAGATGCAGACAGAATATACAATCATATTGATTCCAATAGCACCATGCCAATACAGCGGACGAGAGGGGAGAATATGGAACCAAAGACCAGTTATTGGTGAATAAGGCCATTATGGCCAGTGTTAAAATCACCCAGATAGCATCCCACATTCTTGGGTAGTAAATTGCACTGAAATGCATAAAATAAACTCTGCCTTGATGAAGAACATTAGGTTTACCATAAAATGTAGAAAACCAAAATTTTTTGAAGTATTAAGATGGTTAGTTCATCCTTCGTAACATCAAGATTAATTGATAAACTCTGTAAACACTATAGAGGTCATTCTGTGCTGGCTGTCTACCCCTTGTATGGCCTGTCCAAATCAGGGTGTTCAGCAGTAGACCTGATTCTGATCCAATGGAGACTAGACATGACCGTGGGATCAAAATCAGGTTTACCGGCCTGGATGTGCAGGCCGGACCTCGATACTGATCGGCCGCATGACCTGCACCTACCCAACTAACTCAGCCAGGCTTCTGAATGGAGCTGCAGTGCCATGGTGTCCCATCACCATGGCACCACTGCTCTATTCAGGAGCTGTGATCACTGGCGAAAAAACAGATCTGTGTTACCCCGCAGCCTGACCCCCGATCAGGCCTTCTATGGCCAAGTTCAGGCTGTGGGGAACCCCCTGTGCCCCCTCACCTGTTCCTCCGGATCCCGCGCCACTATCCCCTGCCATCCAGGAGGACGTATTCCACCTCTGAGGTTCATTACTGTCATGGTATGCACAAAACTAAAAAAAAAAAAATGTTTTCCCATGTGCTGGACATTGTTTTTTCACTTGCTGATGTGCGACTTGCATGATGCAGATTTGGTTGCAGGTGATTATTCTGCTGTTGCTTGTTGTAGTAGCCCTCTACATCTCACTGATGCTTGTCTGTTGCATTAATGGTATTAGCCTAGCAGTCCTTTTCTATAGTTTTCAGTTGCAGATCTGTGACTTTTGAGGTACCAATATGTTTCAATGGCTGCATTCAGAGATAAGTTCTCTTAAGAGGGTGACGTGCATTTTATCACAAATAAGTTCATCTTTCAGTGGGCCACGCTCATATGTTGCTACTTTCTTTCTCAAATGTGTGTCAAAGTTATCAAGAGATTGATTGTACTCTTGTTTGCATATGCCAAACCTACATCTTTTTTATATTAAATTTTTGGTGGGTTTAAATAGGCTTCTAATGCACCTTGGATAACTTTCTTATCCTTTGTCTGCTCCTCTGTGAGGCTCAAATTGGGTTTATAAACATTGCAGCATTCAACACCCATCACCCTTCTTAGCATAGCTGCCTGCATTTGAGATAGTTTCTTATGCATGCAGCTCAAGCCTTTCCAGTAGCAGTTCAAAGCAAATTACAATCAGATACTTCCCTGTCTTCCAATCTACATTTGCACTTGAGACAATGGTGTGTTAAGTGATTTGCCCAAGCTCACAAGGAGTACCAGTGGGATTAGAACCTTGGTCTCTGTGCGTACAGGCCACTGTTCTACCCACTAGGCTACTCCTCCACTCCATGTAGATGGAGAATTATCCTCAAACTCTGCTTTGAAATTTTGCCAGTTGCCACTTAGGTCACCAGTAGTCTTTTGGCCTTCTGGATGCTGATGTTAACAACTGACATGATACTGTAATGATTTTGTGCTTCTGTGTCATGAGAAATCATGTGCAATCTTAGGTTGATCAATATTACTGCAAGTTTCTCTGTGACCCTCCAATTCTTCTGCTCATTGCAGCCTGAAAACTCTGTCTGTTATAGTCAGGAAAAGAGTACAGGCTCAGAAACATCTGTAGCTCTGTTTCAGAGTTAGAAATAAAGACACGCTAAACACAATTAGAGATCAGGAACAATGATAGATTACATCAGATGTCAAAGTTGACAAGAATCCAGAATTTGAGAAAAGTGAGATATAGCGATGAGCTTCTAGGTCGAATCAGCATAAATTAATATTTATGACAGCCTTTATTTTTTATTCAACCAACTCATTGGCTAGCACAATTTTGATACTATCCAAGGGGTATGTTTACTAAACCGCGCAATTGTGCGGTGCGCACTTGAGCGTGCGCTAAGGTACCTTAGCGCATGATAATAGTCATTTTTGTGCCCCGCACACGTGCGCATCACACTAACGGGCCCGCACAAGTGAGCTGCGCGCTGATGTGCGATAGGGGCGTGGAAAGGCATTCCGAGGGCGGAGGAAGACTCCCAAGGGGCGGAGGGACAGGGTCAATGGGTGGAGAGTGGGAGGGGAGAGGCTCCCCGCATAGGAGCGGGGCTGAAAATCAACTTAAAAAATACCGCGAGTGAAAACCTCGCGTTAGAGCCGATTTAAAGGGAAGAGAAACCATTTCCGTCTGCAATGTACAGCAAAACCGGGGAAACCTACAAAACGTGAGCAGTGTGATACATGTGCACAGAACAAAATTGCAAATAAAACTTGAAAATGACCACAACAAAAACTCTAAAAATTATAATATAGCTGGGCAACAGTGATAGCAATGGGCAACAATAAAAAACACTCCCAGGAAAGCTCCAAAAAAAAGAAATGATTTTTGGAAGGGTCTACGCTCCGTAGACCCTTCCAAAAATCATTTTTTTTTATTGGAGCTTTCCTGGGAGTGTTTTTTAATGTTGCCCATTGCTATCACTGTTGCCCAGCTTGGTTATGGGTTCTTTCTCCTTTTTTCGATGTTATTTTTGAGGTTTATTTGCCCTTTTGTCTCCATACAAGGTAAATGAGCCCACAGTAAAATTGTGCAGAGCAGGGTTTCTGACTCGTCCGGCCAGGTTTCCTATCTCCAGGGACTACACTGTCTCTGTGGCCACAGTGTGGTGCAGCAGACACAGCCAGTGCCTATAGGACCAGACGGTCACAGGTTCAAATCCCAGCTGGGGCTCCTGCCAACCCAGTCCCCATAGTTTTACCTACCACTAAACAGTGATAGTAAAGACACTCATTTATTGCAGTGAACATAAGCATGGTTCAAACAGCTATATTTTACCCTACACCGCACACACACCATAACAATGGGCATTACCTACAGCCAAGTCCCCCCAATTCAGTCCTGGAGTGCCACAACTCAATCAGGTCATATGCTTTTTCCAAGATAAGGACATGTCTGCATGTTGGCGGAAGGGTATAGGTGGTGGAGGGGGCAGTGGCTGCAATCCACAGCAGACAGTGGCCTAGGCAGGGCCGGATTTACCTATACGCCATGTACGCCACGGCGTAGGGCCCACAGCCGGCAGGGGCCCACAAAAAAAGAACCAGGTAATTTTTTTTAAACACAATTAAAAAAAAAAACCTGGTGGCTGCCGCCGCGGGGCCCCCTCTGCTGCCGCGGGGGCCCCGTCTACAAGCTGAAGCCGTCCCGTCGGGTCGGGTCGGGTCTCCGCCCTCCCTCGCTGCTGGCTGCGAGAGACGCGAAGATAGTGCGTCTCCTCGCGTCTGTGTTCAGACCGCAGGGGCTGATGGGATTACCCATCAGCCCCTGCAGGCTTAACACAGACGCGAGGAGACGCTCTCCCTTCGCGTCTCTCGCAGCCTGCAGCCTGCAGCAAGGGAGGGAGGGAGGGAGAGAGACCCGACCCGACCCGACGGCTTCAGCTTGTAGACGGGGCCCCCGCGGCAGCAGAGGGGGCCCCGCGGCGGCAGCCACCAGGTTTTTTTTTTAAATTAAATTTTACTTTAGGCCGGGGGGGGGTAGGACTGGTAATGGGCTATGGGGGGGGGTAGGACTGGTAATGGGCTATTGGGGGGGCTGGGGCTGGGGCAGGAAATGGACTGGGGGGGGGTAGGGCTGGTAATGGGCTATGGGGGGGGGTAGGACTGGTAATGGGCTATGGGGGGGTAGGACTGGTAATGGGCTATTGGGGGGGCTCGGACTGGAAATGGACTGGGGGGGTAGTTCTGGTAATGGGCTATGGGGGGGAAGAACTGGTATTGGGCTAATGGGGGGCTGGGGCTGGAAATGGGCTGGGCTGGGCTGGGGGGGGTTAAGGCTAGAGGTGGGCTGATGGGGTTAGGACTGGTAATGGACTGTGGGCTGTTGGGGGGGCTTAGAACTGGCAATGGGCTTTGGGGGGGTTAAGACTGGTAATGGGCTGTGGGCTGATGGGGGCTGTCTGGTAATGGGCTATGGGGGGGGCTAGCACTCGAAATGGGCTGGGGGGTTAAGACTGGAGGTGGGCTGATGGGGTTAGGACTGGTAATGGGCTGTTGGGGGGGATTAGAACTGGTAATGGGCTTTGGGGGGGTTAAGACTGGTAATGGGCTGTGGGCTGATGGGGGTTGTCTGGTAATGGGCTATGGGGGGCTAGGACTGGAAATGGGCTGGGGGGTTAAAACTGGAGGTGGGATGATGGGGTTAGGACTGGTAATGGGCTGTGGGCTGATGGGGGGGTAGGACTGGCAATGGGCTATGGGGGGCTGACTGGAAATGGGTTGATGGGGTTAGGACTGGAAGTGGGCTGATGGGGGGTTAGGACTGGTAATGGGTTATAGGGGGGGCTTAAACTGAAAATGGGGTGATGGGGGGTTAAGGACTGAAAATGGGGTGATGGGGGGTTAAGGACTGTAAGTGGGGTGATGGGGGGGCTAGGACTGGTATTGGGTTGGGGGGTTGCTAGGACTGGAAATGGGCTGATGGATGGCTAGGACTGGAAATGGGCTGATGCAGGGACTAGAAGGGAATGGATGCTGGGTGAGGCTGGAACTAGAAGGGAGCTGATGTTGGGGGAGGATTAGAATGGGATGGGGCTGGAAGAGTAAAATGGAGAAGGGAAAAATATTTTGTGTGGGAGGGATAAAAAATCTACAATTGGCCGGGTATTGGGAGAGTAAGTGGGGATTGAGGATGGAGGGGTAAAATTTGAGTGGATGAAATAGGAATGAGGAAAGAGCAAAAGGAGAAAGATTAGTATGTTAAAGCAGATGTAGAGAGAGAATGGAAAAAAATCTAGAAGAGAGAAGAAAGGACAAATGGACAGCAGACGATGGAGAGTTAGCAGAAGACACAAAGAAACCAGAAGAAAGTGGCTGGAGCAATTGCAGCTGAAAAAAATGCACAAAAGGTAGAAAAATATCTCTTTATTTTGAATTTATTAATTGGAATATGTCAGCTCTGGTAAATGTGCATCATTAACATCTGTGCTTTGTTTAGTACAAGAGCAAATTAATGTATAGCTTTATTTCTACAGTGTTGTACATTCCAAGTTTTGCTTTTGGGATTCCCAGTTTAATTACTGTCTTCCTATTTCTAAATTGTGATTACTTGTTTGGTGATGGTCTATGTTCTGCATGTGTAACTGAGCTGAGGTGTTCTGTTTATATAATTCCTATTTGACATTGCCACTTGTTCTCTTTCCTCAGTAGGTCATGTATTGTTGTTCTCTGAAATGTATTGGTTTAATATTTGCAGTGTTGCCTTTTGATTGGTAGAGTATGGTGCTTTGTGAGTCCTGGTAGTGCTGTTAGGATATGGCGGGTTTACTATGGGCAGTGTTTGTAGTAGTTCCTAATGTGTCTGGCAGTTGGCACTGGATTATAGTAATGTAGAAATCTTTTAGTCTTTCTTTATCAATACACTCATTAAGAGGCACGTTTACTAAAAGTTAGTATATGGTAACATTATGCAAATATTTATGCAAATGAGGCCCCTTATGCAAATGAGGTCCGCACCCCCCTTGGGCCGCCCCTGCTGGGGGCCCACAATTTTTGTTAGCGTAGGGCCTCACTCAAGGTAAATCCGGCCCTGGGCCTAGGCCTGTGCAGGCTGGCACCGTCCACCGCAACAGACAGGCTCTGTCAGATGTACAGTCATGAACTCCCCAGGGAATACAGTATATTTGTGGCAACACAGTGGTGCAGTGCACACAGACAGTGTGTGCAAGAACAGAAGGTCACAAGTTGAAAGCCCAGCTGGTGCTACTGTCAATCCAGTTCACATATTTTTCCCACAACTAACCCGTGATAGTAAGGACAAACCTTTATTGCTGAGAACATACACATGGTTAATACACCTATATTTTACCACACCAAACACAGACACCATAAACAGGCGCATTACCTAGAGCAGAGTCTCCCAAATGCAGTCCTGGAGGGCCCCACACCATTCAGGTTCCATGCTGCCTCAAATAAAGACGTCTGTGCTGCATATCTATGCACCACCCCCATGGTATGCAGATGTAGCTCATGCATATTTATGAGGGACAGCATGAAAACCCGAACAGTGTTTGAAACACCAGGACTGGAGTTGGGAAACCCTGCCGTAAAGCAGCAGCCAACAGGGCCAGACACACCCACACCCACAGGCCCCATTGGCCAATGTCTCCTGGAGAGGCAGGACATTGGGCCCTGCGTGCATCTCCCAATACTAGCACTTGCATACCTTAGCAATGCCACCCGACACCTGGGTAAACGTTACACACCTATCAAGCCTTTCCTATGATTACTGGCAGATAGCAAGTCCTATGTTAAGCACAGTTTGCTCTTTGAGCTCCATCATAACAAACTTTCTGATGTCTGTGGTGTGTGCTTCAGGTCTGGTCTCTGACAGTGTTTACCACCCTGGGGAGTGACCCCCAACAGCATTGCGTAGCATATCCATGCCTGTACTATGCCCAGGACTGGTGTGGTGGTCAAGGCTGATAAACCCCTCTATAGTAGCACAATGCTGGCATAGGTGTGGGAGTGTGTGTCAGTCTATACAGTGTGTGGTGGCTGCAAACACCTTCCACAGCCCACACTGCCAGCACTGTTGCCAGTATTGGCCTGCCAATGTGCATAATGAGGAGCAAGGTACCATGGGTATAGCCCGGATAGGGTGGGCTGGCCAGGATGCATCTGCACAGGGCATAGGGCACTGGCTGGGACATTGTAGTGTCCGGCCACCACCTACACAGACAGGGTGACCTCTGTATGTCCTGCTGGGGGAACACTCTCACCCTGACTGTGCAGTGACGACAGCATGTCTAGGCACCCCCATAGTGCTATATAGTATTTTTCTCATGTGATATATGTGGGTTTTCTTTTGGGGCCCAGTCACTAATTTATCTGCTTGCTGTGTATGCTGACATCCCAGTTCTGGGTGCATGCATCTCCAATGGGAACATGCACTATGAACTAGCTAGCAGACTGTTTGCAGCTGGTATGTGTCTTGATGGAACAGGGTGCAGCGGCTGATGGCTTGCTGCAGGAGAATATCAGATAGTGGTGGGGTACAGCTTAGCATATCCAGGCCTAATGTCTGTCTGCTATTGTGTTATGGATATGTATAGAGCTGCATTGACTGCCCTGTGGGGTGTCTGTTCCTCAGCAGGACTGGGGTTGATGTTCCCCTCTACTGCCACCTTTGCAGGGAGGTAGAATGTGGAGCTGTTGATAGGGGACCCTGTTTGCTACCCTTGGCCCTGGGGGGGGGGGGGGGTGGTGGTACATAGCCCACCTAGGGGTCCATAGGGACTACACCTGACTGAGTCAGACAGAAATATCCAAGGTGTTTCTGCAGAAACTACCTATCTCACACATTAACACTGCTTTGGACCTCCAGCATGGCCTCTTTCAGCCATGGAAGATGTTGTGGACCTGGTCCTGGGCGCCTCATCGCGCCCTCAGGGTGAGCACAGTACCCGCACAATGTGACGGTGTATAGCTACTCTGTGCCAGTAAAGCACATGGTCAGTACCCCCTACCAGGCCGAGGTGCTGTGTGGGTGCACATGGTCACCTCCCCCTATCAGGCCGAGGTGCTGTGGGGGTGCATTCCCCATCTTGTGTTCATCTGTGGACAGCTGATTTGCATGTGCAGTGCATCATGGGTATGGGTGGGCTAACCCTATCCTGGTGACCATAGCAGACTGTCTGTGTGGTGACATGCAGGCTCTCTGCAGCCAGCCAGGGGCTTGCTAGCAGCTATAGAGCTGTATCCCAATGCTTACTTCACTGCCTATGAAGCCAGAGGTCATGGGTTCAAACCCACAGTGGGGGGTTTTGATAGGGTTGTCCAAAGCATTATCTTTTTTTAATGTACATATTTTGATGCCAGCAAAAACACCCTCAGTGTACTGTACCCATAAGATGGCTCTGAGGGCGCTTTATAAGGCGCCCTATAGGGCACCTTATGGTTCCCGTCCATATAAGGTGCACTGTACATTATCCTGTGACACAACTTATAGGGTGCCCTATAGGGGACATTTTAGGGTGCCGTGGCGGACAGTGCACTTTATAATGTGCCCTATGGAGTGCCTTATAGGGTGCCTTATATGGCACCTTCAATTATGGCACGTGAGGGCGTGGTTGCTGGCAGCAATTAATAAAATAAAAATAAAGTGCTGCAGGAAAAAATATGTACATTGCAAAGCTGATGCCACAGCCAGCCTTACGTAGTAGGCACCCTGGGGAGAAAACTCATGACCCCTGTATCAGCAGTCAGGGCCTTAACCATTGTGCTCCACTGCTGCTCCTCCTTGCATGTCAGCGCACCTACTTATGCTTTTCAGTCTTTAAACTGCACAGTGCTGCCATCAAAAACAGTACTCTGACCTTGCAGTACCTCATACGGCACCCTCTAAAGCGCCCTATAAGCAACATTCTAGGGTGCCTTGGCGGACAGTGCACTTTAAAATGTGCCTTATAGGGCAACTTCTGTTAGCACGCTTTGAGAGTGCGTTTGCTAGTAGTGATAATTAAACTAAACATAAAATGACTCCTAAAGCAATCTTCCCCATAATACATAATGCCTCAGCCAGCCTTGTTCATTGGGCACTGTGGGGGATTGAACCCTTGATCCCTGTACCATCGGTCAGTGTCTTAACCATTGTGCTGTGGTTTTGTTCTTGTGCTTGTACCTCAGCGTGCCGCCTTATGCCACCCAATATTAAAAAGCCTCCTAAATCAATAGCACACCATCTAATGCCCATCAGCACGCCGCCTTATGCTGCCCAATATTGGACTGGCTCCTAAAGTAACACCTCAGCCAGCTGTCTTCATTGAGCACTGTGGGTGAGTGAACCCCTGCTCCCTGCACCATTGGTAAGTGCCTTAACCATTGTGCTGTGGCTCTGCTCTTCTGTTTGCACATCAGCGTACCACTTATGCCTCCCGTGCAGCTATCTCATGCGCTAATGTGCACATTGGCGCCGCGCACCTTAGCGCATATGTAAATTCCGGATTTTCTTTTTCAGCAAGAAACGCCCACTCCTTATATGGCACCCGCACACTAGCGCGGCCCGCACATTAGAGTGGTTTTAGTAAACATGCCCCCAAGAAGTGGTGCTGGAGGCTTTCCAAAGGATGCATCTCTGAATCACTACTATCTTGCTAAAATTATCTAGACAACATTGGTCATACCAGAAAGTTGTTCTAGAGTTAACCTGGTATCTTTATTCAGTTAACTTTATCCAAGTATAGCTAATGGTGTTGAAGCATAACTGCATATCCAGTGGTAATCTGATAAAGATATCTGGTTAACTCTACTGTTTATGAATATACTGATTATGAATACAGCCTATGATATGGAAATAATTAATTGAGGGCTGGATATCCTAAAGAGCACATCTGTATTAGCGCAGGCTAAAAATGTTAAAAAGTATTATTAGGAAATAGATCCATTGCATAAAAGGGACCTGTGATAAATATGACATTATTGTATGTTTGTGGTTGGTGAAAGAGCAGTGCCTTCTTGATAAATCTAGTCCTAAATTCTACTGTGTTTAATGTCCTCTAACCTATGAATACTGATATTCACAAATATAATGAAGAAATTTTGATATTTTAGGCTTCAATCTTAGTCTGAAATGTTACTCTATTTTATCACCCCCCCATCCCCTCCCCCCCCCCCCCCACACACACTCACACATCAAGATTTTCTCCAGGGCATTGCAAATAGAAGTAGTATTTTATCTGTCTATCACAAGAAAATACAATTTCTTTCTTAATTAATTGGCAAGGTAGAAAGAAAATAAAAAAATTCCAGTTGCACATTCAAAATGTTATCTAGAGCCAATCTGACAGTACTGCTTGACTGAACACAACACAAGTAGCTTATAAAGTTTCCTACATAACCCGTATATTTCTCTGAATGTCAAAAACAAACAATACCTAATGCTAAAAATATAAAAAATATATAGCATATTGTCGAGCATGTCTCATTTCAGAGCATCTCAGAATTTAAAAATAGGATTTTAAACTACATTTTCCTTCATTGAAATCTGCTTCCTTCTCAACGTCCTTCCCATGTACTTGTCAGTCCTCACTGTAAAATCTTAGATAATCTTATGCCAACAACTGACAACGCAATGCAAAATCTTTGTTACTTGACAGTTTTGTTACTTGAACTTTGAAATTAATTGGTTGGCAGATCTACTTTTTTTCAAATGACAGTAATAAAATAATAATGGGCTAGATACTATACCTGCTGTAAAGGAAAGCTGAATAATAATAGATCTTTTGTAAGTAACACTCAACCTCACCTTGAATTGCTTTGAAATGGTTTCCCTAGCTAATAGCAAAACTGTTAGTTTGACACAAGAAAGACAATTTTCAAAAAGATTTATTCCTTTTATTTATTTATTAACATGCATTTGGTTATGTGCCCTAACTGTGAAGCTCCAGATTTGTCAATAAATTACAATTAAATAGACAAGGTAACAAGGTTCAGTAAGTTAACTAAGTGGTTACTTGGATAGATTGCCTCTGTTGTAAGGCATCCCCTTCAGAGATGCTAAAAATATGAGTTGACTTTCACAACATGCAGCATTTTACCTGGACTTAAATGAGGCATTCCTAGTGTGTTTTTAGATCAAAGGCATAAACGAGTAAATTAGGGATGTGTATTAATTAGCACCCATTAAACAATGTAGTATGCACAAAATTGATATAATGTGTGCTAAGCTATGAACTAGCTTGCATTAAGTCAATTTATGTTAAAAGGTTTTAAAGTGAATTTAAAATGAACTGAAAATATTTTCCCTGTGTATATCCCTGTTATTGTTGTTGCTGTTATTAAGTGCCATTGAGTAGATGTCAACTGATGACGACCCCATGGATAATTATCCTAAACTGTGTTCAGTCTTTGGTTAGGTCAATAATTGTCAATAGAATGGTATCCATAGCTGCTGTTGCTGAATCAATACATCACATTGTCAGTCTTCCTCTTTTGCATTGACATTCAACCTCCCCAAGCATGTTGTCTCTCTAATGATCTCTTTACCCAAGACGTATCCAGTGTATGAAAGTTGAAGTCTTGTCATTTGAGCCTTCTTCGTTGTTCCCATCTTTTGTGATCTAGTTATCCATGATTTTTATTTTTGTAACTCTTTATTTATAAGACGTGACAGTACAACACTGAGTAGTACATCCAGTAGTACAAAAATAAAACAAAATCCAAAATGGAAGAGGTTAATGGCACTTAGTGATACCGGTGTCATACTGTTATTTTGCGGAGGGTTGCGGGTTGGTATGTGAAGTTCAGTTACCCATGATTATCAATATATCTTGTTTGCATGTGCGGATCAATTCTAGAATGTGTTGTTATTGTTGTTAAGTGCCATCAAGTTGGTGTCGACTCATGCCGACCCTCTCTATAGTTGTCCTAAATTGTGTGCGGTCTTCAATCAGGCAGCTCATTGTTGACAGACTGGCACCTGCAGCTGCTGTTACTGTATCAATCTATCTCATTGCTGGTCTTCCTCTTTTGCATTGACCTTCTATCTTGCCAAACATGATGCCTTTCTCTAATGATCTTTCTCTTTGCATAATGTGTCCAAAGTATGAAAGTTGAAGTCTTGTCATCTGAACTTCTAAAGAAAGCTTAGGTTTGATCTCCTCTAATAAAGACTGGTTTATTCTTCGAGCATTCCATGGTATATGTAGTATTCGCCACCAGCACCATAATTCAAAGGCATCAATTTTCTTCATGTCTTTTTCACTTGAACAAGTCAAATCTTTGTATGGAGAGAGACATCTCTGCTCTTCAGAATCTTGTGTATGTCCTTCATAGCCATTCTGCCAGAACAATGCATCATCGGATTTCTTGACTGCTTGTTGCTTCTTTATTGAACATTGATCCAAGTAGGTTAAAGTTGTCCACTATTTCAATTTCTTCTCCATCAACAATGAACTTATTGATTTTGCCAGTTTTCATAATCTTTGTCTTCTTTACATTACGGTGCAGGCCAATTTTAAGACTATGTTCCTTGATCGTGAGAAGCAAATGTTTCAGATCATCTTCATTTTCAGCCAGTAATGTGGTATTATCAGCATAGCGAAGATTATGTTACTATGTTACTATGTTACCATGAGTCTTCCACCAGTCTTCACACCTCTGTTGTCTTCATACTATCCTGCTTCTCTGATGATTTGTTCTGCATATAAATTAAACAGGTAGGGGGAAAGTATGCAGCCTTGTTGTACACCTTTATTGATTTTAAACCATTCTGTTTCTCCTTGTTCTGTTCAAATTGTTACTTCTTAATCAATGTACAGATTGTGCAAGAGAACGCTCTGGTGTTCTGGTATACCCATGCTTCTTAATGTGGCCCAGAGTTTCTCATGGTTTACACAGACAAAAGCCTTGCTGAAGTCAATAAAGCACAAATAGATATCCTTTTAGTGTTCTTTAGTCTTTTCAAGGATCCATCTCACATCCGCGATGATCTCTCTCGTTCCTCGCCCTTTTCTGAACCCTGCTTGTATTTCAGGTAGTTCTTGTTCTAGGTATGGTTATAGTCTCTGTTGAATAATCTTCAGTATAATCTTGCTGGCATGTGAGATCAGAGCGATTGTGTGATAATTCTCACAGTCAGTTGGATTACCTTTATTTAGTATTGGTATAAAAACAGATCTTTTCCAGTCAGTTGGCCATGATGTTGTGGGACATGGAACATACGAAGCATGAACCAAGGGAAGTTGGAGGTGAATGAAATGGAAGGAGTACAACTTGATTGTTGGGTGTCAGTGAACTGAAATAGACTGGCACCGGGCACTTTGCATCAGATGATCACATGGTCTACTATTCTGGAAATGAAAGACAAAGAAGAAATGGTGTTGAGTTTATAATAAAGAAGAAACTTGCAAGAACTGTAATGAAATACAATGTAGTCAGTGAATGCGTAATCTCTATTTGTCTATGAGGAATGCCTATCAACATAACTATAATTTAAGTATTTGACCCAACAACAGCTGCAGAAGAGGATGAAATTGATGAGTTCTATGAACAAGTACAAGCTGACATTAACAGAACATGCAAACAGGATATCCTGATAGTTATGAGTGACTGAAACGCAAATGGCAACAAAGAAGAAAGCAAAATGGTTGGAAAATATGGATTTGGCAACAGAAATGAAGCTGGAGAAAGACTGATAGAATTCTGCAAGACCAATGATTTATTCATCTCAAACGCCTTCTTCAAGCAACACAAGCGGCAACTGTACACATGGACTTCATCCAATGGATTGTACAAAAATCAAATTGACTACATCTGTGGAAGTCAATGATGGAAAAGCTCTATAACATCAACAAAGACAGAACCTGGAGCTGTCTGTGGTACAGATCACCAACTACTAGTATGCAAACTCAAGCTAAAGTTGAAAAAGAGCAAGCCACTCATGAATGTAGCAAAATAAGACCTTGAGAATATACCACTGGAATTGAAAGACTGCCTGCAAAATCAATTTGCTGCTTTAGATACAAATGACAGAGCTCCAGAAGAGTTATGGAATGACATCAAGAAGATTGTGTTGGAAGAAAATGAGAAGTCTCTGCAAAAGTTGAAAAAGCAAAAACAGCCAAAATGGATGATAGAAGAAACTCTGAAAATTGCCCAGAAACACAGAGAAGCTAAAACCAGAGGAGAAAGAGAGGGAATCACAGAACTCAATAGAATAATATTTGTTTATATGCATTCCTTTTAGGCGAATATAAATTAAATGTTCGCTGACTGCATTACATTTCATTACAGTTCTTGCAAGCTTTCTCTTAATTAAACCGTTACTTCTTTGTCTTTCATGTCTGCCAAGGTACTGTATATCATGTGATCATTAGATTTAAAGTGCCCCCTGCCAGCCTGTTAGGCATGTGTGTTCCAGAGAATTTCAGCATCAAGATCAGCTGTAAGGCTCTAACGTATGCAAGGTGGATCAACACAGCACAGAACACAGATTGCCTGGAGGATCAACATAACACAGGATGTCCAGGATCACATTCTCAGAAATGTTTTTTGTTCCATGTGCAGGACACAAGAAGCAGGCAGAGTTCCAGAATACCAAGGCATGGATGAGACAATGGTAAAGGGAAGTGAGCTTTAAATTTGTCAGAACTGGCAGCATTCTGGAGAAGAGGGGGCCTTTTCCAAAAGGTGGGTTCCAACATAACCATGGTAGGAACAAGATGCTGATGCTAACCTCTAAAAAGGAGAAGGAATAACTTTTAAACCAGATACTAAGGATAAGCTAACAACCACCCAGGAATTTATCATTCGGAAAAAATGTATCTTTGAAGGATACTACCAAAACAGGGAAGTTAGGTCATCTCAAAAGAGAGGTTGAAATAAAATTCCCCCTATCAACAGCTAAGCTAGTTGTCAATATGAACAGCAACAACAACAAAACCTTTGAAATGCCTGTATTGAAATGTTAGACGTCTAAGAAATAATATGGTAGATTTAGAAAATGAACGAACGAATGAATGAAGAGGTAGATATAACTGGTATCTCAGAGTTCTGATAGAAACATAGAAACATAGAAATATGACGACAGAAAAAGACCACATGGCCTATCTAGTCTGTCCTTCCATAACAACTACAACAGTCCACTTTTTGCCTTTAGAGATCCTCTGTGTTGGTCCCATGCTTTCTTGAATTCAGTTACTGTCCTCATCTCTACCACCTCCACTGGGAGACTATTCCACGGATCCACTACTCTTTCCGTAAAGAAATATTTCCGCATATCACTCCTGAATCTATCTCCCTTCACCCTCATCCCATGTCCCCTCGTAGCAGAACTTGCTTTCAATTGAAAGAGGCTCTCTCCCTGAACATTTATGCCACGGAGGTATTTAAACATCTCAATCATATCACCTCTATCCCGCCTTTCCTCTAAGGTGTACATATTAAGATCCTTAAGTCTGTCCTCATATGCTTTATAATGAAGCCCATTAATCATTTTGGTAGCAACCCTCTGCACCGACTCCATCCTGTTCACATCCTTTTGAAGGTGCGGTCTCCAGAATTGCACACCATACTCCAAATGAGGTCGCACCAAAGACTTATACAGAGGCATTATCACCTCCTTTTTTCTGCTAGCCATTCCTCTCCGTATGCACCCAAGCATCCTTCTAGCTTTTGCTGTCGCCTTTTCCACCTGTTTAGCTACTTTAAGATCATCAGACACAACCATGCCTAGGTCCCGCTCTTCTTTAGTGGACAAAAGTACTTCACCTCCTATACTGTATTGCTCCCTTGGATTGCTGCAGCCCAAATGCATGACCTTACATTTTTTAACATTAAATCCCAGCTGCCAAATTCTAGACCATTCTTCAAGCTTAGCTAGATCCCTCCTCATGTTATCTACCCCTTCCTGGGTGTCTACTCTATTGCAGATTTTGGTATCATCCGCAAAGAGGCAAACCTTACCCGACAGCCCTTCCGCTATATCACTAACAAAGATGTTAAAAAGAATCGGACCAAGGACAGATCCCTGGGGCACACCACTGGTAACATCCTTCTCCTCAGAGTGAGCTCCATTTACTTGTACTCTTTGTCGCCTCCCACCCAACCAATTTCTAACCCAAGCAGTAACTTTAGGGTCCATCCCTAGGGTGCTCAGTTTGTTTATAAGTCGCCTGTGAGGAAAAGTGTCAAAGGCTTTACAGAAATCTAAATACACCACATCTAGAGCTCTCCCTCGGTCCAACTCCCTGGTCACCCAGTCAAAAAAATCAATCAGATTTGTCTGACAAGACCTGCCTCTGGTGAATCCATGCTGCCTTAGATCCTGTAATCCGCTGGACTCCAGAAACCTCACTATTTTCTCTTTCAGCAGCGTTTCCAATAATTTACTCACCACCGAAGTTAAACTAACCGGCCTGTAGTTTTCAACCACATCCTTACTTCCGCTTTTGTGTAAAGGCACCACATGAGCCTCTCTCCAGTCCTTTGGCACCACTCCTGACTCCAACGAGGCATTGAAAAGGTCAGTCAGTGGAGCTGCTAGAACGTCCCCAAGTTCCCTGAGTATTCTAGGGTGTATCCCATCCGGTCCCATCGCTTTGTCTACTTTAAGTTGAGCTAGTTTTGGGGTGTGTGTGAGAGGAGTCCAGCTGATGCCCCTGTGTCCTGCGCCTATCCTGTGCGGTTGGGGAGTCTGACCTTCCGGAGCAGTAGTGCGACGCAGTGATTGGCCCCGACGTCATCTTCGGGGCTAGAAATCCGCGGTTGTACCGCGGTTGCGCGGTCGCGGTTGCGTTTTAAGGGGTGCGTTTAAAGGGGTTTGATAGGCCCCTTGTGCGCCCCTTAGGCGCACGTGGCGCGCTGGGAGCTGGGAGACCCAGGATTGCTATGGGTAAACGTAAGAAGAAGCTAAATGTGAGTAACCCTAATCCTGATAAAGCTGTTAAGATCTCTGGGCCTATGGACAGGCATATAGTAGCTGTGCCTGGTGATGGGAAAACATCTACTCCCGTACCCAAGCCCTCGGTCTCCTTTGATAGCTCCATTGGTTCTTTAGGGGGTTTTAACTCTGCCCCACGTGCTAATTTACGGGACCCTTTACATTTAACGTCATCTCCCGTTGAAGGAGGAGTCCTTGGCGGTATGGAACCTATACCATCAGTGGTGTCATCTAGTTGTCTGACGGATATTGCGGCAGTGTCTCTGCCTCAAGTACTTCAGCTTCCGGTGGTTCCTGGAGACGTTCAAAGTGATGGTGTTTCTGCTTTACCTGAGGCTGCTCAGAATGTGTCTTTATCTGACATCTGGTGTATTCTGTCAAGGATCGAGCGCTCTTTACTATCTGTTACTACTCAGATTAATGGTTTTTCACAAGATTCTGTCTCTAAGATGGCTCAGCATGATTTACAGATTTCTGCTTTAGATAACAAATGTCAGAAAATCGATGTACAATATTCTATGCTTCAGTCTGCTAATTTGTCATTCATGAGGGATAGTTTAACGTTACATACTCAACAAGAATTATTGGAGAATAATTTGAGGGCGGTAAATATTCGTTGTTTGAATTTTCCTTGCACTAGACTAATCTCACCTAAAATTTTATTTGAAAAATATCTGACAGAAGTGTTGGGCTATCAGTCAAACACTTTACCAGTAATTACAAAAATATATTACTTGCCTGGCCCGAGGCCAACAACCTCAGGTGACCGGCAATCAGTAGTCTTAGCTGAACCTTTAGATTCCTTGGATATCACAAATTTTATAGAGTCTTCGCGTGACTTAATTGGAACTAGATCTACTCTTTTGGTATCTTTCTCCTCTGAGACAGATAAGAGTACTGTCATGCGACTTTATTTCCGTAATAAGAACGCTGAATTCTGTGGTGGAAAAGTTAATATATTCCCAGATGTGGCCAGACAAACTCAAGCTAGGCGTAGAGCCTTTTTGGCTTTGAAGCCAAGGGTTCTCGCCTCTGGCGCAACTTTCTTCTTGAAATTTCCCTGTAAATGTCTGGTCACATCTGGGGGTACTAAGTATGTGTTTATGGATGTTGGCTCATTAGAAATATTTCTTAAGGGGCTAGATCCTCAGGTTGTAGCGGATGCATGAATATAAGGTGTGTTTTGCCTTTATATTTTTTTTCTCTTCACTGGTTCTATTAGCATTGTATGTAATAATCAGAGTTTAGATTGATTATGGCTGTCAGCTGGATGTTCCCCACCGCTCCCCGTGATGTGGACTAAGTTTGTTTCTTTCTATTCTTGTAATAATTATTATGCCTATGTTTGATTTTTTGTATAATCTCAATAAAAATTAAAGTGAAAAAAAAAAAAAAAAAAAAAAAGTTGAGCTAGTTTCTCACGAACACAGTCTTCTGAAAATAGTTCAAGATGTCCCTCGCTTCTGTTCTTATTTGTGGGTGATTTCTGAGGTCCTGCTCCTGGTTCTTCATCTGTGAACACAGAACAAAAATATTTGTTAAGCAATTCCGCTTTATCCTTATCAGCTTCTACATATTCCCCCCCTGCACCCTTGAGTCTGACGATACCACTTTTGCTCTTCCTCTTCTCACTAATATATCTGAAAAATGTCTTATCCCCCCATTTATTGCATTGGCTATTTCCTCCTCCTTTTGAATCTTTGCCTTCTTGACTACTTTGCTAGCTTCTCTAAGTTTTTCCAAATACAGATGCCTGTCTTCTGCTCTCTGTGATCTCTTGTATTTCATGAAGGCCTCCCTCTTTTTCTTCACTTTTTCAGCTACTTCCTTCGAAAACCATAGCGGTCTCCTGTTCCTTTTGCCTTTATTTACCATTTTAACAAAAAGGTTGGTTGCCCTTAAAATACCCCCTTTCAGTTTTGCCCACTGTTTTTCTACATCCCCCAGCTGTTCCCATCCCACTAACGACTCCCTGAGGTATTGGCCCATCTTCGCAAAGTTAGTCTTCCTAAAGTCTAAGATCCTCACCTTGGAATGGATTCTAACAGCCCTAGTCCTAATACTGAACCACACCATCTGGTGATCACTGGATGCAAAATGATCTCCCACTACAACATCAGAAACACTTTCACCATTGGTAAGCACCAAGTCCAGTATGGCCCCTTCACGTGTGGGGTCTGTTACCAATTGCCTGAATAGTTCTCCCTGTAGAGAATCCAGGATCTCCTTACTTCTAGATGATACTGCAGCAGGAATGTGCCAATCAACATCTGGCATATTGAAATCTCCTATCAGTAGCACTTCCCCTTTCCTAGCAATGCTGTGTATGTCTTCAATTAACTCTCTGTCTACCTCTTCCTCTTGTGAGGGAGGTCTGTATATCACTCCAATGCAAATAGATTTCTCTTTCCCTCTTTCTAGTTTAACCCACAATGCCTCCTCTCTCCCTTTTAAGCTCTGTAATTCCAAAGCTTTAATAGTAGTTTTTACATATAGTGCCACTCCTCCTCCTCTTCTTCCTACCCTGTCCTTCCTGAATAAAGTATAGCCAGGTATAGTTACATCCCAGTCATTGTTTTCTGTGAACCATGTTTCTGTAACTGCCACTAAATCCAAGTCAGCCACTCCCACCAAAGCTTCAACCTCAGGGATCTTATTTCCCATGCTACGGGCATTAATACACACTGCTTTCCATATGTTACCCCTGTTACCCATTTCCATAAAGGTATTTAATGTATCACCTACCTGGGGGCTTTCACTTACCTGGGGGCTTTCTTCACCCATCCCCAAGGAATCTAGTTTAAAGCCCTCTTCAGTAGATTAGCCAGTCTACTACCAAAGATGCGTTGACCTCTCTTGGACAGATGGATGCCATCTCTGCTTTGCAACCCTTGGTAGAAGGAGGATAACCAATGGGACATTGTGACACCAGGGTACAACATATATTGTAGTGATAGGGAAGATCAAATTGGTGGAGAGGTGGCATTATGTGTTAAAGAAGGTACTGAATCTAACAGGATACAAGTTTTACAGGAAACAAAATATACTGCAGAATCTCTATAGATAGAAATACCATGTAAAAGGGGATGGCAATGGTAGGTGACTTTGTATTTCACTTAGTGCTGAAGTAATAATTGTCTCAGTACTATGGCCTGCTCAAAATTCTCACTTTACACTGGTCAACATGAAAAAAAATGACAAATAATTTCATGTGTATTAGATAACCCATGATGAACAATGTTTAAACCAATTTTGTTTTTGTTGCATCATGTCAGGTGTGAAAGACAATATTGTCAAGAGGTTTTGCTACTAGCCAAATTGACATAAACTGTGTCAGTGATTACTCTCAATATTTATTGGTATTTATTTTGCTTTTCAGGTTAATTATTTTGATTACATATTTAGTAATAATAACACTGAAGAAATCATCAGAAATAAAATAATTATACCAAGACAGTGTAGAAATCATCCCGATGTTTTTTGTTACGTTTGTGGTTCATTTGCTACTGTATTTCAGTGTTGTACCATAATGTCACAGCTTCGCAAAATGTACAAGTTATATTTTGGATGCCCACTGGGTGACCAGGATAAGCCATGGGCACCTCACATCATTTGCATTGCCTGTGCGAATGGACTACATGATTGGTTAAATGGAAGGAAAACAGCGATTACATTTGCTGCACCTATGATATGAAGGGAGCTAAGAAACCATCATGAAGAATGTTATTTTTGTCTGGTTAATATGATGGGTTTCTCAGCAAAGAACAAACACAACATTGTGTATCCAAATCTTATGTCTGCAATGCGACCAGTCCCACATGACAAAACACTTCCTGTTCCAGTTCCTCCATAGGACGGGCTGTCTTTTGTACCAGATGACATGGAGTTAGATAAAGGTTCAAGTGGCAGCCAACCTAAAGAGTCAGAACATGCAGGCTATGTGCCAAATGGAAGTGATGGTAACCCAGAGAATTTCAGCCAAGAAGAGCTTAGTGATCTTATATGAGACTTGACACTCTCAAAAGAAAAATCGGAACTCCTTGCTTCAAGGATGAAGGAAAAGAACTTACTTCCAAAGAATGTTCTCATTTGCCACTATTGCATGCGCAATTGTAATTTAGCAACGTTCTTTAAAGTAGACGGTCCAACGATACAACGGACTTTTTTGAGTCCTCTCACAGGACTGTCAGAATGGTGCTTATTCATTGATTCAACAAAAAGCCTCCAGCCGTTCTTATTCATAATGGTAACGTAAAGTCATCTATTCCAAATGCACACTTTATCCACCTCAGTGAGGCATATGATAACCGATAGATATTGTTCCAATCTATATGCTATGACAATTATCAGTGGAAGATTTGCAGGGATCTTAAGGTTGTTGGCATACTGATGGGCATGCAAGGTGAATTTACCAAATATTGTTGTTTTCATTGCCTCTTGGACAGTCGCGCTGTCAAAGATCATTATGCTGTTCACAACTTGCCTTTAAAAACTGCCTATAATCCAGGAAGCAGCAATGTTAGTTGAGTTCCATTAGTCAATCCAGCAAAGATTTTGTCCATAATTCTGTCTCATCAATAGTGGGGTTGGATGTATGGCCTGGACGTCCAACCCGCTTGAGCACCCGAAGCCAATTCTGTCTCCAGCGCTCCCCACACGCATACTGTGTTTGTGCAGGAAGCACTGGATGGGGCAGGAGGGGGCGGTGCTGGGATAGAGTGTGGCAGTGTGGCGGAGGGGCCAGCTGCCAGGATGTACAGAGGCAAGTCCGGTCATGCCTCTGTATATTCCCCGGCTCTGAGTTAGACACCTGGCTTATTTCACCTGATGGTGGAATAAGCGCTGGGCACTTTGCTGTCTGCAGGCTGCAGCTCCCCAAACCTATCGCACCACCATGGTACAGCACTCACCACCTGATTTAGGCCTTGGGGACCCCCACTGAGAGTCAGACAGCGGTGTGCCGGGGCCGCTCTCATTCCGGGCATTCTTCAATTCCGACTGGACATGTCGTGCCATGGTGACAGGATGCCACTGCACCGGCACACCACCCAGAACATTGTGTGGCCTGGACGGGCAGCCTTGCAGATGTCTCCCTCCATAGCACTGGGTGCATGGCAGGATGTCTAACTGCCCAATTCCACATTCGCAGGTATGTACAGATCCTGTAGTTGCAGAAACCGGTCCAATTTGGCACCATGCAAGTCGTGGGCATTTAGATGGCCCAGACGTGCATACTACGGAATTGGACTTCACACTTCCTCCTTTGCATATAAAATTGGGTTTAATGAAAAATTTAGTGAAAAGATTGGCGCAAACAAATTCAAAAGGATTACAGTATCTTGTTTATAAATTTCCGAAGATTACTGCTGCAAAACTGAAAGAAGGCATTTTTGGGGGGGTCACAAATAAGACAGGTGATGGAGGATGAAGAATTTGAAAAATGTCGGGAAGCTTTGGAACTTGAAGTATGGCAAGCCTTTAAGTGGATCTGTGAAAACTTTCTGGGTAATCACAAATCGCCAGATTGTGTTGATGGAGTACAGAGGTTACTTGATGCATTTCGTAAACTTGGTTGCTGCATGTCATTGAAAATGCACTTCATGCACTCACATCTTCACTTTTTTCCACCAAACTTGGGTTAAGTGAGTGATTAACAGGGTGAGAGGTTTCACTAAGATATTCAGGCCATGGAAAAACGTTTCAAGGGATTCTGGGATGAGAGCATAATGGCAGATTACTGCTGGATGCTGTATCATGACAATCCTGACAAACTTCACAGCAGAAAGTCTTCTGTAAAACCCTTCTAGTGCATGCAAAAATACCAAGCAGAGTTATTAGCACATGTGACATCTGACTTTTTCAATATTTACAATGTAACATTTTACAGAAACATCTGTGGATGATATCCACAGGACTGCACGTGCTTGTGTTGGCCGACTCCATCCAAATCAGGAACAGCACTCTGCAGTTTAAAAAGGAACGCCATCCGGCGCAACAGCCTCTATGGACCCAAACTCTCTACTCTCCACTCAGCTTCCCCGGTCGGAGTTCAGCAGGCCTGCACGTGCTCATGTTGACTGGCTCCAGCCCAATCAGGAGCAGCACTCTGCAGTTTAAAAAGGAGCGCCATCCAGCACGTCCATGACTAAGAGCCCGCGCCTAAGGGTTGTGTCAAAGGGCCCTTTGGTGTGGCCCTTAGGCAGAGCACTTGAGCAGCACACTTCACCCTGAATTATTGACTCCATCAATCCCGAATACATGAGTACAGACCAACAATACTGTCACTACCAGCATTCAAGAAAATACCCACTTCAAACTGTCCATACAAGCTATGCATTAACTGTACGTTTCAACAAACTCAAATTCCTAAAAATGCTGTAATTTGTACACCATTGTCACAGAATATGTAAAACAATCAGTTCACTCTTATTAAGCCTTACTATATTAACTGAAACTGCAACTTCCTCCACTCTAAACCCTGCAATTTTGTAAACTATTGTTACAGAATATGTAAAACAATCTGTTCACTCTTTTAAGTCTTTACTATATTAACTAAAATTGCAATTCCTTCCACTCAGTTGCCCTTTGTAACGTCCTTAAAATTTAATTTATTGCCTCACTTCTGTATGTCACTGACCATTTTGAATACACTCTAAATATCATGCAGTATCAATTAATCACTGAGCAATACACAGACCACCACCTGTGTCACACCCTTGCAACAATTATTACCCCACCCCCCCTCCAATCTGATCCTCAAATTGAGGATTCTCTGATTGTTTTATCCTTCCTAAAACTTATCTCTATAGCCCCACTGAAGTTGTAAACATGAAGCTTATTCTACTCCTTAGTCTTCTACTTCTGGCACCAATATCCACTACCCCCCAAATTCAAACCCATCACTATCACATCCCAATTTTACCTCATAGACAAATAAATATTTACCCATTCTCTCACCACACATCTTCATCTATGCACCATAAACACCTTACAAATAGACTAATATATGTATCACCCACATATACCCAACCTAAACATCTTCCAAATTATGTAAAATACCCTATAAAAATCACTCTGCTAAACTCTGGATCCATCAGAAACAAATTCCAGCAATCATAGACCTCCTTAATGATAGTAAACCAAATGTACTGTGTTTAACAGAATCCTGGCTATTCATAACAGACACAGTCTTAATCAACCAACTAGCTGACTCCAACTACAATTTATTCCAATGCCCCAGGTCCGGCAAACGTGGTGGCGGTGTTCTAATCTTAACTAAAAAAGATCTAAATTTTTCTCTTCATCGAAGTGACAATATAGAGAGTATAGATGTCATAATCATAGAAAATAAAAATATTAAAATCAGTTTATTTTACAGACATCCATCTCCTAGCCCTGACAACCTATCTTCTATTTTGGAAACTGCCTGCACCTCAACACCTAACAAACTCCACATAATCCTTGGAGACTTCAATCTGCTGTCTCTTAACCATTCTCACTCTTCCCATTTTATAAATGCTATGCTTGACCGAGGATTTCAGCAAATAGTTCAATCCCCCACGCATAGAAAAGGAAATACTCTAGATCTCATGTTCCTCCCCATTCGCATTTTGCAAGACACACTTTTCTTTCTCCCTAATACCCTCCCTCTGTCATGGACAGATCATTTCCTACTAGACTTCACCATCCCTGCACCTCATGAAACCAATGAAACTACGCAATTTAAAAACAAGTTGAAATCATTTAACAAAGAATCATTCCTCAATGATACCATTCCACATATAGATACATCTATCACAAATCTAAATGACATCATAAATAACCGGAACTCCACCATAGTGAAAGCACTAAGTAAAGCCACTAAGGAAGAGTTCTCCCCCTTCATACTTGTAACCGGGTAGCCGGACCCGTCGCTCCCCTCCTGTGACTTATCCTCCACCCATATCACCCATTGTCCCCCTTCCCACAAATTGCACAGACCGCCTTTTTGTGGTAATAACTGGTCGCAGCTTTATTTCCAAAACATCATAATGAACAATGAACAGGAAACCAACAAAAACCCCCCAGCGGCGCGATGCGTCACCAGCCATGCGATTAGCAAGGCAACCTCGCCCACCGCTCCAACCCCGGTCACACCACCGGCAACACTCCAACCACCCCTATCCGACTTCGCCATATTACTAGCAGAAGTCTTCCAGGGGTAGTCCGGGACGAGGGCACCCCGCCCCCGTCCCAAGTCGCCTAAGGCTCCGGACCCCGGAAACCTCCGGGATCCCGCTGCTCTCACCCGAACCCCCCCCCCCCCCAGCTGCGACAACCCGTACAACGCACACCCCTCCCCAACACAATAGGGGGTGGGTGGGTGGGCCACTCGCCCTCCGGTCTGACCGCATGTGCTCCGCCACGACCGCGCGCACGCTGGAGCACATGGCCAGACCCTCCTGATTGGCTCCGCTCGCCCCCTAAGTCCGCAGAGCCAATCAGTTTAACTGATGCGTGCCACGTCACAGAGCGCAGTGACGCGTGCCCCCCCTCCGAAATGCGAGCAGGGTCCCGCGCCGGGCCGGGCACCCGGTTACGCGCAGGCACCGGGACCCTGCCCGCGCCCTTGAAACATATAGAAACCAATCCCTAGAGACAGGATAAATGCCCTCTGCACTGAAACAGGCAATCATACACTCATCCTTAAATATAATGTAGCATATAAATCACTTTCCAACTCTTACCATTTCCAGCCTTCCATTTCTAGCAAAAACCATTGAAAAAACAGTACAAATATACCTACAAGACTTTGTTAACTTAAATATTCCACTGGATGACCAACTGGATGGTTTTAGACATCATCACAGTGTTGAGACCCTCATGTTATCACTTATGAACAGACTCCTCTGTGGACTTAGCAATAGCAAACAAGTGTTTATATTTGTATTTCTAGACATTGCTGCTGCCTTTGACAGCATTAGTCATAAATTGCTTATTGCAAGACTCCAACAATTTGGCCTACAAGGCACATTTCTACAGTAGTTTAAATATTACCTCAAAGACCGCACACAGCAAGTTTGGATTGGCACGACAACCTTCTCAACCTTTAAACAGACTCAGGGCATCCCTCAAGTCTCCTCTCTCTCTCTGCCTACTCTTTAACGTCTATATGCAACCCATTTGCAACATCCTTAAAAAACATAAAGTATATTATCATCTTTATTCAGATGATATAATGTTCTACCATCCCAATGACATCGCAAACCCCCATTGCCTCTAGATTCAAGCATGTCTTATGGACATAACTGATTGGCTTAATAGACATAACTTATGAATCAACTTCAATAAGACAGAAGTTCTTTACATATCTCGCAACCAGAGTTTCAACCCACCCTCTAAAATCCACATTAATGATGCTGATATAGCAGTCAAACAAGAAGTCAAATACTTAGGTATTATTCTTGACCAATCCCTAACCATGACCTCACATATAAAATCTATCTCAAAGACAATCCACTTCAAACTAAAAACAATTCAGCATCTCAAACCCCTCTTGGATAACCATGATTTCCATTCAGTTCTACAGGCTCTTATAATACCACCCTTTTATTGTAATAGCATCCTCTATGGATTACTGAAAAAAACAACTCCAGATGGCACAAACCTTAGCTGCCTGAATCCATCAGCTGCACAGGGCACACTACTCTGACCACATCACTCCACCACTACATAACCTCCACTGGTTACCTTTTGCAGCCAGGACCAAATACAAATATATAATGATACTTTTCAAATTGTACAACAAGATTGACCCCTTCTACCTCTCCTCCCTCCCCACCCTTCCAGACATCACTAGAACTAGAAGAACATGTTCCCAGAATACCCTCACAATACCTGCACACATCCACAGCACCAGTAAAACTACCAGCTCAATGACCTTCATTTATGTTACACCTACCCTCTGGTATGTGCTCCCAGATAACTTAAGGCTTATAAAAGATCTTCAGTCTTTTTGAAAGGAACCTTTTTATCCAACACTATAGCTCCAGCACCTTTAACCAGCCTCCACAAACACCTTAACTCCTCCCCAATCCAAT
Organism: Ichthyophis bannanicus; assembly: GCA_033557465.1. Classification (NCBI taxonomy): domain Eukaryota; kingdom Metazoa; phylum Chordata; class Amphibia; order Gymnophiona; family Ichthyophiidae; genus Ichthyophis; species Ichthyophis bannanicus. Next base: position 1,632,614,262 of record CM066032.1, on the reverse strand, counting down.
TCAACCATTTTCCTTAACTCTCACATATCAAAAGTTTACGTACCAGTGAATTCAGTCCTGGAAATAACTTAGGGGCTTGTTTACAAAGCCGCGGTAGCGGTTTGCGATCGTAATCGGAGCCGCGGCCCCATTGATTTCAATGGGGCCGCGGCTGCGATCGCGATCGCGATCGCGAACCACTACCGCGGCTTTGTAAACAAGCCCCTTAATCTTCTTTATTACTTGTAAATATGTTATACATTATTACAATGTAAAGTAAACTGTTTTCCTTACCGTTCACTGTAATAAGTTCCTCTGAAGTTTCAGGGGAAATCTGGTGCAAGCAGGACTAGGCAGCTGTCTAGAGTAACTCTTGAAAGGCAGGAAAAGCAGCAGCATTTACAGCTAAACCATATAACCATACAGCTACACAAACTCGAAGAGCTATTAGCACATTCTTTTATAAGCAGAGAGAGTAGGCACACACATACATACAAAGTTTAAAAATGATATCCAGTTATGCACTTTTACAGGATTGTTGTGGGAGGGGTGGGGTTGGAATGATCCTGATTCTTAAGCTTAATTATCAAATCCTCAGGGGGGCATAAGACTATGATGCCAAATACCCTTACACCGGCCTTGAGGTAATCCATTCTAAAAAGATCTTCAAAGCTATCATGGAAAGTAACCATGAAACAGAGAAGCAGACATTTGTTGCATGCATTGTGAGAAGATGACATGCCCAAGTAGTGTTAGCTCAGTATTTCTTATTGAAATAAGATCAGAGTACTATTAAGTAAGTTATGAAAAAATCCCTCAATTTATATTATGTTACAAGTCATAATTCCAAAAATACATCTCTTTGGAGAATTTATTTCCCTTGCCTGTTCTTTAAAATTGTAACACAGTAATGATGACAGATAAAGACTGGCATGGCCCATCTAGTCTGCCTAACAAGGTGTTTAGAGCTGTAACTGCTGCTCCGTTCAGGGTACCCTCACCATCCACTGCATCTGTTAACCCTACTCTGGAAATTCTCCATGCAGACTGCTTCTCTCTTCCCATGTGGTTCATCCCAGACATGCCTCTGGATCTCTCTTGCTGCTATTTTATGCATTATGGATCTCTTTGTCCTGTGGTAGAAATCTCATACCCCTTGGCTAACAGCTGCTCGAGGCTGTCTACCAGATATTTCTGTTCTGTGTTCACAGATGAAGAACCAGGAAATGGACCTCAGAAAACACCCACAAACAGGAACAGAAGCGAGGGGCATCTTGAACAATTTTTGGAAGACTGTGATCGGGAGAAACTAGCTAAACTTAATGTAGACAAAGCGATGGGTCCAGATGGGATACACCCTAGAATACTGAGGGAACTTGGGGACATTTTAGCAGCTCTACTAACTGACCTTTTCAATGCCTCGTTGGAGTTGGGAGTGGTGCCAAAGGACTGGAGAGAGGCTCATGTGGTGCCTTTACACAAAAGCGGAAGTAAGGATGTGGTTTAAAACTACAGGCCGGTTAGTTTAACTTTGGTGGTGAGTAAATTATTGGAAACACTGCTGAAAGAGAAAATAGTGAAGTTTCTGGAGTCCAGCAGATTACAGGATCTAAGGCAGCATGGATTCACCAGAGGCAGATCTTGTCAGACAAATCCGATTCATTTATTTGACTGGGTGACCAGGGAGTTGGACCGAGGGAGAGCCCTAGATGTGGTGTATTTAGATTTCAATAAAACCTTTGACACCGTTACTCACAAGCGACTTATAAACAAACTGAGCACCCTAGGGATGGACCCTAAAGTTACTGCTTGGATTAGAAATTGGTTGAGTGGGAGGCAACAAAGAGTACAGGTAAATGGAGCTCACTCTGAGGAGAAGGAAGTTGTCAGTGGTGTGCCCCAAGGATCTGTCCTTGGTCCAATTCTTTTTAACATCTTTGTTAGTGATATAGCGGAAGGGCTGTTGGATAAATTTTGCCTCTTTGCAGATGATACCAAAATCTGCAATAGAGTAGACACCCAGGAAAGTGTAGATAACATGAGGAGGGATCTAGTTAAGCTTGAAAAATGGTCTAGAATTTGGCAGCTGGGATTTCATGTTAAAAAATGCAAGGTCATGCATTTGGGCTGCAGCAATCCAAGGGAGCAATATAGTATAGGGGGTGAAGCACTTTTGTCCACTAAAGAAGAGCGGGACCAAGGCGTGGTTGTGTCTGATGATTTTAAAGTAGCTAAACAGGTAGAAAGGTGACAGCAAAAGCTAGGAGGATGTTTGAGTGCATACGGAGAGGAATTGCTAGCAGAGAAAAAGAGGTGATAGTGCCTCTGTATAAGTCTTTGGTGCGACCTCATTTGGAGTATAGTGTGCAATTCTGGAGATCGCACCTTCAAAAGGATGTGAACAGGATGGAGTCGGTGCAGAGGGTGGCTACTAAAATGGTTAGTTGTCTTCATTACAAAGCATATGAAGGCAGACTCAAGGATCTTATTATGTACACCTTAGAGGAAAAGAGGCATAGAGGTGATATGATTTAGACATTTAAATACCTCTGTGGCATAAATGCACAGGGGGAGAGCCTATTTTGATTGAAAGCAAGTTCTGCTATGAGGGGACATGGGATGAGGGTGAAAGGGGATAGATTCAGAAGTGATATGCATAAATATTTGTTTACAGAAAGAGTGGTGGATCCATGGAATTGTCTCCCAGTGGACGTGGCAGAGATGAGGACTGTATCTGAATTCAAAAAAGCATGGAATAAACCCAGAGGATCTCTAAAGGAAAAAAGGGGACTGTAGTTGTAGTTATTGATATGGAAGTACAGACTAGATTGGCCATGTGGTCTTTTTCTGTCGTCATTTTTCTATGTTTCTATGTTTCTAAGAGCATACCCGCTCTTGCTACTCATTAGATAGTGTATGTGCTTATGAGCAAATTTATCATCTAAGTAGTGGAGTGGAATACACTCTAGCACCTGAAGCAGAGCCGGTATTGGCTCGAAATGTTACACACATTGCGCTGGGATCCTAAACTGACTGCTTTGTGGCACTTCAGATATGTCTCAACTATTTTTAAAGGCTATTGGTTTTGATTAGAATCTTGAATAAAATTGATTAAAAAGGAGATATTGTTTTGTAGGGTGGATTCTTCATTCTCCATGGCAATACATCTGACAAAAATGTTGTGACACCTGCAGTGTTTGAGCTGATACCGTTTTTAGTGGATTTCAGTAGTGGTTTTCAGTATTTCAGGTTTTGTACTGTATTATATTGTATGTAGGCAGTCCTGCATATGTGGCACATGCATGTGTGTGAAATCATGCCTGAACTTGGTCGTGCCTGCTTTTTTTCAAATGCTCTTAAGACTTAAAGATCTCATAAGAATATAAGAACATAACATATGCCATACTTGGTCAGACCAAGGTCCATCCTGTTTCCAACAGTGGCCAATCTAGGTTACAAGTACTTAGCAGTTTCCCTAAAAGACACAGGTTCCACAATGCTTGTATTAGGGCAAGCAGTGGATTTCCCAGGTCCCCTTTAATAATGGTTTATGGACCTTTCCTCCAGGAACTTGTCCAAACCTTTTTTAAACCCAGCTACACTAACAGCTTTTACTACATCCTCCGGTAACCAATCACAGAGCTTGATTACGTGTTGAGTGAAAAAATATTTTCTCTTATTGATCTTAAATAGGTTACAAATAGCTTTATTGCATGTCCCCTAGTTTTTCAATGTTTTGATGGTGTAAACAGTCAATCTACGTTAACCCATTCCACTCAATATGTATACCTTGGAGGAAAGGCAAGAGAGGTGAGATATGATACAGATGTTTAAATATCTCCATGGCATAAATGCACAGGGGATAGTTTCTTGAAATTGAAAAAAAAAAAAAAAGCTCTGCAATGAGGGGCATAAAATGAAGGCAAAAGGGAATAAATTAATTAGTAATATGCAGAAATATTTTTCTGCTGAAAGAATTGTAAATGCATGGAATAATATCCCAGTGGAGGTAGTAGAGACAAGGACGGTATTTGATTTCAAGAAAGCATAGGACAAACACAGATGATTTCTAAAGGAAAAAAAAGGGACTGTAGTAGTTGGTATGGAAGAGCAGACAGGAAAGGTCATATGGCCTTTATCTGCTATCATGTTTCTGTGTTCTGGCTTGGAAATCCCAGATTGCACTTGGATGTCATTTGTTAAATGTGCCTTCACATATACATGTACTTGTTGGCACTTATTTCTGTTTGCGCTTCACATACAAAAGCCAATTAAAAAGAGCAGCAAAATAACCCTTTCTTCTGCATTCTGAGGTGGCAGCAGACAAAAAGAGGTTAGCCCAGCTGTCCTTTGAATCACGGGTGGTGGTCTCAGCTCCCAAGGATCAGGTAGAAAGCACTTTTGCATGCCTTAGAGCAGGTTCAAAAATCAGCATGGAAGTTTCTTAAGGAATATGTCTGTTCCCACTACAAACAGGAAACACATGCATACTTCTTCACCCAGTTCAAACCATGCCCAAACATGTCACTTTAAAATTTCTCCATCCCAGCCATCTACACATGTAAATATTGACTTTCCCAAATAACCATTTATACATGTATGCAATCTATGTATCTCAATGCTGCTGTTTCCATGTGTAGATGCTTCTAAAATAACCTCCTTAATTTTATCATTGTAACTTAGACATGGATAGTCAGAAGCGCTACCTAAACAGATAGCTACACTGAGGTTCATGTTTACTACTGCAAATTCTGCTCCAAAAATGAGCATGGGTTGGTGCTGGATCCATATTTAAAAAAAAAAAAAGTTTTTACATTTCCCCTGCACTTATTGTTTCGTGCAATCAACATGTGAAGTGCACCCGCGCTGAGTGCTGCATTGCCAAGGACACCTATGCCCTATTAGATGGGAGGTGGCCAAGCACCCAGACATTCTGCAAAGTTATAGGATTGATGTCTTGTTAGAGCACTCCCTGACGGAGCTTTTGCGAATGTTGCTAGCATTGGAGTAGAAGCAGATCAATGAAAAATTACAGACTTAAGTTATGCTTACTGAACATCATTTTATTATAGAATTTGAGAAGACAATGTATTATAAAAAAAAAAGAATATGAAAATATAGAATGGTGGAATGTTTTTCTGACCTATGAGGGTATAAAGTTTTAAGGACTTTTCCCTTCCCTTAATTACTATCTATATGTGTTGATTGTTTACCGAGTATTAATGAAGTACTGAGGATTGTTGATATTTTTCGTAGATTGAAACCAAGGGGTTTTTTGTTTTTTTTGTACCATCAAGTCAGTGCTGACTCCTGGACTCAGCTGCCTTTGGGTTTCCTCTGTGTGTAGAACATTGACCTTACTATGTATAGGGAGAAAAAGCACCATACACCGAAGTTTAGACCTAAGCACGTTTCATGCTAAAGCAACATTTTAAACTGGTTCAAAAATACCTGTGAAATTACCTAGACAGAAATAGAATGGATGAACTTTATCCTTTGCTGTAAACATGTCACTGTCTGAATGGCAGATAATTACAAAATAAGAAAATTGTTATTATACTATCTTATCTTAAAATGCCAATAGGAACCATATCTAATTTGTGCCATTCTATGAAGTTCTATATTTAATGCATCCCAAACTGACAAAATGTCACACAAGATGATATTAGAAGACGTATGACAAAGACACGGTATAACAGTCTTTTTTTATGCCGTTCTCTGCCTTTATGAACCTTTGAATTCTATGCAAGATAACTTTCAGAATATGCACCTGAATTTACAGCTTTGAAAACCCCAGTGTTCACAGACATTTTGATTTCTATAGTGTCTGCTTGCTTTGCCCTAGAGACATTCAAGTTCATCCATGCTTTAACTCAAAAACGGCATGTGTACCATTTTAAATTACTAAACACCCACAAATACTCATAAATACATTTTTGTGACATTCATTTTAAGAAGCTGAAACTAAATAAGATAAATGGCATGACTAAACTGTTCTTTTTGTTTGAAGTAATGGGGAAAATTCCCATCAGAAACCTTTTATTGTTGCTGTGCCTTCTCCATCTGTGCTCTAGGAGGTATGGAGTGAGGCATTTTTTCTATAAGACCTCCATTAAAATCATATAAGCCACGTTTTTTTCAAGATAAGACTGAAGAATACCCTAGAAAATTTTTTATTATTTATGTTGCAATTGTATTCATTTTTAAAAGATAACTGAAAAGTATTTTTCTAGTTATCAATATTCAATATATAAGAAAATATGTTGATACCTCACAATTTTAATAATTTATTAACTCAAACAATTCAGCCTATTACTCTAGGAAGGTTAGGCAAGGAAAAATAGAAAGCTGATATGAATATCTCAGCCTCATATTAAGGATATGTATTTATGTAGCTGCAAAATAGAAAAGGCAACAAAATAGACAGTTCTTCTTGCCTCTGTCATGTTTACAAAATAAACTTGTCTCTGTTAATTTCAAAATGAAATGGGAAGAAAAGTGATAACATTCAGGATGGGTTGCGAACAGTGTACATTATTTACAAGTACTGAAGATAACATTAAATAGAGCTTCTCATTTGAAAAATTGATGTTTAGATCCATATGATAAAAAAGAAAACCTAGGAGCCCATTATCTAAACTGCAGTAGTGGTTACCATGTGGTTTGCTAACCACTACTGTATGCTAAGAGCAGTTTTTACGGTAACAAACCAGCCTGGTGCGAAGATGGCAGATCTCAAACGCTACCTAGACAAGATTTTAGAAAATGACGGGGAGGATTCTACTGTCTTGCTACATGTTGGTACCAATGACATAGGAAAGTGTGGGAAGGAGGTTCTAGAGGTCAAATTAGGCTTTTAGGTAAAAATTTGAAATCCAGAACCTCCAGGGTAGCTTTCTCTGAAATGCTTCCCATTCCACGCCCAGGACCCAAAAGATAGGCAGAGCTCCGGAGTTTCAATGCGTGGATGAGATGATGGTGCAAAGAAGAGGGTTTTGGATTCATTAGGCAACATTCTGGGGAAGGGAAGGACTTTTCTGAAGAGATGGACTCCACCTTAACCGGGATGGAACCAGGCTGCTAGCATTAACCTTTAAAAAGGAGATAGAGCAGCTTTTAAACTAGATAATAGACAAAAGTTGAGTTGCCCAAGAGCACATGGTTTGGAAGGATCTATCCTTGAAGGATACTAGCAAAAGAGGGCAGTCGGGGCATCCCAACAAACAGGTTCTAAGAAAAGATAAAAGTAACCCAGATGCCCTTAAGTACAGATCTAAAAGATTCCAAATTACCTTTATCAATGGATAACCACATTTATATGAAAAAAATACAAACTCTAAAATGCCTATATGAAAATGCTAGAAGTCTAAAAAATAAGATGGGCAAACTAGAATATATAGTACTAAAAGAAAAGTTAGATATGATTGGCATCTCAAAGATATGGTAGAAGGAGGACAACCAATGGAACACTGTGCTATCTGGGTACAAACTATATCACAATGATAGGGTAGATCAAATTAGTGAAGGGGTTGCACTCTATGTTAGAGAGGGCATTGAGACACATAGGAATAAAGTTATACATGAAACAAAATATCCTGAAGAATCTTTATGGATTGAAATTGCATGTAAAAATGGGAACACAATGGCAATGGGTGTGTATTACCGACCGCCTGGTCAATATGAACAGTTGGATGATAAAATGGAACAGGGAAGCTAACAAAAGTTTACAACACAGTAATAAAAGGTGATTTATATTACCCCAGTATCGACTGAGTCAGTGTCACAACAGGACATGCTAGGGAGATAAACGGGTATGTTTACTAAATGGCGGTAAGGGAACATGCTTTTCCAAGTGGTAGCAACAGCGAAAAGGGGTTTCCATGTGAAAAAGGCTCTGAGCGTGTAGGAGGCATTCCGGTGTTAAGAGTGCTATGGGCTATTTAATGTGTGATAATGGGACATCAGGCGCTAAGGTGTCAAGCAGGTACCTTAAAGTCTAAAAATGGCTGTAATCCTAATGCTGGATAAAGGAGCCACAAGGGAAGACAATCTGAAGATGATGGGTGGAAGGACAAGTGGCAGATGATGGATCTGCCAGACCAATGGGCATCCTATGTGGCAGCCAGTAAAGTGAATGATTATGTGGGAGGCTGCACAGGGGCTGTCAATGTAATATGTCACAATGTCAGTGTGTGGCATAGGATGTGGAACACGTGTCCCCCAGTGGAGTCAGAAGTGGCAGGATGTGTGCAGAGTAGGAGTGGTGACGTGCAGATCAAGCATTGGAGAGGTTTGTGTGTGGTCCCACATTGTGGGAAAGAGTACCAGTGTAGACCATGGTATAGCAGCCTGAACGAGAAGACAGAACTGCACCAAATCGACAGAGGTGGATGGATGGGCAGAAGGACAGAGTGCGGCAGAGGAGAGGGTGGTATATGCCGGTAGCACTAATGTGCTGTAGGTGCCAAACCCAGCATATCAGTACTGTGCTGATTGCTGACATTAACGGCACACTGGCTCCCTTAATGAAGTTTAGTAAACATACCCCAAAGTAAATGACTGCTTCTTGAAATAGCTGGTTCATGAACTGATAAGAGGAGAGGCTATTTTGGACCTAGTTCTTAGTGGTAACCAGGATCTGGTGCTAGAGATAAGAATTTGTGGGCCACTTGTCAATTATGAGCATAGCATGATTGCCTTTGATTTAATAAATGGAAGCAGGACGACATGGAAATTCACAGTATTACCTTTTAACTTTCAAAATGAAGATTATGATAAACTGCACAAAATAGTTAAGAAAAAACTAAAAGCAGCAGCTGCAAAGGTTAAAGATTTACATCAAGCATGGGCATTGTTTAAAAATAAAATCTTGGAAGCCCAGACCAGATGTATTCCACACTTTAGAAACATAGAAACATAGAAACATGATGACAGAAAAAGACCACATGGCCCATCTAGTCTGTCCATCCATATCAACAACTACAACAGTCCACTTTTTACCTTTAGAGATCCTCTGTGTTGGTCCCATGCTTTTTTGAATTCAGTTACTGTCCTCATCTCTACCACCTCCACTGGGAGACTATTCCATGGATCCAATACTCTTTCCGTAAAGAAATATTTCCGCATATCACTCCTGAATCTATCTCCCTTCACCCTCATCCCATGTCCGCTCGTAGCAGAACTTGCTTTCAATTGAAAGAGGCTCTCTCCCTGAACATTTATGCCATGGAGGAATTTAAACATCTCAATCATATCACCTCTATCCAGCCTTTCCTCTAAGGTGTACATATTAAGATCCTTAAGTCTGTCCTCATATGCTTTATAATGAAGCCCACTAATCATTTTAGTAGCCACCCTCTGCACCGACTCCATCCTGTTCACATCCTTTTGAAGGTGCGGTCTCCATAATTGCACACTATACTCCAAATGAGGTTGCACCAAAGACTTATACAGAGGCATTATCACCTCCTTTTTTCTGCTAGCCATTCCTCTCCATATGCACCCAAGCATCCTTCTAGCTTTTGCCATCACCTTTTCTACCTGTTTAGCTACTTTAAGATCATCAGACACAACCATGTCTAGGTCCCGCTCTTCTTTAGTGGACAAAAGTACTTCACCTCCTATACTGTATTGCTCCCTTGGATTGCTGCAGCACAAATGCATGACCTTACATTTTTTAACATTAAATCCCAGCTGCCAAATTCTAGACCATTCTTCAAGCTTAGCTAGATCCCTCCTCATGTTATCTACACCTTCCTGGGTGTCTACTCTATTGCAGATTTTGGTATCATCTGCAAAGAGGCAAACCTTACCCGACAGCCCTTCCGCTATATCACTAACAAAGATGTTAAAAAGAATCGGACCAAGGACAGATCCCTGGGGCACACCACTAGTAACATCCTTCTCCTCAGAGTGAGCTCCATTTACTTGTACTCTTTGTCACCTCCCACCCAACCAATTTCTAACCCAAGCAGTAACTTTAGGGTCCATCCCTAGGGTGCTCAGTTTTTTTATAAGTCGCCTGTGAGGAACAGTGTCAAAGGCTTTACTGAAATCTAAATACACCACATCTAGAGCTCTCTCTCGGTCCAACTCCCTGGTCACGCTTTAAGAAAAGTGGAAAGAAGTCCAAAAAGCTTCCAGCATGATTTAAAGGTGAGGTCAGAGAGACTGTTGTAGCGAAAAAAAGCATATTTCAGGAAATGGAAGAAGGAGCCAAATGATGAAAATGGCAAACAACATAAGCACTGACAAGTTACATGTAAGGCATTGATAAAGGAGGCAAAGAGAAAATTTGAAAAAAAGCTTCCCTTGGAAGCAAAAAGACATAATAAACACTATTTCAAGTGGACTCGTAGCAAAAATCCTGTGAGAAAGTCAGTTGGGCCATTGGATGATAGAGGGGTAAAAAGGGCACTAAGGGAGGACAAGGCCATAGCAGAGAGACTGAATGAATTCTTTGCTTCAGTCTTTACTTAAAAAGATGTAGGGAAGTTACCCATTCCGAAAATGGTATTTAAAGGTAATGTATTGGAAGAATTGAAAAAAATATTGATAAACCAGCAATAATAAACCTGAAAAGAATCTTGTTAGTATGAGAGAGGGATATGAAGTATTACTGAGTTAGCAGAGGTTACGTGTTAAGTATTACAAGTATTACAAGTATTTGATAAACTGAAGTGGACTGGATGGTATAAATCTGAGTGTGTTGAAAGAACTGAAATATGAGCTTGCAGACATATTATTTGTAATCTGTAAAGTATCATTAAAATCATCTGTAGTTCCCGAAGATTGGAGAATAGCCAATGTAATGACAATTTTTAAAAAAGGTTCCAGAGGTGATCCAGGAAACTACAGACTAGTGAGCCTGATGTGAGTACCAGTAAAAATGGTAGAAACTCTTATAAAGAATAACATTACTGAACATGTAACTAGTCATGTTTTAATGGGAGAAAGTCAACATGGATTTAGTCAAGCAAAGTCTTCTATTATTAATCTGCCACATTTTTTGAAGGTTTAAATTAGCAGGTAGACAAAGGTAAGCTAGTTTTTATGGAGTCTGATTCCAGAAGAGGCATGTCTGGGCTATCTGGATGACCCCAAACAGGACAGGCCCATCATGGCCCGATTCTGCACTGTGGGAGCCAGATGTTTCTGCGGATATAGGATCGGGATCTGGGAGACAGCCCAGCATGTCTCTGCATCAGTGCAGGGACATCCTCTCCATAGCACTACCTGTCCACTGCCTTGAAGACCCTGTTTCCCCACCGCCCAACCCCGACGGTGGCAGCTGGAGCCCAGATCTAGCAGCAAGAACTCACCCTGCTCACCGCCATTGCTGCTGGGGTGCTGGCTGGCGAGTCCAACGGGGAAACCAGCGCAAATTCCACCTCTGAGATGGAATAAGCTGGCCACTCCACCCCCCCAGGGATCCCCAAATGTATAGGGCCATGACTGGAATCAGCCCTGTATGTCCATGGGTTGGTCCCACCCATGGGGTAACACCCTACATCTTCCTCAGTAAAGACCGAAGCAAAGAATTCATTCAGTCTCTCCGCTATGGCCTTGTCCCCTCTTAGTACCACTTTTACCCCTCTATCATCTAATGGTCCATCTGACTATCTCACATGTTTTTTGCTGTGAATGTACTTGAAAAAGTCTTAATTATGCGTTTTTGCTTCCACAGCAAGCTTCTTCTCAAATTCTATCTTTGCCTGCCTTATCAATGCCTTGCATCTAACTTGCCAGTGCTTATGTTGTTTCCAGTTTTTATCATTTGGCTCCTTTTTCCATTTCCTGCAAGATGCTTTTTTTGGCAACAACAGCCTCTCTGACCTCTTTAGACCATGCTGGCAGTTTTTTGGTCTTCCTTCCACTCTTCTTAAAGTATGGAATGCAGCTGGTCTGGGCTTCCAGATAGCATTTTTTATCTTTATCTTTATCTTTATTTGGCAGTTAATATACCGCCCACACGTAAGTATCAGAGCGGTTTACAATAAAAGGTAACTGCTGCTGGGAAAGGAAACAGAACACCAATAGTCAGACAGGAAAGAGATAGTGAGGAGAAAAAATAGATAAAAAGAAAAAGCGGAACACTGAACAAAAAGGGAGACAATACATCTTTGGGGGAGGTGGGCAGTGGGGGAGGATAGAGGGGTGAGGTCAAAGGCTGTGCAGAAAAGATGGGTCTTTAGCCGTGCTTTAAAATTGAGAAAGGAGGACTCTAGGTGAAGGGCTCATGGAAGCGGGTTCCAAAGCCTAGGACCAATGAAAAAGAAGGCAGAAGACCGGGTAGACTCTAGATGTGCCTAAGATAGGGAGAGGAGGAACATACGGTTAGAGTGTATGGACCTTAGTGAACGTTGGGTGGTGTGAAGATGGACTGGATTGGAGATGTATTGTGGTATGCCAGTATGGCTTGCTTTATGGATAAAGGTAAGAATTTTGCATTGAATTCTGAAAGTCACAGGAAGCCAGTGGAGACGAATGAGGAGTGGGGTAATGTGATCTGACCGGGATGGCTGTGTGAGGATACGTGCCAACGTGTTCTGAATGAGTTGGAGTCTGTGTAACTGATACTGAGGGAGACCGGCTAAGGAGATGTTACAATAGTCCAGGAGAGACATAACGAGGGAAAGAAGCAATGGGTCAGAGAGGGCATAGGGTTAATGCTGTGGATGGCATGGAGTTGTCTCAGGGAGTGGAAGGAGAGCTGGAAAATGGATGAAATGTGATCCCAAAATGATAGGGAGGATTCAAGGATAACACCAAGATAGCACAGAGAACAGACAACAGGGATGTGGGAAGGGGAGAGCAGGGGGACAAGAGGGGGAGCGGGGCTACTGAAAGTGAACCAAATGGCCATAGTCTTAGACAGATTAGTGTTTAGGTAATTGGAAGACATCCATGAAATAATACAGGAAAAGTAAGAGTTGAGAGGGGCAATATCAGGAGCAGATAAGTCAGTGTGGTGGAGAAGGATGATATCATCCACATAATAATGCACAAAGATACCTTATTGCTGAACCAAAAGGGTTAGAGGGGCCAGGAAAACATTGAACAGGAGCAGGGCCAGGACAGAACCTTGAGGAACACTACAGGGGAGAGGGGTAATGGGAGAGGAAGTGGGCACAGAAGAGATCGAGAAGGACCTGTTGGTGAGGAAGGAGTGGAACCAGAGAAAGACCGTACCAGAAATTCCAACATAATGGAGATGGGTGAGGAGAGTACAATGGTTGACTAGGTTGAAAGCACTAGACCAATCGAGGGGAACAGCAATTGAGATGGAGCCACGGTCATGTGCGGCATGCAATTCATTTAGGAGGGAAAGAAGGATGGAATCTGCACTATGGCTGGGGCAAATTCCAGACTGACAGGGATGAAGTGCTAAGGTGGCATCAAAATGAGAGGAGAGCTGGGCAAAACTAGCTTTTGTAGGAGTCTGGAGAGAAAAGGAAGATTGGAGATGGGATGCTAACTTGCGGGAACAGAGGGGTCCAGAGAGTCATTTTTGAGAATGGGCCAGATCAGAGCCTGTTTCCAGAGGGATGGGAAGGAACCAGTGAGAAGGATGGAATTGAAAATGGATAAAATAACCAGTACAAGTGCTAGGGAGGGTTCGGACAACCAAAGGGAGGGAATGAGGTTGGATTGGCAGGTGGTCTTGTGAGTGGAGGCAAGGACCTTGGACAGTTCAGGGAGGATGATGGGCTGAAAGGAGGACCAGAGGTGAGAGAGGGTTGGACCTTTAGAATTGGGTGGAGAGATGGGGGAGAGGGGGTCATAAGAGACAGGAGAAAGGGGAGGGGGCAGGCAGGGAACTGAAGGAGTAGCGTTTGCACTTTATCGGCAAAGTGCGCAGCTAATAGGGTGGGGTCAGACAAGGGAGGAGAGGGAGGGGAAGAGGCAAAGGAATCTGCAGCAGAAAGCGAGCGGAGAATGGAACAGAGTTGGTGGGGGAGTTGGCAGAAGAGGAAATTAGGTTGGAGAAGTAGACTTGCTTAGCGGCATGAAGGAGGAGGCCGTAATGATGGTGACAATAATGGCAATGAGCTAGGGAGTCAGTTGAGGGATGCTTGTGCCAGAGATGCTCTGCATGATGAAGGTAAGAACAGTGAAGGAAAAGATCCAAATAGTGCCAGGGACGGTGGTGGGAGCACTGGGCAGATAAGAGAGGCTGGAGGAGAGTAAGTTTGTCAAGGGCAGATGAAAGCATCATGTTCAAGGTCTGAGCCTGGAGATCTGCAGAGAGCATAGGCAGATTGATGGAGAAGAGGGAATCAGAGGAGGGGAAATGAAGAAGCGTATTTGGCTTGATGTGACATGCCAGGGGAAGAAGGGGAGGAGGGGAGGGACAGAAGGGGATGCTGTGGGTAGAGGTGGAGGGGAAGGAAAGGGAATGGAGAAAAGAAGGCAGAAATGGTCAGACCAGGGAACAGGGAGAGTGGAAAGAGTAGCAGGGACAAGAAAGGACGCTGAAGGGGAAATTATCAGATCCAGGGTATGGCCAGCAGAATGTGTGGGAAGGTGAACATGCTGTTTGAGGGAAAGATCAGTGAGGAGTGAGAGGAAGGTGGAGTCCTGAAGTTTGGTGGGGGAGTTGAAGTGAACATTGAAGTCCCCTAGAATTACGATATATGGGTGAAGGAGGGAAATTTCAGATAAGGTGAGGAAGAGGGAGTCCCACATGTAAGGTTGCAAAGAAGGAGGAGCAAGTAGAGAGGAGGGGAGGACTCGAGACGCAGCAGAAGGGACTCTGGGTAGTGAAGAGCAGGGGCCGATAGCCCCTGAATAGGGAGGGAGGAGTAATATATTACTCTCAACTCCCCCGCCACTCCTGACGTGGTGGGGGGTAGAGAAAGCAGAATAATCTGGGTAAACAACACCTATGCTTGATGTAAATCTTTAACCTTTGCAACTGCTCCTTTTGGTTTTTCTTAACTATTTTCCTCATTTCACCATAGTCTTCCTTTTGAAAGTTAAAAGGTACTACTGTGGATTTCCTTGCAATCCTTCCTCCATTTATTACATCAAATGTGATCATGCTATGATCACTATTGCAAAGTGGCCCCAACACCTTTAGCTCTTGCACCAGATCATTTGTTCCACTAAGGACTAGGTTCAAAATGGCTTCCTCTCGTGTCGGCAGTAGTCGAACAGAAGCAGAAACATCCACATGGGAACGAAAAACACAAAAGAAGTAGGTGTGTAGACAGTATAGACAATAACCACAGACACTTTATTGATAAACCAACCCTTATGCATTCCGGCCACACAGACCTTCTTCAGGGGGTGTGAAACTTAAAAAAAATAATAAAGATAACATAAGATGCATCATATATAATAAAATGTAATAAATAAATAAATACTACAATCAATATGGAAACAGAAGATAAAAATGTATAACATGATACACATTGATATAGAACTAAAAACATATATACGTCATTGTTAAATAATAGGAGCACATATAAAATCATGATAAAAATAGGATACAATGCTGAAGTAAAAGAACCATATGATAAAAGGAATGAACAGAGAGGAAGCTAACAATCAATGCTATATAGACCAAAAAGTAATACCTGGTTCAAGTGAAAGCACTGTGTAGTGCACCACTATCAACATACCTTCGTGTTTCAATGAGCAACCTATCAAAACGAAATAAATGAATTCAACTGAAACAATTACATAATGTAATGGAAAAAACAAAAATATAGGGAGTTAAAAACTGTAGTGTGTTTAAATTCAGTGGTTTATACCAAAAGCTTTTATCCCTATTGCTATCCAAAAAAGCAGTTCAATGGGGAACCAAAATAAGGGATTCCTCTGGTGAGATCTCAACTCCTGAAGAAACGTAATAGGACAAAATGTGATGTACCCTCGCTATCACGTATAGCCCCGTGTTCACTAGTGCTATTGCTTAAATGAATAAACTGGTGCCAAATGGATACATTTTTAGCGAGATATACCAACTACCTGCAGCAGCCCAAAAGGACGTGATGGGCTCTGATATTCACAAAATGACCCTGTATCTGCCAAATAGTATGTTCAGAAAGCTACAAGCCTGAAAGGAAGAGAGCAACAGTCTGTTGATCCCTATCAGCAATAATGAAAAAGTGGCGTGTAGAATCACTTCTTTTAAACAGCCAAAATTGTGCCAAAATGAGTTGAAAAGTCAAGTTGTCAATCTCACTACGTATTCTCAAAAAGGTGTATTGAATTCTCTGGCTAGTACATATAATGTGTTGCACTTACAGATATAAAATTATAGCTACTGTCATGGGAGTATAATGTTTTAATCTGTGTAGTATCCTGTATTGAGCTATGCCGACAGTTCATTGTAACCCGAACGTAGTAACCCTGTCTCACCCGAGAAAGCTGCAGGCATGCTTCAGAAAAATATTTGAAAATGGTTAAACAAAATCCAATACTAGTCTTCTGATTAGTCTGCTAGCTATATGAACTGATTGTAGGGCCATCCTAATCAGAATAACTACTACTACTACTACTGAGCATTTATAAAGCACTACCAGTCGTACACAGCGCTGTACAGACATAATAATAAAGAGACAGTCCCTGCTCATCAGAGCTTATAATCTAGTCAAAAACAAAACAATCTAATCAAAAAACAAACAGTTTGGTCAAAAACAAATGATCTGGTCAAAACAAACACAGAGGTGTATGCAGGGGTAGATCAAGGGAAGGGAAGGAGATTAGGAGAGTCAAGAGTCAAAAGTGTCAGTGAAGAGGTGAGCTTTCAACCTGGATTTGAAGAGCGTTAGAGAAGGTACCTGGCATACAGACACAGGTAGATTATTCCAGGCATAGGGTGCAGCAAGGTGAAAGGAGCAAAGTCTGGATTTGGCAGTACGAGAGAAGGGCACAGAAAGAAGCAGTTGGCCAGAAGAGCGGAGGTCCCGAGGGGGGTTGTAGGGGGAGACAAGAGATGAAAGGTATTGATGAGCCGCAGAGTGAATGCATTTATAGGTCAGCAGGAGAAGTTTGAACTGGATGCAGTAAGGGATAGGGAGCCAGTGAAGTGACTTGAGAAGAGGAGTAATATGGGCATGACGAGGCTGGTGGAAGATTAGCCTCACAGCAGAGTGCTGGACAGATTGAAGAGGAGAGAGATGATTCAAAGGGAGACCAGCAAGGAGTAGGTTACAGTAGTCAAGACGGGAGGTTATCAAGGAGTGGATTAGCGTTTTAGTAGTGTGCTCAGAGAGGAAGGGGCGGATTTTGCTAATGTTGTAGAGAAAGAAACTGCAGGTCTTAGCTACAAGATGGATATGTGTGGAGAAAGAGAGAGAGGAGTCAAAGATAACCCCCAGATTGCGAGCCGAGGAAACAGGAAAGAGTACAGAGCCATCCACAGAGACTGAGAAAGGAGGGGGAGGAGGGGAGGTTTTAGGGGGAAAGATAAGAAGTTCAGTCTTGGCCATGTTCAATTTCAAGTGGCAGTGAAACATCCAGGCAGCAATGTCAGAAAGGCAAGCAGAGATCCAGGTCTGGATTGCCAGAGAGAGAAACGGCGTAAAGAGGTAGATCTGGGAGTCATCAGCATACAGATGGTACTGAAAGCCACGGGAAGATATGAGCGCACACAGGGACAGAGTATAGAGAGAGAAAAAGAAGGGATCCAAGACAGATCCTTGGGGTACACCCACTGGAAGGAGGAGGAGCCACCAGAACACACACTGAAGGAGCGATGGTAGAGATAGGAGGAGAACCAGGATAGTACAGAACCCTTAAAGCCAAGCAAGGACAGGGAGTCGAGGAGAAGGTCGTGGTCAATGATGTTGAAGGCAGCAGAGAGGTCAAGAAGGATGAGGGCAGAGTACAGGTCCTTGGATTTTGCCAGGAACAAGTCACTGGAGACTTTGACGAGAGCCGTTTCAGTAGAGTGTAAAGGATGAAAGCCAGACTGCAAAAGATCCAGGAGGGCATGAGAGGAGAGGAAGTCAAGGCAGCTGCATTGAACCACACATTTGAGTAGTTTAGAAATGAAGGGAAGGATAGAGATGGGTCGATAATTAGCAGGGCAGGTGGGATCGAGTGAGGATTTCTTGAGGAGAGGTGTGACCACAGCATGCTTGAAGTCTGCAGGGACAGTTGCAGTGGAGAGCGAAAGGTTGAGAATATGAGAGATGGAAGGGACGACGTTGAAGGAGATGGGGCTTAGGAGATGGATGGGGATAGGATCAGAGGAGCAGTTGGTGAGTTTGGAGGAGGAAAGAAGGAGTGCAGTTTCCTCTTCAGAGATCTCAGGAAAGGAAGAGAGGGTAGCAAGGGAAGGAGGGAGAGTTGGGAATGGAGAGGGGGAGGAGGGGAAGTAGCAGGGTTTGTGGGGAATTGGAGGGTGATCTTGTGGATTTTGTCATGGAAATAGTCAGCCAGTGTTTGGGCGGAAACGGAGGGAGGGATCAGAGGGGGAGGCACTTTGAGGAGAGAGCTGAGAGTGGTAAAGAGACGGCGAGGATCAGAGGCAAGGGAATTAGTCAGGTGGACATAGTAGTCTTGTTTGGCAAGAGCTATAGCTGACTGGAAAGAGACAAGCATGAATTTGAAGTGTAGAAAATATTCAGGGGAAAGGGATTTGAGCCAAGCACGCTCAACGGAACAGGCACAGGAACGTAAATAGCGGGTAGTAGGTGAAAGCCAGGGCTGGGGTGCAGAGCGTCTCACAGGACAGACTTGGATGACAGAGTGGAGGAAAGAGATGGAGAGATGGTGGAAGAGAGAGTCAAGGGATCAATGGCATGAAGGTTTCTAAATAGGTTGGAGGAGACAGGATGAGGCTGAGGCAGTCGGAGATGAAGATTAAAGCTTAAAAAGTGATGGTCAGATAAGGGAAGAACTGAGCTATGGAAGTTTGAGGGCAAGGAACTGGAGGAAAATATCAAGTCCAGGCAGTGACCATGCTGGTTTGTGGGGGTGGTGGATCAAAGTTGGAGGTCAAAGGAGGAGGTGAGGGAGAGGAGCTTTGAAGCATGAGGATCAGAGGGGTTATCAACATGAATGTTAAAGTCCCCGAGAATAAGGGTGGGTGAAGAGGAATCCATAAAGCAGGAAAGCCATGAGTCAAAGTCAGTGAGAAAGGTAGAAGCAGACTTATCAGGAGGTTGATAAATTACAGCTCCCTGGAGAGGAAGTGGAGTGAAGAGGTGGATGGAGTGGACTTTGAAAGAGAGAAAGCAGGACTGAGCAGCAGGAGGGGTTGGAATTGGCACGAGGGAGAAAGTAGAAACCCAACACCACCACCACGGCCAGTGGGACGAGGTATGTGGGAGAACTGATAGCCCCTGTGGCAGAGGGCATCAGTAGATGCGGCATCATCTGGGAGGAGCCAGATCTCTGTTAGAGCAAGAAGATGTAGAGCATTGGAGATAAAGAGGTCATGAGTAACAGTGAGTTTATTAGAGACAGAGTGTGTGTTCCATAAGGCACAGGAGAAAGGGAGAGTGGAAGGGGAAAGGAGAGGGATATGGATAAGATTGGACATGTTGTGTGAATATCTCTTCTCAGTGTGAGACAGAAATCTAGGGGGGCAGGATTGGGGTTGGTATCTCCAGATGAGAGAGTGGAAGGAGAGTTGGTATCTCCAGATGACAGAGTGGAAGGGGAGAGTAGAGGGATAAGGATGAGATTAGACATGTTGCATGAAGATCTCTTCCCAGAGTGAGACAGAGATCTAGGGGGGGGGGGGGCAGGATTGGGATTGATGGAAGGGGAGAGGAGAGGGATATGGATAAGATTAGACATGTTGCGTGAGGATCTCTTCTCAGAATGAGACAGAAAGCTAGGGGGGCCAGGGTTGGGGTTGATATCTCTGGAAGAGAGAAGGAGAAGGAGTAGCAGAGTCCGGGGTAGAGAGGAGACAGTACGGCGGAAAGAAGGAGGTGACATTGCCTTAGAGAGAGAGGAGTTGGTTGTATGAGAGGGAGAAAGTGATGAAGCACAAGAGCTGATGATTGGTTGGGGGACAGAATGGAGGGGGAAGTGAGGATGGTACAGGGAGAATGAGGAATGGAGGGGTGAGGGTGCAGGTAGGAGGGGAAACAGTTAGGGAGTATGAGGAAAAGGAAGATAATGTGATGTGGAGCAATGGAAGAGGAGCAGAGAGGGGCTATGGAGTGTATGTTAAATTTACAAGCAATGAGGCAGCAAACAAGCAATGAGGTAACAATGGAGTCTACACGCTATGCAGCGTATGTTAGTCTACAAACAATGAGGTAGCAAACAGACAATGATGTAGCAATGGAGTCTACATGCTATGCAGCATATGTTATTCTACAAACGATGAGGTGGCAAACAAACAATGAGGTGGAGAGGGATATGGATGAGATTAGTCAGCAGGCTATGCAGCATGAGTTATTTCAAGCAGTGGGGTAGCAATGGAGTCACAGGCTATGCAGCATGAGTTATTTGAAGCAGCGGGGTAACAATGGAGTCACAGGCTATGCAGCATGAGTTATTTGAAGCAGTGGGGTAACAATGGAGTCACAGGCTATACAACATGCGTTATTTCAAGCAGTGGGGTGGCAATGGAGAATTATATAGACTTAAACTTCACTCCGTAAGAAATTGTTTTAACTCTGCTGGTCAATGTAAATGAGGAGTCACAAATACAAGTATCAACCATCACTTCAATCATGGGTGTGTGGATGTCCTTTTATGATTCTTTCTGAGCTTCACTAAGTGGTGAGTATAAGAAAAGAAAAAGACAGCAATCACTGCTTGAACATCTCAAGACGGACCCTAAATAAGAACTGGGTAAACAAATAAATAGCTTCCCCTCTTGTCGGTTCATGAACCAACTGCTCCAAGAAGCAGTCATTTATTTCATCTAGAAACCTTATCTCCCTAGCGTGTCCTGCCATGGCACTGACCCAGTCGATGCCAGGGTAATTGAAATCGCCCATTATTATTTCTGTGCTGTAACTTTTATTAGCTTCCCTGATTTCTTTGAGGATTTCATCATTCATTTGTTTATTCTGGCTAGGTGCTCCATAGTACACCCCCACTGCCATTGCCTTCCCCTTCCCCTTTTTATATGGAATTTTAATCCATAGATTTCTACAGTGTATTTTGTTTCCTGCAGCACTTTAATCCTTTGTGACTCAATGTCCTCTCTAACATAGAGCGCAACCCCTCCACCAATTTGATCTTCTCTATCATTACGATATAGTTTGTACCCAGGTATCACAGTATCCCACTGGTTGTGCTCCTTCCACCATGTCTCTGAGATTCCAATCATGTCTAACCTCTCATTTACTGCTATATATTCTAACTCTCCCATTTTACTTTTTAGACTTCTAACATTTACATTTAAGCATTTTACAGACTTATTTTATTCATTTTAATCTGGTTATTGGTAGGCAGTGGTAATTTGGAATCGTTACGCTCTGTCTGCTCTGTACTTAAGGACATTTCATTACTTTTGTGTTTATTGGAACCTCTCTGTCAATATGCTCTAACTTCAAGCTTTTGCTAGTATCCTTCGAGGATACATTGTTTCAAACCATGCGCTCATGGGCAGTTGTCGGCTTTCGCCTGTTATCTAGTTTAAAAGCTGCTCTATCTCCTTTTTAAAGGTGAATGCCAGCAGCCTGGTTCCATCTCAGTTAATGTGGATCCCATCCCTTCGTAAAACCCCCTTCTTTATCCAGAATGTTGCCCAGTTCCTAAGAAATCCAAAACCCTCTTCCTTGCACCATTGTCTCATTCACACATTGAAACTCCGGAGCTCTGCCTGCCTTTTGGATCCTCAGCATGGAATGGGAAGCATTTCAGAGAATGCTACCCTGGAAGTTCTGGATTTCAGCTTCCTACCTAAAAGCCTAAATTTGGCCCCTAGAACCTCCCTACCACACATTCCTATGTCATTGGTACCAACATGTACCAAGACAGCAGACTCCTACCCAGCACTATCTAAGTCCTTGTCTAGGTGGCGCGTGAGGTCTGCTATCTTCACACCAGGCAGGCATGTTACCAGACGATCTTCGTGTCCACCAGCCATCCAGCTATCTACATGCCTAATGATTGAATCACCAACTATAACGGCTGTCCTAACCCTTCCCTCATGGGCACATGGCCCTGGAGAAACCTCCTCAGTGTGAGAGGGTTTTATATCACCTGGAGGACAGATCCTATCTACAGAATAACTTCCTGCCATACCAAAGTGATGCTCTCCTGTCATGTGACCTCTCTCCTCCATGGTAACAGGGATGCTGCCAGATTGGAGGTGGGACTTCAGTACTACATCCCAGTAGGTCTCATCTACGTACCTCTCTGTCTTCCTTATGTCCTCCAAGTCTGCTACTCTAGATCAGACTTGTTCCCTGAGAGCAAAGAGCATATTGCACTTAGTGCACATATAAGACCCCTCACCAACTGGGAGAAAATCATACATGTGACACTCAATGCAAAAGCCTGGAAAGCCCCCATCTTGCTGCTCGACTGCTGTCTGCATCTTAGTTTTAAGGTTGTGTTTAGGTATTAAAGTTGTTTACTTAGGTTTTGCTGAGGATACTTATACTAATAAAACTATACCTAATGGGCCCTACTCCATCTGGGACATACAAGCCCTATGTGTGCCCAGTCAGAACTGCACGCACAGAAGGAGTCGTGATTCTGATCCCACGGGGCATGTCTAGCCCTGCAGGATCTTAATTGAGAAAAGGTCTGTACATGCAGGCCGGGACTACGATTCAGTCCAGTCTGCATGTATAGGCCTTTCCCGGCTAACTCAATCAGGGCTTGTAAATGGAGCCGCGGTGCCAGTTGCCATGGCACTGAAGCTCTATTTAAAAGCCATGATTGCTGGTCACCAGTTCCCAAAGTGCTTTCCCCGCAGTCTGCTCCCTCTGCCCCATCCCATCCTTAGTCCTGCCATTCATGTCACATCAGGGAAGTTATTACACCTCGGAGGTAGAATATTTATTTATTTATTTATTTATATTTATTTGTTTGTTTTTATATACCGCACTTTTTGAGATCAATGTTTACATAGAACAAAAACAGTAAATGGTTTACATAGAACATGTTTGCATCAACAATTAACACTGAACAATACATAAATAACCACATGATATATGCCTGAACATGGAACAACTTCCCTGTTCAGGTCACCAGCCCTGGACGTACAGGGTCAACATTAGAATCACTGCCCACCCTAACACCACCCATGATCTGCCTCTTCTCCCCATCTAGCATCCCCATACAATGTGCAGGGAAGGAGAACAGGGCCAGGAAAGGGCATGAATAGCAGGGATGGATGTCCCAACTGGACATTTTATTTATTTACATTCTCTTATATACCGTGCTATTCTGCATCAGTGTGGTTTACATTGAACAAACTGAAATTACATTGAACAGGGAATTATATCTTGGAGATAACTATTTTACAGGGAACATGGGCTAGGAGGGTTAAGTGGCTTGCCCAGGACCATAAGGAGCACTTGTGGGACTAGAAACCCAAGTCCTTCCGGCCCAAGGTTGCTGTCCTCTAGTGGGATTTGAACCCCTGACCTTCTGGCCTGAAGTACCTTGCCCCAACCACTAGGCCACTCCTCCACTCATCCATCCCTGCTATTTGTTGCTCAGAATGACCCCCAATATGTTTAATGGACTTTGGTCACCTCAAGATTAATTAATGTCAGGTCCTTAATGTATGCCTGATGAGGATAAACAGCTGTACCTGAGAGTGAATATGGGCACCTCTTTTCCTTTAAGAGGTTTAAACACCTATAAAGCTACAATTATCCCAGGAGTAGGTGGGAGTTGAGGAGTGAGGGAGGGAAAGAAGACTTATAAAAAGTTTGCTACTACACAGTGCCCTGTCCTGTGCTTCCAAGGTAAAGGCTTCCAATTTCCTGGGTGATTCACACAGCCCTTGGTTTGGTATAAGGGACCTTTTTAATTGTCCCTTTGATCTGTCACTTGCCTTTAACACTTATTTAAGGCAACTTCACAGATCTTTTGCCTCCTAATTGGAAGCACTCTTTGTAAAGGTCGCTAGAAACAAGTTTATTTTTCTTTCTACTCAGAGACTATTCTACTTGTATGCTAAGCTATATTCAGATTTGATTTAAGTAAAAAAGCTCTCTAGAAACAAATTTATTTCAAAGACTGTTTACTATTATTTTATATTCTATACTAAGCTATACTCTGCTTTGACTTAAATACAAAGCTCACTGGTGGTACTAAGACCTAATGCCCTCTGGTAGAGCCATCGTTTCAGGGATAGGTTCTGTTTTAGAACCTCTAAATTCATTGATTTCTTCTTGCAACCCTTTGTTCCACAGATACTCTCATCTGTATGGAATTCAGTGGATATCATTAATTTTTTGGACTCTTTCGACATTGACACATCTGGTCTGTCTTGTTCATCTCAACATAGAATCTCTATATACTAACATTCCTCAGGAAGGTGCTATAGAGGTCGTGTGCAAATATTTGAACCTTTCTACCGGTCATTCTGGAGCCCCGATTGAGTTTCGTGTAGAGATGGAAAGAATAGCCCTTACTCATAATTACTTTATTTTTGAAGGCTGCTTCTATCAATAAATCAAAGATCATTAACGTTCCCGGCCGCGGTAAACACTGCAGAGGGTGGAAAGAGGGTGGGGGGAAGGGGTCAATGGGTGGGGAGTGGGCAGGGAGAGGCTACCTGCACACTAACATGCTGAACTGAAGGGCTGAATCCTACCGAGAATTAAAACCTTCCGCTAGATGCACATTTGCAGGAGAGAGAAATGATTTAAGTGTCAGCAATGTACAGCATAGACAGGGAACCCAAGAAACATGATAGTAGTGCTCCATTTCCAGCAACGACATGCTCCTTAGGTGTGCTCCTTGGGGCCGCTCCGGCAGTGCAGGTTTAACTCTCTACACGATGTTCTCAATTCTGTTGTTTGCTCTTTGCACCTCTACATCGTCTTGGACAGATCCCTCCTTCACTTTGGCCCGACCTTTTTCTCCTAGTCCTTTCTCTCCTCCTTTTCTGACAAGCGTTTCATCCCTTAGCTCTGTTGCTTCTCTCTTTTCTTATATCTGTCCTATGTCTCTTATTCCTGTATCCTGGGGCAGACGCCCAGGCAAGCTGCCTGGTGCACGTTTTCGATGTCCCTCCAATCTCCTCCCCTGCTCAACCTCTTCCTTCCCTTCATCTCCCGAAACATCTGCAATTCCTCAATCCTCCCTCTCCATTGGCCTGGTTAATTGTCGGTCTCTACAGAATAAGACTCTCCTCATCCAAGAACTTGTTCTTCAGTCTTCCTTTGATCTTGCGCTCTTGACTGAAACCTGGCTAAGGTTCGGTGAGGACGCTCTTTTGGCCCGCTGCCTTCCCCCTGATTTCTCCGCAGTCTCCACTCCTCGCACTGGACGAACGGGGGGTGGCGTGGTGGCCCTGATTCGTTCGTCCCTTCCCTACACCCAGCTCACTCCTTCGTCCTTATGTTATCCTGAATCCCTTCTGCTTCAGCTTCATACCTCTCCTCCTACACAGGTGCTTCTTATCTACTCTCCCCCTGCTCTGCGGCCCAATCTCTGGGATTCTCTTCTTCAGACTATCACTGATCTGTCTTTAGCCTTCCCTCACTTGCTGATTGCTGGGGATTTTATCCTCCACATGGATTCTCCCTCTTCGTCTCGGGATCACTCCTTCGTCTCTCTCCTACATGATCTATCTCTTACTCAGCACGTTACCTTTCCTACCCATCAGGCTGGTCACACTCTTGACCTATTTCTGACGTCTTCTTCTTCCTCTCTTTTAGTATCTAATCTCTCCTCTATACCTCTCCCGTGGACAGACCATGTCTGTCTTTCAGTTTCCTGCTCTCATCTTCTAGGGTCCTCCTCCCCCGCTTCTCCTTCCACAGGGCCCCCTCCCCCGCAGCTTTCTCGTGCTATCTCGTCCCTTACCCGCCAGCAATTTCCCCCGCTACCGAGCTTCTTCCTTCAGACTTTTCCCTTCTCTCTCCTACCTCCCAAGCTGCTCTTTGGTCATCATCCCTCTCAGCTGCCCTCAACCGCATCGCCCCTCTACGGCCTCGGACACCCCACCATCGGTCCAGGCATCCTTGGTATCATGCAGGCCTACGGCTCTTGCGTACTCAGCTTCGTAGGGAAGAGCGTAATTGGCGTAGGGACCCAACACCGTCCACCTTAGCTCTCTTTAAGTCTAACTACTCCCATTATCGTGCCAGCATTCACCAGGCCAAACGCACATATTTCTCCAATGCAATCATGAATGCTCCAAACCAGACCCAGCACCTTTACTCTACTCTTCAATCCTTAACATCACTTCAACCCTCCATGTCAGCTGCTCATACCCATCCCACTCCGCCTCCCTCTCTCTTAGCCTCTTTCTTTAGTGCCAAGATTTCCTCCTTAAGAACATCGTTACCTTCCTGTCCTGCCCCAATTCGCTCTCCTCCTCCTATTGCCTCTCCCCCTCCCGCCTCTCAACTTTCCCATTCCTGGGCCTCTTTTTCTTTGATCACTTCCACGGAACTTCACCACCTTATTTCCTCTTCCAGGAAGACATCTTGTCCTCTTGACCCTATTCCCTCTTCCTGGTTTCTAGATTCTTCTTTGGCACTTCTACCCTACATTCTTACTATGTTTAACTCCAGTCTATCCACAGGGATTTTCCCCTCCTCTTGGAAGCATGCCTTAATTCGCCCTATCCTAAAAAATCCCTCACTTGATCCCCTGGTTCCTGCCCACTATCGCCCTGTCTCTAATCTTCCTTTCCTTTCTAAGCTTTTAGAGAAATTTGTCTTTGCACAACTCTCACATCACTTGGATTCTATTAACTTTCTTCACCCTCGCCAATCTGGGTTTCATCAGGGTCACAGTGTCGACACTATTCTTCTTGCTTTTACTAATGCACTGCATGTGGCTCACGACCGTGGTGATATTTCGGTGGCAGTTGCTCTTGATCTTTCAGCGGCTTTTGATCTGGTTGACTACTCCCTTCTCCTTCACCACTTGCGAGAGGCAGGCCTTTGTAGTACTGTTCACCACTTGTTTCATTCTTTCCTCTCTTCCCGATCCTGTGCGGTTCTTTCCCTTTCCCCTTCCACCCCTTCTTCAGACTCTTTTCCTCTCCCTTGCGGGGTTCCCCAGGGTTCTGTTTTAGCTCCTCTTCTTTTCAACCTCTTTCTGGCTCCCCTTGCCCTTTTAATTCAACAGTCTGGAGTTTCTGCTTTTCTTTACGCCGACGATATTGTATTACTTCATCATACCTCCCCTTCTTGTCCTGACCTTTCCGTGCTCAATTCTTGTCTCACTGAAGTGGCTAATTGGCTGACTCTTAATTGTCTTCACCTTAATCTCACCAAAACTGTTGCTATTTGGTTTTCTCCTGGTTGCTCTCCCCCCCCCCTTCTGGCCCCCTCATTTTCTGGCTCCTCTGTTCCCCTGGTTTCCACTTTTCGTTATCTTGGTGTTCACTTTGATTCCGATCTATCTTTTCAGGCCCACTTCTCCCATATCACTAAATCATCTTTCTTTTTCCTCCGTCAAATCCGTGCGGTGCGTCCTTTTTTATCCCCTTCGGCCCTTTCTACCCTGCTGTTGTCCCTGGTTATGTCCCGTGTGGATTTCGCCAACTCTGTCCTCATTGGTCTCCCTCAGTCTCGGTTGTCTCGGATGCAACGAATACAGAACACTGCTGCTCATCTTGTCTGTCATGCTTCCCCTCGGGATCACATTACCCCTCTGCTCTTTCACCTTCACTGGTTGCCCTTTCCCTACCGCTCTCAATTTAAGCTACTCACTCTGGTTCACAAAGCTCTCCACACAGGCACCCCGCAATATCTTTCCGACCTCCTTTCCTTTCACTCTCCCCGGTATACTCCTCGCTCTTTCCACCTCAACCGCCTCACTCTTCCTTCCCCTTCTCGTGCTCACCTTCAATCCACCCGTGCTTCTGCTTTCTTCTTTGTTGGTCCCGCCCTCTGGAACTCCCTCCCTTCTTCCCTTCGTTTAGAACCTCACCACACCACCTTTAAACACAATCTGAAAACCCACCTCTTCTCCTTGGCTTTCGATGTGCCCTCCCCTTTTGTGTAATTCCCATTTCCCCTGCCCCTTCCTACCCTCTTATTTCCTTCCCCATCCCTTCTTGTTTCTCTTGTCTGCACTATCCTTTAAGAATGAATTGTAACTTTCTTTTCCTTTTCCATGGCCTCGGCCTTTCTTTTTTTTAACCTTGTTTTTAATTGTACACCGCTTTGATTACTGGAGAAAGGCGATTTTATCAAAAAAACAATAAACATAAACATAAACAGCATAGTGCCCAAGTATGAAAGGCCACTATAGTGATGGTGCAAGTGGGGCATAGGGGACTGCAGGTGGGACATGTAGCAGGGACAGCTGGGGCACAGGGTGGACTAGGCAGGTGCCTAGGTGGAACATAGGAATATAGAAACTGGAAATCAGCATGACAGCAGCTGACAAATGCCAAACACAATCCACCTACATCTACCTGGTCCACCCGGGCTAACAGTTGCCAGGGCACTGACCTGACATCCCCCCAGCCAACCCTCCCCCAAGCGGAAGGGACAGATTATTGGTAGGCGGTGATGGGGGGGGGATGCGAGGATGCTCATGTATGCCCCATGCCCCAGACCCCACTCCCTAGGCGACCACCTACCCACACAGTGGATGGCCTGGGACTGCGCACTACCAGCACCGACAGCATATGGTCATGTCAGCATGGCAGATGGGTGTGCCCGTGCTGGAGGGGGCAGTGGCACCTGCCTTCAGTGGACCTAGGCCATGCCCT
This sequence comes from Ichthyophis bannanicus, assembly GCA_033557465.1. Classification (NCBI taxonomy): domain Eukaryota; kingdom Metazoa; phylum Chordata; class Amphibia; order Gymnophiona; family Ichthyophiidae; genus Ichthyophis; species Ichthyophis bannanicus. Next base: position 1,632,585,485 of record CM066032.1, on the reverse strand, counting down.
GTACCAGTAAGTGGCATGCAGTGCAACATAAAAGGTCTGGCTGAGGAAATGTACAGGTAGCCCCAGGGACCACCATGCAACTATGGCAACAGTGTGGTGCAGTACACCCAGCCAGTATGTTCAGAAGCAGAGGGTCACAGTTTCAAGCCCCAGCTGTGGTTCCTGCAGAGCTTGTCCCTATGTTTTACCCTACAATGCAGATACAACAACAACATGTGCAAAGCCCAAAGCAGCAGCGAACAGGGGTACAAACACCCACTCACACAGGCTCCACAATCCAAAGATGCATGGAGAGTCAGGCTGTTGGCCCCAGCATTGAGCTGCAGTTATCACCAGAGCACTAATACTACCTCCTGCATAGTTTAGCAGTGTCGGCACTGTGATCAGGACCAGTCTGTCGGGCAGAGTTGCCAACCACCCCTATCTTTGCACAATGCTGCAATAGGAGTGTGTATGTGTATATTTATCCATTGTTTTGCGGCTGCCCACACCCCACTGGACCCACAATGTCCCACTGTTACCAGTGTTAGCCTGAATATGTGCATAATGAGGAGCAAGGTGTTGTGGGTATGGCCTGGACAAGGTGGATTGGCCAGAATGCATCTTCACAGGGTGTGGGGCAATGGCTGGGACACTGTAGTGCCCGACCACTGCCTGCATGGCAGGGTGTCCACAGCATGGCATGCTGGGAGGGCACTCTCACCCTGACTGAGCAGTGACCATGGCATGTCTAGGTTACCACATAGCACTCTACATTATCTGCCTCCAGTGATGCTTTTGTGTTCCCAGTGCTGGGGCCCCAATCACTGAGATGCCTGCTTGGTGCACATAGTTCTTCTGTGAGCGTGCACTATGGACTGGCTAGTGGACTGTCTGCAGTTAGACTGTGCATGGTTGGAACACCTATATGGTGCAGTCTGACTGTGCTGTCTGCTGGTGCCTGGCAGACAGTGGTGTGAGGCAGTTGAGGTTTTCCAGAGCTAGCCCCACCATTGCTGCTGGTCTGCCACTGCTCCAGCCACAGGAATGGTTCTGGCCCACCAACCCTGCAGGGCTGTCATATACCAGTAGGATGGAGGTTGCTTCACAGGGGCTTGGGCACCTGTCCCTTACCTACAAAAAGGGTGATATGAGCCCTTGGGGATATGTAGTGTATACCACTTTGACCTATAAAGGCACTGCAACACAAACATCATGCAAGTCTGGAAACCCCTCTGCCCTGATAACAGGTGCCCATGTCAGCCAGACCCTAACACAGGGTACACACTAATCTGGGTGGTGTCTGGTCCCAGAGAGCCACATGTGACTGCAGGATAAAGATGGACATTAAATTACCTTCAGCTGCACTGCAGGGAACGCCTGCCACATACTAGTAGCGATGGGGGATGTACAGCAGGGCCTATCTCTAGCACCACATGTACTGTGGACCTAGTGCTGGGAACCCATCCTATCCCTCAGGGAGAACACAGAACCTGCACAGTGGCATGGTCTGTAGCTATGCTGTGCCAGTATCACTCACTGTCAGTTCATCTTTCCAAGCTGAGGTACCGGAGAGGTGCAGACCCAATTTGCTGATCAGCTGTAGACAGCTATTCAGCATGTGCATTGCATCATGGGTACGGGTGGGGTTACCCTATCCTGGCACTCAGAGCAGACAGTTTGTGCAGTGACCTGCAGTCCTTCTGTACCTAGCCATTGCTGTGACATGCACCACGGAGGTATAGCCTACTGGTTAATACAATGCCATTCTTGGCAGTGTTCATGGGTTCAATTCCTCATTGTTCTCTCCTCTCATGCCTGTCCTACTCAAATAGTGTGCATGCCTGTAACAGTCGTATTTTTGCATATTTGTGCTGCCAGCCCATAATACCCTTGCCACAATTGCCAACATTCCTTCCGTCCGTCTATCTGCATCTGTCAGCTGTGTAGAGTCCTGTCTGCCTGTGCGGGCTGTCTCCCCATGTCCTGCACTACTACCCTTTCCTGCATTGCGCCTCTTCATGCTTGCCTCGCCCATGCCTGATCTGCATGGCACCACCACTCCTCTGTCCACCTATCATTGTAACTATCCTGCCACCTCCGCCTCCACTGGGGGACACGTATTCCCATCATCTGCCACCAACAGTCTTTCCAGTACTTTACATTGCCAACACCCTGTGCTGTGGTACAGCTGCCCTCACCATGTTTGTCATCAGTACTGGCAGCCACATGGGATGCCCACAGATATGGCAGGTCCAGCGGCTCCCAGCTCTCCCTCCTTCACTCACCTGTTCATTGCCTTTCCTGAGTGCTCTATCTAGTGTTAGGGCTACATCTGTCTCTGTTCCTCACAGGCCATGCATGTCATCCTGCAGCACCTTGCAGCCCTTAGGCCACACTAACCTAGGGCACCATAACCTTGTTATGCCACCTTAACCTATGGTTCCGTAACCCAGGGTGCCTTCTAAGGTGCCTTGTCCAGGGGTGCCTAGTATGGCGCTTAGCCTAAGGAGCCCTACTGTATAGAGCACCTTACAAAGCGCTTTATGAGGCACCTTTCAAGGCACCTTATAAAGCACCTAACAAGGCACCTTATAAGGTACCTTATAAGGAACTTATATGGCACCTAATAAGGCACCTTAGAAGGAACTTATAGGGCACCTAATAAGGCACCTTATAGGGCACCTAACAAGGCACCTTATAAGGCACCTAACAAGGCACCTTGTAATGTGCCTTGTAATGTGCTTTGTAAAGTGCCTTATGAGGCGCCTTGTAGCGCGCGTTAGTTTGTAACATGCGTTAGCTGATACGGCTTGTTGTAATGATGCACCGCCCACTCCTTTATATGGGCATCTGTACCTTTACCGCGGAACCTAACGCGAGTGACATTACCGCAGTTTAGTAAACATACCCCTAAGTTTATTTTTACATTCAAGGACAGAAAAAGTTAACCATTATGACACACTTCTAACTGTAATTCCCGATATGTCATTTAAATCATCATATGCCCATGGAGTCTGATGTACGTTGGCAAAACAATATGTGCAATAAAGGTGCATATACAAGAACACATAAACTGCATAAACTGGAAGGTTCTATTGGCTCCGCTTGTGGAACATTGAAATGAACATACTGGTTCACCCAGGAATTTGGCATTTTTCATTTTCAAGATGATGAAATTGTCTCTACGAGGGGGTAATCTAGATCGTATACTGCTACGAGAAGAGCAATGATGTATTGCTGTACAAAGAAATTGAATACCAAGTCTTTATATGAATTCAATTTTTTCCTTTATTACTTTTTTGTTACGATTTTTTCCAGGACTTTCCTTCCCTCCTTCCCACTCCCCTCTTCCTCTCCCCTCCTTTCCATCCCTTCCCCCAGTTGTCTTTTTAGACCTTTTTTAATTACTTATTAATTATTTATTTACTTTATTTATTAATCTTATATGGTCCCTTCTTCTCCAAAGCTGAGATATTTTTTTATGCCTTGTTACTTATTCTTTCCTATATGTCTTTTTATACTGATAGATCCCTGTTTTAGACATTTTATGTGCATTTCTTTAATAGGATTCTTTTTAGTATTCTGCACTTCTCATATTTGTTAGATTCTTTAGCAATTCACTTTTATGCAAATTGACATTATTTTAGATCGTACATTGATTTTCCTCCTTTATAGGTTCCATCTTTACTGGCACATTTAGAAATTCTTGTAATAGTACTTAAAGGGCACACGTATGTGGTTCTTTTTTCTTCTTTTCTTTTTTTCTTTTTTCCTTTTACTTTTTACCAGTGCTTAAGGTATGTTTTTAAATTCTTGGTTCTCCATAATATTAGTCTTGCTTGTGTTTGTTCTTTTTATTTCACAATATGACATTTTTGTTATTTTCAACGTTCCTTATTTTTACCAATAAACATGTGTAGCCCTCTATTAGGAGTTTTTTAGTATCTTGCATTCCTTATACTTGTTGTTATCTGCCTACATTAGAAAATCATTTTCAAATATTCTTTTGAATTGTTTAGTGAGTTTCATTACTTATATGATCCACCTTTATCAGCAAGTCTAGCAGTATATAAAATTTACACATGCCGGTTCCCTCCTATTCACCCGCATTCGATAGACGCTCAAGGTATGCGCTTGAATCTTTTTGTATTTTGGTAACTTAACTTTGGGGTATGTTTATTTAATGGTGTTAAGGGAGCATGTGTGCCATTAACAACCCTAATCGGCACCCTAGCACCTTAACACTGTGAAAACGCTGCTTTAAGGGGCGTTAAAGGCACCAGCAGCGTTAAGGGTGCAAGGGGCAGAAAGTGAGTGTTAACAGGGAGGGGAGTGGGTGTTAATGGTGTGTGCTCCCTTACTGATGATTGTGCAATCACCTAAAATGCCCTTTAATGCTGAGAACATGATTGCCAAGTAAAACCTTGTGAAAAGGGTGTTTGTAGAATAGAGAGAGACAATTTAAGCTTTCACAATGTGATGCGCTGATCAAGGAGCACAAAATTGTGATAGTAGTGTTCCATTAGCAGCAACAGCATGGTGCTCAAGTAGGAAAGAGCACCATGTTGATGGTGAAGATGGGTCATAGGGGGTGGCATGGTGGTCATGCAGTGGGGGGTGCTCGTGGACAGGGTGGATTAGGCAGCTGCCCAGGTGGCACATAAAAACCTAGGAACATAAGTTCCAAATATATGCCACACTGTGTCAGACCAAGGTCCTGCAAGCCCAGTAACCTCTGTCCAGTAGTGACCAATCTAGGGCAAAAATACCTAGCTGGGACCCTAAAAGACACACATGTCCAAGAATGCTTGTATTGTGTCAAGCAGCTGACTCTCAGTGTCCCCTGAATAATGGTATAATGACCTGTCCTACAGGAATCTGACCAAACCTTCCCTAATCCCAGCTAGATGAGGAGCCTTCCCTCTGATACTGAGTGCCAGACTGTGCCTATGCATTGAAGTAGTCTATTTATTTAAACATATTTCTATACTGCCTTATCCTGCAATCAAGGCGGTCTGAACAGCAAACAATCAATAAGATACAGTGTATAGTGTGCACATGCAGTGAGTAGTGTATGTGTGTGAGTAGTGTCATTGTCTGTTCCCTAGTCTCCCTATAATGTGATGGTGTAAACAACTGAGCTACATTTACCTACTACTACTACTAAGCATTTATAAAGCGCTACCAGCGCTGTACAATGAAAACACAAAAAGACAGTCCCTGCTCAAAAGAGCTACATTTACCTGTTCCACACCATTCAGTAATGTGTAGACCCCTATCATATCTCCCCTCAGCTATTCAACCTCTGCCCCCCTATCTGGGTCCTGTGCCCTAGGCACCTGCCCAACCTGCATGTTGGACAGGCTGGGACTGCGCACCACCACCACTGACAGCACATGGGCATGTCAGCATGATATGGTCATGGTGGTGGCATAGTCAGCGGCACCAGCCTGCAGCAGACCAAAGTCTTGTCCTGATCCTGTGCACCATGCACATTGCAGCATGTGCCAAGGTCCATCTGCAGGGGAGCATGTCAGCAACATGGGCTATTTTTCCTATATAGCAGGAATGCAATGCAACACCCATAGTTGGTGTGTAGGTGTGCAAAGGGTCACAGGTTCAAGTCCCCTGCTGGGGATCCTGTATTGCATGTCCATGTGGCTAAAGTTCAGCCAACTGTGCAGATACAGCACCAGCATGTGCAACTCTTAAGGAGCAGGGCAGCAAGGGTACAAATGCCCATCAGCAGCACAGACAGGCTCCACTATCCACAGCTGGCTGGAGAGGGAGGCTGATAGCACACTGAGCAGGTTCTAGCAACATGCATTGAGGGCAAGGGGTGGTAATAGTGCCTGCACACCTTAACAATCCTTGAGCTGACAAGGAGACATGAGTGGCAGACAGGAATGTCAACCATCCTCACTGCTGCACAGCATGCCAATGTGAGAATGTGTATATATGGCTACCCTTTGTCCCGTGGCTTTCAGCACTTCACTTTGCCTCATATTGGCCAAGCTTTTCCCAGCCTTTGTCTGCAAATGTGCATAACAAGAAACAGAGGATTGTGGTTATGACCTGAAACAGGGCAAATGAACCAGAATAGGCCTGTCTTGGTGGTAGGGTCAATGGCTAGGACTTTGTTGTGCCCGTCTGCCACATGCATGACCGGGGTGGCCACAGATTGTCATGATGAGGGGCATGCTCACTCTGACCAAGCAGTGAACATGGCACAACTATGTATACACATAGGGCTATATATTGTCTGGCTCTAGCAATATGGGTGCCATCTCTGTGTGGGGGATACCCATCACTGAGCCAAATTCTGGTGGGCAGCACTTGCTGTGATAGAGTGCTAGTCCTCAATAGCTGGGAACAGCAGTGGTTCCTAGCCTGCACACTGTGGTAGGGCAGTAGGGTGAGCCTATATGCTGCACACCCCACCCCACATTGCATTTACTGTCCCTGTCATCAGCTTGTTATGGTTCTGGGAGGGTTCTTTTCCAACGTGGCCAGGACAGAGTGCCCAGCAGCAACTAGCACCAACACCATGCTCAAAACATACAAGAAACAAAGTGAAAAGCATAACACACTGCAGACAATAACTGCCCCACACAACCAGTAATATGGACCTGCAGCATGCCCAGCAAAGACCATCTCTAACAGTCCAGATTCTGTGGACCAGGTGCTGAGCACCCATCCTCACCCTCTTAAACCACTCGATAGCAGGGTTGGCAGCTGTTATGTGCATGTAGCACACACAGTCAGTGTGTCTTACTGAGCTGATGTGCTGGAGCAGTGAATTCTCCATTTTTGTTTGGTTGCAGACTGCTGTTTTGCTTTTGCAATGCCTCATGGGTAGTGGAGGGGCCAAGCTATACCAGCACACACAGCAGACAATTTGAGCAGAGACCAGCAGGCTCTTCGAATCCAGTCATTGCTATTTAGAGTAGTTTGGAAGTGTAGTTTATTGGTCAATGCAATGTTTCAATAGGCAAAAAAAAGGTTCAGTGTTTGATTCCCACTTGCTCTTTTTGTTCGTGGGTGCTATTCAGGTCACTTCCCTGTCTTTACAAGGCCTGTCTCTTCTGTGACTTGCGGACAATCATCCTTCAACATTTCTATGCATTCTGGCCACACTTTGGATAGGCAGACATGCTATTACCCATCATGGACTTCTGAGGGCATAGCTTTACTGGCTCAGCTGCGGCCCATTGCAGCGGGTCAGTGATGTCTACATAGCAGATGTAGGAGACAGTTGGTATGACTAGGGTTGTCAACTGGCTCCAGATGCGCCCGACAGGCTTGATCTAGTCCTGGGTTTACTCCATTCCAGGCAGGGACACAAAGTTTTGATTTCCCCATTGCACTCCATAAGAAAAGCAAGACTACAAGTCCCTGCATGCAATGGGGTAAACACAGGACTGGATCAAGCCTGTCGGGCACATCTGGAGCCAGTTGGCCACCATAACTATGATTGAGTTTTATAGTGTGCCATAACAGCGACCGCCCATCTTCATGCAAAAGGGATATATCTTGTACATTCAAGCACATCCCACTCTTTGCATGACCATCTCCTGCACTGTTCTCCCATCATTACTTGCTCCTTATAGGGCATATGGGATCAACTTGTCCTTTTCTATCATACCACTATGTCAGGTGTATTATCTTGCAGTTGCACAGGCTGAGGCATCTGTCCCACCCATCCAAATGGTGTTTCATGTACCCCATGACAATGTTATAAGAACATAAGAACATAAGATATGCCATACTGGGTCAGACCAAGGTCCATCAAGCCCAGTATTCTGTTTCCAACAGTGGCCAATCTAGGTCATATGTACCTAACAGTTTCCCCAAGGGACACAGGTTCCACAATGCTTGTATTAGTTCAAGCATTGATATCCTGGGTCCCTTCTTAATAATGGTTTATGGACCTTTCCTCCAGGAACTTGTCCAAACCTTTTTTAAACCCAGCTACACTAACAGCCTTTAGTACATCCTCTGGTAACAAATTCCAGAGTTTGATTACATGTTGAGTGAAAAAATATTTTCTTTTATTAATCTTAAATAGTTTACCCTGTAGCTTCATTACATGTCCCCTAGTCTTTCTATATTCTGATAAGGTAAACAATCGATCTACGTTTACCCGTTCCACTCCATTCATTAATTTATAGACTTCTATCATATATCTCCTCAGCCGTCTCTTTTCCAGGTTAAAGAGCCCTAACCTTTTTAGCCTTTCTTCATAGGAGTATCCTTCCATCCCCTTTACCATTTTGGTGGCTCTTCTCTGAACCTTTTCTAAAATCGCTATATCCTTTTTAAGATACGGCAACCAGAATTGCACACAATATTCAAGGTGCGGTCTCACCATGGAACAATATAGAGGCATTATAATATCTTTTGTTTTATTTTCCATTCCTTTCCTTATCATACCTAGCATTCTATTTGCTCTCTTGGCCGCTGCTGCACACTGGGCTGAGGGTTATAACATGGTATCCACAATGTCACCTAAATCTTTTTCCTGGGAGAAAGGTGAATAGTGGTGTACCCCAGGGATCTGTGCTGGGTCCGCTGCTTTTTGACCTATTCATAAATGACCTGGAAAGTGGAATAACGAGTGAGGATATCAAATTTGCAGATGACACAAAACTATTTAAAGTTGTTAAAACCCAAGAGGATTGTGGAAAATTGCAAGAGGATCTTGATAAATTGGAAGACTGGGCATCAAAATGGCAGATGAAATTTAATGTGGACAAGTGCAAAGTTATGCACCTAGGGAAGAACAACCCAAACTATGGTTACACGATGCAAGGTTCCACATTAGGAACCACCACCTAGGAAAAAGATTTAGGCGTCATTGTGAATACCATGTTAAAACCCTTGGCCCAATGTGCAGCAGCGGCCAAGAGAGCAAATAGAATGCTAGGTATGATAAGGAAAGGAATGAAAAGTAAAACAAAAGATATTATAATGCCTCTATATCGTTCCATGGTGAGACCACACCTTGAATATTGTGTGCAATTCTGGTCACCGTATCTTAAAAAGGATATATCGATTTTAGAAAAGGTTCAGAGAAGAGCCACCAAAATGGTAAAGGGGATGTAAGGATACTCCTATGAAGAAAGGCTAAAAAGGTTAGGGCTCTTTAACCTGGAAAAGAGACGGCTGAGGGGAGATATTTTTAACATCTTTGTTAGTGATATAGCGGAAGGGCTGTCGGGTAAGGTTTGCCTCTTTGCGGATGATACCAAAATCTGCAATAGAGTAGACACCCAGGAAGGGGTAGATAACATGAGGAGGGATCTAGCTAAGCTTGAAGAATGGTCTAGAATTTGGCAGCTGGGATTTAATGTTAAAAAATGTAAGGTCATGCATTTGGGCTGCAGCAATCCAAGGGAGCAATACAGTATAGGAGGTGAAGTACTTTTGTCCACTAAAGAAGAGCGGGACCTAGGCGTGGTTGTGTCTGATGATCTTAAAGTGGCTAAGCAGGTGGAAAAGGCGACGGCAAAAGCTAGAAGGATGCTTGGGTGCATACGGAGAGGAATGGCTTGCAGAAAAAAGGAGGTGATAATGCCTCTGTATAAGTCTTTGGTGCGACCTCATTTGGAGTATGGTGTGCAATTCTGGAGACCGCACCTTCAAAAGGATGTGAACAGGATGGAGTCGGTGCAGAGGGTTGCTACCAAAATGATTAATGGGCTTCATTATAAAGCATATGAGGACAGACTTAAGGATCTTAATATGTACACCTTAGAGGAAAGGCGGGATAGAGGTGATATGATTGAGATGTTTAAATACCTCTGTGGCATAAATGTTCAGGGAGAGAGCCTCTTTCAATTGAAAGCAAGTTCTGCTACGAGGGGACATGGGATGAGGGTGAAGGGAGATAGATTCAGGAGTGATATGCGGAAATATTTCTTTATGGAAAGAGTAGTGGATCCGTGGAATAGTCTCCCAGTGGAGGTGGTAGAGATGAGGACAGTAACTGAATTCAAGAAAGCATGGGACCAACACAGAGGATCTCTAAAGGCAAAAAGTGGACTGTTGTAGTTGTTATGGAAGGACAGACTAGATAGGCCATGTGGTCTTTTTCTGTCGTCATATTTCTATGTTTCTATGATAAGATAGAAGTCTATAAATTAATGAACGGAGTGGAACGGGTAAACGTAGATCGATTGTTTACCTTATCAGAATATAGAAAGACTAGGGGACATGCAATGAAGCTACAGGGTAAACTATTTAAGACTAATAAAAGAAAATATTTTTTCACTCAACGTGTAATCAAACTCTGGAATTTGTTACCGGAGGATGTAGTAAAGGCTGTTAGTGAAGCTGGGTTTAAAAAAGGTTTGGACAAGTTCCTGGAGGAAAGGTCCATAAACCATTATTAAGAAGGGATCCAGGATATCAATGCTTGAACCAATACAAGCATTGTGGAACCTGTGTCCCTTGGGGAAACTGCTAGGTACATATGACCTAGATTGGCCACTGTTGGAAACAGAATACTGGGCTTGATGGACCTTGGTCTGACCCAGTATGGCATATCTTATGTTCTTATGTTATCTCCTTGGGGATTTCACATGCTGCTTCTGTACCTGCACTGTCTGCTAAATCTTGTCCACAGGAACAAACAATGCAGAAACCCAGCAGGGATTTGAACCTGCAACACTCTGCACAAATACACACACAGACCATCTGTGTTGCACCACAGTGCTGCCATATGGAAATAGCAGCCCCTGTTGCTGACATGTTTCCCTTCAGCTGTCCTTTGGCACATGCTGCAATGTGCATGGTACACATGACCAGGATAAGGCTTCTGTATGTTGCAGGCTGGTGCCACTTCCCATGCCACCACCACTACCCCACCATGCAGACATGCCCACACACTGTCAGTGGTGGAGGTGCTCAGTCCTAGCATGTTAGATGTGCAGGTACAGTGAGTGCCTTGGGCATATGGGCTGGATGGGGAGGGTGGGCAGAGGCACACATGGATAGCCACGCAGCCCCCCCAGCCAGCTGCCTATGCAGGGGCCCCATCACTGCCTGCCACAGATACATCTTGGCAGGAGACTGGTAGCCTCTGCTGTGGTATTTCCCCAGGACCCTGCATGATAGAGCTTCAGGCTGTTTCAGCCTCTCCCTCCACAGCTTGGTTCAGTGGCACTGGGACTGCCCCATGTGGCACATCACCATTCCACACCAGCAGTATGTCTGTGTTCCACCAATGTCACTGTGTGATCATGATGGACATCACAGATGGTGCTGCGGATGGAAGGATTCCCCTATGTGAGGAGGTTAAAAAGGTTAGGCCTCCTCAACCTGTTGGTGAGAAGGCTAGTGGAAGATATTATAAGGGTCTATACAGTACTGAATGGGTAGACTAGGGGATAGGCACTGCTGCTACAGTGTAACACATTTCAGACACATTGGGGCATATAGTTTGTCATTCAATGCATTGGAAAACACTGGCACACAGTGGCAGTGTATCTCATGACAGCTCCTCATATAGCTGGGCTTCAGGATTTGGTCACAGTCTTAGAGGAAAGAACATTATACTTTTATTTGGGGGACACTGAGGATCGGCTGCTTGGCCCAATACAGGTCTCTTTGACCATGTGTGTCTTTTCAGGACCCACCTAGATACCTGTGCCCCTGATTTACCACTATTGGACAGAGAATATTGGGCTTGAAGGACCTTGGTCTGACACAGTATGGCACATATTCAGGAGTGATATTCAGAAATATTTCTTTATGGAAAGATTGGTGGATCCATGGAATAGTCTCGCAGTAGAGGTGGTGGAGATGAGGACAGTATCTGAATTCAAAAAAGCATGGGACAAACATAGAGGATCTTTAAAGGAAAATAGGGGACTGTTGTAGTTGTTGATATGGAAGGACAGACTAGATAGGCCATGTGGTCTTTTCTGTCATCATTTTTCTCTGTTCATATGTTTCTACATTCTGAATTTATGTTCTTATGCCCCTCTGTGCCACCCATGCAGCTGCCTAGTCTGCCATGTCCATGAGCACCCCCCACTGCATGACCACTGTGACACCCCCTGTGCCCCATTTGCACCATCAGCATGGTGCTCTTTCCTACTTGAGCACCATGCTGTTGCTGATAATGGAGTACTACTATCACATATTTGGACTCCCTTGTCAATGCATCACATTGCCGATGCTTAGATAGTCTCTCTCCCCTCTACAAATACCCTTTCCACAAGGTTTTACTTGTCGATCAGTTCCCAGCATTAAAGGGCTTTTCAGGCCATTACAGGAGCACATGATGTAGCTGTCCCCTCCGCGTCCCTTTCATGTCCACTCTCTGCCCCTTGAACTCTTAATGCTGCCATGCTTTTACCGCCCCTTATGGCAGCATTTTCTCGGCATTAAAGGAGCAAGTGTGCCGATAGCCTGAGTTTACGGCACACATGCTCCCTTACCACCATTTGGTAAACATACCCCTAAGTCTAACCTATCCACATAGTTAAATTTCATTCTTCAATTTTCTCTCTGCAGGGAACTTAAGGATTTCAGTCCGATGCATGGGCATAGATTAACTGTTTCATGGGGGGGGGGGACAATGACTGGGTCAGTCAGATTGGGGGAGGGGTGACATATTTGCATGCATTTGCATATGCACACCTCATACATATTCATTATGGTTATTTAAAGAAAAGCCTGGATATAAAGCAAGTATATCTCAGAAATGTAGAAACATGACTGCAGAAAAAGACCATATGGCCTATCTAGTCTGCTTTTCCACGTCAACTACAATGGTCCCCTTTTTTCCTTTAGAGATCTTCTGTGTTTGACTCATGCTTTAATGAATTCAGATGCTGTCCTCGTCTCTACTACTTCCACTAGGAGACTATTCCATGCATCCACCTCTCTTTCCATAAAGAAATATTTCTATATATTACTCCGGAGTCTATTCTCTTTCATCCTCATCCTACGTCCCCTCATAGTGGAGCTTGTTTTCAATCGAAAGAGGCCCTCCTCTTGTGCATTTATGCCACAGAAATATTTAAACATCTCTATCTTATCTCCTCTATCCTGCCTTTCCTCTAATGTATACATATTAATATCTTTAAGTTTGTCCCCATATGCTTTATAACAAAGACCACTAATCATTTCAGTAGCCACCCTCTGTACCAACTCCATCCAGTCTATATCTTTTTGAAAGTGTGGTCTTCAGAATTGCACACAATATGCCAAATGATGTCACAAGAGAGATTTACCCTTATCAAACAGCAAACATTTTTCATGAAATATGCCAGCGCTGTGAGAGGTTTTGTTCATGGTGTCTCCATTAAGATTCACATCAGTTAGCAAGAGCAGAGCACACTGTCCCTGACCCCTTCCCTAGACCTGACACCAGCACTCTCCTTTACCCCCCACCACTCCAGCCAGGACCACGGTTAAATTTATAGCAACAAAATGAAATTAATGCAACTTATTTTATTTTGGTGTTATGAACAGTGCCATAGTTCTCACTCTTTCTTTTTGAATGTATACAGTATCCTGCATCCAATGAAACCTCTCTTTCAACAATAGATGCAGAGCAGAACTAGGACATCTCCTCATAGGGCTCAACATACCAAAAATAATTTCTGATTCTGGTGTTAGTAACAATATAAGCCCTCACCAGTACTAAGCATATTGTGAAGTAATACCAGAGAAACAAAGGGAGGTATAGATGCCTTTGTACTATGCAAAATATAAAAACAGAACATATAAATTGCAAAGACTAAATTGAAAATAAAATTATTTTTGTATCTTTGTTGTCTGCCCATTTTATTCCCTAACCGTATTGATCTGTCTCTGGTTTCTGCTCTTCTCTGTCTTCTCTTAACTCTTTTTCTACAGTCTGCAATTCACCTGCCACTTCTCTATGCCATCTTCACTTTATTCCATCTCTGACACTGATCTTTTCCTTTCAACTTTCTTTCATTTATGTTTTCCTCTCTTTCTCTATAAACTCAAATTTCACTCCTCCTTCTTACCTTCCAGTCCTACCATTTTCAGCTCTATCCTTCAGAAACCTCTTATTTCACAGTATTTTATCTCTCCCCCTTCTCTCTACCCTACCTGTATTGTCCAGCATTTCCCCCTTCTCTCACCCCTTGTCTAGTGCCTCCCCTCTTTATCTCACTTCATCTGTGGCCAGCATTGTCTTTCTCTCTCCCTATCCCACCTACACATATCCATCATATCCTCTCTGTCTCTCTCTCTCTCTTCTTATCCCTCCATGTCTAGAAACACCCCTCCCCCTCATCTCACCCATAAGTCCAGTATCTCCTCTCATTCTCTCTTCCCCCTCCCTCTACCCAAGCCCAGCATCCCTACTTTGGCTCCTTATGCCCCCTCCAACCTACTCAGTATCTCCTCATTCTCTCTCTCTATGCCTACTTCAACCCCACCCTCATTTCCAGCATCTTCCTCCCTTCTCCTTATGCCCCACTAGGCCCAGAATTTTCATCTCCCTATAACCCCTCTATTTCCAGCATCTCCCTATGTCTCCCATGTCCAGCTACTCCCTTCCATCTCCTTATGCCCCTCTTCACTTCCAGCATCACCCTATACCTCCCATGTCCAGCATCTACCTTCATTCTCCCTGTGCTTCCTCATATCCAGCATTATCCTTCCATCTCCTTAAGCCCCCCTTGTCTAGCATCTCTCTATGCCCCCATCCAAATCAAGCATGTCCTTTCCATCTACCTGTGCCTCCTCCATGTCCACACCTTCCTGTGACTCCCATTTACAGTACATCTCCATGTTCCCTCCCAGAACAACACATCCAGCACCTTCCTGTTCCCCCATGTCCAGAATATTCCTGTGCTGTCCCCATTCATGTCTAGCACCTTTGTGTGGCCCACCTCCTCACCATATCCAGTATAACTCTTCAATCTCCCTAGTCACTCCTCCCCCTGTGTTGAGCATAACCATCATCACTGCCAGCACTGTCATGTCCCTTGAGGATGGCAGCTACACCTGAAGTAAGATCACTAATAAATGCAGGGTGTTTCAGACCTCCATGGCTTCAAAGACCTGACCATCCTGCCTTCCTTGGATGCATTTTCACATCAGAGGGTGGTGGGATGTCCAGGGATACAGCAGAGGCAGCCAAGACAGCTAGTCTGGGGGAAGGGGGGCAGTGTGCATCAGTAGGGGCCAGAAAGAGCAGCTCACTTGGGGGGGGCAATCTGCCCCTCCCCAAACTACACCCATAGTGAGATGTGCTTCTCATACAGATCTATAGAACCTCACATTATTCTGGGAAAATTCAAAACCCGCATATTCAGGGGGTTAGTTACTAAGCTGAACTATTTGCCACATAAGTTATCCTGTGGTACCACAGTACAAGCAGGTTAGTAACTTTCATAGTTAATTTCTTGGGTGTTGCTACAGCCAGAAACCTTGTGCATTCCTGGCAGCAATATATGCATGTTAATGACTCTATAAAAAAACGTTCAGAGAGACTCTGGGATCATTAGGCTACATTTTAGTGTACTGATGTTCCTAGTGAGGAAAAATAATACTATCTCAAAGGTGGCATTACCTTTCCATGAATAATGCAGCTTATGAGGTTATGTACAAACTGTGTTATTCATTTAGCATAATATAGAGCTACTTTGCATCTCATTGTTATTAACCTTGTGTTGTACTAAACAAATGTGTGTTAAGAGCAAATAACAAAAGACTTTGACATTTAACACACCATTTATTCCCTTAACGCACGTTAACAACTATGACCCTCAAAATGCTAGTGAAAGTTTCCAAGATTTCCAGTTTCTTATATACATAAATCATGTTCATATTTGTGATAAAATGACTGTTGCAATGTTTATTTAAGCACTAGACTACTGAGAAAACACTGGAACTGTGACCAGATGCATAGGGTAACAACAGTTCTGAGAAATTTTAAGAAGGAATCTTAATAATTTGGTCTTCATAAACTGCTGCAGATATCCAGGGGCGGGGTGAGAAAGCAAGTAGCAGAAGTGAGCATCTATCCACCATCCCTTGAAGTTTCCAACTATGAAAAAGCAAATAAGCAGCTGTGCATGGGGGGCAGAGGGGAGATGGGTAATTTTATAGCACTCTGCATGCATAAAAACTACACACATATTTTCAGTTGTACAAGCTTTACTGAATTCCAAAGCAAAGTATACATGTGCTGCCATTTTGCAAATTACCCTAGGGAAAATACTGTATGCCCTTTAATTTACATTTTCTTTTTAGCACACACATATTGTGTGGCTTAATTTGTCTGTATGGGTAAATTTTCAAAAGCATACACTTAAATGGGCATTCCTTCCCAACCCTATCCCAGGGAGCATCTCCATTCGGTCTGGGTAATTATTCACCTTGTCAGACGGCTGCCTAGGGTGAGAACTTACACAATCTTGACGATGCATATATTCATATGATTCTTGCAAGGTATTGTGGGTAATGTAGTTCTTTCACTCCAAACACAGCTGAAGACAATAATTGAGTTGTGTAACCAGTGGTAAAGCCAATAAAATACTTCTTTTATTGATGGGGTTTAATTCACCCAGCACAAGTATGCTTGTTAGCAATATAAATGAGGTTACTTGCTTGCAGTGTTTAAATGGATAACATAAAGTCACAAAGCAAACCAGAAAACAACCTTCAGCTTGTCAGGCAATTTGCTAATGTTTTCTTAGCAAATAATTACCAAATAAAAAGGCACAAAGAAATGAATAAACTTTGCTTGTTAGGTTAACTTCTGCTTATTTTCCACGCAGATCCCAGCAGTGATTCTCCCTTGCTCACACACACAATCAGGTGCAGCTTTAATTACTATCAATTGACCAGCTGAAACCCTTTAGCTGGCTGGCTGCTACTGTGTGAACCCAAATCCTGCTTTAAGAGCTGTTTGCAGTGGAAATAAAGAACAAAGTTAGGTTTCTTTGTGATGGCTGAGGTGTTTGCTCACAGAAAGCTAGCAATAGCATTTAGATAGAGAACAGTCCATGTAATGAATAGTTTCATCTGCTGTATCTCCCCCTTCATCAATCAGCATAGGGTCACTATCATACATTGGCACAGACGAGTCTTTCCATAAGGCACTATCATGAGAATGCTTATTCCCTTGCTGCCATTCACTATTATAGATAGGGTCTGGATCAGTGTTCATACCTGAGCCTCTCCTGCTATCATAATTCCTCTCTGTATAGCCTGGCCAGTATGTAATCCAGTTCTGATGTCCAGCCTTCCAATCTTGATCCCTGGACACTGGATCTCCTCTCACATACCTTCTGGCCTTGGTCTGAAAGTCCTTTCCACGTGCAGTCTTCTCTCTTCCAGGTAGCCACTGGTGATTCCATTCCTCTGGCTGACTTCCATTCCTCTGGCTGACTCCAGTCCAATGGACTCTGCTGGCACTTGGAATACCTCCCAGTATAGGAACTGCCTTGGACTCTCCCAGATCTTCCAATGGCCTTCCTTCTCTTCCTTCCAGAGAGTTTCCTTCTCTCTCTATCCGCTTGGTTTGGCTTCTGTTTCTCCAAGTGATGTTGGTGCTTGAGCTTGAAGCTGTTGCTGTGTCTTTTGCTGAAGCTCTTCCTGAAACTATTATCTGTAGAATAAGCTCTATTCTTATTCTGTCCTAATGTGTGCTCCTCCCTAACACAGCGCAGCTGTGTTGAATCAGGCCCTGCCCTTTGAGATGAGTGCTTAGGGATTACCTCATAGTTCTCTTGATTGCACACACATTTTCTCACTTCAGCCCCTCTCATGGCTGCTGGAAAACTGGTGCATTCTGGAACTGGTAGTCTTTTAGGTGAAAACTCTGTTTTCTTACTTCTACCAGAACTGACAGGTTGCTTGTTCAGAGTCACATCATCTTTTCTATAGCTCCTACCTGAGCTATGATAAGCTTCCTTATCACATACCCCCCTGCTTAAGTTATTACGGACTGGTTTTACTGGTGAAACTTCTTCTCTACAGTCCGTAATACGGGAAAGTGCATCCGCATTCTTGTGTAACTTCCCGGCACGATGTTCAACCTGAAAATCAAACGCCTGTAAGGCCATGTACCAGCGTGTCAACCTGGCATTGTGGTTCTTCATTTGCTGCAACCACTTAAGTGGGGCATGGTCCGTGACCAACTGGAACTTTCTCCCTGTAAGGTAAAACCTTAACGCCTCCACTGACCACTTGATAGCCAAACACTCTTTTTCTATCGTGGAATACTTTTGTTCAGCCGGTGACAACTTCCTGCTCAGGTACATCACAGGATGCTCCTCCCCATCATGGCACTGGGATAGGACCGCTCCTAGCCCTACATCCGATGCATCGGTTTGAACCAGAAAGGGTTTCTTGAAGTCTACTCCTTTCAGTACCGGTCCTGTACACAATTTTTCTTTTAAGACTGAAAACGCTTTTTCAGCTTCTGGTGTCCACTTTATCTGGTTTGGACAATTCTTTCGCAGCATATCCGTGAAAATGGCACTTTTCTCTGCGAATTGCGGTATAAACCGGCGGTAGTATCCAATAAGTCCTAAGAAACTTCTTAGTTGTTTCTTTGTTATTGGAGGAGGAAAATTCCTGATGCTATCTATTTTGCTTAATAGAGGTTTAATTTTTCCTCTTCCCACTAGGTGGCCTAGGTATTTTACCTCCCTATTCGCAAAGGCACACTTCTTCGGGTTTAAAGTGATTCCCGCTTGCTTCATAGAGCACAAGACTGCCCTGATCCTCTTCAAATGCTCCGCCCAGGTGTTACTATGGATTATGACATCATCCATGTATGCAAAAGCATAATTTTGGTGGGGTCGAAGTACCTGATCCACTAACCTTTGGCAGGTAGCCGCTGCTCCATGCAGTCCGAAAGGCATCCTCTTGAACTGGAAAAGGCCAACGGGGGTGCTGAACGCAGTCTTTGGCTTCGACTCCCTGGTGAGAGGGATTTGCCAATATCCTTTCGTCATATCAAGGGTGGTTAAGTATTGAGCTTTCCCAGCTGGTCCAACAGCTCCTCAATTCTTGGCATTGGATATGCATCAAAAACTGATATGGCGTTTACCTGCCGGAAGTCAATACAAAATCTTAAGGATCCATCAGGCTTCGGCACCAGGACTATGGGGCTATTCCAGGGACTCTTTGACTCTTCTATTACCCCCATGTCCAACATCTCCTGGACTTGTGCCACTACCTCCTGTCTTTTGGCTTCAGGCAAGCGGTATGGCCTTTGACGAACCAATTTCCCAGGTGGAGTTATTATTTCATGGGCCACCAAATGGGTCTCCCCAGGTATGGGTGTCAACACATTTGGGAATTCCTTAAGCAACTTCCTAATTTCTTCCTGTTGTACCATTGTCAGGTCCTCACCTATTTGGGGCTCTGATTTTTCTTTCCAATCAGATACCTGGGGTCCCAAATCTTCCTCTTCACTCACCTCCCTCTCTCGGGCACAGGTGGCAGCTAAGCTTTTAACCCCTTTGACATCAGTAGAACCAAAGCCTTTGGCTCCACGTTCAGAATTCTCTAGGGATGTGACCTCCTCCACAGGTGGAAAACCCAGCCTCTCACAGATCAATTGGGCAATTTTGTCTCCTGTCTTCACATGATACTCATTCTGTCCAAAGTTAAACAACAGAACTTTAATATTGCCCCTGTAATCGGGATCAATTACTCCCGCACCCACATCGATGAAATATTTAAGGGCTAATCCGGACCTTGGGGCTACTCTCCCATAACATCCAATTGGTATTTCCACTTGGAGACCGGTGTCAACCAGGGCTCTCCCTTGGCTAGGTACAGTCACATTTTCTATGCTGCACAGGTCAAACCCAGCAGATTGAGGGGTTGCCCGCTTAGGAGCTTGGGCCTTCTCAGAGACCTTATGGTACTTTAGGACGAATATCTGCTTTGGGGTAGCTTGGTCTTCTGGACACTTAACCATCTTTTTAGCTGGGGTCTGAGGACTTCCAAATAAAGGCCCGGGAGCTACTACCATTAAACCTTCTCCCTCCTTCTTTCCTAGTCCTTCCACTAGACCCTGCTTAAATCTTGGCCAGTCTCTTCCTAGAACCAAATCAAAGGGTAGCCTAGGCACCACTGCTAACAGGACTTCCTCTTGTTTCCCTGGGCACTTAACCTTTAGCCTATAGGTGGGATACGATGTTGCAGCACCATGAATGCATCTTATGTGAACATGGCTTTCAGGGGTTTTAGGCACAAATCTTTCTTGGGCCTCTATCCTCTTCCAAAGCCTTTTTGACATCATACTCTGGTCTGCCCCAGAGTCTAATAAAGCATTTGTGGTAATTCCCTGCACATCAACCATCAAAAGAAATCCTTCCTTGGGCTGTTTTAAATTCAGACCCATTAAACTAGTGTGTGTCTGGCATCTCTTCTCTAAATGTCCCAATTTTCCACACTTGAAACATTTCTTTCTATTCCACTGTGTCATCTGGTTTGATACAGTACATTCATTTTCAGAAACATTCTTAATTATTCCCTTTTCTGATACAGCATCTCTAGCCTCAGCATCCATCTTTAGAGGGCCACCCATTCTATGGCAAGCCTGCGTGGCTTCCAAGAATCTCTCTGCTAGCATGGTTGCCTCTCCAAGATTTTGGCAATTTTGCTGTATAAGAAAAGCATTCAAATCTTTAGGTACCCCAAGCATAAATTGTTCCAGCATTATAATATCTAATAACATTTCTACTGTCTTTTGCTCAGGCTCCAACCATTTTACAGCTAAACTTCTGATTCTCTGACTCAGAGCCCTGGGTGTCTCCCCCACTTTCAATGTAACAGCTCTAAACATTCGCCTATACTCTGAAATAGACAACCCTAGGCGATCTCTAATAGCTGCCTTTACATCATTATAATTCAAAGCCTGGGCTGCTGGCATTGCTCTGTAAGCTGCAAGTGCCTCTCCAGTTAATGAGGCTGCCAGCCTTACTGCCCACTGGGTCTCTGGCCATGCTAAAGCCTGTGCCACTCTTTCAAAAGACTCTAGAAAATCATCAACATTATCATCTGGAGTTAATTTCCCAAAATTAAATGCCCCAATCCCTTGATTGAGTCCCACACTGTCCACATGTGGTGTACCAGTACTAACTGCTGGTCTTGCATCTGTTCCACTTTGGCTCTGCAGCTGAACTAGAGCTTGCACCAGATCAAGCACTGGTTTCTGCTGTTCCATTAAGGCCTTCATAGCAGTGTCCTGGGCCTGCTGTGATAGCTCCTGCTGCTTGCTAAATTGGGCTGCCATCCACTGAGCCATCTCCCTCGGATCCATCTTGACCCCTGCAAGAAATAAAGAGAAAAAAAAAAAAACAAAGTGCAGCACCTTCCAACCAGGTGTGTTTTTTTTTCAACTTTTTTTTTTTTTCAATTACCCCCTGTGCTTACACACATCCACCACTAGACATGCCCAGGTACATATTACCTTGTCTCAGTGATGAATCCAGCTTTGCACAGGGTCTTTTCATCTGGGACAGCTTCCTGGAACAACCACTTCTCCTCCAAAGTGCAGATGAGGGAAAAAAAATCTTCTTTCAGCTTCAAACTTGAATTTTATTTGTAATCCACAGCAAATAAATCCTCTTGGTGCAAAAGCAATCTGAAAAACTACGCCATTTGTCAGTCGGCTGCCTAGGGTGAGAACTTACACAATCTTGACGATGCATATATTCATATGATTCTTGCAAGGTATTGTGGGTAATGTAATTCTTTCACTCCAAACACAGCTGAAGACAATAATTGAGTTGTGTAACCAGTGGTAAAGCCAATAAAATACTTCTTTTATTGATGGGGTTTAATTCACCCAGCACAAGTATGCTTGTTAGCAATATAAATGAGGTTACTTGCTTGCAGTGTTTAAATGGATAACATAAAGTCACAAAGCAAACCAGAAAACAACCTTCAGCTTGTCAGGCAATTTGCTAATGTTTTCTTAGCAAATAATTACCAAATAAAAAGGCACAAAGAAATGAATAAACTTTGCTTGTTAGGTTAACTTCTGCTTATTTTCCACGCAGATCCCAGCAGTGATTCTCCCTTGCTCACACACACAATCAGGTGCAGCTTTAATTACTATCAATTGACCAGCTGAAACCCTTTAGCTGGCTGGCTGCTACTGTGTGAACCCAAATCCTGCTTTAAGAGCTGTTTGCAGTGGAAATAAAGAACAAAGTTAGGTTTCTTTGTGATGGCTGAGGTGTTTGCTCACAGAAAGCTAGCAATAGCATTTACATTCAGATATCTCATAGTGCAAAGGGTAAAAAACACAACCAGCGCCAGGCACAAACTAGAAACTAAGCAGTGGATCACTATTCAAGTTTTCCAGCATATTCCCCTACAAGCCAGTGCTTAACCTGTGGAGGATTAGCCTAATGGTTAGAACAATGGCATAAGAATCAAAAGACCAGGATTCAGTTCCCACTAGTGCTCCTTATGGCCTTGGGTAAGTCACTTAACCCTCCATTGCCTCAAAAAAGTCAGTTATCAATGTCCCTGTTTAATGTACATTACCAAGTTTTAAGTTACAATGTAAACCACTTTGACCGAAATGATAAAGTGGTGTAAAAAACATATTAAATAAATAAATCTGTAATTTCCAAAATGGGAACCGCTTTATAGAAAAGTATTTAAAGCAAGGCTCAGGAAGGAATTTTGCAGTTTTCACAAAAAGTTGAATTTTTACTAAATAAATATATTTGCATTGAGTAGCCCACTTCAGTGAGGAATTCTGTAAGATTTGTGTTGGGACTCATTCCTCTATCTTCTTGTGAGTCATGGAATAAGGTATATAGTGCCCTGGACGTTCCCTTTGATTAAATTTATGGTTCTCTCAGGTGAATTTACGAGCAAATGGTGGGTGAGTTTTTAGAGGCTTGTCAGACAATGCATTGAAGCCAGTGATGCCATTCTGGGGAAACTATGCTTCCATTTATCTCCCAATAAACATGTTTCCCATTCATCTTTCCAGTATATTCAACTCATCTATGGCGACCAAAGAAGTATCTTTTGTTTTCAAAATTATTGTTTCCGCACTTATCAACTCCAGCTAATGCAACAGTTTCCAGATTATTTATCCTCAGTAACTGCTAGAACGAGCCAAAAATGTCACTATGTACATGAATCTGTTGTAGACCTCGCTTAAAACCTGTCGGTACTCTTCCATTTTCTTTTGCGGAGGTAATTTTATGAAAAGCCATGTAAAGTTACAAGCTATCAACACAAGTCAGTCATGTATTTTCCATGACTTATGCTGGAGGATGAACCTTTACCCATGTTCTTTAGCAGGTGCTTTTCTGTAAATATGTATGTCAGGTCAATGGAGCATACTTTTAGTGTTGAGTGTATACAACTATCTGCTTCAACTTTCAAGTTGAAAGTTGGAGCAGATAGTTTTATACACTCAATAGTTGAATTGCTCTGAGAAGTGACCGGTGGAATAGTTTGTCAAGCATACTTTTAGTGAGCACATGCACAGCAGAGGTGAAACTTATATGGGGCATAAATTTACATGCATATGTTATAAAATATTATAACTATGCATTTTTTACAAATCTAGGTGCAAGGATTTACACCAGCCCTAGAGCTGGCATAAGCGATTGCATTTAGGATTTTCCATGAGTATCTCACCACTTACACTCCCATTTTATAAATTATGCCCCTGTGTCATTTTATAAAATGGGCAGTGCGCTTTAACTCTAGAAACAGAGAAACATGTCAGCAAAAAAAGACCATATAGCTTATCTAGTCTACCCTTCTATATCAAATCCCTATTCCTTTAGAGATCTTCTGTGTTTGTCCCATGCTTTCTTGAATTCAGATACTATCCCCGTCTCCACTACGTCCACTGGGAGATTATTCCACGCATCTACCACTCTTTCCATAAAGAAATATTTCTGCATATTACTCCTGAGTCTATTCTCTTTCGCCCTTATCCCATGCCCCTTTGTTACAGAGCTTACTTTCAATCGAAAGAGGCTCTCCTCTTGGGCATTTATGTCATGGAGGTATTTAAACGTCTCTATCATATCTCCTCTATCCTGTCTTTCCTCTAATGTATACATATTAAGATCATTAAGTCTGTCCCCATATGGTTTAAAATGAAGATCACCAACAATTTTAGTAGCCACCCTCTGCACCAACTCCATCCTGTTTACATTTTTTTGAAGGTCTGGTCTCCAGAACTGCACACAGTACTCCAAATGAGGTTGCACCAGAGACTTATACAGAGACACTAACACCTCCTTTATTCTGATGGCTATTCCTCTCCCTATGCACTTAAGCATCCTTCTAGCTTTTGCCATTGCTTTTTCTTATTTATTTTATATACTGTGCTCTTTAGAATCAGTGTGGTTTACATGTATACTAACAGGTACTTTCTATCCCCTTGTCCCTGAGGGCTCCCAATCTAAGTGTACCTGAGGCAATGGAGGGTTAAGTGGCTTGCCCAAGGCCACAAGGAGTGGCCATGGGACTAGAGACTCCAATCCCTCCAGCCTGATGTTGCTTCTCCCCATGTGGGACTTGAACCCCCAGCCTTCTGGCCTGAGATAACCTGTCCCAACCAATGAGCCACTCCTCCCTGTTTATCCACATTAAGATCATCAGAAAAATCATGCCAAGGTCCTGCTCTTCATTCATGGACACTTTGCCCCCTACTCTGTACCGTGTCCTTGGATTTTTGCAACCCAAATGCATGAACCTGTATTTTTCTGCAAGCTTACCTAGATCCCTCTTCATGTTATTTATTTTATTTAACCAGTTTTCTATATTGCCTTATCCTTCATTCAAAACAGTTTGCATTATATAATCACTGAAAAGGTACTAGATACATTATATTGTCCCCAAAGGAGCTCACAATCTACATGTACCTGAGGCAACCAAGTGGCTTTCCCAAGGCCACAAGGAGTGCCTATAGGACTAGAAACCCCAGCCTGAGATTGCTGCCCCTAGGTGGGACTTACCCAGTCCTCCAGCCTAAGGTACAGTGTCCTAACCAGTAGGTCACTTCTCCACTGGCCTGGGTGTCTATTCTATTGAAGATTTTGGAATCATCTGCAGAGGCAAACGTTACCTTCTTTGCAGATGATACCAAAATCTGCAGGAGTTTATAAAATTACCCTCTGTAACTACAAACCTTTACCCAGTATTAGGTGGCCAATTTTATAGAAGGCTGCTTCTATAAGTAAAGTACTGTTTTGCCCGTAAAAATGTTTTTGGAATGGTTTACATACTCCTGCTGAAATATATAATTACTTCTTAAGGACACTAATTCTGAGCTATCCTACCTTACAAGATCCTATGTTTAGGCTCTCGTATCCATTCAAAGTATTGCAAACTATTATTCATATTGATTTATGCAATGTTGAGTACTTCTTTTGAAACATATCATATTTTTCAAAAAAATGATCTGCTGCTAATCTGTGTGATCTGATCCCTATTTTATTGAGGCATTGCTTGCTTGCAAATTCGGCGAGTAACTCCCAATTATCACTTACCTCACTGGAACTGAATATTATTGTGGTCTCTTTTAAGATTCCTCTCAGTCTTTCAGCAGTCAATAAGGTTCACCAGTCTGCTGCTATGCTCAGTAAAGCATATGGAAGAATCACAGCTGGAAATGAAAATTCAAAACTAATTTCTTTCCAAGAAACTTTAAGGAAGGCTCACAGTGCTTTGATTTGTTTGCTTAAGCTGAGCAGTTTATCTAATATCTTTCTGTGAGTTAAAACTTAAAATACATTTAGCTTAATCAGCTTGAAAAATGTAAATTTATTATGAAAAAAAAGCTTATGAAAGAGACTTTACTTCTGCATTCTCAAATATTTGAACAATGCTAAGGGGTCCTTTGACTGAAGTATGTTAATTTTGTGGAGGATAATTTTTTTTAACAAGTTGTCTAGGTTAATTGTGCCAGAGGCCTAAGACACCCAAAGAATATCATTGCAGTAACAAGACAGGTTGGAGGGTTGTACCACCCAAACAAGGAGACCTCAAGACAATAAGTACATCTGTAAAAGAAAAGGAAAAAAAATCTCCTAAGAAAAGACAAATGGGAGGAAGCTGTAGCAATGATTTAAAGGGACAGGGAATTGGTTTATCTCACACCTTTTTGCAAGAATTCAAGGCAAGTTCCATGCAGGTACAGTAGGTATTTTCCAGTCCCTAGAAGGCTTACAATCTATCAGGCCAATGCAGAAACTCTGTGCTAGAGCCCAGTGCTTAAAGCTCTTGTGCAGGGTTTCATAGCACGACTTTAACGCGGAATCATTGCGCTGGAATGCAAAACTCAAATTACTCAGTGCGCAAAAAGTCTGTGTTAAACTGGGAGAATAAGACAAACACATGCACACAGAAGTTGGCGCAAGTTTGGGAGGCTGTCCTAGAGGAACAGGGTCATCTGAGATGAAGTTTGACATTTTACCTCAGCTGACCTAAGCATCGTGGAAAGCCCCCAATACCATCATCATATTGTTGGGGGGGGGAGGAGCTCCCCCTGGACAATGACTCCACGACAGAAGCAAAGTCTCTGGTAGCCTAGCGGCCCTGATAAAAACGTCCCTGTTTGCCCAAGGCCCTCATCCATCTACCCACCCAATAAAAAAAATCCATGGTGACTCAGTGGTCCAGATTAACCCTGCCCCATAAAAAAAATCCCCCACCTCCCTCCCGGTACCTCTAATCTGGTGCGGGAGCATTGTCAACATGTTTGCGCTCCTGCGCCAGATTAGAGGTACCAGGATGGGGGTGGGGGTGCGTGGGCCTCCAGTATACAAAAGATTTTTTTTTATTGGGTGGGTGGATGGGTGGGAGAATCAGGGCCACTGGGCCACCAGGCATTTTTTTTTAAATTGGGAGAATGAGTGGGTGAGAGGGA
The DNA here is from genome assembly GCA_033557465.1 of Ichthyophis bannanicus. Lineage (NCBI taxonomy): Eukaryota > Metazoa > Chordata > Amphibia > Gymnophiona > Ichthyophiidae > Ichthyophis > Ichthyophis bannanicus. Next base: position 1,632,558,622 of record CM066032.1, on the reverse strand, counting down.
TCAGGGCTGCTGGCCACCAGGGATTTTTTTTTAGTGGGTGGGTGGGTGGGAAGGGATCAGGACCACTGAGCACCATGGATTTTGGTTTCTTTTGGGGGCACTGGCCACCCAACAGTATTCTGATGGCGTTAGAGGTTTTCCACGATGCCTGGATCATCTGAGGTGAAGTGTCAAACTTCACCTCAGATGATACTTTTACTCTCGGCTGGATCTTGACAATGTAAAAGACTGTAAAAAACTGTGCTAAGTTTCAGTGCAGTTTTTTACATTGGGCACAATTACTTATGAAGCGATTTGCATGCCAAGTATGCTGCAGTTTAGCACGATTGTGTTTTAGATGTTTTCCCAGCAGTAGCTTGCTTTCTGCATTGAAGAGCAAGCCTAGTGCGGGAAAAGCACCAGAAAAATGCTGCGCTATGCTTTTCTGCATCGGATCATAGGTCTGTACTGAGGCAATGGAGAGTTAAGTGGCTTGCCAAAGATCACAAGGAGCAACAGTGGTATTTACTGTAAATGTCTCTATCATATCTCCTCTCTCCTGCTTTTCCTCCAAGATATACATATTGAGATCATTAAATCTGTTCCCATATGCCTTATGATGAAGCCCACCTTCTGCATTGACGCCATCCTGCTTATATGCTTTTGAAGGTGTTCTCTCTAGAATTGCACACAATACTCCAAATGAGGTCTCATCAAAGACTTATAAAGCAACAATATCACCTTTCTTCTTCTGATTGCAGCCTGCAGCAAAAAAGGTTGTGTGTAGGGGGGAGGAAGTGAGGTGGATAAGGCACAGATAATTTAAAGGGGCCATGAGCCTACTCAAAATGGAGGGTTAGGGATTTTATGGCAGGAAATAGGAGTGCTAGGGAGATTGGTGAAGGGGGGAGACTCTGAAGGGGAACAGAGGATGAGAGCCAGTAGAGGGGAGTTGGAGGATGAGGGAAGAGTTCAAGGTGTTGCCAAAAGGCATATTCACCTCCTCTCAGAACACACACACAAGCACCCCACCCATACCACACACTCACACATATAGACACCACACCTCCACACCACACACACACCCCTACATTGGCACCCCATCTCTGTACCACACAAAGAGAGTCTCCTCAGCTCTGCAGCACATACACAAATGCACCGCAGCCTCACACCCTACCATACAAAGGCACCCACCGCCACGTACACACAGGCACACCACCATTGCATCACACAGAAATACAGACACTTAATATCTGAAACTATAACTGTTGTTATATGCATTTCTGTCTAGGATTCCATCTAGTGCTGGTCTCGTGAGACTTGAGAACTTGAGACCAGAATGAGGGATAATGGGGGGAGGGGCATGGGGAGATCACAAGCACTGACTCCTAAGGTTTTGGCCTGGCTCCTAAATCCACATAATAGAGGAAATAGAGACATAGCAAGGCTTGGAATTTTGGAACCAGCTATAGGCTGCACAGCTGCACAAATAAAATCCCATCACCGTATGCACTTCTCTGCTAGCTACTGCTTTTACATTTGCTAGGCAATAACATGAGGCACAGTTCTCTCTGATGCCACATACAGGTAATACGGCCTCTCTCCATGGTCTGTCCCCTCCCTCAATCCCAGTGATGCTTGTTCAGAGATAGGCTTCAGGGAAGGCCAGAATTTCACCTAATAAACAACATGGCTGACTCTGAACAAGAGGACTAAGAACAATGGAGGGGGAAGACTGTGGGGAGAGGCAACACTGCCTGCATTTGGGATGAGAGAGCTCTTTTCATCTCATGCTACTGCTCAACAAAGGTGTGGTAAAGTGTTGCCCGCCTCCTCTTTTTCTTGTGTTGTAATACATGCAGAGTTTAAATTGCTGGGGTTTCAATTTAATTGTGTCTACATATTTCTACTTTGAGTTTGTTATAATTTATTCTGTACTTGGTCAGGGTCTAGCTGTGTTCTGTTTGCATGACTGAAACTAAAGGCCCTGTTTATGAAAGGTCTTCTCCCATTGTGTGTCTATGGGAAAAATGCTTAATAAATAGGGCCCTAAGTGTTCTGTTAGCATGGAGTTTCTACAAAAGATCTGTAGTAATCTGGTTTTTTCAGTTTTCTGAATAGACACAAAGATGTTCCAAGGCCTACTGCAATATTAATGGTGCTGCTCTTTTCTGGGTAGGCTTTTTATTGTGTTAATTTTAGAAGCTGGTGTTATGGTATGGTAAATTTTTGCATTTTTTTTAATAGTTCACAATCTGCTTGGTCCTGGGGAGGCTGTTAATGAGATGACAGCGGAATCAGATGTTTTTTTCTTGTATGTTGAGTTCTGTGGTGAAATGTCCGGTACCTACTGTTGGAGGAGGAGTTTATTTGAATGCAAAGTAGATATTCTAAAAGAAATTAGAGATCCATAGTGAAGTTTTCAATCATAGAAAAAAAATTGTTATAATTTATTTTGATGTTAGAAACTGTGCTGTGGTTCTCTTTTTCTTTTTGTCCCTTGGTGTGTGAGCATCTTACATTTATTTATTTACATTCTCTTATATACCGTGCTATTCTGCATCAGTGCAGTTTACATTGAACAAACTTAAATTACATTGAACAGGGCATTATAACTTGGAGATAACTATTTTACAGGGAACATGGGCTATGGAGGGTTAAGTCGCTTGCCCAAGACCACAAGGAGCACCTGTGGGACTAGAAACCCCGGTCCTTCTGGCCCAAGGTTGCTGTCCTCTAGTGGGATTTGAACCCCTGACCTTCTGTACCTTGCCCCAACCACTAGGCCACTCCTCCACTCCTTTTGCAGAATGTATATTCACAGGTGTCATTATTTTTTTAATCTTAGAGTGCCAAACTGAATAACTAAACAGCTACAATTTTTACTGTGTTATAATTATATTACCTGGGAATGTGTTGTTTTCCTGTTTTTTGGCAAAACCACTGAATGAGAACCTCTGCTCTATGAATATCTTTGAATTTTAGCTTTGCCATATGGGCCTAAAGGGACCTACTGCAAATGAGATAGCAAGCTGCAGAGGAGCTGTGCAGGCAGCAGCATTAGTGGCAATTCTGTAGATGTTTGGTTCATGACAAGAAGCCTGGCAAAAGGAGACTGGCCATGACAGCAAAGGCAGCACAACAAATCAGGTGCAGGTACCAGCAAAAAATGGTACTTTTCAAAAATATCTTTGTTTTATTTCTTTTTTTTATTTTAAATTTTGGCAAGGAGGGGGTTGAAAGGTACCCATTGGAAATGGGTGCTAGCCCAGAGAGACTGCAGTGTGTCATGCAGCAGACCCTCTTGAAAGAAAAGAAAATGTTTTAAACGGAGAAAAAGATGTGCACAAGCTGCATTATTCTTAGGAACCAGCTAGAGGGAGCCAGAGCGACTTCAGAGACACTGAGGAGCCACGCCCCGCTGGTCACAAGCAATGTTCCCTCTAATTTTCTGTAGGCTGTGTGCGCATAAAATATCAGCTGTGTGCAGCTTTTGAAGGAAGGTTAAATTTTTGTGCGCCACATAACGACACTCGGAGTTATATACTTTAAAATTTGACTACACATCAGAATACAGTATGTACACCACATTGATTTTAATCAAATTAAATGAAAATAGACAATTACTAAATGAAGTGGGAAATTTCTAGTAATTACAATCATAACTTTTAAATTTTAAGATGTCTGTGTTGTTTTCTATCAGAATCAGAGCCGTAATTTTTGTGCGCTCTGTTGTAAAGTATGTGCGCTCGCTCGGCGAGGTCTGTGCGCGCACACACGCGCACAGCTTAGAGGGAACAGTGGTCACAAGGTAATGCCAGCCAGCTTCCAATCCTCGAGGGCAGGAGTGCTTCTTAAGGAGAGTGTGGAAGACTGGAGACAGTTCGGCAGGAGACAGGTCAGCAAGGAGGTCGGCAGGAAGGAGAGAGAGAAGAGCAGCAGTGGAGAAAGAGAAGCAGGCCAAGGAGGCAAGTCCAGCAGAAGCAAGGGAAGGATCACTTGCAGCGCAGAGAGAAAGAGGTTAGAATGGAAACCTGATTACTCTACCGCTAGCAAACCACCCCGAGTGGAAGGTGATTTCCCTGGAGCTGATGAAGGACCTGGGAAGTTCTCAGCTCAAACAAGAGTGAGAGCTGTTTGTCCAGAGAGGTGAAAGCATTGCTGCAACTGTAGTCTAAAGTCAAATGAGAGACAGCTGGAGAACCTAAGCTGTGCTGCACAGGCAAGCCAGAAGCTAAGCCGGTACAGGCCCTGACCTTCACTTGGAGAAGGGACTCCAAACCTCACAAGGTAAACCATACTTTCCTGGAAAAAGACTTCAGAAAGCTGCTGTATGGAGAAGACAGGCAGTAGAAGAAAACCGTTTGTCTGAAGGTTCCTACGATACAAGGTATGAAAAATGTTTACCTAAGAAGAAAGTTCTGAATGAAAAACATTTATATAGAGCTGCTATAAAACCTCTGAATAAAGAGGAATCTTTTCAGTATAAAACAGCACATAGCCGACGCCCTAGGCTTAGCCCAGAACATTGGGAAGTGATACAGGAGCTGTATAAAAAGCCTGAATATATTTTACCTGAAACCAGGGACACAGGTTCAGAGGCTTCAGAAGATGAGCCAATGCAAGTGGAACTAGCAGGGGATATTTCAGATCCAGAAATGGATTGTACATACTGTGTTACAGGAAGCCTAGAATCCTTGTCAGGCTTGTGAGCTGTGTGACTTGCTGAATTGAACATTCTTGTTTTGTGTAAATAACACCAGTCCTGTGAAAGTAACAGTTTTTGGTTTAAACCTGAGTTTTTCTTTTCCTCACCTGAAGTAAGGACATTTTGCTTTATAGTTGTATTCCAATCATTTGAACCATTGCGAAGAAGGGAAATACAAAGCCTTTATTTTTCCCACCACTCTGAGCAGTTGTTTTCATTGAAGTTTGGTATCAAGGAAACTACTAGGACCAAAAGTCAATTGGGCCTTTGGAATACTTGACAATCTCAACTTTATAATTTTTGTGTCTGACCTGCCCTGACCTCTACTAGCCACCAGGGTAGCCCTCACGACATAAATGCCGTAGTTTGCAGGATATTTTTGATTGGTGCCTACAACTGCAAAAGAAAAGGAAAATAAAACTCCCAAGTTTAAAAAAATAAGACCCGGACTGAACTGCCTGAAAAACCAGAGTGGAAAAACAAAACCCGGAACGGATCAGCTGTAAACTGGATTGGAAGGAGAAAACCTGGGATGGAATAACCGAAATCTGGAACGGATGGTAAAAATCCTGAAAGGCGAAAATCCTGTTGCTAACTCTAGAAGCGGAGAGCTGCAGAGAGGGACAGCAACTAATATTCCAAAGCTGATTCAACACGAATGTCAGGTAAAATGTAAATAGGCCTGAGTAGTGTTGGATATCAGGGGGAAGTTTGAAAAAAAAAAAAAAAGAGCTCTTGTTAGTGGAACCGCACTTGGTTTCTTTTTCTTCTTGTGTCTCTTTACATGTGCAGCATGGATCCGAAGGAGCTTTGTGCCTGGATGGCGCACCAGTTTGATAAACAAGCGGAGGTTGCGCTGAAAAACCAAGCGCAGGCCCTCCAAGCCATGCAAGCGCAACAACTGCCGGTCCTACAGACCATGGAGAACTGGTTGGCTCAACAGCGAGAGGTGCTGGCGAAGACCAACGCGGAGAAGTTGCAGGCAGCCGGACCAACCAATTCAGTGAATGGACAATGGACATGCAATGATCTCATTGTAGGGAAGCTAAGTCCTAATGATGATGTGGATGTTTTTTTGGATTCATTCAGTAGGATTGCATGCTCTGCTAATTGGCCACCTGAGCAATGGGCCATTCGCCTTGCAGCGTCCCTCATGGGGGAAGCGTTAGATGCTTACAGGGCGATGCCACCTGCTCTAGCTAATACCTATGAGGAGGTAGTTACAGCTGTTAGGGATTGTTTAGGCCTTACACCTTTGTCATATAATAGGATGTTCAGAGCCACTTCCCTTAGGGCAGACGAAACCCCCAAGGCCCTTGGTCACAGGATACGTGGTCTAGCGAACAAATGGCTACAGCCTTAAAAGAAAACTGTAGATACTTTAATGGACGAGTTAATACTGGAACAGTATATGTCTGCTATACCAAATAGGGTACAGAACTTTCTAATTCTACAGAATTGCCGTACCACTGCGGATGCGATAGCTCCCACGGAGTGATATTTGGAAGCGGAGAGAGTCACCCAGCACAAGGTGGGAATTCTCAAATTGGCAGTAGGTATGGAGGCGCAGAAATTAGAAAGTGTCTCACGACCTCTGTGTAGTGGTTCGAAAAGTTATAAGCCTTTAGTGAAAGAAAATACTAAGAGATGTTTTTCATGCGGTAAGAAAGGACACCTGAAACAGGAGTGTTATTCGCGTACTGCTCTTGTGGGAGAAGGCCCAAAAACAATACGTGAAGGCTTTGTTTTGAATGTAAAAATTCAAGGAATAAATGCAAAAGCACTTCTAGATTCTGGAGCTGACCAAGCGATGATTTCAAAAAGATTATGGTTTGTGATCAAGGATCAAGGCTTGTCAGTTCCAGACCAGCCAGAAGGAAATGTCAAAATAAAATGCATACACGGAGCGACTACCCGCTATCCGGTGTATAAATTATGGGTTAAGGGACTAGGCATTGAGAAAGAAATGCTAGTAGCGGTTGTGCCTAGGCTACCCCAAGAGCTGGTATTATGCCGTGATTGGCCACAGTTCAGGAGGAGTCTAAAAAGGGGCTTATCTCCACAGGAAGCACTAAGTGCCACTTGCATTCGCCATAAGGACGCTATAATTCCTAGCCCGCTTTGGGAAAAGCCAAAGAAAACCCCCTTTAAAGAACAAGCAGACCCACCGAAGAAGTTTGTGCTAAAATTTTGCAAGACTTCAGAGAACGCTTATAGTCCTCAACGGGCATCTGCACAAGCGGCTGGCTATGACCTGCTGAGGACCAGGTTGTTCAAAAACGGGGACGTATGTTAATCAGTACTGATCTCCAGGTAGAGCTACCCCAAGGGTGCTATGGGCAGATAGCACCACGATCCGGACTTGCTGCCAAACACAGTATTGATGTGGCCGCCGGAGTAGTCGATCCGGACTACAGGGGTGTACTTAAAGTTCTTCTGTGCAACTGTTTGGATGAAGACTTTAAGGTCAAAGTGGGGGACAGGATAGCGCAATTGATTTGTGAACGGGTGGGATTCCCAAGCCTTGAAGAGGTCGCCATGCTAACTCCAACGAGCCGGGGAACTGGAGGTTTCGGCTCTACTGGGAAGGGAGACATGGAGGGCTTTATCGCTATAGGGAGTGAACCCCCAGAGGAAGATCTTGGTCCCCGGATAGATGAGTGCAAAGATTGCCCAACCCCAAGGATCGGTGAGGAGCTCTCCTTAAGGCAAAAACAGGATTTGACCCAGCTGTTGGAGGAGTTCAAGGATGTGCTAACTCCTATACCAGGAGAGACCGCCTTGGTCGCACATGAAATAATCACCCCGCCGGGAAAAATGGTTCGGCAACGGCCGGTACGACTGCCGGAAGCCAAGAAGCAGGAAGTCATCAATAAAGTTCAGGAGATGCTACAGTTGAACATCATTGAGAAATCGCATAGTCCTTGGTGCAGCCCAGTGGTACTAGTACCTAAGCCCGATGGAACTATGCGCTTCTGTATAGACTTCCGCCAGGTGAACGCAGTGTCTACTTTCGACGCCTACCCGATGCCTCGGATTGAGGAACTATTAGACCGGCTCGGGCAGGCAAAGTTTCTTACAACTTTAGACATGACCAAAGGGTACTGGCAGGTCCCTTTAACATGTGATGCTAAACCCAAAACTGCCTTTAGCACACCCCTGGGCCTGTTCCAGTTCCGAAGAATGCCCTTTGGTCTGCACGGGGCGGCTGCGACGTGCCAGCGTCTGATGGACATTATTCTTCGACCATATCAGACTTTCACAACAGCCTACATGGATGATGTGGTGATCCACAGTACCACGTGGAAAGAACATCTTTACCAGGTAGGAACAGTCTTAGAAGCCATGAGGAGGGCGGGATTACCGTTAAACCCAAAGAAGTGCACCTTTGCTGCCAAAGAAGTTAAATACTTGGGTCACCTTGTGGGACGTGGCACAGTGCGCCCGCTACTTGACAAGGTAGAAAGCGTGAGGAAGTTTCCCGTACCACAACATAAGAAGCAACTAAGAAGTTTCCTTGGCCTCATCGGCTATTACCGCCGCTTCATACCGCACTTTGCGGAGGAGAGCGCTGTCTTTACAGAAATGTTAAGAAAGAATGCCCCAAATGCAATACAATGGTCAGCGGAGGCAGAGAAAGCCTTTCAAAATTTAAAGGAGAAATTATGTCAGGCCCCTATATTACGTGGTGTAGACTTCAGGCAAACCTTTCTTTTACATGCATCAGAGACAGGTTTGGGTGCTGTTCTCTCGCAAGTACAAGAAGGCGCAGAACACCCTATTATGTTCCTCAGTAGGAAACTGTCGCTAGCTGAGAGAAAGTATGCAACAATCGAGAGGGAATGTCTCGCGATCAAGTGGGCCATTGAAGCCTTGAAGTTTTATTTGACAGGGAGGAAGTTCGTCCTCATTACGGACCATGCCCCTCTAAAATGGTTGAACACTATGAAGAATGAGAACAACCGCCTAACTAGGTGGTACATGGCTTTACAACCATACGATTTTAGAGTGGAGCACCAAGCAGGGAAGCTGCATTTTAACGCGGATGCCATGTCGCGTATTACGTGCTGCGTAGAAGAGGCTTCCCCAGCCCGTAATATTTAAAGAAGGGGGATGTGTCATGCAGCAGACTCTCTTGAAAGAAAAGAAAATGTTTTAAATGGAGAAAAAGATGTGCAGAAGCTGCATTATTCATAGGAACCAGCTAGAGGGAGCCAGAGCGACTTCAGAGACACTGAGGAGCCACGCCCCGCTGGTCACAAGGTAATGCCAGCCAACTTCCAATCCTCGAGGGCAGGAGTGCTTCTTAAGGAGAGTGTGGAAGACTGGAGACAGTTCGGCAGGAGACAGGTCGGCAAGGAGGTCGGCAGGAAGGAGAGAGAGAAGAGCAGCAGTGGAGAAAGAGAAGCAGGCCAAGGAGGCAATTCCAGCAGAAGCAAGGGAAGGATCACTTGCAGCGCAGAGAGAAAGAGGTTAGAATGGAAACCTGATTACTCTACCGCTAGCAAACCACCTCGAGTGGAAGGTGATTTCCCTGGAGCTGATGAAGGACCTGGGAAGGTCTCAGCTCAAACAAGAGTGAGAGCTGTTTGTCCAGAGAGGCGAAAACATTGCTGCAACTGTAGTCTAAAGTCAAATGAGAGACAGCTGGAGAACCTAAGCCGTGCTGCACAGGCAAGCCAGAAGCTAAGCCGGTACAGGCCCCGACCTTCACTTGGAGAAGGGACTCCAACCTCACAAGGTAAATCATACTTTCCTGGAAAAAGACTTCAGAAAGCTGCTGTATGGAGAAGACAGGCAGTAGAAGAAAACCGTTTGTCTGAAGGTTCCTACGATACAAGGTATAAAAAATGTTTACCTAAGAAGAAAGTTCTGAATGAAAAACGTTTATATAGAGCTGCTATAAAACCTCTGAATAAAGAGGAATCTTTTCAGTATAAAACAGCACATAGCCGACGCCCTAGGCTTAGCCCAGAACATTGGGAAGTGATACAGGAGCTGTATAAAAAGCCTGAATATATTTTACCTGAAACCAGGGACACAGGTTCAGAGGCTTCAGAAGATGAGCCAATGCAAGTGGAACTAGCAGGGGATATTTCAGATCCAGAAATGGATTGTACATACTGTGTTACAGGAAGCCTAGAATCCTTGTCAGGCTTGTGAGCTGTGTGACTTGCTGAATTGAACATTCTTGTTTTGTGTAAATAGCACCAGTCCTGTGAAAGTAACAGTTTTTTGTTTAAACCTGAGTTTTTCTTTTCCTCACCTGAAGTAAGGACATTTTGCTTTATAGTTGTATTCCAATCATTTGAACCATTGCGAAGAAGGGAAATAAAAAGCCTTTATTTTTCCCACCACTCTGAGCAGTTGTTTTCATTGAAGATTGGTATCAAGGAAACTACTAGTACCAAAAGTCAATTGGGCCTTTGGAATACTTGACAATCTCAACTTTATAATTTTTGTGTCTGACCTGCCCTGACCTCTACTAGCCACCAGGGTAGCCCTCACGACAAGTGGAAACAGTCAAATACAGAGCAAGACACTGATGACATACATTATGGGCAACTACCCTTTAGTAAAGCTCTACACTGATTCCTCTTCCCAGTCACATGGAAACTGAGAGAAACCAAAGAAGGGGAAGTTTGTCTTAACAACATAAGAAATGCCATACTGGGTCAGACCAAGGTCCATCAAGCCCAGTATTCTGTTTCCAACAGTAGCCAATTCAGGTCACAGGTACTGTCAGCAACACTTCCCTGGTGGCCAGTGGACGCCAGGGCAGGTGGGACACAAAAATATAAGGTTGAGATTGGAGAGTCTTCTAAAGGCCCAAATGGCTCTTGGTCCTTGTAGTTGCTTTAGCTCCAATCTTCAATGAAACAATCAAGCTGAGTGGTGGGAATTAATAAGGCTTTTTATTTCCCTTTTTCACAGTGGTTCTAAATAGTGGGTTACAACTTTAAAGCAAATGTCCTTAATGCAGATAGAAAACAAACTCAGGGTTCAAAGCAAAAACTGCTATACGTCACAGGAATGGAGGTGCTCAAACAAATAAAGAATGCTCTGCTGGCAATTCACCCAATCACAAGTCTGGCAGTGACTCTAAACTTTCAGAAATGCAAAGTGTACAGTCCATCTCTTGGTCAGACAAATCTCCTGCCAGTTCCACTTGCATTGGCACGGTATCAGAAAGCTCTGATTCTATATCCCTGGTTTCTTGTAAAACACATTCAGGGGTTTTGTATATTTTCTGTAGCAGCTCCCAATGTCCTTGGCCTAGCCTAGGGCGTTGGCCACTTGCTGTGTTAGGCTTTAAAGTACCCTCTTTCCTTAGAGGCTTTATAACAGCTTTATCATAGCTTTTACCATTCACAACTTTCTTATTAGGCATACATTTCTCATACCTTATATGGCAGCAATCCTCAAGTAACCGGCTTTCTTCCACTGCCTGCCTTTCCCAGGCAGCAGCTTGGTGAAATCCTTTTCTATGACGGTTAGGCTTACCCTGTAGCCTTTGACTTCCTTCTCCGGGTGAAGGCCTGCCTCTGTACAAGCCCAGCTTCTGGCTTTCTGACTCAGTGTGGCTTGGCTTCTCCAGATGATTCTTGTTTGGCTTAAGGTTGCAGTTACAGCAGTGCTTTTGCCTCTGAGGGCAAACAGCTCTCGGTTTGGCTTGAGCTGACACCTCCTTAGGTCCTTCCTCAGCTCCTGAGAAATCACCTCTCCCTCCTGGGAATCCTCTAGCACTAGAGTAGTCAGGTCTCCACTTCCACCTCTCTCTCTCGGTGCTGCCAGTGATTCTCCCCTTGCTTCTGCTTGGGCTGCTGCTTCTGCTGGTGCTTCTATCTCTGAGGCTACCGGTACTCCTTCTGCCTCTTCTCCTTCCTCTCTTCCAGTCTTCCACACTCCCCTTATGAAGCCCTCCTGCTTTTGAGGATTGGAAGCTGGTTGGCATTTCCTCGTGACCAGCTGGGCGTGGCTCTTCAGTCTCCCTGAAGACACTCTTGCTCCCTCTAGCTGGTTCCTGGGAATATTGCAAGTCTTTTCCTCTGTGAAAAACACCTTCTTTTCTCTCAACTGGGCTCTCATCAGCCCTCGCTGCATGACAGTACCTGGCAGGTTCCCAAAAAGGCACACGTGTTCCACAATGCTCGTCCTGGAGTAAGCAGTGGATTTCCTGGGTCCTCCTTAATAACGATTTATGGACCTTTCCTCCAAGAACTAGCCCAAACCTTTTTTAAACCCAGCTACACTAACAGTTTTTACTACATCCTCCGGTAGTCCAGAGTTTGATTATGTGTTGAGTAAAAAAAATAAATAAATCTATTATTAGTCTTAAATGGGTTACATTATAGCTTCATTGTGTGTCCTCTAGTCTTTCTACTTTTTGATGGTGTAAACAAACAATTTACTTTAACACATTCTACTCCATTCATTAATTTATAGACCTCTATCATATCTCCCCTCAGGAGTCTTTTTTTCAAGCTGAAGAGCCCTAACCTTTTAAGCCTTTCCTCATAGGGGTATCCTTCCATCCCATTTACCATTTTGGTGGTTCTTCTCTGTACCTTTCCTAATTCTGCTATATCCTTTTTAAGAATGACAACCAGAATTGCACACAATATTCAAGGTGTGGTCGCACCTTGGAACAATACAGAGGCATTATAATATCCTTGTATTCTCCATTCCTTTCCTTATGATTCATAGCATTCTATTTGCTTTCTTGGTTGATGCTGCACTCTAGGTGGAGTATTGCAATGTATTAGTCACAATGATGTCTAAATCTTCTCCTGGGAGATAGTTTCTAAGGCGGTGCCTTGCATCATGTAAGCATAGTTTGGGTTGTTCTTTCCTAGGTGTGTAACTTTGCCCTTGTTCACATTAAATTTCATCTGCCATTTTGATGCCCAGTCTTCCAAGTTATCAAGGTCCTCTTGCAATTTTTCACAATTCTCTTGGGTTTTAATAACTTTGAATAATTTTGTGTCATCTGCAAATTTGATCATCTGACTTGTTATTCAAATTTTCAGGTCATATATGAAAATGTTAAAAATTAGTGGGTCCATCACAGATCCCTGTGGTACTCCAATATTTACTTTACTCCATTGAGAAAATTGGACATTAATCCCTACTCTCTGTTTTCTATCTTTTAACCAGTTCCTGATCCACAATACTACATTGCCTCCAATCCCATGACTAATGTCCAATTTTCTCAAAGATTCTCTCATGAGGGACCTTGTCAAAGGCCTTCTGAAAATCCAGATTCAGTATATCAACCAGCTCACTTTTTTCTATCCGTCTATTCACACTTTCAGAAAATATAACAGAATAGTAAGACAAGACTTTCCTTTGCTAAATCCATGTTGGCTTTCTCCCATTAAACCACAACTATATACTGTAGTGAGGAATGCCCTCAAGAAGAGATGGAAATAGGGGAAAATCCTGATGGAGTAAATAGCACTGCAATGACAGACAGGATTTTCAAGTCAGAGATGAAAAAAACACAGCTCTCTGCTGAGCTCAGGCCATACCTCAGCTCAGAGGAGGAGGCAGGCTGGTTCATTGATTGGTCACGCCCAGGGGAAGGTCAGGGAGTGCAGGGAAGTGAACCCCTTTTAAAGCCTCAAGCAATGCATAGAGAGAGAGGAGACACAGGAGCGAGAGAGAGAGAGAGAGACGGGAAGCAGTTCTGGAAGGAGTTCAGGAGGAACTGCCAGAAGGATAAGCAAGCTAGAACCTTGGAGCAGAGCAGAACCTGGGAGCAGTGAACATTGGAGCAAGGAACAGCCTTGGAAGAAACGTTACTGCAAGGTAGAGCCTGGGTACAAGAAAGCTAGCAAAGCAAACACGTGAAGTAACGGTAGTTGGACCTACAGCAGTCAAGGCTATAACGGCAGCAGAGAAAGCCAAGGGGAAAGCTATCAGCCTAACAATTGCCAGAAGGGCAGTGGAAATAGCAATAAGAAAGCTGAGCTCCAGAGCCTGGGAGATAGCAGGAGAAAAGGTACCAGCACTAATCTAAAAGTCCCTGTCAAAGGTAAAGCTGATATTTCTTATTTCAACTCCTTGCTTGAGCAGCCTTTTACTTATGCTAACGTCCAAAAGACAAACCGAGCACAGTCAGCTAATAGCAAGTGGGGGAAGGGACTTACCCATGCTGAGAGCTATCCCTCTGATAAAAGCAGGACAGTTGAACCCCCTGGGGTAGGAGCCATAAGCAAGCTTTTATCAGAAAAGGAAGATGGTTATCCTAATGAAAATGTGCATAAACAAGCTGAATTGCTTGTAAGCCAACTTCGGGAGTTTCTGGAAAGGAAGTCAGGGAAAGATAATAAACCTGACAAAGATACCACTAACTCTAGCTCTGAAGAAAGTATGCAGGTGGATGTTTGTTTGCCTGCAATAGAATATGATCCTTCTGCCATGGACTGTTCAACATGTCTAATAGAAGACAGCAGTGTTAAAGAGCATTGAAAACTGTATGAAGGAATACAGAGTAAGTTTGCCATACCTGCTGCCACATTGGATAACTTTACAAGTTGTTTAACAAGCTTTATCACCTGTTGAAACTAAGAAGCCATGCTGTAAAGAAAAGCAGCTGTTTCAGTTTATGTGTTTTTCCTTGACTGACCACATGAGGCAGTGCCTAGTGGGAAGTCAGAGGAACTGTGAAACAGCCAAATAGTGCTGAGTTAATTTCTGTTGCATTTCCTGTGTTTCTGTTTCAACATTTATGTTGGAGTTGCATCCTTTTTGCATTTGTTGTTCTGAACTTTGATGCGCTGGAGTAAAATCCCCACAAATAAATATTCTTGCAGCCTTTACTACTCGAGTCATAACTACAGCTCAGTCCTTAAGGGAGACAAGCAAACTACAGGTCCCAGAATTCCTGGTGACAACTGGCACAGCTTTATTCCAAAAAAGACATTCCAAAGGCCACTCCTGCCTGTAAGCCCTCGGGCCCAGGTAGGAGCGTCGCAATACATGATCAGTAATTTTATTCTTTATAGTGGTTTCTAACATTTTGCCTGATACTGATGTTAGGCTAACTAGTCTGTAGCTTCTTGGATCACCCCTGGAATCCTTTTTAAGAATTGCGTTACACTGGCCATTCTCCAGTCTTCAGGTACTAGAGATGATTTTAATAATAGTTCAGATTAATAATAGTAGCTCTATCTTATATTTCAGTTCTTTCAATACCCTTGGATGTATACCATCCAGACTAGGTGATTTGCTACTCTTCAGTTTATCACATAATTGTAATACATTGTCCCAGTTTATCAGTATTTCTTTCAATTCTTCCGATACTCACTTTTATATACCATTTCAGGCATGGGTAACTTTTCTGCATCTTCTTCAGTAAAGACTGAAGCAAAGAATTCATTCAGTCTCTCTGCTATGCCTTGCCCTCACTTAGTGCCTCTTTTACCCCTCTATCATCCAATGGTCCAACTGATTGTCTCACAGGTTTTTTGCTATGAATGTACTTGAAAAAGATTTTATTATATATATTTGCTTCCATGGCTAGCTTTTTTTCAAATTCTCTCTTTGCCTGCCTTATCAATGCATTGCATCTAACTTGCCAATGTTTATGTTGTTTCCCATTTTTGTCATTTGGCTCCTTTTTCCATTTCCTAAAAGATGTTTTTTTGGCAGCATCAGCCTCTCTGACCTCACCTTAAACCATACTGGCAGTTTTTTGGCCTTCCTTCTACTTTTCTTAAAGCATGGAATACAGATGGTCTGGGCTTCCAAGATAGCACTTTTAAACAATGCCAATGCTTTATGTTAATATTTAAATAGTAATAGCAAAACACTTTTCAGCTCTATCCCTCAAGGTTGAGGGATAGAGCTGAAAAGTGTTTTGTTATTACTATTTAGTAATCTAAGCTCTAAAAAGTGACTATATACGTTATGTTAATATTTAACCTTTGCAGCTGCTTCTTTTTTCTTTTTTTTTATTGTTTTCCTCATTTTATCATAGTCTCCCTTTTGAAAGTTAAATGGTAGTACTATGGATTTCCTTGCCATCCTTCTTACATTTATTAAATCAAATACAATCATGCTATGATCGTTATTGCCAAGAGGCCCTAACACCCTTATCTCTTGCACCAGATCCCGCGTGCTATTAAGGACTAGTCCAAAATAGCTTCCCCTCTTGTCAGTTCATGAACCAGCTAATCCAAGAAGTAGTAATTTGTTTCATCTAGGAACTTTATCTCCCTAGCATGTCCTGCTGTGACAATGACCCAGTCAATACCGGGGTAATTGAAATCACCCATTATTACTGTGTTATAACTTGTGTTAGCTTCCCAGATTCTTTCAGTATTTTGTCATCCATCTGTTCATTCTGGCCAGGTGGTCAGTAGTATACCCCGCTGCCTTTGCCTTTCCTTTTTTATGTTGAATTTCTATCCATAGAGATTCTACAGCATGTTTTGTTTCTTGCAAAACTTTAATCCTATGTGACTCAATGCCTTTTCTAACATAGAGCGCAAACCCTCCACCAATTTGATCTACTCTATCTTTGTGATATAGTTTGTACCCAGGTATCACAGTGTTCCATTGGTTGTCCTCCTTCTACCATATCTTTGCGATGCCAATCATATCTAACTTTTCTTTTAGTACTAGGCAGATGTAAACGATTGACAAATTTAAAAAAAAAAAGATGGCGACCGGAAATTGTTGAAATAAAGACGTTATATAGCTAAAAAAGGTAAATAAGTAATCACCATATATATATATATATATATAAATATATACAGGATGGCCCAAAAAAAGTGAGAACATCTCATAAATTAAAAGCTTAAATAGTTTACTTATTTAACGTTTTTAGCTATATAATGTGTTTATTTTGACAATTTCTGGTTGCCATCTTTTTTTTTTTTAATTTGCCATTCGTTTACATCTGTATTTTTGAAATTTTAAATAACTTATATGCTACAAGATGTTCTCACTTTTTTGGGCCACCCTGTATATATATATATATATATATGTGTGTGGTATATGTGAACCTCATGTCCACCAGCAACCATTTCTGGTGCTAGCTGTAAAAGATGGGGGCCCACAATATTCCTTGTCATTGAGAATATACGATCACTGATCACACTGGCTAAAGAACAGTACAGGAAATGTTGGGAAATCTTGGCCAGGTCTGACCAGACTGCCAACCCATGTTTCCAGTATGCCAAAAGATTTGTGTCCGTGGCTTCAATGGGTTCTCCAAGATAGCATCACACTGAAATTAGTATGGGACTGTGACTCAGTGAAATTAGTGTGGCATCTACTGGGTGGAGTAATGATCTCCACTGCTTAGCACTGTAGTTAGAAATGAAAAAGCTTCCTTTTTACCGCTGTTTGACATGTTCTGGTGCAGCCCTGTTAAAATATGGGTGAAGCTCGTCATCTTATATCTTACTGTTAGTTTGGTTCTCTGAAGCTTTGGAGAGTGATTGGGATAACAGCTTAGTGTTTTCATTTATTTTAAATGCATTTAAAAATTGTAAAAGCCTATATGCTAACATTGAAGCCTATGAATGACAAAATGGGTCCAACTTTGATGTGCTGCATCTGGAAGTGAAATAACTGCCTTTAATCAGCCATTACCCCAAGCTCTGAGGCTTTATTTATTTATATTCTCTTATATACTGCACCAGTGTGGTTTACATTGAACAAACTGAAATTACATTGAACAGGGCATTTTAACTTGGAGATAACTATTTTACAAGGACCATGGGCTATGGAGGGTTAAGTGGCTTGCCCAAGACCACAAAGAGCACCTGTGGGACTAGAAACCTCAGTCCTTCCGGCCCAAGGTTGCTGTCCTGTAGTGGGATTTGAACCCCTGACCTTCTGACCTGAAGTACCTTGCCCCAACCACTAGGCTACTCCTCCACTCCTTCTTCCCTTTCTTCTCCAAGAAGGATCAAGTGTAGTTATACAGTTTAACTACTGTATGAGCAATTGATTAATTTCTCAGGGTTTGAATTTTTGGTGATAGATTTGTTTTCTCCCTCCTTTATTCTTTCTCATTTGTAGATGGTGTGAGGGGTTCGTGGAGTATTTCTATATTTTAGTAGGTTTATCACTGTAGCTAGGGCATCTGTCGTAAAATATTTTCTTTCATGAGTCCGCATGGGCCACTGTCATGTGCTGGCTGACAGGGTGCTCATGCTCCCAGTACAGCTTACTGGCTTGCCTACTCTTTTCTGTGCACCATCACGACCTCCCAGTACCTTTGGTGTTCCTTTTCGTACATCCTGAATCATCAGCTTTTCCTTTCAGTAATCCAGCGTGTTGTCCTAGTTCCTTTTAGCTATGTCACAAAGCCTAGCTAGCATATAAAAATCTTCCTAGGTAAGGAGTTGCAACTTTTTCTTTCATTTGACTATGCAAGAAGTCCACAATCAGCAAAACATCTGCTGTTAATGCCTGTCATTGCCAATAACCCTCTAACTTTGCCTCTAGAATTTTTCACTACAGGGATTCAAAGGCACATGGTAACCATTCTGGAACTCAGTTCCTCCATGGAATTCTTAAAGGGGTTTAAAACTTCTATGACTCACATCATTTTTGTCCAATCCTAGTGCCACAGCAGGCTTTTAATCTTGATCTTGTTTTCCTATGATATATGATGCAGGGCTGCCTGTTTCTCCACTAACCTCTTCAGCATCTGATATGTGGAATTTCACCTGGTGCCAACATCCTTCATTTGCTCAACATGATGAACAATTGCAAGTAATTGAGACTCATTTTAATAGGGTTGATGTTCAGGTGTCCACACTGCAAGTGGTTGCTACGTCTTCTGTGAATGATAGTTTAATGATTCATTGCCATATGGAGGCATTGGAAAATGCCTCTAGGGCGAGGAATATTTGTTGTTTAAATTTTCCTTGTATACATTATTTATTCCTCCTGATTCTTTTTCAAAAATATCTTAAAGAGGTACTTGCTTATCCTTGTGCTGAGACCTTCCAGGTAAATAATATTTTTTTATTTGCCTCGAGATGTCAAAGCTCCATTGTCAGAGTCAGAGGGCATGGATCAAATAGCTCCTATGGATAGCTTAGATCTTTCAGCCTTTTTAGAGTCTTTTAAAGATGAGATTGGTACTCGCTCTACTTTGATAGTTTCTTGTTTATCAGATATGGACAAAAATGTAATTTGAAAATTGTATGTTCAAAAACAGAATGAAGTCTTTTCTGGTTAACAGATTACATTGTTTCCTGATGTCGCTCGTTCCACTCAGCTGAGAGGTAAAGCATTCCTAACGCTAAAACCGCTTGTTCTGGCACTGAGAGCTGAATGTTTCCATGTAAATGTTTGATTTCTTATCAAAGTATTTCTTACAATTTCTTTGCTCCATCTCATTTGGAAGATGTTCTTAAGAATAATGATGTCTGACTAATTATGGTTAGGAAGGTATGGTTAATGATGGGGGTATGTTACATCTTGATATCCTCCTGGTTCAGGGGTTTATCTTTTTTAGTTGTTTCTTGGGGGGGGGGTCCTCCGTTTTGCTAATATTAGTACCCTATTGATAAAGTGGACTTGTTGCATCTGTTTTGTTTTGTTCTGAATTGTATGAATGCAGTTTTTTTGCATTTTCTTGTTTACATCCTATGTATAATGAAAATCGCGAGGCCGCGGGCAGGGTCCCGGCGGCCGATTTTAACCGGGCGCGCGGCCCGGCGCGGAGACCCTGCTTGCGGCCCGAACAGGGCGCGCGGGTGCATTATTTAAACTGATTGGCTCCCGATGGTCGCGGCCATCCGGGAGCCAATCAGGGAGGCGATTCTTGGGTGGTGAGGGGGGGGGGGATGGTGGCCAGCAGCCTCCGCGTGCTCAGTGGGTGCAGAGGCTGCGTTCCGGGTGCCGGCATCCCTCCCTCCCTCCCTTTCTTGGAAGGGTGGGGGTTATGGGGTGTTGCAGCTTGGGGGGGTGTGGGATCCCGAAGGTTTCCAGGGTCCGGAGCAGCAGGTTACATTTGGGCGGGGGCGGGGTGCCCCTGACCCGGTCAAGCCTCAGACGACTTTTGCTATGGCATGGCGAAGTTGGGGGAGGGGCATGGCAACTTGCCGGGTGGCAAGTTGTGGCATTAGCGGTGGTAGGCACCTTGCTAAGGTATGGCTGGTGCAGCCGGGTGCCGCTAATGGGGATAGGAAGTTTGATGTTATTTTGTTCTAATTGCTGATGGTTAATAAAGCTGCGACCAGTTGTGTTCCATGAAGTTATGGTGTTATGTCTTGTTTTGGGGGGGGGGAGGGGGCGGGCTTGGGGTTGGTTTGGCGGGGGGGGGGTGAGGGGTGGGGCCCGAAGCGCCAGGTACGCCTGCCTCGGTTATACTTAATTTTAAAAAAAGATAGTTCTTTTCCTTTTCTTTTAACTTGATTTTATTATAACCTCCCTGTTGTGATTGTTAAGGGCCGTATATCAAATTTGAATAAAGATAAAACAGAAAGGAACAGTAAATGGTCAATTTCCTCAAGGGAGAAAGGTGAATAGTGGAGTACCCCAGGAATCTGTACCGGGCCTACTGCTTTGTAACATATATATAATGACCTAGAAATGAGAACAAGGAGCGAGGAAATAAAATTTGCAAACAACACAAAATTATCCAAAGTGGTTAAATTACAAAAGGATTGTGAAAAATTGCAAGAGGACTGGGCATCCATATGGTAGATGTTTTTTTTTCTTTTTTCTTTGCATATTAAATAAATTGGCAGTGGCAACTGAACAAAATTTAAACTAAAAATGTACTCAACATGTCAGGGATGTAAGGGAGGAAGTTATGTTATCATCTAAGCAGTTATATTCTACGAGTCTCTCTGTCCCTGTTTTGCAAATAACTGGAATGGAATCAAAAAAGGCATCTCCCAAAGTTAACTACATCCCTTGCCCAAATGCTAGACAGGCCTTTTACCTTGGAGAGATCCTTAAGACCATTGCATCTCTGAAAAACAGCTGAACTTTACAAGAAATTCCAAGACCAATTTACTTTTGCAGATTTTCAATAATTTAATAGCATGGCAAAGCCTTCCAAGATCTTTCTATAAGGCCACAATTACCGTAATGTTCAAAGACGGGAAGGACTCATTGTTCTGCAGTAGTTATAGAACTATTTCATTGTTAAACACTGACTATAAGATTCTAATTAAAGTCTTCAATTTTAGAATGGAAAGGGTTATACAATCTCTGGTACATCCTGATCAGATCGGTTTTATTAAAGGGGGATATGGGGCAGTCAATGCATACCGGCTAGTGAATATTCTTCAGACACTGTGGCATGATGAGGAGAGTTATGCAGTTTTGTCCTTGGATGCATAAAAAGCCTTTGATAAAATTGAGTGGCCTTATCTGTTTGTGGTGATTGAAGGACTTGGTTTTGGACCTTCTACAGCTCTCCTACAGCAGTGATATTAGTTAATAGGCATTTGTCTGCTCCTTTTGCATTAGACCGAAGGAAAAGGCAAGATTGTCCAATGTCTCCTCTACTCTTTTATTTAACCATTCATGTGTAGACTGCAGGAGAAGAAGACTGAGTTTGGTATAGTTTTAGGGGGGTCAGACTCATACTATATCACTCTATGCTGATGGCACACTTATTTATGTGAAACATCCTAGGACTTCCCTGCCTATACTATTGAAGGAGATTGAGACTTTTAGGAGTTTGTCTGGGTAAATAGTTAACTTTCAAAAAGCAGCTCTGCTACCTTCCGACCCGTAGAGAGGGGAGCACAATGTTCTCTCGGCATTTCAAGAGGTGCATACATTTCCGAATTTAGGGAATGCAGTGTCCAATGATCCCTCCCAGTTGTACCAATTGAATTATGAGTCTCCTTCTCTCCATTACTGCTGATTTGAAAAAATGGAAGGATTAGACATCACCTGGCTGGGCAGAATGATTGTCATTAAAATGCTTATTCTACTGAGATGTTTTTTTTTCTCTTTACACAACTCTCGAATCTACTTGTAAAGTCCTTCTTTCAAGGATTAGGACAAGTCTTGGCCAGGTATACCTGGCAAGGGAAAATACCCTGGGAAACATTAAATGTTAGCCCTGCCCAAGGAGATGGGAAGAGGGGAGGTTCCATGATTTTATTGTTTACTACTGGAGTGCAAGTATATGATGTCATGAGGTAGACAGCACTAAACCAGAAATATTGATGAGTAATGCAAAGGAAGAGCTTACCTGTCATGAGCTAGACAGCACTAAGCCTGAAATATTAGAGAGTAGTATAAAAGAAGAGCTTACTTTACAGCCACGTGGGCAGTTGCAGCATTCACAATGCAGAGAGGCAGGGAAAAGGGAAACAAACTTTCCTCATGGCTTTAGTGACGCAGTAAGAATTCAGGGTTCCAATCAGGCTCACCTGGAGCCAGACTCACGTTCTACGTTTGATGAGCAGAGAGATAAAAACAGGTGGGAAAGCCCACAGAGCAGGCTGGAAACCGAGCAAGAGCTCAGGCTGGAAATTGAGCGAGAGCTCAAGCTGGAACTTGAGAGAGACAGAGAGCTCAAGCAGGAGCCTGGACTAGGGCTGGAGCAGGAGTTTGAGTTTGAGGAGGAAAGCAGAGACCAAAGGAAGTCTAACTGCAGTTCCAGGCAGGCTTGGAGAGCTAGGACTGAAGTGCAGCCCAGGAGTTTGAGAGGTCAGTCTCAGAGAGAAGGTGAGACAAGAACTCCAAAGCAGTTACAGAAAGACACGTTGCCTTGGAGAACCAGGGCTGAAGAAAGGCAGGCTGGTAAACCCGGGAGAGCTAAGAAAGACAGTGACAAAGTCTTCCCAGCCAGAGGGGTCCTTGTACCGAGGAAAACAGCCAAGCCAACAGAGAGCAAAGGTCACATTCAGGGAAGCTCACTGAAGGCAGGAAGTGAGTTTTATTCAGCTAAACACAGTAACCGGTGTTCACAGAGGAAAGCACTGTGCAAGGCAGAGAGAAAGCCTTGGCTGGAAGCAGAAGGGCTTGAAACCATCTTCTCAACGGAAAGAGATAAGTGCCCTGTCTTTGGTAAAGGGAGAGAAGTGGGTCCCCGGGGGAGAAGCCAGGCTTACAACAGGCTAGAGAATCCCTACTGGCAGAAGACGTGGGAGGCAATCCCCAGCACAGCCCCTGCTATCTGTGACACCCAAAAGCAGCTCCAACTCACAGCAGCTGAAGTTTCCCAAGGGCAAGGCTCGGAGAGCAGCTTCACAGGGGCTCAGTGCCCATACACAGGACCAGGTCCTGGCCCTATGCAGTGGGAAAGCTATAGCACAGAAAACATCCCTGAGCCCATGGAATGTGCTTTAGGTATAGCTGATGACATAGAGTCTCTCTGTTAAGAAAGGAGAAAGAAAAGAATTGTGTTTTACACATTTTGAATGTGATGGACTTTATTTGCTGGAAAGAAGCATAATTATTATTTGTTAAAAATCCTTTGCACCGGTGAAGCAACCGTTTCTTTTGTGTTGTCCTTATTCTATGACATCCTCAAGGGAAAGGGAATAAAACCCAACCTTAATTTTCACTCTGGTCACGACTGCAGTGTCCTTATTTCCACAACTCAAGGCTATACCCGGGGCTAGGCAACCGCCTATGACCGGCATAGTCTCACAAATGGCGTAGTTCTTGGATGCCAGGAAAAGAGGACACCGTACAAGAAGGACGGAGTTACCAGCACCAGAGGACGCAACCAGGATGGCGGTGAAACACGGCCAGACAATTTCCAGGATCAGGAGCAGTCAAGAACCTTTTCAAGGCCAGAATCACCACCTGACTCAGGTAATAGTATCTGGGTAAAGCCAGGGTGGGATGCTGAGGAGGTATCTGAGGGACTGAAAATCCCAGTGGGGTAGTATTGGAAAAAAAAAAAAAAGGGGTTCCGCACTTGTTTTTTTTTTTTTTCTTTGATTTATTACAGGCTATCAACATGGAGACTCCAGCGGATATCCTGAAATGGATGGGGCTCCAATTCGAGAAGTAACGCGAACTTGCCCAGCAGTGCCAAGAACAAGCCCTGGCCGCCATGCAGATGCAGCAAAAGCCGCTGACAGACTTGTTGCAGGTGGTACTACAGGAGCGGCAAGCTGAGAAAAGAACTGAAGGACACTTTTGTGGGGTAGGCCCACAGACATGTGGAATTTTGTCTTTTGGACAGTGGTCAGAAAAAGACAATATTGACGATTTCCTTGAAGCCTTTGAGCATGTAGCCCGTGGTGCAGGCTGGCCCGAGCAACAATGGGCGGTCCGCCTAGCTACCTCCCTGACAGGAGAAGCCCTGGCGGCATACAAGGCGATGCCAGCTGCCCAGGCTAATGAATATAAGAATGTAAAGGCAGCCATATGGGATAGGCTAGGCCTGTCACCTATGGTATACCGTAGAATGTTGAGAGCTACAAAAATCCAACAAGGTGAAACTCCGAAGGCACTAGGCCAACTGATTCGTAGCCTAGTATGGAAGTGGCTCATGCCAGAAAGGAAGACAATAGAAAGCATTTTAGATGTGCTTGTGTTAGAGCAGTTCTTTGAAGCTGTGCCAGCTGAGGTAAGGTCATTCCTCACTCTACAGAATTGCCAGACGACAGACGAGGCGGCTCTCCTAACAGAAAGATTCATGGAGGCTCAGGTAGCCCATGGATCATACGGAGGAGCTAGCGACTCGCGTGGCATGGCAAACCTTCGCAGAGTAATGAAAGACCCGAGATTAAGCATACCAGCTACAGAAAAATGTAGGAGTAAAGGTATAGCGAAGGACTCTCGCATAGTGTGTTTTAAATGTGGGAGGAGGGGTCACAAGAGGTATGAATGCACAGAGCGCACAGCACTAATGGGTGAAAAAGCAAAATATAAGTAAGAAGGCTTTCGCCTTGAGGTGGAAGTGCAGGGGGTGTTGGCCAAGGCCTTATTGGATTCAGGGGCTGAACAAACAATGGTGTCAGAAAAATTTTGGAGCCTTCTACAGGATAGTGAGGCAGTTCCCCTGAGTCAGCCAGAAGGCAGTAGCAAGATCCGTTGTATACACGGGTCATCCACCTCTTATCCTCTATATAGAGTGTTAGTAAAAGCGCTAGGCACACATAGGAAGGTCCTAGTAGCAGTAATTCCCTGTTTACCCTATGACATAGTTTTAGGTCAGGATTGGCCACATTTCTATAGGGGCATAGGGGAGGGCATGCAAGAGAAAAGGGGGCTAGTGTCCACAAGGTCCCAGGCCCACAGTTCATGGGAGAGCTTTGAACCCGAGGAGGATATTGACCCTCCTTCGGAGGAAGAAGCTGCACCTCAGGGAGGAGAAGAGGATAAATCCCTAGAAGAGGGGCTAGGAGAACTACCCAAACATGAAGGTTTGATCAACCATCCAAAGAAAGCAGATAGGAAAAGCAAGGGTGATAAGAGGCGAGAGCGCCACAATAGGGCCCAGCTAAGGGCAGGGGCAGGAGAGGGAATAGGTTTTCCCTGGGTACCCGAAGACCTAGTACAAAAGTTTCCCTCATTTGCGAAGGAACAAAAAGCGGATCCCGCGTTAAGGCGCGCTTTTGAATATGCCCAGTCCGATGGAGACGCTCTTCCCAGATTTTTCCTAGAAGAGGAGTTACTGTATAGAGAGAGCAATGATCCACAGACTGGGGCTGTGAGGAAACAACTAGTAGTACCCACCGCTTTTAAGGCAACGGTAATGAGGTTGGCCCATGACCACCCGGTAGGAGCGCATAAAGGGGTTGTAGGTACCCTGGACCAGGTGCTGGCCCGTTTCTATTGGCCGGGTGTGTTCCAGGAAACCAAGTGTTTCTGCGAGGCATGCCCTGCGTGTCAGAGGGTCTCTGCTGCAAAACCTAAGGGGGTGCCCTTGATATCAATACCCACTATATCCGAACCGATACGACGGATGGCGATGGACATCGTTGGTCCCTTAGTAAAGACCCCTAGAGGGTTCCAATATATCCTAGTCATAATGGATCAGGCCACCCGGTTCCCCTGGGCTATACCGCTGAGGAACATTTCAGCAAGAACAATAGCGGGGGAATTAATCAAGATATTTTGTGAAGTAGGGTTCCCGAAGGAAATGCTAACGGATAGGGGGAGCAATTTCCTATCCCGATACTTGACCCAAGTCTGGGATGCCTTCGGGATCCGTCACTTGAAAACATCAGCATACCATCCCCAGACCAACGGGATGGTAGAACGGTTTAATCAGAGCCTCAAACAATTGTTAAGGCGGGGATTGGACGGGAAAATGGCCGATTGGGACATTATGCTCCCATTTGCTTTGTATGCAAGCAGGGAGCGCACACAGGCCTCGTTAGGAGTTTCCCCATATGAATTAATGTTCGGCTGAGCTCCAAGGGGCATCCTTGACATTTTAAGGGATCAGTGGATGGAGCCAAAAGGAGAGGAAGTAGGGGTACAGCAGTTCCTACAGGAACTTAGATCGCGGTTGCAGAGGGCCTCAAAGGCTGCTGAACAACATTTACAGGGTAGTCAACGGCAGCAGAAAAACATTATGACCGGGGAAAAAAGCCCCGTCAGCTCACGGTTGGGGATAAGGTAGTCATGATGGTAGCGAACCCTGGACCGAAATTTGAAGCTCAGTGGAGGGGGCCCTACACGGTAGTAGCTCGCAAGGGACCAGTCTCCTACGTTGTAGAAACGGACAAGGGACGCCGTCAGGTGTATCATGTCAATGTCCTGAAACCCTGGCAAGAGCGGACGGCAGCAGTTGGGCAGTTGCAGGTACAGCGTCTGGTCAAGGCGAATGCAGTAGCCTGTATTTCGTGCTGTAAGGACATATGTCCCCCAGCCCGAAATAGCTTAAGAGGGGGGATATGTCATGAGGTAGACAGCACTAAACCAGAAATATTGAAGAGTAATGCAAAGGAAGAGCTTACCTGTCATGAGCTAGACAGCACTAAGCCTGAAATATTAGAGAGTAGTATAAAAGAAGAGCTTACCTTACAGCCATGTGGGCAGTTGCAGCATTCACAATGCAGAGAGGCAGGGAAAAGGGAAACAAACTTTCCTCATGGCTTTAGTGACGCAGTAAGAATTCAGGGTTCCAATCAGGCTCACCTGGAGCCAGACTCACGTTCTACGTTTGATGAGCAGAGAGATAAAAACAGGTGGGAAAGCCCACAGAGCAGGCTGGAAACCGAGCAAGAGCTCAGGCTGGAAATTGAGAGAGAGCTCAAGCTGGAACTTGAGAGAGACGGAGAGCTCAAGCAGGAGCCTGGACTAGGGCTGGAGCAGGAGTTAGAGTTTGAGGAGGAAAGCAGAGACCAAAGGAAGTCTGACTGTAGTTCCAGGCAGGCTTGGAGAGCTAGGACTGAAGTGCAGCCCAGGAGTTTGAGAGGTCAGTCTCAGAGAGAAGGTGAGACAAGAACTCCAAAGCAGTTACAGAAAGACATGTTGCCTTGGAGAACCAGGGCTGAAGAAAGGCAGGCTGGTAAACCTGGGAGAGCTAAGAAAGACAGTGACAAAGTCTTCCCAGCCAGAGGGGTCCTCCTACCGAGGAAAACAGCCAAGCCAACAGAGAGCAAAGGTCACATTCAGGGAAGCTCACTGAAGGCAGGAAGTGAGTTTTATTCAGCTAAACACAGTAACCGGTGTTCACAGAGGAAAGCACTGTGCAAGGCAGAGAGAAAGCCTTGGCTGGAAGCAGAAGGGCTTGAAACCATCTTCTCAACGGAAAGAGATAAGTACCCTGTCTTTGGTAAAGGGAGAGAAGTGGGTCCCCGGGGGAGAAGCCAGGCTTACAACAGGCTAGAGAATCCCTACTGGCAGAAGACGTGGGAGGCAATCCCCAGCACAGCCCCTGCTATCTGTGACACCCAAAAGCAGCTCCAACTCACAGCAGCTGAAGTTTCCCAAGGGCAAGGCTCAGAGAGCAGCTTCACAGGGGCTCAGTGCCCATACACAGGACCAGGTCCTGGCCCTATGCAGTGGGAAAGCTATAGCCCAGAAAACATCCCTGATCCCATGAAATGTGCTTTAGGTATAGCTGATGACATAGAGTCTCTCTGTTAAGAAAGGAGAAAGAAAAGAATTGTGTTTTACACATTTTGAATGTGATGGACTTTATTTGCTGGAAAGAAGCATAATTATTATTTGTTAAAAATCCTTTGCACCGGTGAAGCAACCGTTTCTTTTGTGCTGTCCTTATTCTATGACATCCTCAAGGGAAAGGGAATAAAACCCAACCTTAATTTTCACTCTGGTCACTACTGCAGTGTCCTTATTTCCACAACTCAAGGCTATACCCGGGTCTAGGCAACCGCCTACGACCGGCATAGTCTCACAATGATTAGTTACCCCTTAAATATTCCTTTGTTATAAGTATCAAAATAATTGTTAACTGTAATTGTTAATTGTTAACCGTAACCATACCCTCTCGATACCCTCTCCCTGTTTAATTGGAAACATGTTTAATGTAGGTTTGTCCAGTGCTTTGATTACAAGATAAGGCAGCATTAAATAAATAAAATAAATAAATAATAAACATTGGAAAGCCTTGAAGAGGATTTCAGGACAGAAAGAGGACTCCTTTTCATCTAATGTTAGTCAATTTATTCACAAAGGTGGTTATTCCAAGCCATGAATATCCCTCCGACAAACTTCCCCGCTAGCCCGGGGCGGAGAGTGGGCAGGCAGTGGGTGGTTACCAGCCCTGGATGTACAGGGCCGATTCTAATGTCAATCCTGTACGTCCAGGGCTGGTGAAATGTCCGGGGCGTGGATGGGGCTGGGAGGCCAGGGATTATTCCTATCCTTAAAAGGCCCACCCTTAATCCCACCACTCTTGCAAATTGGTGCCCGGTTTCCAAACTGTTCTTCCTTTCCAAGCTTTTGAGTGGTTCATTTTTGCACAACTATCCTCCCATCTCACCTCTACCAATGCTCTTCATCCACATCAATCTGGTTTTAGGAAAGGTCACAGCTCTATTCTCCTTTCTTGAATGAGCTTCACACTGCTCATGACCATGGGGACTCTACTCTTGTCATCTCATTCGACCTCTCTTCTGCTTTCTATTTAGTTAATCACCATACTCTTCTTATGCATCTCATTGATCATGGTATTTCAGGTATCCCTTGGAGATAATTCAGGTCTTTCCTTACTGCCTGCTCATTTTCAGTCCAGTTCTCTTCTACTACCTCATCCTCCTCTAGGCCTCTGTCCTGTGGTGCCCTTCAAGTCTCTGTCCTCTCCCCCTTCTTTTCAATATTTTTCTTGCCCCCCTCACTCTGTTAATACAACAGTCAAGTGTCTCTGCATACTATTACACAGATGATATCATCCTCCTTCATTGCACATCTTTTTCAGTTCCCAACATTGCCACCCTCAGTTCCTCTCTGGACAACATCCACACTTGGATGTCCTCGAACTTTCTTCAGTTGAACCTATCCAAATCCTCCGCCACTTGGATCACCTTCAGAACCACTTCTCCTCCTTTGGACCCCATCCTTGCCTCCACTGTATAGCCCTGGTCTCCTCTTTCAAATATCATGGAGTGATTATTGACTCCTCTCTTTCATTCACAGAACACATTTCATTCATTTCTCATCAGTCCTTTTAATACCTTCATCAGATTCATTCAGTTTGTCCATTCCTCTCCCCTGCTGCTCTGACTACTCCGCTCCTATCTCTTGTCATCTCGAGAATTGACTATTGCAACATTATCCTAACTGACCTTCCACAATACCATCTTCATAGACTCTAACTACTCCAAAACATAGCCACACACATTCTAACCTTTTCCTCCCTCCTTGTGGAACTCCCTCCCTCTCACCCTTCATTCTGAAGCCTCCTTCACTAAGTTTAAGACCACACTAAAAACTCACCTTTTCAGTTTAGCATAATTCACTCTTCTTTCCTCTTCTTTCCCTCATTTCCTTCTGTTTGTTTTTCCCTCTGCCCCCTCCCCCTTCTCCCCTGTTGTTTAGCTCACTCTCTTTGCTGTCCTATTTAACAATGGCTTTCCTTTCCTTTTTTCAATTTTTCTGCAGTCCTCTGTATTGTATACCACTTGTATGCTTTGGCTAAAGCAGTCTATCAAAAGACGAATAAAGATAAAGATGGTTTGTTGTTTCTGCTGCACAGTCCGTGGCAAGGCTACATATTCTCCAGTATGGGTCAGAAAGGCCCTCAGAAACTGTCAGACATAATGTAAGATGACTGACTGGCTGAAAACTGTCAGTGGCTAAGAAGGTGAGGACCATGGTGATCTTCAGGTAGATGAGTATGGGCAGGCCCTTCTGTGTGGTAGAGAAGAGGAATGGCTTTAGCTCCTGGCAAAGAAGATGAATCGCTGCCTTTCTCAAAGCAGAACCTGGTTAGGCACAGTTCCTACATGAGATCCAAGAGCTGGGTCCTGGATCTATATACCCTCTTAATCATCGATCCATTCAAACTTCAGATGTATGGCTAATCTTCCACCAGTCTCGCTATGCTCCTATAACTCCTCTTCTCAACGTGCTTTATTGGCTGTCTATCTGTTTCCATATCCAGTTCAATCTTCTCCTACTGACCTATAAGTGCACTCATTCTGCTGCTCCTCACTACCTTTCCTCTCTTATCTTTGCCTACACCCCTCCTCGGAAACATCACTCTTCTGGCCGATCGCTTATATTGGTGCCCTTTTCTTCTACTGACAACCCCAGACTTTGATCTTTCCACCTTGCTGCTCCTTATACCTGGAAAAAACTACCTGAGTCAGTACATCAGTCCTTATGAGCAGGGACCATCTCTTACATGTATAGCACTGCAAGGCACTGTGTACACTTGGAGCACTATACAAATGATCAGTAGTAGTAGTAGTAATATATGGGTGCCTTCTAGTTGCTCTGTTCCTTGTGCAACTCATGCAGCAAGGCAAGCACAACCAATGTGTTAATCTCATCCATTGCTCCTGCTTTTCACTATCACCACCATCCTAAGACTCCCCTAACAATATCCAGTAGCTCCCATCATCTACTCCTAATATCTCCCACCACCAGCACTCAATGACTCATGGTACCAACACCCACAACACTACACCCCCCACACACACTCACTACACACCAAAACCCACATGGCACCAACACCTGCAACACTACACCTGCACCTGCATACCCTCACCCACACAGACAAGCAGCAGGATACCACAAAGAGACAGAGGATACAGGATACAGGATACACTGAGGCACACACAGACAAGCAGCAGGGGACTGGGAAGTGGGGAGACTGATGTACCAAATGCAAGGTGAAGTGTCAGTGGGTGTTTGAGATTGGCATAGCTGGGAGGAAGGAGATGAGGGAGTAGAAATCCAACAGGGTCTTGGAAAGGAGGAAAAGAACAGGTCTAAGAAGGGCAGAGGATACACTGCAGAGGAATAAAGAGTATATGAAAAGGCACTTATGTAGATACAGATGCTAGTGACACCGATAATTTGCAAGCCAGGGATCCTCCACTCATCACCTCTATGATCAGTTCCAATAAACAGCAAAATTGCCTCCTTATTTGTTATTTATAGCTGGTATAGATTAGCACACTTAGATGTTCCACCCTGCTCATCTTTGGTCTATGCAAAAAGGTCATAGACATTCAAGCACAAGAGCCATCTAGGCCACACCCAGAAATACCACGTTATTCCCCAATAGAGAAATGCAGAGATCCATATGCCAGACATGGAAACATAAACCTTGCTGATATTCTATAATGGCATTTTACACATGGGTAAGACTTCAACATTTTTGTGCCACTGTGCCACATTCAAAGTATGAATAGGGCTTCTAAAATAATCCCCAAAGAAGATATAAATATACTGTACAGCTATCTTTATGCTGCAAACCCTATAGTTAAATCAAAAGGGTATAGAAAGAGAATCCACCAAAAACTGGAAGAAAGAGGAATACTGTCACAAGAAAAACTTCAAAAAGCAACTGATGCACATCTAAGGTCTTTAATTTCACAGATGAAAGTTAAGAAATATTTGAATGATAACATCTTGAATCAGCTGAAGGTTTCTGTGTAAAAAGAAATAAAGTAAGAAGAAGAAGACTTAGGTGGGAAAATCTTAAGAAAAGTATAGACAGAAAAAGAGCAGTCTCAGAAAGGAACAACAGAAGAAATGGTACAGAAATTAATAGAGGAAGTCTGGAAAAGAGCATCAGAAGAAAGGCTTGTGTACAAGGAGGGGAACTGAAAGAAACACCAGAAAGAAACTTGATGGGGAGGAAGAAAAAGGAGGCTTTCAACAGAGTAGTTAGAAAGAAGGCTGAGGTTGAGATGAAGCTATGAGATCTGGAAGTGCAGGAGAGCAATGTAAACAAAGGACAGGCCAAAAGGTCAACTGAAGAGGAAGAAAAAATGGAGAAGAAAGACCCAGAAGTGGATGAATTAAAAGTCGAGCTTCTAGTCTATGACGGAAAGCATATTAGTATGTTAGGTTTCAAGTGGGGAAAAAGTTGGCCAAATTTAATTTAATGCCTAAAATTAAGATTATGATAAAAAAGATGAACAAGATTATAGCCTTTATAAAAAAAACTATTTAATGACATCACAGAAATAAATCTGTCTGCTGTCCTGCTTCCCGGAAGTGACCTGGCCGCGTTCCTCCCAGTTAACCCTGAACATAAATCCAATTGTTCCTGTGGTGTTTCATGCTGCCGTAGTATGCACTGAAGGAGTGTACCAAAGGAGCAGGCCATTCTCCTTAAGCAAGCTTCTTGGGGTGACTCCAGCAGCGACCATCAACACCAGAGAGTAACCCAGTGTACATCCATTACATTCTTCAACCCTCGGGCTCTGGCCTCCCTTCGATGCCTCGCGGGTAAGTTCTTCACCTTTTCCCTTCTTCTGATGTGCTCAGGCTCTCATCAGAGCCCCGTGTCCTTTATCCTGGTCCACTGGGGCTTGCGCCGTGTCCATGCCCAACCATCTTTCTTCACCCCTAGCACATTTGTGTACACTAGGAACCCAGCCAATCTCATCTATTACTTCTCCATGCCGCCTGTATCCTCTTCCATGTCTCCCTTTCATGCACACAGCCCCCTGGTGTCCCCATCTCCCCTCTTGCTCGCTCTTCTCAACTGCTGGTCATTATACTGTAAGTCTCTTCTCCTCCACAATCTCTTGCTTCTCCATACCCTTGATGCCCTTTTTCTCACTGAGACCAGGCTTAGAGAGGGTGAGGAACTGCTGCCTCCCCCCCCCCCCCCCGGTTACTCTGCCTCATCCATCTCCTGGCAGGACCACAGTTGCAGTAGTGTAGCAATTATCCACCGTTCTTTCCTCTCTATAAATGAGGTCTCCTCACCTGCGCTCCACTATCCTGAGGCCTTGCTGATTTGTCTGCACTGCACCCCTCCTCTTTACTTCCTCCTTATTTATGCCCCTCCCTCCCTCTTGTCCCACCTCTGGGGTTCCCTTCTCCTCACCGTCTCGGAGGCCTTTCTCCTATACTCTCATCTTCTAATTCTTGGAGACTTCAATCTTCACTTGATGACCTGTCACTCCATCAACACATCTACTGTCCCACCCACTCAGCTGGCTGCATCCTCAAACTTATTATCTCCTCCTCTCAGTCTCCTACCCTTTTCCCTGCTGGTATTTCAACTTTCCAAGTTCCCTGGTCCAATCATTTTTGCCTTTTGTTCTCTCCCTTCCTTGCCCTGTTTCTCCCTCCCTTTGTCAGCCTCCAGTTGACCCATTACCCTCTCCACCCTGTTCATCGTATCTCTGCTATCACTCTTCAACAGTTTTCCCCATTTGACCAACCTTTCCCTCCGGACTTCACATCCCTTTCTCTTGACCTCCAGGTTATGTCCTGGAACTCCATCTTGACTGCCGCCCTCAACACCTTGCTTCCCTTCATCTTCCATCTCACCCTCACTCCTCTGTTCCTCATCACCCCTGGTATCACCCTGGCCTTTACCTCTACCATTCCTATCTCCATCGTGGCGAGCGCCTGTGGCACAAATGTCCTTCTGCCGAATCTCTTGCCCATTTCCGTCACTGCCACTCTCACTACTGCTCTTTCATACAGTCCACTAAGATCTCCCACTATGCCCAGCTTGTCTCCTTATCCTCCAACTCCTCTCATCAGTTATATTCTGTTCTTCATTCCCTGTCATCTCTTCACTCCTTCTCCTCCCCTATCCCCCCTCCATCTCTCCTTCTAGCCACATACTTTTCTGACAAAGTCTTTCCTTGTGCCATTCCTTCCCTGGTTGCCCCCTCCTGCTTTCCCCTCCCTACTCTTCCCCCCAGCATACCCTGCTTCTCCTTCTGCCCCTACCCTCTCTTACTATTGGTCCTCCTTTTGCCCTATCCCCTCAGCTGAACTTTCTAAACTCTTTCCTCTTTCTAAAAGACTACCCTCTAACTCTATTCCTTCGGCTTGGCTCATGGCCTCTTCTTTGGCTCTTCTTCCTCTTATCCTCAATATCTTCAACTCTAGTCTCTTCTCGGGTTCTTTCCCATACCTCTGGAGGCATGCTGTGATTTGACCTATTTTTAAGAAATGCTACCATCCCTGCTCACTGGTGTCCTATCTTTACTCTCCCTTTCCTCTCTAAGATTCTCAAGAAATTAGTCTTTGCTCAACTTTTCTCTCACCTTGTTCTTCACCCTTGCCAATCTAGTCACAGCACCGAGACTATCACCCTCTCCCTCCTCAATGAGCTTCACACTTCTCATGATCGTGGTAACATTTCACTGACTGTCCCTTTAGATCTCTCCTCTGCTTTTGGCATGGTTGATCATCGCACCCTTCTCTCCCATCTCCATAGCTTTGGAGTTTCTGGTTCTGTCCTTCGTTGGTTTCATTCATTCCTCTCCTCCTGGACTTTCTCCATATGCACTGGTTCTTCCTCCTCTTCTGCCACTTTGTTGTCCTGTAGTGTCCCTCAGAGCTCCGTTCTTGCCCCTCTCCTCTTTAACCCTATCAAGGCTCCCTTTAAATTTCTAATCCACATTCTGCAGCTGGGTTAATTTTTCCATCTCTCAGGAAAATTGTGCCGGTCTTATTCAATATGTTATAACAGTGATTTTCTTTCTGCTATGGTCATGTATTATATACATTTGATAGAAAAATGAGACAGCAACACAAATATGTATAACTGAAGGCTCAAAAACATGAAAATAGGTGCACTTTATTTATAAAAGCAATCATTATTAGTTGCATACATTCGATTTAATTTTAACTGATCATAACAATTACAAGTTATTATCCTTTGAACCTAATAAGGAGCCGAAGGCAGTCAAGATAGTAGAGATTAAAGATGTGAGGGACACTCTAGAGGTGTAAACTGATTATGGGGATGTGAACGCCTGGGTGGAATGGGTTAAATATACCATAGGAAGTCTCAACCGTAGCAATTGCTACTCATGTGCCTCCAGGAGGCCCATTGCACAGGTTGTGCCCTTACCCTTGAGGTGGGATACAGATCCCAATGGAGTAAGATGCCTCATATCTCTGTATTAGGAAAAAACGGCGTGGGAAAATGAAAGTTGCAAGTCATTGAATTGGCTCTTTCCCCCTACAGACTTGAAGGAGATAAAAGTTCCCCCCACATTTTCAGCAGTGTTTGGAAATCACTCTGCCTGTCTCATCAGGCAGAGAAAGAACTACACAAGAGAAGTGGGGGAACTGAACACCCGCGTTCTAAGCCTA
Source organism: Ichthyophis bannanicus (assembly GCA_033557465.1). Lineage (NCBI taxonomy): Eukaryota > Metazoa > Chordata > Amphibia > Gymnophiona > Ichthyophiidae > Ichthyophis > Ichthyophis bannanicus. The sequence goes on along the minus strand of CM066032.1, from coordinate 1,632,523,305 downwards.
AACCTGACAGGGATGGAAGGAGAAGAGAAGAACTACTCCAACCTGGTAATCCCTAGGGCAGACCTGTGGTGGTACTGTGGAGGGCGGACATTGAGTCCAACATTGCCTACCCTATGGTAGGGAACATGTGCAATAGTTCAATTGGCAGTTCCTTTCACCATGGCATTCACAGAACAGGATAAGGGGCAAATAAAAAGGGAAAGGAAAAGTACCTTGGGAGCCTCATTTGATGAAAGGATATATATAGACATAATAGGAGTCCCTCCAGTTCCGAATGAGTATAAAGCACAAAACTAGATTGCAGCTGGATTTGAATCCCTATTATGGTTAATCATGATAAACAAAAATGTAGATTAGATAAATTATATCAATTATACCCTGGATGCAATAAAGGGGATCACAGAACAATTAGACGCCACTAGCAGAATGGCCTGGGAAAACTGAATGATGCTAGATATGATGGCAGCTGAAAAAGGGGGCATGTGTGATATTGGTGGGGGGAATTTTGTGTGTTCATCCCCAATAACACAGCCCCTGATGGTACTATCACTAAAGTCCTGTGAGGACTAACTACCTTGGCAGAGGAATTGGCAGAAAATTCAGGTACGGATACCTCTCTCACTGGATGGTTGGAATCATGCTTTGAGAAGTGGAAAGGGGTGGTAGTATCTATATTTATCTCTGTACTTGTAACTGGAGTATTAATTACGGTGGGATGTTGTATAATACCGTGTATAGGAGGGTTAACTCAAGGATTGATAGAAACGGTAAGCACTAAACAAATGATTGTATCATTTCCAATGCACAAAGGTGCAATGTTATTAATGGACAATAAAGGGGAAGAGAGAGAGAGTTAGGAAGGATGTTATCTAAATTAGAAGCTTCTTATGGAACTGTGGAGTAAATGTAAAAAGTAACAAGAAATTTTTAAAAAGAAAGAGGGAGGGGTTTGATATAAACAAATGTGATATGCTATTTTTACAATGTAATATAATGCTTGTATTCTATTCATTCACCATTCTGGAATATAATTTTGTATGTCTGCATCCTGGAAGGAAAGACTACATGGCTAATAATATGTAGCCTGTCACAGGTGCAGAGGTAGAAAGCTGACTCACCTTGTTGTATGTCTGCATCCTGGGAAGGTTACGTCTACGTGGCTAGTAATACGCAGTCTAATACAGGTGTATTGGTAATGATTTTCTGACTTCCTTTACTATATGTCTGCATTCTGGGAAGAGAGACTTCGTGGCTAATAACATGTAGCCTGATACAGGTGTATAATTATTAACCAATGAAATATGGACATGCCGAAAGAAGGCAAGCACATATTTTACTATAAAAGAACTGTGAAACAGAGGATGTGTGTGAATGATCATTTAAGCATTTCACCCTTCCTTGCAAGAAAGTGATTAATTAAAATAACTCTGCATCACTGAGGAGTCTGTTATTGTGTAAAAAGTGATGTTTTCTTACAATTTGGCTTCTTTTTTCCATTTTCTGAATGATGCTTTTTGGGCAATAACAGCCTCTCTGACCTCACCTATAAACCATGCCTCAAGTTGTTTGTTCTTCCTTCCAGTTCTCTTAAAGTGTGGAATACGGGGAGGATGTGATGTCATCTCCTGGGATGGCTGCCTGAGACGGAAGCTCCGGAGCCAAACCAGGTGTTCACCAATGCACCTCCCCATTAGAGTACCCTAAAATGAGCCATAAAACCAGAGTGAACGCAGAGCCGAATGACGATGTAGAGGAAAGTTGCGGACCTGCGAGAATTCACATATAAAGGAGCCGGGACAAGCAAGGTTGTACAATATAAAATGGCCGCCATGCAAAGCGGAGGAGGGGAAATGGAGGAGCATGACTAAAGGGGTGAAAAGTTGCCAATGAAGAAAATGGAGAGCTGGTGGTACAAAGACTCACAAGAGAAGAACTGAAAGGTTGGTTTAAAGATTTAAAAACAGAAATTGCAACAGTGAAGGAGGAGGTGGGAGAATTGATTGGAGAGATAAAGGAGGAAATGGGAGAATTGAAAAAGAGGGTGGATGAGCAAGAGCGGACTCTGGAACACTTACAGGAACAACAAGGAATGCAAGAAAGTAAAATAAAAGAACTAACCAACTGGAAGGAGAAGATGTACAAAATGGATTATTTAGAAAATAAAACCAGAAGGAACAACCTGCGAATAAGGGGTATACCAGAAGACCAAGAGTTTAGAGACAGCAAACTAAGTGGCGGAAGCAGTGCTCAGGGAAGTTCTTAATAAAGGTGAAGAAGTGAAAGTTAACAACAGTATAGAAATGGACCACGCACACCAGGCGCTGGGCCCAATTAGGCCAAATAGGCCAAGAGACATAGTAATTTGCCTTAAAGACTATGAAATTAAAGAGCGTATAGTAGCTAAAATGAGATGTTTGGAGAATCTCACTTGGCATGGTTACAAAGTGATGATCTATACAGATGTAGCCATGGGAACACTACAAAGAAGAAGGGATATGGCCCCAGTCACACAAAAGCTATGCCAAGAAGGAGTTAAATATCGGTGGTTATACTATTTTGGACTGACATTTAACAGGGAGTGAAAACGTGGCAGATCAGGAACCTAGCAGAGGCTAAGCAAGCAATGGCAGAAGCGAGGTGACCAGAGATAGATGAAGGCCAACCAAATGCATGGATGTGGACAAGCAACAACAAACCAATAAATAACAATCGGAGAAAACAAGATAAGAGACAGGACATGCAGAAAGTGGAAAATAATAGAGATCTAAGAAAAGAAAAACCAATGTGCTTCAGGCTGGGCCTACATGAAAAAGGCAAGGAGGTGAGACCCAATAAGACAATTTTTCATTCCCTGAAGTAATAGTTATCTAGGGAGTTAGTAAGGACTGGAAAATACAAGAGACATATAAGAAAGAGATGGTGGCCGAAGGTTGTTTACGTTAGGTTGGTTGAAATTGATTGAAATGTACTAATATGGATTGTGTTGAAATATATATATATGTTATATTGAAGAAAAGAAAAGGAGGGGGGATATGTATGTATGATTGGTTATTTAAAATGGGAAAGTGGGTAATGGGAAATGGTAAGAGGGAAGGAGGGTGTGAAGAATGGAAAAGGAGATAAAGGGGAAGAGGGTGTGAGGGGGGAGTGGGCACCAAGAACCGGGAAGATGAGCACTACTCTAGGAAGTTCCTCAGGAGAGAAGGATGGGAAGGGGAAAGGTAGAGGAAGGAGGGAGGAAGGGTGAGAGAAAAGAGGGAGGGAAGGGAGGGAAAGGAAGGTGGTAAAGAAATCCATGAGAAAGGAGGATGGAACAAGAAAGGGGGGGGGGGTAAAAAGTTGGGAAACAAACATTGATGATTGCTACTGCAAATGCAAAAGACTTAAGAACTTGGAGAAAGAGGAGGTTAGTAGAGTGTGAAGGGAACAGGGTGAAGGCAGATATAATGTGTGTCCAAGAAACTTACCTAAAATAGGACAGGAAAAAGTACTCCAAACTAAAAAATACCCTTATGTACTCTTGGCGGAGTTGGTATAATGATAAGTGACAATATCAAGGATCAAGTAGTGGGAAAATACAGAGATAGAGAGGGCAGGTTTGTGGGACTTTGGCAGAAAATAGCAAAGGAAGAAGTATGGGTTATGTGTAAATACGGCCCAAATGAACAACAAGGGAAATTTTAGGAAAAAAAATTGGTTGAATTAGAAAAATTGGGGGAAATTCCCATAATTATTGGAGGAGATTTCAATCTAACAGTAAATTCATGTGTGGACAATAGTGTGGGGGGGGGGAGAAGAGGGGAGAGAAAAAGGAGCAGAGGAGCCTATTTAAAATGAAAGAAAGATTAGGACTAATCAACGGTTGGAGAAGTAGGCACCAAGGTGTAAAAATATATACTTTCTACTCAATCCCGCATGGGACATATAGTAGACTAGATATGATATGGGTGGGAGGACATTGGATGTCTAAGTTTGAAAGTGTGGAACTTGGGTCTATCACATGGACCAACCATGCACCAGTGAGTGTGACTTTTAGCTAGGATACAAGGATGAAGGGATACAATTTTGGACACTTAATGATTCATTACTGGAGGAGACAAAAAAATGTAACAACTTTAAACAAAGTCCTATGAGATTACATAGAATTTAATACAAATGGAAAAGTATCATCAGGGATAGTTTGGGACGGGCTAAAAGCAGTAATCAGAGGGTACCTGACTGGAATAGTGGTACATGAAAAAAACAACAAAAACAAACAAAAACAAAAGGAGAGACAGAATATAAAATAATGCAAGAAATTAAGAAGTTAGAAAGTAGCCATCACAGAGACTGCAATCCACAGATTTTGGAGAAATTAAAATCCCTGAGAACAGAGCTAGGCAGACGATGGGCAAAAGCTATAGCATATAATCTAAATGTACTTAAACAGTCCTATTTTGAAAGGGGTAATAAGGCGACTTAAGGCGAAAATACAACAAAGTAAAGTAGGAAGCATTAGAGACTCTAAGGGGAAGATGGTAACTGGAAATAATGAGATCAGGCAGGTGTTTCAGGAGTTTTATGAAAACTTGTACAGAAGTGAAACTATATGTGGTGAAGAAAAAAGTGTAAAATACCTACAAGATATTAAGCTACAAAAAATAAAGCCAGAGGAGGCTGGAAGGATGGATTGCCCCATTAGTAGTTTAGAAGTAGGTGAAGCAATAAAGTCTCTCAGTAAGAAAAGCATCTGGATTAGATGGATTCACATATAAATTCTATAAGGTGTTTCAAGAACAGTTTAGTCCCCTATTGACAGAAGTTTATATCATGATACAATACATAAAAAAACTTCCAAAATCAATGGAGGAAGCAGGCATAATGGTATTACCAAAACCAGGGAAAGATAGCAATGTATGTGGTTCATACAGACCAATCTTCCTATTAAATTTAGATGTTAAAATATTAGTCAAAATATTATCAAATCGATTACAGGGGATACTACCACATCTAGTTAATAAAGACCAAACAAGATTTATTAGGGGAAGGCAAGGAGGAGATAATATTAGGAAAATAGGAAACCTGACATGGAAGCTACAAACTAATGGGAAGCAAGCAATATTCATAACTGTAGCTGCTGAAAAAGCATTTGACAGGGTAGCCTTTCATGCTACAGGTTCTACTGTATATCACACTGGGTTTGGAAGTAATTTTGTTGAGTGGATACTTGCGTTGTATGCAAATCCCTCAGCTAGAGTAAGAGTTAATGGAAGCTATTCAGAAAATTTCAAGTTAGGGAGAGGTACAAGGCAAGGTTGCCCGTTATCACCATTACTTTTTGCATTAGTGATGGAACCTTTTGAAGAGAAGATACTGCAACAACCAGATATCAAAGGAATGCAAATAAGGATAACAGAATTCAAGATAGCACTTTTTGCTGATGATGTGATTTTTGCATCGAGAGAACTCTACCTCATTTCCGGTGCTAATCAAGGAAATTGAGAGATACAATGAGGTATTGGGGTATAAAACAAACTTAACTAAAACTGAGATATTAGGCTTTAACCTTCGGATGGACCTTGAAAACAGGCTCCAAGAAATGTTTCCTTTTTAATGGGTTAAGAGTACATGCAGATATTTGGGACTACAATTAGGAAACAATATAAAACATCTTCAAACATGGAATTATGACCCTTTATTAGCAGCGCTGAAAAGAGACTTACAAAAATAGAAAAGAATTTTGATGTCTTGGTTAGGAAGAATAGCCACTATCAAGATGAATGTCTTACCGAAGATTATATTCCTGTTGAGTTCAATACTATGGGCATTATTCAGGGTACAAATAAAGAAATTTCAAAATATGATTATGGAATTTATTTGGGAAGGGAAGGTACCCAGGATTTCTAGACAAACTATGTCCAGAGATAAGAGGATGGGGTATTAGGAGTGCCAAATTTGGAACAATATTATAAAGCAGCCCAACTGTGAGCCCTAATAGCATGGAAAGGAGAGGGAGAGATACTACATTGTACATTAATGGAACACGAAAGGGACCAAACTTTACATGAATCAGAATTTTGGATATGGGACCCACAAAATCAGAAGGGGAAAGATAGTGAAGAAGAGATTGAAGAGAGCTCATTTAGAGCATTGACAAAAAAAGAAATGGATGGAAATGAGAAAAAAGTTTATGGCGGGAAAGAAATTCTCAAAAAGAGCCTTTAGTATGGGGCTGAAGGAATTTACCCTAGGGAGGAAGGGAGGGAGAAAAGGAATCAGGAGAATTGGACAACCGATCTCTGAACAGAGAAGGGTGTTCTCTTTTAAGGTTCTCAAGGAAAGATTCAATCTGAAAGCAAGTGATTACTATGCTTATGTGGGATAACTAGGATAGAGATGCAAAGGGACCTTAAAGAACAGTCAACAGTCTTTGAACAGATAATGGCAAAAGAAGGAACATTGAAAAGATTCCTGTCCTTGTTTTATAAAGGATTAATGGAAACAGAAGCGGGAGCAAGAATAAGCCATCAAAGATAGGAAAAGAGATTGGAGGTACATGGGATCAGAAGAGATGGAAAGATATAGCAAGCTGGGCTAGGAGATTGGCATCAGGTACAATGCATCTTGAGAATAGTATAAAAATTCACCATAGAATGTATTGGACGCCAAGCAGGTTGAAAGCTATTAATAAGCAAGAAAGTGGGGAGTGCTGGAAGAAATGCGGAAAACAAGGGGATCTAAAACATTTATTATGGGATTGCACGAAGGTAAAAATGATGTGGAGAGAAGTGGAACAGATGTTCTATGAGATAACTAAAGTGAAGGTGAGGACTGGTGTAGAAATGGCAATTTTAAACAAATTAAGGGGGGAGAGGGATAAAAGCTTAGAAAAGTTTCTGGGTTACTGTATAGGGGAAGCACGTATGACCCTTTTGATAAAGTGGAAACAACCGGACGTATCCACAAGAGCAGAGGTACTAAGCCGGTTAGAGCAGTTATGGTGTATGTGTGAAATAGAAGCACATAAGAAACATAAGATAATTACATTTCTGAAGGAATGGGGGACACGTATTCCACATCCTATGCCACCCACTGTCATTGCAGCACTTTACATTGGCACCACCCTGTGCATCAGTACAGCTGCCTCCAACATGTTTGTCCGCTTTACCAGTTGCCATATAGGGTGCCCGCAGACATGGCAGGTCCATCAGCTCCCACCTCTCCTTCCTTCCATTACCTGTTCAATGCCTTTCCTTGGTGCTCTATCCAGCGTTAGGGTTACAGCTGTTTTTATGCCTTAAGTACATGATTGTCAACTTAAAGCACCTTACAGCCCTTGGGGCACCTTATGCTAGGGCACCTTACGTTAGGACACCTTACAGCCCTTAGAGCACCTTAACTTAAGGCCCCTTAGGTTAAGGTACCTTACAGCTCTTAGGGCACCTTGACTTAAGGTGCCATAGGTTAAGGCGCCTTACAGCCCTTAGGGAACCTTAAGGCATGTTTGTCAGTCTTAATGTGCCCTAAGGTGCATGCTTATCACCTTAATGTGCAATGTCCCATTTATGTGCATTAAATGACCAAGGCCCCCCTGTTAACATGCATTAAACAGCCCATTGATCCCTTTACGCCAGAATGCCCCCTACTTGCCCACTGCCTTATATGGCTTCAGGTACACTGCCTTTACCACTGGTAACTTTACCGCAGTTTAGTAAACTTCCTTCAGTATTTTTTAATAATGCCCATGTCTAATATAAACTCTTAACCTCTGCTGATGCGCTGTGTAGTTTTTTCTTAATCATTTATCAAAGTTTCCCTTTTGAAAGTTAAATGCTAGCACAGTAGATTTCCTTGCAGTCCTTCCTCTATGTATTAAATCATGATCATATTATAATCACTATTACCAAATGGCCCCAACACCATTACCTTTTGCACCAAATCCTGTATTCCAGTAAGGACTAGGTCTGAAACAGCTTCTGCTTTTGTCAGTTTCTAAACCATCTGCTCCATGAAGCAGTTATTTATTTAATCTGGAAACTTTATCCCTCTAGCGACATTGACCTAGTTGACACTGGGGTAATTGAAGATATCCATTATAAAAAAGAAATATGACAGCATAAAAGGCCATATGGCCTATCTAGTCTGCCCATCCATATCAACTACTATAGTCCCTTTTTTTCCTTTAGAAATCTTCTGTGTTTGTCCCAGTACTGATACAGTACTGTCCTCATCTCTACCATCTCCACTGGGAAACTATTCTACCATCTACCACTCTTTCCATAAAGACATATTTCTGCATATTACTTCAGACTCTATCCCCTTTCACCCTTATCCTATGTCCTCTTGTATTAAAGCTTGCTTTCAATCGAAAGAAGCTCTCCTCTTGTGAATATCTCCTATACCCCGCCTTTCCTCTAATGTATAAATATTAAGATCTTTAGGACGGATTGCTGGTCATGGTGCAAGATGGCTGCTTGAGTAGAAGCTCTGATTTCCTCATGCCAAAACGCAAAGGAAAGGCAAAGACTTACCCTTTGGAGCCTTTGCATCCCGGGTTCAGTCCCACTATGAGAATTTCTGGAGTTGCAATGCAGGAGATTAGGTTGAGCTTGGTAGCAGTAGGATTGGAGGGTCCATTGCTTCCTTCTGACATTGATACATCACACTCTCCTGTGGCTCGGATGACAGCACCCCACTTGGGTGGCTCTCTTCCTCTGCCTTTTGGTCTAGGGTCACCCGCATCACATATCAGAGTGTTTTTTAATAGTTTTTTTAATACTGCTTTATCATTTCAGTCAAAGTGATTTACATTGTAACTTAAACTTGGTAATGTACATTAAACAGGGACATTGATAAGTTGGATTTTTTCTGAGGCAATGGAGAGTTAAGTGATTAGACCCTGCACAAGGGGAGCGGTTGGCACAAGGACAGGGGATGGCTCCTGGAGTTTCCAGGGACACTCTGGGTGTTCAGTTGGCAGTGGATTCCCTAGTGGTTTATGTTTCTCACAGTGGGAAGCAAATATCTGAAAGCTCCATGACTGTCATCCACACCTCTTTCCTTTATTCTCCCTTGACATACATACTTTGGGAGCTATAGGGGGGGGGGGGGCATAGTTTCTCTCTCTGAGATTGTTACTCGACAAACAATTGATGTTCTACAAGAACCCAACAGAAGTCATAGCAATTGGCTGCTTGTGAAAGTACTGTTGAGAATTTGAACCTTAAAGTTGAGGAACATGATTGGCAGATCAAGGATCTTTCTGATTCAAATGTGCCTCTTGTAAAGATAAAATTGCTTTAAGATTTAAGCTGGAACTCTTGGAAAATTTGGCTTGTGTGGTTCATCTCCTTGTTCTGAATTTTCCTAAGGCGACAGAGATCTCGGCTCCTGAAATGATTAAAAAATATCTTTTGGATGTACTTGTGGTTCCCCAGGAGTTAATGCCTCGTGTGATAAAAACTGATTACTTACCATCTTGTGGACACCGACATGAAAGTTCTAAATGTTTCTGAAATGTTACATGTGTCTGGAACTGATAAATACAAGCCAGCGACTTTATTAGTTATCTGTGTTCTGGCAGCTGACAGAGATTGGATTTTAAAACTGTACTTCAAGAAAAGGACTGTGCTCTTCTGTGTATTTTATTTTTCTATGTTTCCTGCTGTTTCAAGAGAGACACAAAAGCGGTGATGACAATTCCTATTACTGAAGCCTGGAGTGCTGCAGCTAGGTACCTCATTTCACTTATGGTTTCGCTGTAAATGCTTGGTTTGGTTTAAATCTCTAAGATATGTTTTCTTTTATCCCTCTTATCTTGTTACTTTTTTGAACACCAGAATGCCTGTAATATCTACGGTCACTGAGTGATAGAAGTGCTATAACATGTTTGTGCTTCCACAGCAGTCGTTTCGAAAAATAAATGCTAACCACAGCATTCAACACCACCATTTCAAGGCCTTCAACAGACAAACCTTCACTGACAAATTCTCCCCTCTCTGGAAGATCAACTATTGGATCCCAAACTCATGACAGAAAAATGGATAAACACAATTGAAACCTTTGCCTCAGATCCTATCACTAGGAATATGAAACCACAACACTGCATCTACTGCCCCTGGTACACACCAAGTCTCAAAGAATTAAAGAGGAATCTACGGAAACTGGAACAAAGATGGAGAATCACACTCAACGATCAAGAAAAGAGTCTATATCTACTCACCTTACAAACATATTTTTAAACCAATAAAGCCAAAAAAGACCACCACACCAAATTAATAATGAAAACTGTAAACAAACCTAGAAAATTGTATGAGAGTTAACAGGCTAACAAGAGACGTCAGCCAGACTCCCAACACAAACACCATTGAACCATAAGCATTTGCTGAATACCTACAATCAAAATACCCAATGCCATCAAGCAATGTGCCTTCTCCTCCAACCTCCAACAAACCCAAAGACCTATACTGTGACAGCGCACTTCTATATTCCTTCAGCCCAATCTCCATAGCCCAGTTGGAAAACATAATCGAAGCATTAACATCACAGTGTCTCCTATTGACTCATGCCCTGCCTCCTGGTTTAGGATCATGAAAGCAGAGCTTGCCCCAATCCTCCTCAAACTAATCTCAACCTTCTTTATCCAAGAATACTTCCCAAAATACCTGAAAACAGCTTCCATCCGCCTAACACTAAACAACCCTAAACTTGACCCAAGTGAGGGAGGAGTGGTCTAGTGGTTAGGACAAGGTACTTCAGGCCGGAGGGCTGGGGGTTCAAGTCCCACCTGGGGACAGCAATCTCAGGCCGGAGGGACTGGGATTTCTAGTCCTATAGGCACTCCTTGTGGTCTTGGGCAAGCCACTTAACCCTCCATTGCCCATGTTCCCTGTAAGTATTAACGTATGTGTCTCATATCCCCTCATGTTAAATGTATCCCCCAATTGACCGCTTTGACCCGGTGAAAAGCGGGATATAAATACAGCTAAATAAATACAGCTAAATAAATAAATGACCCTAGCTCCTTCAGATCCATCTCCAGATTTTGAAAATAATTGAAAAGGTGGTTCTCCTCCAACATCAAAATCACATCAATATGAATGCCTCCCTGGACTGGCAACAATACGGTTTCCGCAATCAACACAGATTGGAATCCTTACTAATATCCCTAATAGACAGGCTCATTAAAGGTATAGAAAATATTCAACAAGGATTCATCCTCATCTTTTTGGACATTGTCTCAGCATTCAACACTATATGCCATGAGATCCTCCTATAACATCTCTTCAACATAGGAATTTGTGGTACTACCCTCAAATGGCTTCGCTCCTATCTCACAAACCTCAATCAATACAGTATATACAAATTGGCCAACAAAAACCTCCAACCCATTCTTCCAGACACAAGGAGTCCCTCAGGGCTCAATCCTCTCTGCACTACCATCTAACATCTATATACAGCTAGTCTTCAACATCATAAGCATCTTTAATGTCTACTGTACTATCACTGTATGCAGACAATATGATTTATGCTCCATTTACCACCACAAGCAAAAACTACTCAACTATTATAAACTGCTTCAATGCCATAGACAAATGGCTATCAGAACATAAACTAAACATTAACTTTAAGAAAACATAGATCCTGTTCTTCATCAGGAATCAATCATTTATCCCACCAAAGGTGCTAAAAGTCGAAAAAACTGACCTAGAAGTTAGATCTGAGGTAAATTACCTGGGAGTTACCAATGACCCCGCATCTTACTTTCCAGCCACATGTAAATAAAGTAACACAGTGCATCTACAGCAAGCTGTAGTCACTCTGACAATTACAACCCCTATTTGAACCTTATGGCTTCTGTATAGTCTACCAGGCAATGATACTGCTGCACTTTGACTTCTGCAAAGCCATCCTGCAAGGCCTCCCAAAAAGTCCCTATATCCACTTCAACTCGCACAATATATAGCTGCATGAATCCTGACATGCTCATCTCAAGTCAACCACATCACATCTATTCTAAAGGAGTTGCATTGGTTATCTCTCCTGAATTGCATTAATTATAAAACACTCATGACAACCTTCAAAGTAATCCATCAACTATCCTCTAGATGTTTAAAGTCAACTATTACAAAAATCCCAGTAAACCGCCTAAGGAGAAGCAACACATCAAACTTACTAAACCTGCCTCCAGCACTAACCAAGTGTAACAAATCAACTTGCTCCAGGATATTCTCTCTGCATACCCCACACCTATGGAATGCTTTATCACCATAAATCAGAGACAACCACAACCTTGCAACCTTCCGCAAACTGCTTTAAACCCACCTATTCAAGGAACATTTTGATGGGATAACAAAACTCCCTTCTACCTATCTACTCCTTAATATACCCTCAGATGTAAGCTACCTTCTACTTGTACATAGTCACTCAAATATATAAGCGACTCTAACTGTATATAGTTATGGTTTGAGTCATAGTGTTATACATCTGTTCCATTTATAAGTGTTAACCGTTGCTTGTACACATTTTTCATGTAATGTTGAATTTTGTTCCCTGTAAATTATACCAATCCTTGGAAATGTGGTATATAAGAATAAATAAATAAATAAATAAAATAATTGTAATTAGCATCTGCTTGTTCTTGCAGCCGTTTTCCTTTGGTATATCTTTGTATTTTCCTGTGAGTGCATATTTGCTGTTCAGAGTTTTTCTTTTCTGTATGAGACTTTATCTTGATTAAAATTGAAATTAAATAAAGATAACATTAAAAAAAAGATCTTTATGTCTATCCCCATATGCTTTATAATAAGGAGTACTAACTATTTTAGTAGCCACCCTCTGCACTGACTCCATGCTGTTTATTTCCTTTTGAAGGTGTTGTCTCCAGAATTGCACACAATACTACAAATGAGGTTGCACCAGAGACTTATACAGAGGTACTATCACCTCCTTTTTTCTGCTGGCCATTCTTCTCCCTATGCATCCAAGCATCCTCCTGGCTTTCACCACCACCTTTTCTACCTGTTTAGCCACTTTAAGATCATCAAAATCAAAATCAATCATGTTAGGTCTGACTCTTCTTTCATGGACAGAAGTACTTTTGCCCTCTACACTGTACTGCTTTCTTGGAATTTTGCAGTCAAAATGCATGACGCTACATTTTTTGGCAGTAAATCTCAGCTGCCAAATTCTTGGCCAGCCTTCAAGCTTAGTAAGATACGTCCTCATGTTATCTACTTCTTCCCAGGTGACTACTCTATTGCAGATTTTGGTATCATCCACATTAAGGCAAACCTTACCCGATAGCCCTTCTGCAATATCACTAACAAAGATGTTAAAAAGAATCAGACCAATGTCAGATCCCTGAGGACCAACACTGGTAACATCCTTCTCCTCAGAGTGAGCTCCATTTACCTGTACACTTTGTTGCCTCCCATTCAACCAATTTCTAACTCAGTCAGTCACTTTAGGGTCCATTTCTAGGTGCTCAATTTATTTAAAAGTTGCCGGGGAGGCAGAGCCAGCCAGGGACCTGCATGGACGCTTAGGAGAGAGCTCCCGTGGACCCAACAAATGAATCCTGTCCCAACCAAGGTGGAGGGTAGTCTGGTTGGATTGAGTCACTAATCCTGGCCGCGGAGCATGGCAAGCAGTAAGCAAACCCGGCTAGAGTTCTCCGGCGGGCAAAATACCGGGGCAAAAAGAACTAAAGCTGATCCGTTGTCCCCACTCAAAATGGCACCGCTGCGCGAGCCTGAAGGGGGGCTGCAAGAGATCCGACAAGAAATCCGCGTGGTTAGAAGTCGGGTGGACACGAACGGCGAATGTTTGAGTCAATTGCAAATGGACTCTAAGGAATTAAAAGCTCGAATGGCATCCCTAGTGAGCAGGGTTGAGAAAATTGAAACCACTGCTGGGGCCCATGAAGAACGACTGGTGCAGCTGGCCAGGGCTGTGAAGAAAATGGAGATGCTAGAGCGTAGCCTGGAAGATATGAACAACAGAGCCAGGAGGAATAACATTCGTATAGTTGGTCTACCGGAGGGAGTAGAAGGGAAAGACCCTGTCTCATTCTTAGAGGGTTTTATTCCGAAATTGCTGCAACTGGACTTGGAGTACCCCTTTGAGATTGAGAGAGCACATCGTGTACCTACGGTGTTGAGAATGCAAGCAAAAACTTCCCGGCCTATAATTTTATGTGTGCTGCGGTTTCAGCAAGTGACGCAGATTATGCAGGTTGCGAGAGCATGTAAAGATCTTCAATTTGAGGGGCATAAAATCTCCTTCTTTCCTGATTTCAGCAAGATGACGGTGGATAAAAGGAAACAGTTCCTGGTGCTCAGACGGAGGCTGCAAGGGATTCAGGCTCGCTATGGACTATTTTATCCAGCGCGCCTTCGAGTGACTGTTAACAACGTGACTAAGACTTTCGATGATCCGGGGGCGCTTGAGAGATTCATCGCGGACCAAGAAGTGCTTCAAATGCAGTGAGCTTGCAGGTGCTTCTGAGGCCTGTGGAGTTCAGTGGAAGACTCAGCGGCCCAGTTCGGGAATGCAGAGAGTTACCCTGTTATGTGAGGGGATAAACACTCTTATGCTTCGCTGAGTTGCCATTATGGGCATTTGGATTTTGTGTAATGGAGTGTGGGTTGGGACATGTGCATCTGTATTTTATTTTTTTGTTTTTAAGCGGGGGGGTCTCCAGAGCGAAGTGCAGGTTGAGTGTACTGGCTTACCCAGATGTACAGTTGGTTTTTTGTTTGAGTTGTATGGGGTTTTGGCTCTCTGAGGGGTGTATTTTGTTATATAAATTTGGTAGGAAGGCCACTGTTCATGTCATACATTCTTGGGATGCTCATGGGACGCATGGCTAAGGTATTGCACACAATTTCTTTGAACGTGAAAGGCATCAATAATCTGATTAAGAGGAAAAATATACTGTCCTACTGCAGACAGCAGCAGGCTGATTTAATTTTACTGCAGGAAACACACCTAAATTTGGTGGAGTCTAAGAAACTTGAGGGCAAGTACTATTCATTGTTAGGTGTTGCGCCCGCACTACAGAAGAAGAACGGGGTGGCTGTTTTGGGGCAGAAATCCTTAGGGTGCAAAATTATCGCTACACGAACCGCTGCCAATGGACGTTGGGTCTTGGTCTCCATTGATTTGGGTGGGTCTGAGTTCACTGTAGTTAATGTTTACGGGCCAAATAGTGATGACTCCAAGTTCTTTATGGCTCTAACCCGAGTGTTGCAGGAGAATTCTAAGTCCCCCGTGATTATTGGTGGGGACTTTAATTTGGTTATGGACCCCTTATTGGATAACAATCCAGGCAGGGCGGAAAGAACTTCTAGAGCGAGAATGGTGCTCAAGGCTCTTATAGATTCCCTAGGGTTAACCGATGCATGGCGGCTTGGGCACCCTGCTGACAGGGACTTTACTTTTTTCTCACTGCCACATCAATCCTGGTCACGGATAGATTTTTTTCTAATCTCTAAAAGCTTAGTGGCAGGGATGCGGGGAGTGGACATCTTGGGGGCGCATATCTCTGATCACGCTGCCATTTCTCTACACATAGAGTGGTTGGGGGAGGGTGAGCGTCAGCGGGTGTGGTCTTTCAATAGGTCCTATCTAGCTGATCCCTCTTTTCAGGATGTTATCAGGGCAACCATAAAGGACTATTTTGATCTAAATGATCCAGGGGACACTCCAGTCTGGGCCTGGTGGGAGGCTTTTAAGGCCTCCCTGCGGGCTGCGATTACCAGCTTCTCTATTAAAGAGCATAAGCGGAAGACAGACAGATTGCATGTCTTAGAAGAGCAAATTAAAGTGGGGGAAAGACTGCTAATTAAACAGGCCGATGCAGGCATTACCCTGCGACTACAGAGGCTCCGTTATCAGTATAATGGGATATTAAGTTCGGAAGTGGAATACGTAATGTTGAGACAACAATCTCAGTTTTATGTAGAGAATAATAAGGGGAGCAAGTTGTTGGCTAACGCCTTAGAAAAGAAACAAGAGAAAGCCCGTGTAGATCTTTTAACGGACCTGAACCATGGGAATTTGACTAATACAGATCAGATTCTTGAAGCATTCACGAAGTACTACTGTAAGTTGTACTCTACAGAGTGTACGCCGAATCCGGATACAGCTGGGGATTTCCTTGATAGGCTGGCCCACCCTAGATTGAGTGCACAACAGGCAAAGGAGCTAGACGAACCTCTCACGGGCGATGAGATACTTGCTGCAATTAATAGTGTGGCTTCCGGGAAAGTAGTGGGTCCAGACGGTATTCCCTCAGAGTTCTATAAAGTTTTTAGGTGTGAATTCCTGCCTTATCTGTTGCATTACTTTGAGGCTTTGGAGGTACCCCAGGCACACCCGAGCAATTTTGCAGAGGCCACAATAGTGGTTCTTGAAAAACCGGGGAGAGATCCCACTCAGGTTGCAAATTATCGTCCTATCTCGCTTTTAAATGCGGACTATAAAATTTATGCTACGGTGCTGGCAAAGCGGCTGGTTAAAAGTATAGGGGAGCTGGTGCATCCAGATCAGTGTGGCTTTATCCCAGGTAGAGCGACTTCGGATAATGCTAGACTCCTATGTAATTTATTGGATAGAGCGGGATTGGAAGACACAGCTTATATCGGTATCTCTTTGGATGCTGAAAAGGCCTTTGATAGATTAGAATGGCCCTTTTTGTTTAGAACCTTAGAGTGGTTCGGCCTTGGTCATCAGTTTATAAGTAAGATCCGTATCCTTTTTGGCAACCCCAAAGCACGGATACGTGCGAATGGGGTTTTTTCGAGGTCCTTTTCCCTGCATAGAGGTACCCGTCAGGGGTGTCCCTTGTCTCCTCTGCTCTTTAATTTGGCCCTTGAGCCATTAGCCATTGCCATAAGACAAAACGAAGATATTAGAGGTATTATAATTGATGATTGGCAGGTAAAACTCTCAGCATATGCTGACGATCTGTTGCTTTTTACGCAACCTTCCGCAATTCCTGAGATTCTAGGTCTGGTTGAGAGCTTTTCGGAAGTGTCTGGATATAAAATAAATTGGGCAAAATCGGTCGTATTCCCTATGAATAATAGTGTCAGGGCTGTTGACTTGGTGGGGTTCCCGTTTCGGTGGGAAGCGGGACACATTAAATATCTGGGAGTCAAATATGGGTGGTCCATAGATCAAGCTCTGCAGGAAAATGTAAAAGATATGTTGCAAAACATACAACATTTAATGTTAGCTTGGTCTCCCCTTCATCTTTCTTGGTGGGGTAGACTGGAAACAATAAAGATGACTTTAATGCTGAAAATTAATTACATGTTGAGTATGCTCCCTTTTTCATGACCCCCCTGGGTGTATAGTAAGTTTGAGAGATGCTTATGTAATTTTCTATGGGAAGGCCGACAGCCTAGGATTGCACTTAAAAAGCTGAAAGCTGCAAAGACCAAGGGAGGGGTTCAATTTCCAGATTTTCGTAATTATCATCTGGCGTTTCTGTTAAAGCAAGGTGCACTGTGGGCAGGGGAGGAGGATCTGCCTTGCAAACCCATATGGTTAGAGGTGGAGAAGCGGATTGTGAGACCCTGTCCTTTATGGTTGCTCTTAGGTATGAAACACCCAGAAAAGACTTTGGTGGGAAGGGTGATCCCTGCTACGCAGGAGGCATATTTACTCCTGTCGGGCTGTGTTAAGCCTAAAGGCCCACCTGTTAGGAGGCTGCCACTCTGGAGGAAACCCCAAGTTTCGAATACGAGGCAAGATGTTCGCTTGGAGAAGATAGCAAGCGTGTGGTATATGGTCCCTGGGGCAAGTTTTAGGGCCTTCGGGCTGGAAAGATTTTCCCCTTTTACAGCAGGAGTTTTCTTTGCCTAGTTCAGCGTTTTTTGGCTGGCTTCAACTTAAACACAGTGTTGCAGTGGCTAATGTTAATCTCACTGAGTTGTCTTTGGATGATATTGTTTTCCAACAGTTAGCGGAATTGGCACGATCTGCGAGAGCAGCATCAAAAATTTATACATGGCTACGAGATGGGGATTCGTCTCATCTGAGGGGCCTGGAAAGATGCTGGGAAGCGGAAGCGGTGTGCTCCGTTCCTAGTAATGTCTGGGGGGTTCTTTGGAGTCCAATCACACGGATTTCCAAGTCGGCAGCAGTCACGCAGTCCCTTTTCTTTTTTCTGCATAGGGATTTTGTAACTCCTGTTAAACTGGCCAAATGGGATGATACGGCAGCGTGTAAATGTTGGTCTTGCCAAACAGAAGTCGGCACTTTTAAACATATGCTTTTTGAATGCCATCACGTTCAGAGATTTTGGAGGCTTGTATTGGACAGAATGCAGGCGGTACTTAATGTCTCCATTGCACTGTCTTGGCGCACCATTTGCTTAAGGTCCGCAATATGTATCCCTGGAATAACGAAAGATAAGCGCTTTTTATTTAATTTTATGATTGCCATTGCTTTAAAAGTCATCCTTACCAACTGGAAGGATTCACGGAGGTTGCATCTAGATTTGTGGTGGAACCTCGTTTGTCGCTATGCCAATTATGAGAAAATGTATTGTAGAGTTCACTGTTTTGATACGGCAAAGGGGGACCTGGCTAAGTGGGGTCTGCTTGATAATTTTGCTGCCTGTGCTCAGTTAGGTCTTTCACCTTAGCGAGATGACTGTTTGGACTTTGGGTCTCCCTGTCATGTGTCCTCAGAGAGCTGGGGTGGGAGGGGGGGTTATGTTTTTGTCTGATTTTGATTTGTTGTGTTGTTTTGGTATGTTTTGATTTGTTTGAGGTTTGTTGATTTATAAAATTGCTAAATAAAGAAATAAAAAAGAAAAAAAGTTGCCTGTGCAGAACAGTGCCAAAGGTTTTACTGAAATCTAGGTATACCACATCTAGGGCTCTCCCTCGGTCCAACTTTCTGGTCACCCAGTCAAAGAAATCAATGAGATTTGTCTGACAAGATCTGCTTCTGCTAAAATCATGATGCATCGGATCCTACTATTGGACTCCAGAAACCTCACTATCCTCTGTTTTAACAGTTTCCAATAATTTACTCATCACAGAGGTCAGACTTGTAGTTCTCAACCTTAGCCTTATTTTCACTTTTGTGTAAAGGGACCACATGTTCCTTTCTCTAGTCCTCTTAAGAAGCATTGAAAAGTTCAATCAGTGGAGCCACTAGAATGTTCCCAAATTCCTTCAATGTCTACTTTTAGTTTAACTAATTCCAAATGAACACAGTTTTCTGAATATGTTCAAGATCTACTTCACTTCTGTTCTTATTTGTGAGTATTTTCTGAGGTCCTGCTCCGGGCTCTTCATCTGTGAACACAGAACAAACATATTTGTTAAGCAATTACTCTTTATCCTCATCAGCTTTTACAAATTCTTCCCCTACTCCCTTGAGTCTGATAATACCTCTATTGCACTTTCTACTCTTGCTAACATATCTGAAAAAATGTCTTGTCCCCACATTTTATTGCACTGACTATTTTTTCTTATTTTTGTATCTTTGCTTTCCTGACTACTTTCCTAGATTTAAGTATTTACAAATATTGATGCTTGTCTCTGTGATCTCCTGTAATTTATGAAGGCCACCTCTTTTTTTTTCATCTTTTCAGCTACTTCATGGTGGCCTCCTTTTCCTTGTACATTTATTTATCTTTCTAACAAAAGTGTGTGTTGCCTTTAAAATATCACCTTTCAGTTGTGCCCATTGCTTTTCTACATCCCCCAGCTGTTCCCATCCTGCTAATGACTTCTTGAGGCATTGTCCCATCTTAGCAGTTAATTTTCCTAAAGTCTAAGACCCTCAATTCTGAATGGATTTTCTAATATTGCACCACACCACCTGGTGATCACTGAATATGAGTTGATCTCCATAATATCAGAAACACTTTCCCTGTTTGTAAGTACCAAGTCCTGTATGGCCCCTACATGTGGGGATTCTGTTACCAGTTGCTGGAATAGTTCTTCCTGTAGAGAATCTAAGATCTCCTTACTTTTAGATGACACCACAGCAGGGATGTGCCAATCAATATCCGGCATATTGAAATCATCTATCAGTAGCACTTCTCCTTTTATGGCAATACTGCATATGCCTTCTATTAAATCTCCATCCACTTCTTCTCCCTGTGAAGAAGATCTGTATTTTCCACCAATGCAAATAGACTCTCTATCTCTCTTTCTAGTTTAACTCACAATGCCTCCTCACTCCCACTTATTCTACAGCTTTATAGAATCTACACATGAAGGAGCCATACTAGACTTGGTGTTTAGCAATAGGAAAAGTTTTTTTGATGTCATAGTGGGACATCATTTCTCATCCAGTGATTTTGTGTAGACCAATTTCATAGGTGCATGTCCAGGCCGTCCGGATGTTCAGAAATATGGACAGCCCAGAGATGCACCCGATTCTGCTCCTGTGGGGGTTAGATGGCCCTGCAGGAGCAGAATTGTGGCATAGGGCCTGGAGGTCCAGGACATGCCCCGATTCAGGCACCCCAGATGTCCAGAACTCTGCCCAGCCAGATCAGCCTGGCTCCTGCATGGAGCCATTGTGCTTTGTTGTCCCATAGTCATGGCACCGCGGCTCCATGCCAGAGACCCGATCATTAGCGCTGCAGTCGATGCCCTGTTCCCTGCCACCTGACCCCTTATTGGGCCTTCCGAGGCCAGGATTGGGCTGCGGGGAACCTTCTGCCCCTACTCACTCTCTCTCCTGGTACATTCCTTGGCTGCCGCCAATCTCAGGGGAGCTTATACCACCTCTGAGGTGGAATAAGTCCCCTATCCAAACTGTAACCCTCAGACGTACCGAGAATCGGCCCTGTCCTCAATCCTCCCTAGGCCCGCCCCCTCCTGCCCTTGTACAGAGCTCCTCACACATCTCTGCTGTATGTGCAGGGAGTTCATCTGCTGGAATAGCACTTGGACATTTAGCAGCGGATATATGTCCACCCTGGACTATATCCCTGATAAACACAGGTCAGAATGACCACCCAGATGTGTGGTTCAGTATTAGGATTAGGGCTGCTAAAATCCATTCATAAACAAGGCTCTTAGACTTTTGAAAATGAATTTTGCTGAGATGAGGCAATACCTCAAGGAATCGTTAGCGGGATTGGAACAGCTGGGGGATGTAGAAAAGCAATATGCAAAACTGAACGAGGATATTTTAAGGGAAAGAAACCTTTTTGTTAGAAAAGTAAATAAATGTAAAAGGAAAAGGAGGCATTATAGTTCTCAAAAGAAAAAGAGGTCGGCCTTCATAAAATACAAGAGATTGCAGAGAGAGGAAGTCAAGCATCTATATTTGGAAAAACGTAAAGAAGCTAGGTAAGTAGTCGGGAAAGCAAAGATACAAAAAGAAGAAATAACCAGTCCAATAAAATGGGGGGATAAGACATTTTTCAGATATGTTAGTGAGAGGAGGAAGGGCAAACATTGTATTGTCAGACTCAAGGATGAAGGGGAGGAATATGTAGAAGCTGATGAGGATAAAGTGGACTTGCTTAAGCAGGACCTCAGAAAACACCCACAAAGAAGAACAGAAGTGAAAGGGATCTTGAACAATTTTCAGGATACTGTGTTTGTGAGGACCTAGCTAAAATAAAAGTAGGCAAAGTGATGGGACCAGATGGGATACATCTGAGAATATTGAAGGAACTTGTGGATGTTCTAACAGCTCCACTGACTGAATCTTTCAATAGTTCTTTAGAATTGGGAGTGGTAACACAGGACTTGAAAAAGGCACAATAGTGGAAGTAAGGATGGAAGAATACCCTATGATGAAAGGTTAAAGGTTAGGGTTCTTCAGCTTGGAGAAGAGATGGATGAGGGGAGGTTTTTAAAATATTGAGTAGAATGAAACAAGTAAATGTGAATCTCTTGTCTACACCTTTAAAAAGAACACAAAAACAGTTGACTCTCAATGAAGCTACAAAATAGTACATTTAAGACTAGTTGGAGAAAATATTTTGTCGTTCATCAAGCAACTAAGGGCTGGAATTCATTGCTGGAGAACGTAGAAAAAGTTGTTAGTGTTGCAGTTTAAAAGAGATTTGGAGACAATCCTGGGAAAAAAAAAGTCCATAAACCATTGGATAAGCAGCATGAAATCCATCTTCCTTTTGTAATTTTGATGGGTACTTGTGCCCTGGTTTGGCCGCTGTTGAAAAACAGGACGCTAGGTTTAATGGATGTTTGGTCTCATATATTTCTGTTTGATTCTCATATACTTCTGTTATATACTTATTACAGTACATGTATTTGTCAGATGGTAAATAAAATATGGGAATAAATAGAACTACAAATTATTTTAAAGAAGCTTATCATCTATATAGAAGTGATGCAAGATCTGGAGCTTCTTGTCATTATTGCACACATTCTCAACAGACTCTTATGGGGAATTGGAATTTTAGCCTATGCGTCAACTTCATTTTAGCAGTTTGCATACAAACCTCCAGCAGAAAACTGACCTTCTTACTTCATTATGGGTGTCTCATTACTGCTTTAAAGAAAAGGGGATCTTATACATAGGAGATGAATACTTTATGTACTTTGTTTTTTAGCAGCAATTTATAACAATTCCTTTTTTGGACAATAACTCTGAAAGATTCATTATGGTAGTAGCATTTTATATTACAAAGTACTCAAAAGTTTCAGAACTTAATTTCTTCTATGTTATTGTAGGAGACTGGCATAAATGGTACTTATTACATTAGATGGTTATACAAATGCTAGTCTGGGCAAGCTGCTTGTAAAGTATAAATGTATAGCTGTAATTGTACAAATTGTTTTACTTAAATCCAAATACAATCAGTAAAACACTGCTGTCATTATACCAGACATTTTACAGTAGTATACTAGTAGCTAATATGGTATTAATTTGCCACAGAGGTCGGCCCTGTTTTCCATCAAGATTTTGATTATCTAAATCATGTAGTAGTTTCAGCTTTTCATTTTTAGCGAAGCCATCAGTATTTACATATCCACAGTCTCATTGAACAGCTAATCAGTATGATTCCTCCACAAATACGATCTCTACAAGAGTAGATTGAAGAGTAAATATTTTGATCAAATTTATTACACTAGATGGATGCACCCTCAAGACTAATTAGTGCAGGAGAAAACATAAAATGATATGGGGTTGTTTACTTAAACATACATACACTGTATAGCCCTTCAGAAACCCATTTTTAATGATGCTACATCTGTTAACTTCCAGTAGCAAAAATTTGAAAAAACAGTTATGTAAAAAGTGAAGAAAGAAAGGAAAAGAAAAAGTGCCTTTGAATCGATGCTGACTCCTGGAGACCCAGCAGCTCCTGGGTTTTCTTGGCAGTGTCACTGGAAGTAGATTGCCAGTCCTTTCTTTTGAGGCAATGGAGGATTAAGTAACTTGCCCAAGGCCACAATGAGTGCTAGTGGGATTTGAATGATGGTCTCCTAGCCAGTACTCTAAACCAATAGGCTACTCCTCCACTCCAGTATAAAGTGAATTTGGTCATAAAATATCTATCTCTCTCTCTCTTTCTACTCTCCATCTATTTTTTTTTTAAATTGTGCTTTCTGTGCTTTTTTTAAAATTGTTTTCTGAGATCCTGCTTGTGGCCCTTCATCTGTGAATACAGAATAGAAATATTTGTTGAGAAATTCTTCTTTATCCTCATCAGCTTCTACATATTTCTCCCCTTCACCCGAGTCTGACAATACCACTTTTGCTCTTCCTCTTCGCATTAACATATCTGAAAAAGCATAGTTACTCACCTGTAACAGGTGATCTCTGGAATTTAGTCTTCACATATGGGTAATGTTGGTATCAATGGAGCCCACACAGGAATGCTCCCCAGCATCTAATAGGAAAGCTTTTGGGATCCTCCCACTGTACCTGTGTTGCTGCCTTCCCACCTTCCCAACTCTGCCTCAGTTGAGTTTGTAGCTGAGAGAAAAGGAGAGAAAAAGAGAAAACCTATAACTCCTAGGGGAGAAGGGTGTGTTGTGAAGACTAAATCCCTGCTGTTCCTGGAGATAACTTGTTACAGGTGAGTAACTACACTATCTCCAGGAACAAGCAGGAATGTAGTCTTCACATATGGGACTCCCTAGCTCCCAGATGCCAGAGAAATGACCCCAGAACTGGTAGGTTTACCTCAGGGTAGGCTCCAAGAGGTCATGAATCTCAATGAATGTCTGGTATCGTTAAGTTCCGGGACGGAGGGTAGGAGCTGCCCTTAGGTTTGATAAAGGTGCTGGAGAATAGCTTGACCAAACATGGTATCCTGCTGTGAGTCCTTGTCCAGACAGTAATGAGCAGCAAAGGTATGGACCGAAGACCAAGTTGCTGCTTTGCAGATTTTGTCAATGACTAGAGAGCGTAGATGTGCCATCGAGGAGCCATGGCACGAACATTATGGGCAGTGACCTGTCCCTCAAGGGATAGTCCCACTTTATCATAAGCAAATGATTATTAAGAAGGGACCCAGGATATCAATGCTTGACCCAGTACAAGCATTGCGGAACTTGTGTCTTTTGGGGAAACTGCTAGGTACATATGACCTAGATTGGCCACTGTTGGAAACAGGATACTGGGCTTGATGGACCTTGTTCTGACCCAGTATTGCATATGTTATGTTCTTATGTTCTTATGAGATGAATCTGCTATCCATTTAGAGAGAGTACGTTTGGTTACTGGCAACCCCAAGTGACTAGGGTCAAAGGAAATGAACAACCGTGAAGCCCTCGAGTTTTTTTAAGATAAAATGCCAAGGCACGTTTGCAGTCAAGAGTATGGAGGTTGCCTCTGCCCTAGACAAATGTGGTCAAGGAAAAAAGACAGGAAGATAAACTGACTGATTCAAATATGAAGGAGACACCATCTTTGGCATGAAATGGGAGTGAGTCCTAAGGATGACCTTGTTATGGTGGAACCGAATGTAAGAAGGGTCACCACCAAAGCTTGAAACTCAATAGTGCATCTAGCTGAAGTGCGGGCAATAAGGAAGATGACCTTCCATGTTAGAAAAATTAGCAAGGTCGTGGCCAAGGGTTCGAAAGGCGGCTTGAGAAGCTGTCCTAGAATGACATTGAGATCCCACAAAACTGATGGTGGTCTGAAGGGAGGCTTTATCAGCAAAAGACCCCCCATGAAGCATGCTATGAGCAGCTGTGAGGAAATGGGCTGTCCATCCAAGGGATGATGAGAGTCTGCAATTGCACTTAGGTGAACTCTTACCGAGTTGGTCTTGAGACCAGATGAGGAGAGGTAGAGAATATACTGGAGGAGCATCTCCACTGGAGCTGAGAAGGGATTGAGATCCTTCTGGGAACACCAGTGAGAAAATCTATGCTATATGGAGTGGAGGAGTGGCCTAGTGGTTGGGGCAAGATACTTCAGGCCGGAAGGTCGGGGGTTCAAATCCCACTAGAGGACAGCAACCTTGGGCCGGAAGGACTGGGGTTTCTAGTCCCACAGGTGCTCCTTGTGGTCTTGGGCAAGCCACTTAACCCTCCATAGCCCATGTTCCCTGTAAAATAGTTATCTCCAAGTTATAATGCCCTGTTCAATGTAATTTCAGTTTGTTCAATGTAAACCGCACTGATGCAGAATAGTGCGGTATATAAGAGAATGTAAATAAATAAATAAAATGAAAGCATATGAATGTCTGGTGGATGGCTTTCTAGAGACTAACAAGATCTCCTTTACCTACTGAGTAAGGTTAAGATCTTGTAATGCTATGCTTTCAGCAGCCATTCCGAGAGGTGGAGAGATTGCAGATCAGGATGGAGCAGCGTCCCTTCCTCCTGGGAGAGGAGATCAGGAGCAGATCTGAGATCTATGGATTGATTCTGAGACAGACGTAGCAGGAGAGGAAACCACGGTTTATGTGGCAGTGTGGGGTTATGGGTATCATGAAACCCCTTTCTGCCTGGAGCTTGAAAAGCATCTTGGGAATTAGGGGCATGGGGAGAAAAGCATAGAGGAGATCCCGACCCCAATGAAGGTGGAAAGCATCTACCTGCTGGTTGCTGGACATGGGAGTCCTGGTGCAGAAATGTTGGATCTTGGCATTCTGTATAGTGGCAAACAGGTCTATGTCTGGATTCTCCCAGGTCTGAAAGATGAAGGATGTTGTCTCCAGATAGAGAGACAATTTGTGGGAAAGAAGCATCTGACTCAATTTGTCTGCCAAGACATCTTGTTCACTAGGTAGATACACCACTTGGAGGTGTATCTGATGAGCTATGGTGAAGGATCAGAGATAGAGAGCCTTCTGGTGGGCACTGGAGATAGCACAAAGTTCTAGTAGATTTATCTGGAGTTGTGACTCCTATTCTGTCCAGAGGCCCTGAGTGAAAAGAGTCCCCAGATGGGCCCTCCACCCAGTTTGGAGGCATCCGTCATCAGGGTGCATTGATGTGGAGGCAACACTACACTTAAACTGTGCAGAGGAAAGGCCTGGCAATCTACTTCTGTATCTTGACATGAAAATCCATCTGGGAAGCAGCAGAATGGGACGGTGTTGGCGGCAGAGGATCACATTTCTGTGACAACGGCAACAACACAAAACTTAAAATACATGGAGGAAAGGCCTGGCAGTCTACTTCTGTATCTTTCCATGAAAATCCAATGGATAGTCACAACAAAACAAATTTCAAAATAGTGCTGGACGTTGAGACCCCAGGTCGGAAGGCACTCAAATAGCTACTGGGGAGGAGCTAAAAACATTTCAGAGTAAAGCCAGCATTTATGATCTGGTTGGATCAAAGCCCTCGGGACATCTGACTGCTGATGTAGCTGCGCAAGAAATGAGAGACAGAAGCTGTAAAGATGTCTTACATATTGGGACATGGAACATACGAAGCATGAACCAAGGTTAGTTGGAGGTGTTCAAGAATGAAATGGAATGTGTATAACTTGATGTGTTGGGTGTCAGAGAACTGAAATCGGGCACTTTACATCAGATGATCACATGGTCTACTATGCTGGAAATGAAAGACAAAGAAGAAATGGTGTTGCATTTATAATACAGAAACATGCAAGAACTGTAATAAAATACAATGCAGTCAGTGAATGCTTAATCGCTATTCGTCTATGAGGCATGCCTATCAACATAACTATAATTCAAGTATATGTCCCAACAACAGCTGTAGAAGAGGATGAAATTGATGAGTTCTATGAACAAGTACATAAGAACATAAGATATGCCATACTGGGTCAGACCAAGGTCCATCAAGACCAGTATCCTGTTTCCAACAGTGGCCAATCTAGGTCATACGTACCTAGCAGTTTCCCCAAAAGACACAGGTTCTGCAATGCTTGTACTAGGTCAAGCATTGATATCCTGGGTCCCTTCTTAATAATGGTTTATGGACCTTTCCTCCAGGAACTTGTCCAAACCTTTTTTAAACCCAGCTACACTAACAGCCTTTACTACATCTTCCGATAACAAATTCCAGAGTTTGATTACACGTTGAGTGAAAAAATATTTTCTTTTATTAGTCTTAAATAGTTTACCCTGTAGCTTCATTGCATGTCCCCTAGTCTTCCTATATTCTGATAACGTAAACAGTCAATCTACGTTTACCCGTTCCACTCCGTTCATTAATTTATAGACTTCTATCATATCTCCCCTCAGCCATCTCTTTTCCAGGTTAAAGAGCCCTAACCTTTTTAGCCTTTCTTCAAAGGAGTATCCTTCCATCCCCTTTACCATTTTGGTGGCTCTTCTCTGAACCTTTTCTAATAACGCTATATCCTTTTTAAGATACGGCGACCAGAATTGCACACAATATTCAAGGTGCGGTCTCACCATGGAACGGTATAGAGGCATTATAATATCTTTTGTTTTATTTTCCATTCCTTTCCTTATGATACCTAGCATTCTATTAGCTCTCTTGGCTGCCGCTGCACACTGGGCCGAGGGTTTTAAGATGTTATCCACAATGATGCTTAAATCTTTTTCCTGGGTGGTGGTTCCTAATATGGAACCTTGCATCGAGTAAGCATAGTTTGGGTTGTTCTTCCCTAGGTGCATAACTTTGCACTTGTCCACATTAAATTTCATCTGCCATTTTGATGCCAAGTCTTCCAATTTATCAAGATCCTCTTGCAAGTTTCCACAATCCTTTTGGGTTTTAACAACTTTAAATAGTTTTGTGTCATCTGCAAATTTGATAACCTCACTCGTTATTCCACTTTCCAGGTCATTTATGAATATGTCAAAAAGCAGCTGACCCAGCACAGATCCCTAGGATACACCACTATTCACCTTTCTCATTGGGAAAATTGGCCATTTAGCCCAACCCTCTGCTTTCTATCTTTTAACCAGTTCCTGATCCACAGTAGTACACTGCCTCCTATCCCATGACTCTTTAGTTTTGCCAGAAGTCTCTGATGAGGGACCTTGTCAAAGGCTTTCTGAAAGTCCAGATACACTATATCAACCGACTCACCTTTGTCCACCTGTTTATTCACACTTTCAAAAAAACATAACAGATAAGTAAGACAAGATCTTCCTTGTCTAAAGAGATGTAGGACATGGCTATCTACATGCTGAGTAATTTTGTTCTTTATGATGGTTTCTACCATTTTTCCCGGTACTGACCGGTCTGTATTTTCCCGGATCACCCCTAGAACCCTTTTTAAAAATTGGTGTTACATTGGCGATCCGCCAATCTTCAGGTATTAGAGATGATTTTAATGATATTTCACAGATTACTAATAGCAGGTCTGCTATCTCATATTTCAGTTCTTTCAACATCCTTGGATGTATACCATCTGGCCCAGGTGATTTGCTACTCTTCAGTTTATCTAATAGTTGTAATACATCTTCCCGATGTATCGATATTTCCTTCAATTCTTCCGCACCTTTAAATACCACTTCAGTCATGGGTAACATCCCTACATCTTTCTCAGTAAAGACCGAAGCAAAGAATTCATTCAGTCTCTCTGCTATCGCCTTGTTGCCTCTTAGTGCCCCTTTAACTCCTCTATCATCTAATGGTCCAACTGACTCTCTCACAGGTTTTTTGCTACGAATGTACTAGAAAAAAACTTTATTTCACGTTTTTGCTTCCGCAGCAAGCTTCTTCTCAAATTCTCTCTTTGCCTTCTTTATCAATGCCTTGCATTTGACCTGCCAGTGCTTGTGCTGTTTCCAGGTTTCATCGTTTGGCTCTTTTTTCCATTTCCTGAAAGTTGTTTTCTTGGCAACAACAGCCTCTCTGACCTCACCTTTAAACCATGCTGGCAGTTTTTTGGACTTCCTTCCACTTTTCTTAAAGCATGGAATACAGCTGGTCTGGGCTTCCAAGATAGTATTTTTCAACAACACCCAAGCTTGATGTAAGTCTTTAACCTTTGCAACTGTTCCTTTTAGTTTTTTCCTAACTATTCTCCTCATTTTATCATAGTCTCCCTGTTGAAAGTTAAAAGGTAGTACTGTGGATTTCCTTACTATCCCTCCTCCACTAATTAAATCAAAGACGTTCATGCTATGATCACTGTTGCCAAGTGGCCCCAACACCCTTATCTCTTGCACTAGATATGGTGTTCCACTAAGGACTAGGTCTAATATGGCTTCCCCTCTGGTCGGTTCATGAACCAGCTGCTCCAAGAAGCAGTCATTTATGTCATCTAGGAACTTTATCTCCCTAGCATGTACTGCCGTGACACTGACCCAGTCGATACCGGGGTAATTGAAATCGCCCATTATTATTACCGCGCTGTAACTTTTGTTAGCTTCCTTGATTTCTTTGAGCATTTCATCATCCATTTGTTCATTCTGGCCAGGCGGTCGATTGTACCCCACACCGCCTTCCCCTTTTTATATGGAATTTCAATCCATAGAGATTTTACAGCAAATTTTGTTTCCTGCAAAACTTTAATCCTTTCTGACTCAATTCCCTCTCTAACATAGAGCGCAACCCCTCCACCAATTTGATCAGTTCTATCATTATGATATAGTTTGTACCCAGGTATCACAGTGTCCCACTGGTTGTCCTCCTTCCACCATGTCTCTGATATTCCAATCACATCTAACCTCTCATTTAGTGCTATATATTCTAACTCTCCCATCTTATTTTTTAGACTTCTAGCATTTGCATACAAGCATTTTAGAGACTGTATTTTATTCATATTAATTTGGCTATTGGTAGACATGGGTAATTTGGGATCTTTAAGCTCTGTCTGCTCCATACTTGAGGGCATTTGGGCTACTTTACTCTTTTTTGGAACCTCTCTGCTTTTGGATGTATCCTTCAAGGATACATTCTTCCGAACCATCTGCTCTTGGGCGACTGTCGGCTTTCCCCTATTATCTAGCTTAAAAGCTGCTCTATCTCCTTTTTAAAGGTTAATGCCAGCAGCCTGGTTCCATCCCGGTTAAGGTGAAGCCCATCCCTTCGGAATAGCCCCTCCTTTCCCCAGAATGTACCCCAGTTCCTAACAAATCCAAACCCCTCATCTCTGCACCATTGTCTCATCCACGCATTGAGACTCCGGAGCTCTGCCTGCCTTTTGTGTCCTGCATGTGGAACGGGAAGCATTTCGGAGAACGCTACCTTGGAAGTTCTGGATTTCAACTTCCTACCTAAAAGCCTAAATTTAGCCTCCAGAACCTCCCTACCACATTTTCCTTTGTCATTGGTACCAACATGTACCAAGACAGCAGAGTCCTCCCCAGCACTTTCTTAGAGCTTATCTAGGTGGCGCGTGAGGTCCGCTACCTTCGCACCAGGCAGGCATGTTACCAGGCGATCCTCACGACCACCAGCCACCCAGCTATCTACATGCCTAATGATCAAATCACCAACTATAACGGCTGTCCTAACCCTTCCCTCATGGGCACATGGCCCTGGAGAAACTTCCTCGGTGTGAGAGGGTTTTACATCACCTGGAGGACAGGTCCTAGTTACAGGATCACTTCCTGCCACACCAGGGTGATGCTCTCCTTTCACGTGACCTCTCTCCTCCATGGCAACAGGGATGCTGCCAGACTGGAGGTGGGACTTCAGGACTATATCACTGTAGGTCTCGTCTATGTACCTCTCTGTCTTTCTTATGTTTTCCAAGTCTGCTACTCTAGCCTCTAGAGAATGGACTCGTTCCCTGAGAGCAAAGAGCTCCTTGCACCTAGTGCACACGTAAGACTTCTCACCAACTGGGAGAAAATCATACATGTGACACTCAATGCAAAAGACTGGCAGTCACCAAGGAGAAATGAGGACAGGACAGCATGACTGGTCAGTGGTCGGCTTCTATAAAAGATAGTTTTTATTTTCATAGGCAATTTGAAATGTATGAGAATTTGATGCGAGCAAGAAATTTACGATTTTCAAATTTTCCTATAACTCACTATCTTTCCCCACTTATTTTATTTTATAAATATTTGTAAGATGTGATGTTGTTTGATCAACCAGAGAATTTTAAGGTTGCAAACATATATTATGTTCCTAGAAATAAGAAAGTGGTTAATCGGGAAAATGGGGTTGCTGACCAGTGGGTTTCTCCCCAGAGCCTGGATAGTTCTGATTTTCTTGAGTCCTCCTCAGATGTTATTGTTGCTCGTGCAGCTTTGGTGGTTACGTTTTTATATGAGATGGACAAGAATATTATTTTGGAAACATATTTTTCCTAAAAAGAATGTCTCATTTTGTGGTCAGAGGGTTATTCTCTTTCCCGATATGTCACGTGTAACCCAGATTCGCCGTAAGGCGTTTTTGGAGTTGAAAGATCGTACACTGGCAGCGGGGGCTTCTTTTTTTCTTAAGTTCCCCTGTAAATGTGTAGTAGGCCATCTTGGGAAGAGTTATAGCTTTCTGGAACCTGATCAATTGTTGTTTTTTCTATTTTTTTTTTTTTTTTTTTTACATTCTCTTATATACCACGCTATTCTGCATCAGTGTGGTTTACATTGAACAAACTGAAATTACATTGAAAAGGGCATTATAACTTGGAGATAACTATTTTTACGGGTAACATGGGCTATGGAGGGTTAAGTGGCTTGCCCAAGACCACAAGGAGCACCTGTGGGACTAGAAATCCCAGTCCTTCCGGCCCAAGGTTGCTGTCCTCTAGTGAGATTTGAGCCCCTGACCTTCCAGCCTGAAGTACCTTGCCCCAACCACTAGGCCACTCCTCCACTCCAATAGTTTCAGTGACAAATTAGTTAATATAGGGTAAATAAATGAAAAAAGTTTTCATTCTGCCAATTATTAATGTGTTTAGATAAGGTATTATTATTAGTATTTATGTTTCCACTCTCCCGTAATGTGGGCTAGTATGTTTTATGTGGTATATATAGGATAGCTGCGAGTGTTGGCTATCTTATTTATTATTGCTTATTTATGTTTTGTTTGTTAATATTGCTTTATTGTTTTTTCTGTATGTAAAAATATGGAAATTTAATAAAAAAAAATCATATTCATGCCAAGGAGTACATATAGATATGGTTGTCTACCAGTAGTTTTAAATATACTGCAAGATCAATAGCGACCTTGCGGAAGTGGAGGGATCTGCCCATTTCTTTAATGGGCCGCATTGCCCTTTTTAAAATGGTCGAGTTGCCGAGCTGGCTGTACTTGCTACGACACCTCCCGGTGTGGATGGCGAGGAAAGATCTGATACTTCTGAGTAGCCACTTGAATAAATTCCTGTGGAAGGGTCGTAGACCCCGAATAGCATTAACGGCTTTGATGAGGCCGCAGGAGGAAGGGGGAGGAGGGCTAGCGTCCTTGAAAGAATACAACCTGGCGAGCTTGTTGCGACCCTCCGGGATCTCCTATTGGGAACTTCTGAGACATTGCCTATTGAATTAATAAACGAGATGTCTGGGACTTTACACAGAGTGTTTTGGCTGCACAGGGCGGACAGGGAGCTGCCAGCTGGGTGGAAAAATTCAGTTTATTTGCGAGCTTTGAGGCAAGCATGGAAAGAGATTTGTCAGAGAAGGAAGGTGTCGTAGAAGAAAACAGATTTTTTGCCTTTGGCGGGAAACAGTGATTTCCCATCGGGATGTCAGGGAATGGTGGCTAGTTGCTGGGGGAAGAGCGGAGTTCAATACCTGGGCCACTTGAAGATGGCCTCTACCCCTGAATTAGACTCCTTTCAATTCCTGAGGCAGAAATTCCAGCTTGAAGCGAAAGATTTTTATTTTTATTTGCAATTGAGATATTATGTGCGATCAGTACAGAAGGAAAGTGGAGTCCTGTTGGCTTCAGGGGGTATGATGGATTTGATGCTTCAATTGGAAGGGAAAATAACGGTTGGGCATTGCGGCGGGAATGGAGGCTGGGAGGAGAGGGGGCGATGGTAGATAGGCTGGTTGAACGGTGGCAACAAGATGGCATGCCCGGTATAACAGCGGGTACTTTGGAGCTCGTGTTTAGAGCTATTAAAGATCTCGCGGAGTCAGTCAGATTGCGAGAAATACAATATAAGTTCCTGTGGAGGGCATACGTACATGATGTGTGGGCAGCGAGGGCTGGTGTGGCACTGACAGATGTGTGTAGAATGTGTGGGAAGGAGAAAGGCACATTTCTACATCTCTTCTGGTCTTGTGAAAGAATACAGGCCTTTTGGCGGGAGGTGTGGACAAGAGTCAATATTTGGTTGAAGCAGTCACTAGTCTTCACCCAGGACTCCTGGCTGTTTGGGGTGGGTGGGGGAGGAGGCTTGAGGGGAGCTGGGCAGGGGAAACTATGGGGGTAGGGATCTATAGTGGGTAAACAATGTATATTGCATCACTGGGTAGCAGAAGACCCCCCAGGGATTGTGGAGTGGGAGCACCTGATGCAAGAGCTAATGACTATGGAAAGGAAAACAAGCTGGATTGTTGGGGGGCAATAAACAAAGGAGCTTTGAAGAGACTTGGGTGCCGTTGTTAGGAGGGATTGTGGACAAAAATCGGGATGGGAACCCTGATTATGATTTAAGGAAAAGCTTGAGGGGAGAACTCTGAGGGGAGGTGGAGGTACTAGTGGGTAGGAAGTAGCACCAGCCATGCACGGCATTGGTCATAACCATATTGGAGACAAGGTGACACTGTATCAGAGGGTTTGAGTGAGGGTGTGGTTGTGGAGGGATGAGTGGGAGGTAGGGGGTGGGTGGGAGGGGGAGGGGTTGGGGAGGGAGGTTAGGAGGGGGAGGTTAAGGGGGGGAGGGAAGGGGGGATGGATGGGGACTGGGGTAGCGGAGGGGGGAAGGGGCGGGTACGTAAGGAGTTGTGGAAGGTTAATCGTGCCTGATTTAGAGTTGGGGTGTTACATATAGTATGGTTCTTTCTGTACAGTGTTTGCAGCTGATGTATGTTCTGGTTAGAGAATGTAGCTAAGTTAGGGAGAGTGTTAGTCAATTCCTTGAGTATCCAGTATTGTACTGTCTAGGAGGCACCTCTGTGGGGGGGAGTTAACAGGGTCTAGAAGAGCCTTGAGTGTGGGGTGGTCTGGGAACGGGAATGCTGTAACACTTCTTGTTGTGTAGAGAATGATGATAACAATAAAAAAAGATTTTCCTTAAATATACTGCATTGTTTTGAAATTGGAGATGCATGTGGATCATTTTATAGAAAAAGAAAGATGATGGCAGAAAAAGACAATATAGCCTACCTAGTCTGCCCTCAAACCACAGGAAACAACCACTTCACCTGCAGTGATACAAGGCACAAAGGAAGCAGAAGAACTGCATTGTAGGAGAACGGAGAGCTTTATTACGTATCCCTGAGGTCACCCTACACGTGTTAAGTAATAAAATGGAAGTAGTTCTACTAAATAGAGTCAACAAAATTAAAATAAGGCTTCAACACATTTAAAAAGTCTAAATAAGGGTAAAAGGTAAAGCAACAGTTGTAAGTTAATGGAAAATGGACCATAGGGTTGGGGGATCACATTAAAAAGTAACTCACCCACAAGGAAGGACACATATTGTGTACTCTCTTAAATTCTGAGGCAAACTGTGAAAACCTGAAGATAATATGTGTATCAATAACACCAGTATAATTTTCAAATACATATATGTATAACTGTGTAAATGCAAATAAAATGAATACAAGAATGGGGGGGGGGGGATTGGTAATAAATAAAAATATATAAATACTTAAATACAAACAATTAAATGATTAAAATGTATTCAAGGGGCTGCAATGCAAAAAGTAGTAATCAGACAAGTACCTGCATTTTATTAATTTGGTTCTCTAAGATCTCCTCCTTGGCATTCCTATTGGTAACATGCTAATTTTTATGTGGTTCACTTATATAATATGTTTTTTAGATTGTCTAACATTTTTGATAAATGTTCACTTATTTACTATCTGTTCATATCTTTAATGCATGATATATTTAAGGTCTGTTTTTATATTATTACACATTTTTTCTGAAGAAGGCTCCGGCTGAAACACGTGTAGGGTGACCTCAAGGATACATAATAAAGCTCTTTGTGCTCCTATGACTGCCCTTCCATATCAACTACTATAGTCCCTTCTTTTTTGTTTAGAGATCTTGTGTTTGTCCCATGCTTTCTTGAATTCAGATACTGTTCTCGTCTCTACTACCTCCACTGGGAGACTGTTCCACGCATCTACTACTCTTTCCATAAAGAAATATTTCCACATATTACTACTGAGTCAATCCCCTTTCACTTTCATCCTATATTCCCTCTTAGTAGAACTGTCTTTCAGTTGAAAGAGGTTCTCCTACTGTGTGTTTATGCCACGGAGGTATTTAAAAGTCTCTATTATATCTCCTCTATCTCGCCTTTCCTCTAAAATATACATATTGAGATCTTTAAGTCTGTCCCCATATGGTTTATAATGAAGACCACTAATCATTTTGGTAGCCACCCTCTGTACCAACTCCATCCTGTTTATATCTTTTTGAAGGTGTGGTCTCCAGAATTACACACAATAATCCTAATGAGGTTTTACCAAATACTTATACAGAGGTACTATCACCTCCTTTTTATGTTGGCCATTCCTCTCCCTGTGCACCCAGTCATCTTTCTAGCTTTCAACATCACCTTTTCTACCTGTTTAGCCACTTTAAGATCATCAGAAATAATCACACTAAGGTCCCGCTCTTCTTTCATGGACAGAAGTATTTCACCCCTTGGATTTTTGCAGCCCAAAGGAATGATCCTGTATTTTTTAGCATTAAATCTCAGCTGCCAAATTCTCAACCATTCTTCAAGCTTAGCTAGATCCATCTTCAAGTTATCTACTCCTTCCTGGGTGTCTACTCTATTGCAGATTTTGTATTTTCCACAAAGAGGCAAACCTGACCCAACAGCCCTTCTGTAATATCACTAACAACAATTTTAAAAAGAATTGGATCAAGAACAAATCCCACTGCTAACATCCTTTTCTTCTGAATGAGCTCCATTTACCTGTACCCTTTGTCCCCTCCCACTCAACCAGTTTCTAACCCAGTCAGTCACTTTAGGATCCATCCCTAGGGTGCTTAATTTATTTATAAGTCACCTGTGTGGAACGGTGCCAAAGGCTTTACTGAAATCTAAGTTTGAGTTAATATGTATTTAGTTTCCATGGTTTCGCTCCCATGTTCAATTCCCTGTTCTTTGTAAACTCAATGCTGTTTGTATACATTGCAGTATTCTTGTTCGATGTACACCGCGCTGATTTTAATAGCGCGGTATAGAAGAAATGTTAAATAAATAAAATAAATAAATAAATAAATAAGTACTTTACATCTAGGGTTCTCTCTCAGTGCAACTCTCTGGTCACTCAGTCAAAGAAATCAATCAGATTTGTCTGATAATACCTGTCTCTAGAAATCTCATGCTGCCTTGGATCCTACAATCCATTAGACTCCAGAAACTTCACTATCCTCTCTAATTCTCAACGTCATCCTTATTCCACTTTTCGGTAAAGGGACCACATGCACCCTTTTCCAGTCCTCTGGGACTACTCCTGACTCTAAAGAAGCATTGAAAAGGTTAGACAGTGGAACTGCTAGAACTTCCCCAAGTTCCTTCAATACTCTGGGATGTATCCTATCTGGACCCATCACTTTGTCTACTTTCAGTTTAGCTAGTTCTTCACGAACAAAGTCTTCTGAAAATTGTTTAAGATCCCCTTCACTTCTGTTCCTATTTGTGGGCCCCGTGAACACAGAACAAAAATATCTGTTAAGCAATTCTGCTTTATTCCCATTAGCTTCTACCTATTCCACCCATTCACGCTTGAGTCTGACAATTCCACTTTTACACTTCCACCTCTAACTAACATATCTGAAAAATGTCTTGTTCCCCCATTTTATTGCATTGGATATTTCTACTTCTTTTTGTATCTTTGCTTTACTCACTATTTTCCTAGCTTCTCTGTTTTTCCAAATATTGATGCTTGTCTTCCTCTTTCTGTGATCTCTTATATGTTATGAAGGCCCCCCTCTTTTTCTTTACCTTTTCAGCTACTTCTTTTGAGAACCATAGTGGCCTTCTTTAAATTTTACTCTATTTACCTTCCTAACAAAAAGATTTGTTGCCCTTAACCCTTTCGCGTCCACAACAGATTACATAACTTAAGATACAATTAATAAATTTTTTCGGAAATATAGAATCCGGTGAACAATTTGGGCGAAAATTTGAAGGTTGCCATATGGCAACAACAGCCACAAAAGGGTTAAAATATCCCCTTTCAGTTTTGCCTGTTGCTTTTCTACATCCCCCAGTTGTTCCCATCCCACTGATGATTCTTTGAGGTATTGTCCCATCTTGGCAAAGTTAATTTTTCTAAAGTCTAAGACCCTTACTTTGAATGGACTTTATCAGCCCTAGTCCTAATATTGAGCCACACTATCTAGTGATCACTGGATATGAGATGATTTCCCACTATAAACATCAGAAACACTTTCCCCATGGTAAGGACCAGGTCCAGTATGGCCCCTTCACGTGTGGGTTCTGTTATCAGTTGCCCAAATAGTTCTCCCTTTTGAGAATCCAGGAACTCCTTACTTCTAGATGACACTGCAGCAGGAATATGCCAATCAACAGCTGGCATATTGAAATCATCTGTCAGTAGCACTTCTTTCATGAAAATACTGTGTATGTCTTCTATTAAATCTCTGTCCACTTCTTCTTCCTATTAAGGAGATCTGTATACTCACACCAATGCAAATGGATATCCCGTTCCCTCTTTCTCTTTAAATCCACAGTACTCCTCTCTTCCTTTTAAGCCCTGTAATTCTATAACTTTACTATTATCTTTTATATATAGTGCCATTTGTCCTCTGCTTTTTCCTACCCTGTCCTTCCTGAATAAAGTATAGCTTGGTAAAATCACATACAATCAGGGTTATCCGTGAGCCACATCTCCGTAACTGCCACTTAATCCAAGTCAACCTCTTCCATTTTGGCCATCCTACATCCACCTCTGTCCACCCCTGTGATCACACCAGACACATGTAAACTTGATGCTTTATAAAAAGGTTCTCTGGGCATAAATGTGATTGGCATATCTAAATGCGCAGTTTCAAATGTGCAAATCATTAATTGAGCTTCTAAAATGGCTCCCTAAGTGTAGACAGCTGGTGCATCCACTAGGCGAACTAGGCAGTTGTGATCACCTCCTCTTCTAAGAAGGGGCTCATCCCTAGGCAGCCCCAATGTGCTGCCCTCCCCCCACCCCCTCACCACATTTTGCTACACCACCCCCGATATCCTGGGGTTGATGGGCAGCATGAAGATCACCTCTTTAGCACTGCAGTAAGCTTTAAAGCATGTATGTGAACTTATAGTCTGCATGTATGTGAACTTATAGCCTACCCCCTTAAACAGGAAGTTGCGTTGGAGGGGGCAGGAGCGGCAAGCCATGAGTGTGCGCATGCATTTTAAGGGTTGACACGACACTAAAATGTGACTGCTGTGCTGCCCATCAACCCCAGGTGAGAGGTTGAATATCAGGGTGTTTGCAGCAATATGTTGGGGGAGGCACATCGGGCCTGCTTAAAGTGGCAAGAACCCTTGGGCCTCCCTGATCTCCACCACAAGGACAAACAGGCCACTTCCCAGGAATCTTTAAATTATAGCACTTGCAGGTGCGTGACCAGAGGACCCCACCGCCACTGAACCTGATTGGCATCGGGGAGAGGAGCGGGAAGGTAAACTCTTCCCTGTTCCCTGCCACAAAGCTAATTAGGCCACTTCCCAGGACTCTAAATTACAGTACCAGCAGGCACACCCATGCCTGGCGGGCCTGCACCTGAGGGCCTCATCAGAGGGCCCTTAGGAGAGGACCTCAACCAACATCACAGAAGCCAGCCCTGCAATGACCGGAGAAGGCCCACAACAAGCCCTACAGCAACCATCGCATAAGCCAGCTCTAAATAATCTGCCAAGCACCCACAACAAACATAATTACAACTCCACACAGATTCCTACCAATGTCAGCTTCAATGAGTAGAAGGTAAGCCTCTCCTTCTCCCTGATGACAAACCGGTCGGAGTCATCACCAGTAGTCGACCCTTCTAGACTATCCCATCCAAAACAACAATAGAAATTATCATCCGCAAACAAGCAAACCTGACCTGACTGCTGACAATCCTAGCCTCCAGACTCCTAGCACAACCAAGCAATCTACTGCCTCAATGCTTCCTTACAAGTAAAGAACACTGCATGCCAAAACTTGAGCATCGGACACCCTAACAATCTCATCTAACCCACCTATCAGTCATAACAAACATGTCATCAAGATATCCTCCCTTCCAACACAGCAACATGAATCACTCACTCTACTGGTTAATCATCTTAAGTGTCCTCTTCTTATCTCCATCCCAGACCTTTTCACTTGCCATCAATCATCCTCCTATCCACCTAATTCACACTCCACTCAATAACCAAACCTATGGCACCCTTCCAGCTCACAACAGAAAATATGGATGCCTCATCAAGATACACATGGCAGCTCCAAACAACCCACCTTTTAAGCAAAAGAACATCACACTCCTGTACAACACCATTTAAATGTGCCCTCATTAATGTGCAATCCACTCGGAACAAAATTCAGTCCCTATCTGACTGCATAACAGATAAGCTTGACATATTATGCATCACTGAAACCTGGTTCTCCGAAAATGACAATGTCCTGCTCAACCAACTCGACACCACCACTCACATCATTCACAATTGCCCTCGTAAATCCAGCAGAGGAGACATAGTCTGCATACTCACAAGTAAGAGCCTCAATTTAAACACCACAAACTACGCCCCCACCCTCAACCTTGACATCATCACAATCTCAAACCGCCACCTCTTTATCTGCCTAGTATACAGATCCCATCACACCAGCACTAAAGAACTCGCCACCTTATTGGAATAAACATGCTCTCACACATCCACCAACAAAAACTTCATCCTACTAGGAGACCTAAACCTCCCATCTGCTGCCACCACCCACTCTTCAGCCTTCCTCAAAGCGAAGATAGACCTACAATTTACGCAGCTTATATTCTCCCCCACACATACAAAAGGCAGCTTCCTTGACATGGCCTTTTTCCCAGATCAACTACTAAACATAAACCCCACCCTTGATACTTCCAGTCCCCTCGTTCAATCACAACCTCATCACATTTAACATACCCAGCTCATGCCTACAAGCCTCACATCAGAGCTCTCCTCCAATAAATCAGTGGTTCTTTTCATTTGATGAACAAGGCTTCCTCCAAAAAACTATCCCAACCTTATCTATCTTACCAACACAAACTGACCTCAAAACTAAAGTCTGCAATGGAACTCAACCATCTCTTCTGCTGCTCTTGCTCCACCAAAGGCCCCACACAGAAAATGCAAGTATTATGCTAAGCATTAGCAGTAAATTTGAGAGACTAAGAATATGCTTCAAATACTCTGGTTTAGAAATGAGGTTCATGAATGCCATAGTATGCCCAAAACTAACCCATTTGGAGAAACTACCCCATGTAAAACAATGACCACTCCACAGCCCTAAATGCAATCACTTTGCACCTCTAAACATGCATCAACACGGATTCTGACCCAACCATGGCACTGAAACCTTTATGACTTCCCTCCTAAATTCTCTCATCACATGCATTGAAAGAATCACTCAAGGCTTCATCCTGCCCTTCTTAGACATCACCACTGCCTTTGAC
This sequence comes from Ichthyophis bannanicus, assembly GCA_033557465.1. Classification (NCBI taxonomy): domain Eukaryota; kingdom Metazoa; phylum Chordata; class Amphibia; order Gymnophiona; family Ichthyophiidae; genus Ichthyophis; species Ichthyophis bannanicus. The sequence goes on along the minus strand of CM066032.1, from coordinate 1,632,482,209 downwards.
ACCATATCCCACCAGTTCCTCCTCAACCAACTCCACCACATTGGAGTTTGTGGCACCCTACTCAAATAGTTCCATTCTTATCTCATCAACCAAAACCAGAGAATCAAGATACAAACATAAACCTCAGCTCCCTTCACTCTTAACAAGGGAGTGCCACAAGGATCATCCCTCTCCTCTTTACTATTTAATATATACATTCAACCACTATGTGCTATCATCCAACAATTCCAAGTAGAGTTCCTGATATACGCTGATAACATCAAGATCTTTGCACCATTCTCCATCTCTGTTCCTAATTACTCCATGCTCTCAAGTTGCCTCTCAGAAGTAATAAACTGGCCCCATCTTCACAATCTCTCCATCAACCTCAATAAAACAGATCTCCCCCATGTCACAAAAGACCCCAACTTCATCCCCTTCCATCAGACTCATCAACAATGATATCCAAGTCAGCACTCAGATAAAATATCTGGGCATCACACTGGACCAACAGCTGACCTTCAAAGCCCATATGCAAAATATCACCAAAGCTGCATACTACAAACTCAGAACTCTCCAAAACCTATGCATCTACCAATACATTTCACTCAGTTTGCCAAGCCACCATAGTAACATAGTAACATAGTAACATAGTAAGTGACGGCAGATAAAGAACAGCATGGTCCATCTAGTCTGCCCAGCAAGATTGCAAGAGTAGGTACACCTGTCGCTCTGTGCAGGCCACCCCTCCCCATGTTTTTGTTTCTGTTTAGGGGTGAACCCACCACTCCATGTAGGACACCCTTATTTGTTCAGATGCTAGATAGTTCAGAAGTTAGATGGTAACGTTTATTTTGCTTTTATCCTGTTGCTATAAAGGGATCCACTGTGTTTGTCCCTTGCCGTTTTGAATTCCATCACCGTGTTTGCCCTCACCACTTCCATTGGGAGGGCATTCCAAGCATCCACCACCCTTTCAGTGAAGAAATATTTCCTGACATTGCCTTTCAATTTACCACCTTGCAGCTTCATGTTATGCCCTCTAGTTTTACAGCTTCCCCGTCTTTGGAAGAGGTTTGTTTGTTCATCATTTCTCTTTAAGTATTTAAAGGTCTGAATCATATCTCCCCTGTCCCTCCTCTCCTCCAAAGTGTACATATTTAGGTCTTCAAGTCTCTTCTCATAAGGCTTCTGACGCAGGCTCCAAATCATTTTGGTTGCCTTTCTCTGAACAGTTTCCAGTCTTTTTACATCTTTTGCAAGATATGGCCTCCAAAACTGAACACAGTATTCCAAGTGAGGCCTTACCAGTGACTTCTACAGTGGCATAAGTACCTCTTCCTTTCTGCTGGTAATCCCTCTTTGTATGCAGCCCAACATCCTCCTGGCTTTTGCCACCACCTTGTCGCACTGTTTTGCCACCTTGAGATCATCAGAGATAATCACACCAAGGTCTTTCTCCTGAACCGTGCATACCAACCTCTCACCCCCTATTGTGTACGTTTCCCTTGGATTTCTGCTACCCAAGTGCATGACACTGCACTTTTTCACATTAAATCGTAGTTGCCAAGCATTAGACCAGTCTTCCAGCTTTTGTAGATCTTTCCTCATGTTATCCACTCCCTCAGGGGAGTCCACTCTGTTGCAAATTTTTGTGTCATCTGCAAAAAGACAGACTTTTCCATTCAGTCCTTCAGCAATATCACTCACAAATATATTGAACAGTGCCGGGCCCAGGACCGAACCCTGAGGCACCCCGCTAATCACCTTCCTCTCATCCGAGTGAGCTCCATGTACCATCACCCTCTGTTGTCTGTCAGTCAACCAATTTCTAATCCAGTTTACTATCTTGGGACCCATCCCCAAGCTACTGAGTTTATTGACAAGCCTCCTATGAGGAACAGTATCAAAGGCTTTGCTGAAATCCAGATAGATGACATCCATTGCATGCCCCAGATCTAGTTCCTTGGTCACCCAATCAAATAACTCAATCAGATTTGTTTGGTAAGACCGTCCTTCGGTAAAACCATGTTGCCTGGGATCTTGCAACCTGTTGGTTTTGAGAAAGTTCACTATTCGCTCTTTCAGGAGCGCCTCCATTACTTTTCCTGCCACCGAGGTAAGGCTCACGGGCCTGTAATTTGACACTTCTTCCCTGTCACCACTTTTGTGTAGAGGTACAACATTAGCCATTCTCCAGTCCTGAGGAACCACTCCTGTTTCCAAGGATCTGTTGAAGACATCCTTTAATGGTCCTGCAAGAACCTCTCTGAGCTCTTTCAGTATCCTGGGATGTATCCCATCCGGTCCCATGGCTTTGTCCACTTTCAGTTTAGCAAGTTGTTTTAACACCTCGTCTTCTGTGAATGGTGTGGTATCTACTTCAGTCCTATTTTTTATATTTGGGAGTCACAGCTGGTCCATCTCCAGGATCTTCTTTAGTAAAAACAGAGCAGAAGTATTTGTTTAGCAATTTTGCTTTTTCAGTGTCACTTTCCACGAGTCCTTTCCCAGCACTTCTGAGTCCTGCAATTCCAACTCTGATATTCTTCCTTTCCTGAATATACCTGAAGAAAGTTTTGTTGCCACCCTTAACATCTTTAGCCATCTTTTCTTCTGCCTTTGATTTTGCTATCCTTATTACTCTTTTAGACTCTTTGAGTTGGATCCTGTATTCATTTCTGTGTTCTTCTGTTTGCAAGCTTTTGAATTTTGAAAAAGCTGTGTTTTTTGCCTTTATTTGCGCAGCCACCTCTTTGGAAAACCAAATAGGTTTCCTTCTCCTCTTGTTTTTATTTATTTTTCTTACATATTTATCTGTTGCCCCTTTTATTGCCGCCTTTAGTTTAGTCCATTGCAATTCCACTTCCCTTATCTTCTTCCACCCCGTCATCTCCTCCTTTAAGTACTCGGCCATTTTATTGAAGTCAGTGTTTTTGAAGTTTAGGACTTTGAGCTTGCTATGATTGGCCTGTACCATGGCTTTTATCTCAAACCACACCGTGTGATGGTCGCTGTTGCTCACAGGGGCACTCACGCAGACATTCGACACGTTATCACTGTTGGTAAGCACTACATCCAGCGTTGAGCTTTCCCTGGTTGGTTCCATCACCATTTGTCTAAGTAATGCATCTTGGAGAGCATCCACAATTTTTTTGCTTCTTTCCAGATGTGCAGAAGGAGTAATCCAATCCACATCAGGTAGATTAAAGTCACCCAATATGATCGCTTCCCCCTTTGTTGCTATCTTGGCAATATCTATAATCAATTCGTTATCTCTCTCTTCAATTTGAGTCAGAGGTCTGTAGACTACAGCAATATGGATGACAGTGCCATCTCCTCTTTCCAACGCAATCCATAGCGCTTCTTCTTTTCCCCATGTTCCCTGCATTTCAGTAGCTTTAATACTGCTTTTGACATACAAGGCTACTCCTCCTCCTTTTCCATTTTCTCTGTCTCTTCTGAATAGATTATAGCCAGCTATGGCTATATCCCAATCATGTGATTCATTAAACCATGTTTCCGTAACGGCCACGATGTCCAAATCCGTTTCCACCATTAGGGCTTCCATCACTCCCTTGTTTGTCTACTGTAATTCCATTATAACGGTCTACCAAAGTACGCTCTCCTCCCACTACAACACGCCAAAATACTATTGCCCGATCTATCTTCCAAGCTTCAAGACAAACCCACATCACAACAATCCTCAAACATCTCCACTGTTTTCCCATCAGCTCCAGAATACAATTCAAAGTTCTAACCATCATTCACAAAACCTTGGATAAACAATCTCCAGAGCAACTCCAAGCACTAATTCACATCCTGAGCTCTGACAAACCAAGAAGAAAGAACACCCAGCATCTCTTCAGTCTCCCACCACAGACTCACAAATCCAAGCAAACCACAAGAATGAGAGTATTCTCCTTGTATGCCCCCACCCTCTAGAATTCACTACCCCCCTCAATTTGAAATATTAAATCAACCACAGACTTTTGTAAAAAGCTTAACGCCCCCCCCCCCCCACGAACATTTTGGCGTCAGGCACTCAACAACCACAGATTAGGACTACTTCATTGTGAAGGGGTGTATGAGAAGCTCCCCATCCCCTATACTGATATCCTCCAACCAGACTAAGTTCATGTCCCTTAAGCCCCTTTAAGGAACCCAGCTTGAATATACCTGGAAGGGTGTGGTTGGATATAGGGAAGAGACAAAGGGGGAGAGAAGAGCCCGAGGTGTTCCACAGTGTGGAGTGACCACTTTCCTCTAAGGAGACACTACGAGAAGGTAGGAGCTGGGGTGTTTCTATGTTGGTCAGAAGGCTTGTGGTAGTAATGCTGTGAAACCCAGAGTGAAGGAACTTTGGGGGAATGGAGAACTGTTTCTCTGCTACTACTGTGAAGTCCCTGTAAAGAAAGCATTTTCCTTTAACCCTTCACCTGGCTCTATCGGGTTTTGTGTCCTGCCTGCTCACAGCATACTACATATGGTGGTAGTGGTGGGATCTTCTTTTAACTGAAGGATAGAACCCTTTAACCCTTTCCTCCAGGGCTCAGACCTCCACCCCGTGGAAGAGGAATTTTAGTATATGGCTAAAGGTGCAAGCCCTGATGGAGATAGGGCACACCTTCTGTATAGTTAGTGCCGGACAGGGAGGAGGGTTTTTTCCCCCTTTCTCCTACCTGGATGGGTGGGAACTAATAGAACCAGAATGGAGAGATTACTCCAGGCCCTGGTGGAGGGACAGCAACAACAACAGATGTTAAACAAGTTCTTGCAGGCGCAAGGGACCCAGCAACAGCAATTACTATAAAGATCTTTGGAGTTACAACAAAATTCACTCACACAAACAACCCAAATACTCCAGGGATGGCAGCCACACCTGCCAGCGCCGCCCCTGCCAAAAATGGTGGAGGGTGAAGACCCAGACTCCTTCCTAACAAATTTTGAATGAACCGTCCGACTGTCTGGGTGGCCAGAAGAGAGGTGGGCTATTTACCTAGGGAACCTGTTTAGAGGAAGCTGCCAAGCCGCCTAACAAGATGTCAACCCAGATGGAAGGGCCCCCTATATGGCATTAAAAAACACTTTACTGAAGTGAGTGGGCTGTATGCCAACAGGTCTTGAAGGGAACTCTGGAACCTACAGAGAACTCCAGAGTTTCTTCTACAGGCTGAAGGAGGTGGCATGGAAGTGGCTACAGCCAGAAGATAAGACAGGAGCGGAAGTAGCCAAGATTGTTTTGCTCAAACAATTTTTAGAAGGCTTGTCTTCCCCTAGGGGACAGTGGGTGCACCAATTTGCCAAAATGACCCTGGACAATGCTGTAGAGATAGTGGAAGGCTTTTATAAAGCACAGTTGGTAGCTGAGACACCCAGGATGAGAGGGACAAGGCCAGCTGAATCCCAAAGGGGCTAGACATTGAGACCGGAACTCTTGTGGACCACTTCACCAAGGACTCCACACTCCCCAGCCACCCAAGCAGCCAGGGCCAGCTATCTGACTTGCTTAAGGTGCAGAGGAAAAGGTTACTATGCCCACGAGTGCACCATAGAAATGGGGGAATCCATGGACACACATGTTACGGCATCACATGAATTCAGTATTCAGGAAGTATCCCTAATGAACCATGGATTGCTTGTAATACTGGTGAAACTTGAGGGGCTCACCTTCAAGCCCTCATGAACTCAGGAAGCATAAGGACCCTTGTCAGTAGGGACACCAGGACCAGACATCAAATTAATTATGTGAACCGTGTAACTCTAAGTTGCATCCATGGTGATCATTAGGCCTATCCAACAACACAAGTGGAGCTTAAAACAGCTGCTGGAACAAAGACCCTAGAAGCAGTGATCATGACCCACCTGGCCTATCCAGTGGTTTTAGGCTGGGACTTCCCTAAATTCATGGATATCTTGGACCGGAGGAAAGGAAGCCTTGATGAGGTGACCGAGGATGACTTCCGTGAACTTTTCCCCTTAGAAGATCTGTATTTATTTGTCGGGAACCCCAAGAGTCCCAAGTTCAGAGGCAATGTTGGTGGGAAAGGGCCCGCCATAACACACATATAGTGGTGGCTATGAATGAGAGTTCCATGGAGGAGGGAGTACCCCAGAGGATGCTGTAGATGAGTCTCGGGGAACCTAGCACCCCAATGGGAGGCACTGGGAGATGAGAATTGCCCGCCTGGATGATTTGGTATAGGAAATCTGGACCAGTTTTAGAAAGCCCAAAGGGAAGATAACACCCTTAAGAATGCCTGGGGCCAAGTTCACTAGTTAGAAGGGGCCCCAGTAGACATCCTGGACCCTTCCCCGAGGGCTTCTCCCTACTTTATATTATGGCAGGACCCATACTTATCCAAGGAACAATAGAGGGAGAAGAGCTGGAGCAGTTAGTGGTTCCCCAAGCCTACCACCGGCAAATAATGGAGTTTGCTCATAGTCATCTCTGGGGGGGGGGGGGGGGCACCTGGGGATGGACAAGACACAAGAGCAGATCCTGGTTCAGTTTTACTGGTCAGGGCTTTACAATCAGGTATAGCTCTTTTGCCAGTCCTGCCCTACCTGCCAACTTCACAGTCCGGTAAGGGTTAGACCTGTCCCCCTTGTGCCCATGCCCATTGTTGAGACCCCATTTGAAAAGGTTGAGATGGATTTGGTGGGACCATTGGAGCATACTTCCAGGGGAAATAGATTCATCCTGGTGGTCATGGACTATGCCACACGGTACTCGGAAGCAATAGCCGTGAGAAATACAAGGACCATTACATTAGCCAATGCTCTTTGGGAGATATTTTCCCAACTGGGGATCCCAGCTGAAATACTTACAAAGAACACTGTTTGTCTCTCGTGTAATAAAACAATTCTGCAACCTATTGAAGGTCAAAACCTTGTGGACCTCAGTATATCATCCCCAAAACTATGGCCTGTCGAGAGCTTCAGTAAAACATTAAAACAGATGTTGAAGAAGTTCATGACTAAAGAGGGGAAAGACTGGGATCTGTTACTCCCCTACCTTCTGTTTGCTATTAGGGAAGTACCCTAGAACTCGACTGAGTTTTCCTCCTTTGAGTTGCTGCACAGTCAACAACCCTGAGGGATCATGCAGATACTGTGAGAGGCCCGGGAAAAGGAACCCAACCCCGGCCAGGATCTAGTAGATTGCGTCCTGCAAATGCAGGATTGTATAAAGAAAGTGGGAGCATCAGCCAGACTGCACCTAGAGAAAGCCCATGAGAGTCAAGTCTGGGCCTATAATTAGGGGGCAGTGCAGCAGACCTTGCAGCCCGGGTGCTGCTGTTACTCCTGGTTTCAGAGAGTAAACTGTTTTGTAAATGGCAGGGTTCATATGAAGTTGTTGAACAAATGGGGCCCATTAATTACAAGGTTGTGCAGCTGGATTAAAGGAAAAAGCTGGCGATCTACCATGACAATCGTCTGAAGAAGTAGACTCTGGCCCTAACAATGATGGTCCATAAAGAGGAGTTTGGGCCTGTCATACAGCGGTCCTCTGAATTGGGCCAAGTTCTCTTCAGAGAACACCTGACAATTATCCAGGAGGGGGACTTAGAACAGCTGGTCCAGAGGAATAAGGATGTATTCTCCCAGGTTCCAGGATGTACCCACCTCGCCTACTATGATATCATCATGGATATCAGTATGACGGTACACCTATGGCCCTACCGACTCCAGGAAGCATGGAGGCTAGCCTTGGCAAAGAGGTAGAAGAAATGTTGAAGTTGGGTGTGATAGAAGAATACCAAACAGCAGGAGAAGGAGGTCTTCTGCAGAGATACAATAGGAGGAGGGAGCGGAAGCCAAAAACCACAGCCAGACACAGTTAGGTGTATCCAAAAAAACTTTATTCAAAGACCCATATTAAATTGAAAAATAAGCCTTTGTTCTTCTTGAATTAATCGATGGTCAAGGTCCCCACCTCGAGATGAAACAGTGACTTTCTTAATTTATTTCAGCATTGGATCTGACAAAGGGCTATTGGCAGATTCCCCTAATGATGGCTGCCAGGGGAGAAGACTGCATTCTCAATGCCCCAAGATCTATTTCACTTCAGGGTCTTGCCTTTTGGGCTGCATGGAGTTCCAGCACCTGGTCGATCACCTATTAAGACTCCATGGGAGATCTGCTGCCACCTACCTCAATGACATTATAATCTACAGTCACGACTGAAGAATGCACTTGTCCCATCTACAGGCTGTGCTGATAAGTCTGAGGAAGGCCGGCCTGATGGCCATCCCATGCAAATGCTTCCTGGGAGGCAAAGAGGCCCAATATCTACTGTAGAATAGACAGTGGGGAAGGGTCAAGTACAACCTCAAGTAAAGAAGGTGGAGGCCATTTCCCAAATGCCGGTGCCTGCAAATAAGAAACACTTAACCCTCGATAGCCCATGTTCCCTGTAAAAAAATAGTTATCTCCAAGTTATAATGCCCTGTTCAATGTAATTTCAGTTTGTTCAATGTAAACCACACTGATGCAGAATAGCGCGGTATATAAGAGAATATAAATAAATAAAATAAATAAGTATGGGCCTTTCTGGGTATGATCGGATATTATCTCCGGTTCATTCTGCAGATGGTGGCAACTGCTGAACCCTTGACCCGGTGCCTCCAAAAGAAGGCTCCAGACAAGGTTTTCTGGACTACCAAGTTGGAGGAGGCCTTTGGGAAATTAAAGGCATCTTCATGCTCTAGACCGGTCCTGGTCAGCTCAAACTTCACAAGGCCTTTTTTCGTCCAGACAGATGCTTTGATGATGGGTCTTGGGGCCATCCTGGCCCAGGACGTGGAGGGTGAAGAACATCTGTGGTATTTATTAGCTGGAAGTTACTGCCTTGGGAACAAAAGTATGCTACGATTGAAAAAGAGGCCCTGGTGATCAAATGGGCCCTTGAGACATTCCAATATTATCTATTGGATCCCCGCTTCATGTTGGTCAGGGACCATCAGCCGCTCAAGTAGCTGGTACAACATAAGGACACCAACGATTAGATCCTGCACTGGTTCCTCACCCTCCAACCCTTTCTTTATGAGGTCTGACATCAGGCTGGCAAGGCATATCTGAACGCAGACTTTCTGTCCTGCTTGGGCATCCTGGCACCACTGGCCGCTCACCTTTGTAGGGTTGTGCTAAGGGGGAGGATATGTGATGGGGTGTATGAGAAGCTCCTCATCCCCTGTACTGATATACCTCCAGTCAGACTAAGAACATGCTTTTAAGCACCAGAAGCCAGGCCCTTTTAAGGAACCTGACTTGAATATACCTGGAAGGGTGTGGCCAGGGACGGCCCTTTTAACCCATAGGGAAGAGACAAAGGGGGCGGGGGGAGAAGAGCCTGGGGTGTTCCAGAGTACGGAGTGACCACCTACCTCTAAGGAGACACTACGAGAAGGTAGGAGCTGGGGTATTTACATGTTGGTCAGCAGATTTGTGATAGTAATGCTGTGAAACCCAGGGTGAAGGAACTTTGGGGTTGGGGAGAACTGCTTCTCTGCTACTGCTGTGAAACCAAGAGAGAAGGAGCTTTGGGGTAGGGGAGAACTGTTTCTCTGCTACTGCTGTAAACCCAAAGTGAAGGAACTTTGGAAGAAGGAAAAACTGCTTCTCTGCTACTGCTGTGAACTCCCTGTATATAAAATATTTTCTTACACCCATGCAAATAATCACTTCATCCTCCAACCTACCCCCATAAATCCCTTTAACTCCCTCACCCTTCACACCCCTCCCCCCAGCCCCTATGTACATAGTTTGTTAGAGAAATACTGATTCAAATGTATTGAAATATACAAAAGGTTCACTGTTTTCTGTTCTCATTTAAATAGTTTTCATGTTAATCGTAAATGGCTTTTGATGTTCCTTGTAACTCGTTCTCTGTATCAACCCAGTTCCATGCAAACCATTCTGACTTGTAGAAAAATGGTATAAAAATGTTGTTAAATACATAAACAAACAATGACACACTTCCTCTTTACTCTGCTTGCAGACTCCCCCTACTCCACATGAGCCCAATATCACTTCTTCTCTCTCTTCCCTAATCCCTCCTTGGCTAGCACCTCACCTCAAATGGTTTTTTTTTTTTCTGCAGTGACTGCAAAAATGAAAAAAAAAAAGACCAGTAACACATGCTTGTCCTGCCTAACCACAAAGCCTCTTAGTCCATGTGGTCTTGCGCTTTTCGGGTGGGACAAGGAAGAGCTCAAGACACATGGGTTGAGAAAATTGTGGCTGGCTGTCACAGGCATGTCATTTTTTTTTATTGCTGTAGTCTTTGTAGGAAAAAAAGGTTTGAGTCGAGGTGCTGGTCAAGAGGTAATTAGGGGAGTGAGTGGTAGATAATAAATGAGGGTAGAGGAACATCGGAAGATGGTAACGGCAGGCAATGGTGACATCAGCAACAGTGGGCAGAATCAGGAGGAACCATGGCCCTGTAGATCTACCACATTTGGGAGCTAGGCATCTATTTTTACATGCACAAACAGATGTGTACAGACAGACAAAATCAAAAACAAGAAAATGAATGAATGAAGCCTCCCTAATAGGTTCTATTGCTAATGCGAAATGTGTCTAAAAATGCTGACTGTTGAAAATGCTGGTTGAATACATAACACAAGAAGAGAAAGAATGGTATGAGATTAGGAATATACTCCAACATAGATTGGTAGGAGGTATGTTTGTGTGGCAGTGTCATAGTTTGAGTGTGTGGTGGAGTGAAGATATGGGGCGGTAATAGAGGTTCATGAGTGTATGAGGTACGGATGGGTCATGCTGGGTGTGCATATGTGGGGTGATGTGTTTGTGGGTGAGTGTTTGTGGGTGCATGTGTGAGAGGATTGAGGTATATGTAGGAGTACATCTGGGGGTATATGTTGGAGCTGTATGCACATGCGTAAGAGGGTTGTGGGATTTGGAGGTATGATGCTTCAGTATATGTGGGGTGGTAAGGAGGTGCATGGAGAAGTGTGTGTGTGTGTGTGTGTGTGTTTATGTGGGGCTTTTGAGTAAGTGGGATATGTGTAAGTATGTACATGAGAAATATGTTACAGGTATCCATGTCTGAAGATTTGAGGTGTGGGTGCATAAGGGGAGGCATTAGAAGTCTACAGGATCTAGATTTGTAGTTGCTTTTTTGTCAGCAATTTCCGTTTTTTTGTTGTTGTTGTTGTTCTTTCTGTTTTGCTGGGGTTGTTTTTGGAACCAATCCTTGAGGCACTCCATTACTCATTTTTCCTTCTTACAAACCAATCCCATTTACCACTATGCTCAGTTGTCTGTCAATCACCAATTTTTAATCAAGTTTGCTACCTGAGGCCCTGTTCCTAGGCTACTTAGTTTGTTCATGAGCCTCTGATAATGAACTGTATCAAAAATCCAGACAAATCATATCCACTGTGTGCCCTCAATCTAGTTTACTAGTCACCCAATCAAAGAAATCAATCAAATACATGATCTACTTCTGATGAAAACCATATTGCCTTAAATCTTTCAACTTACCGTCTTTCCCTCAGTAGTATATCCATTACTTTTTCCACTACCAAAGTAAGGCTTTTTAGCCTGAAAGTCATCTTTCTCCAATCCCATAGAACCTCTTACACCTCAGAGGATCTATTAAGCACATACCTTTCAGCCTTAATATCCTAATTTCCTCATCTTTTTCTATCAGGGATCAGTATCGAAAGAACTGTTTTCCATGTCTGAAAAAGGCATAGGGCCTAATTTATTCAGTTTTGTCTACAGAAAAAGGAAGGATAATTTTATAACAGCTCACACAGGGTTATATATATTGCACTTATTTTTAAAGGCAGCATATGCTCCTATGTTCCTTTATAAAACTACCTTCTCAAAAATTAACCCTACAAAATTACATATGATTCAAGGCAGGTATTATCTTTCTACCTATGTCTGTGCAGCTTTGCACATTTTTTTGCAACATGCACCCATAACTCCTAATTCTGCCCAGTTCCGTCCAGTTTTTGCCCCAAGAAATACCTATGGGTGCAGAGAGTAATCCTATAAACCCGAGCACAGTTGCACACATGTATAAAGGGCCATTCTATAAAGTAAAATATACATGTATGGTACTTTATATAATAGGGACATAAGTGGTGAGATATGCGTGCCACATCTAGGTGTGACCATTTACATCAACCCTAGAAATGGTGTAACTGCCCACACCTAGATTTGTAGAAAACATGTATAAGTAATAGTATTCTATAATTTACATGTGAACATTTAGGCCCCATCTACATTCTGCCTAATCCCATCCCTGTGCACACCCAAACTGAAAATACATGACATTGCACGCTTACAGTGACCACTCAAAGCATGCACATTGAGTCCTTTAGAATAGGGACTTATGCTCATAATTATTGTGTGACATTCTGTATATCCTTTATAGACTTACCCCCATACTGTGTAAAAGTGGATCTTATGCATTGGTAGTGCACACCTTTATGCATGTACCTTCATTCATTTTAAACACTGTTGTGCATGTAAAAAGAACATGCAAATTATCATCAAAACAGAGCAAAGGTTCTGCAAGCTTACATTCCATTTTCCCTCAAGATTAGCTTCATCCCCTCTTCCCCCTCTTCAATACCAACCTTTCCCCTCAATCTCTGTTACCCTTTCTTCCTTTTTTAAGATCTCTGAAGAGGAAACCTCTCATCTTCTTTTCTCCTCTAAACCTGTTTCTCTGATCCTATCCCCACCCAACTCCTTAACTCCATCTTCTCCTCTGTCATCCCTTCCATCACACACATTCTCAACTTATCATTTTTTACTGCAACTTTCCCTGCAGCCTTCAAGCCTTCTTGAGTTACTCCTCTCCTCAAGAAACCTTCGCTTGACCCTATTTATCCTTCTAATTATCAATCCATCACCCTTCTTCCCTTCATATCCAAAATTCTTGGATATACAGTTCTGCACCGTTGCCTAATTTTCTCTCCTCTCAAACCCTCCTCGATCCTTTACAATCTAGCTTTAGTCCTTACACTCTACTGAAACGGCCCTTGCTAAAGTCTCCAGAGATTTCTTCCTGGCTAAATCCAAAGGCCTTTACTCAGTCCTCATTCTTCTTGAACTTTCTGCTGCTTTTGACACTGTTGACTACCACCTTCTGCTCAATACATTGTTCTCACTTGGTTTTAGGGGCTCTGTACTGTCATGTTTCTCATCTCTCCCACTGCTCCTTCAAAGTCTGTTCTGGTAGTTCCTCCTCTGCTGTTATCCCTCTCTCAGTTGGTGTACCCCAACGGTCTGTTCTAGGCCCTCTCCTTTTCTCTCTCTATACCCAGTTTCTTGGTGCTCTCATCTCCTCCCATGGCTTTCAATATCGCTTTCATGCTGATGACTCTCAGATCTATCTATACTTGATATTTCTCTTACACGCCAAGCCCGTATATCTGTCTGCCTATCTGACATCGCTGCCTGCATGTCTGACCGCCATTTGCAATTGAACATGGCCAAAACGGAACTTCTTATATTTATCCCTATACCCTCTTTCCCCCTTCTTCCCTTCTCTGTCTCTATTGATAACACTTTTCTGCTTCCTGTTTCCTCATCCCGCAACCTTGGAGACATCTTTGACTCCTTCCTCTCCTTCTCCACACATATCCAACAAACAGCAACAATTTGTCATTTTTTTTCTCTATAACATTAACAAAATGGGCCCACTCCTTTCTGAACACACTGCTAAAACACTTATCCACTCTAGTCACTATTTGCCTTGACTATTGCAACCTTTTCCTTGCTGGTCTCCCTCTGAGTCATCCTCCGCCTCTTCAATCTATGCAGAACTCTGCTGTGCAGCTAATTTTCTGCTAGCCCCAATATATTCATATAGCTCCTTTTTTCAAATCACTTCATTGGTTTCCCTTCCATGTCCATATCCAATACAAACTTCTCCTTCCAACCTATAAGTTCATTCATTCTATTGCTCCTCACTACCTTTCCTCTCTTCTCTCTCGTAATACCCTGCCTTGTGAACTCTGCTCTGACTTGCTTTTTTCTATGCCCTTCTCTTCAACAACCAATTCAAGACTTCAGTCCTTTCACCTTGTAGCTCCTTATGCCTGGAACAAACTACCCGTATCTTTATATCAGGTTTCATCTCTCCCGCTTTTAAAACCCATGTTAAAGGCTCACCTCTTTCAGACCACTTTTGGATCTTAATCCTTTGTTCTCCTTCTGTCTCATTATCCTTCCCTGCTGTACCCTTGTTTTCATCTATTGTGATGTGTCTTGATTAGATTGTAATCTTTGATGAACAGGAACCGTCTTTTATATGTGTTTCTACAGTGCTGCATATGTCTTACAGCGCTATGTAATGATTAATAGTAGTAGTAGTACTTTAGTAAATCAGCCATTTATTTATCTATTTTATTTATTTATTAGAATTTATATATCACCACTGCCAAAGATCAGTGGCGGCTTACAGAGAACATTACAGAATGCCCATCAACACCCAACCCATACACACAGATTCCCCCCCAAATGCCAGAAAATGCCACCCCCAACCCCCCACCCTCACTGCACCATTCCAGCCCTCACCCCCCCAACCCCCCGGCCCTGCCCCCAACACCCCATACCCCACATCCCAGCCTGCCCTGCGAGACCCCCACCCCAAGGACAGGCAATGGTAGCCATGCCTACCCCCACCCAGAGGCACTACCATTGGCCCTCGGTGGTTGGCCAGCAGGTGGTGTGGCTGATAGCTCCCCCCCCCCCCCCCGAGACTGAGCTGCTGCCACTGCTGCTGCTGTCCCCACTGGCCCCCCATGTGCCTCATGGATGGCTGAGAAGACTATTGGGGACCCCACACCCAGGGACACAGGGCCCAGGATGTGGGACTGCTGAATGTTGCTGGACCTCCACCACAGCTGCAGCCAGTGCAGTGGCCCGGGTGGAGACACCACTGGCAGATGGTGGCACAGGGGGGTGAAGTACAGCTGCTGTGGCAGGAGCCACAGTAGCAGCAACCAGTGTCAGCAGCAGGCCATGAAGCCCATCCAGCTGGGCAGATGGTATGTTGATGCATGCCTCAATGTGGTCCATGGAGGCAGTTAGGCGGTTGGTGACTGCCAGCTGTGTCTCCCACAACCACCAACCGCCGCTCCTGTATCGCCACAGACTGCTGGAGGAGCCAGAGCTTTGCTTCTGCATGTGCCTCCCTGGCTCCCTGCAGGTCCAGCATGCACTGGACACAGTCCACCAGCTGGGCATAGGATGATCTGGGGTGCCGTCCATGATGACTGCTGCCACCAGGCTGGGGTTGGGGCTCAGGTGATGGTGACAGTGCCAGCTGGTCCCCAGAGTCCCCAGAGCAGGCGACCCCTGGCTCTGTGGTGGTGGCTGGCTCTGCACCCTCATCCTCTGAGTCCTCTGTCTGGACTTGTGGATCTTCCAGAGCCCCTTCTGGTGACAGTGGTGGGGTTGCTGGTGGTGAGGCACTGGAGGGCCCAGTACTGGGACCAGCAGCTATAGCAGCACCTGCTGAGAGAAGCAAGGATGGTAAACATAATGCGGACCCCTGTGGGCAGCAACCCACTCCCCACCCACTCATGGGCTGCACCAGTTCACTACAGCCACAGGGACACCACAGGGCAGCTGGGAGAATGCAAGCCAGACCAGGGAGGACCCACCACCACAGAGTCACCAGTGGTGGGGGACATCACAGTGCAACAGGGGCATGAGTGTTCAACACTAAACCAGTGGGGACTTGTTTGAGAGGGGCAGTGGGTGGTTCAATATGTCCCTGCACCATGAGTGCAGGCATAGGGTGGGGGAGAATCAGCATGCAAATGCCAGTAGAGACACGCTCGTACCATGATCCTGTGGGGGCTGGGATGTGGCCACATCCCTGGTGCCCTCCAGTGTAGCGACATCAACGGTGGCAAGGATGTGCCACTCCACCTCTGTAAGCTGCAGCACCTGTCCATCTGGGCCCACAGCCAGTGCCCTCCGGCAGGCCTCATGGCATACCTGCCGCCACTTCCGCTTGACATCCTCAACGTCGTGGTTATTATGATATATTTCATTTAATTTCTGGCAGATGGCCATCCATCTGCATTGCCGGTCATATGCCCCAACATGTGCCTCCTCTGTGCTCATGAGAATGGCATAGTTTCCCAGTACCCCCTCAATGAGGATGGCCTGTTCCCCCTCTGTGCAGTTGTGCTTTCGTGCAGAGCCATCATAGAGTAGTGAATGGATTTCTCTGATGGAGGCATGTCCATGCTGGTGTTACACATTTTAAAGTGGTTAGACATACAATGATGTGTACGTCCAACTTTTTGGAATGCCGTAATCACATTTACGTCTAGACGCACGTGTATGTCCAGCATCCTCAGAAGATATATAAATCCACCATTGGCTTTTCACGTTTTCCTTTTACTGTGTGCGGCTTGAAGATCATGGAAGCAGATCCATTGCAACTTATCACTTCTTGGACTTTGTGGAAGCTGATTGATTGCAACCTATCATCTCTACAGCACCACTGCCATTTACAGGGTAGGTACAAAGTCTCTGATGTAACTGCAATGGTATGTGTGCTGGGGCCTATGCTCCTGATGTATGTTTGTGATACCTGTGGTCCTATGGGAGAAAATGGTATGCATGGACCTGGATGCTGTGGCCAGGTGCCCTGCACAGTCACACACCACAGGGCAGGCAGGTGTGGGCATGTTGCTGTTGGGGGCAGGGACCAACTGGCATGCAGTTAGGTGTGGCAGGTCCTGCCCCAACCCCACATCCCCAGCCCCATACTGTTGTCACTGTAGAGTGGGTGTGCATGTTTGGCCTCACAGGTGAATGACACACAATAAAAACTGAACATAAGAACATAAGATATGCCATACTGGGTCAGACCAAGGTCCATCAAGCCCAGTATCCTGTTTCAAACAGTGGCCAATCTAGGTCATACGTACCTAGCAGTTTCCCCAAAAGACACAGGTTCCACAATGCTTGTACTGGGTCAAGCATTGATTTCCTGGGTCCCTTCTTAATAATGGTTTATGGACCTTTCCTCCAGGAACTTGTCCAAACCATTTTTAAACCCAGCTACACTAACAGCCTTTACTACATCCTCCGGTAACAAATTCCAGAGTTTGATTACACGTTGAGTGAACAAATATTTTCTTTTATTAGTCTTAAATAGTTTACTCTGTAGCTTCATTGCATGTCCCCTAGTTTTTCTATATTCTGATAACGTAAACAATCAATCTACATTTACACGTTCCACCCCATTCATCAATTTATAGACTTCTATCATATCTCCCCTCAGCTGTCTCTTTTCCAGGTTAAAGAGCCCTAACCTTTTTAGCCTTTCTTCATAGGAGTATCCTTCCATCCCCTTTACCATTTTGGTGGCTCTTCTCTGAACCTTTTATAATAACGCTATATCCTTTTTAAGATACGGCGACCAGAATTGCACACAATATTCAAGGTGCTGTCTCACCATGGAACGATATAGAGGCATTATAATAGCCTTTGTTTTATTTACCATTCCTTTCCTTATGATACCTTGCATTCTATTTGCTCTCTTGGCCGCCGCTGCACACTGGGCCGAGGGTTTTAACATGGTATCCACAATGACGCTTAAATCTTTTTCCTGGGTGGTGGTTCCTAATGTGGAACCTTGCATCGTGTAACCATAGTTTGGTTTTTTCTTCCCTAGGTGCATAACTTTGCACTTGCCCACATTAAATTTCATCTGCCACTTTGATGCCCAGTCTTCCAATTTATCAAGATCCTCTTGCAATTTTCCACAATCCTCTTGGGTTTTAACAACTTTAAATAGTTCTGTGTCATCTGCAAATTTGATAACCTCATTCGTTATTCCACTTTCCAGGTCATTTATGAATATGTCAAAAAGCAGCGGAACCAGCACAGATCCCTGAGGTACACCACTATTCACCTTTCTCCATTGGGAAAATTGGCCATTTAGCCCAACCCTCTGCTTTCTATCTTTTAACCAGTTCTTGATCCACAGTATTACACTGCCTCCTATCCCATGACTCTTTAGTTTTGCCAAAAGTCTCTGATGAGGGACCTTGTCAAAAGCTTTCTGAAAGTCCAGATACACTGTATCAACTGACTCACCTTTGTCTACCTGTTTATTCACACCTGCAAAAAAACATATCAGATTAGTAAGACAAGATCTTCCTTGTCTAAAGCCATGTTGGCTGTCTCCCATTAGGCTATGACTATCTACACGCTGAGTAATTTTATTCTTTATAATGGTTTCTACCATTTTTCCCGGTACTGACGTCAGGTTCACATGTCTGTAGTTTCCCGGATCACCACTGGAACCCTTTTTAAAAATTGGTGTTACCTTGGCGACCCTTCAATCTTCAGGTATTAGAGATGATTTTAATGATAGTTCACAGATTACTACTAGCAAATCTGCAATCTTATATTTTAGTTCTTTCTACACCCTTGGATGTATACCATCCGGCCCAGGTGATTTGCTACTCTTCAGTTTATCTAATAGTTGTATCGTAAAACAAACCAACACATATTTTGTTAATTCAGAGTGCTAAATAGAAGAAAAATAACCACCACTGGAGGAAAAGACCTCAGTACATAAAGCAAAACAAAGGCTCTAGGCAGATTCAGTGACACTAATCCTGTCACTACCATCTAGGGCAGTTTTCAGGCAAGTTTACAGTAACATCACTTTTCAAAACAGCAATGTCTTGTGGGCTTCAATGGGGATACTAACTGTTGAGTATTTGCTTTTGTGGAGTGGAGCCTACACATTGTTTGAACATTTGTGGGCTTTCATGTGGACACTAGCAGCTCAGTATCTGAAACTGTGTTTGGATTTGAATTAGCCACTGGAGGTTTTCTGACATATAATGGTGAAGAGTGATGTTACTGTGAATTTGCCTGAATACTGCCCTAGATGGAAATGACAGGATTAGTGTCACAGAAGCTGCTCAGAGTGTTTGTTTGGCTTTATGTTCTGAGGCCTTTTCCTACAGTGGTGATTGTTTTTGTTCTATTTATCACTCTTAATTAGCAAAATATGTGTTGGTTTGTTTGATAACCCAGTTTCTATTGTATGTAATTCTGTCTTCTGGATCTGGAAAAGCAATAGTTCATTGGGATAGCTTCCCCTACAGGTGCATGCCTGTAGGTGTGTTGTTGGTGCTTGAATACCATGTTGCATGTGTGTAGCAAAGGACACCCAGCGGTACACAAATGGGGGTGCACCTACCACTAATGACCATGGTCAAAGGTATATATGCCACCATGCAGCACTGCGTGGTGGACTGGCCACCCACCGGGTGTTCTGGTCACATGTGTGTGGTGGGAGGGTGAAGCACCATTGGTGTAGTGCAACATCTACCCCCTGCCACCCACATGAGGCTTGGGGAGAGGTGCTGGTGGTACCCCTGAGGTCCAGACTGACCATTGACCTGTTGCGTCCCCCCACAGGTTCCAGGGGCAGCAGGTCAGGTGTCAGGGATGGATCAAGACAGGAGTCACTAGAACAGCGCAGGGAGGACACAACCACACCTCTTTAAAACAAAGAAATCTTTTATTTTGTAAAACTTTCAAAGGTACAGACCCGACTTGGCCAAGTTTCGACAGTCAGCCAATTAAGATGCAATTGCATATATATTCCAATGGCAGTCAGGACATTGTAACAAGAGCCAGTAGTTGAAAGCTCAAAAAGCGCTTCTCAGGTATGCCTTTGGCATCTACTGAGAAAGTGAAATAAAAGGTTTCTTTGTTTTAAAGAGGTGCGGCCGTGTCCTCCCTGCGCTGTTCTGTGATTTATGTGGAGGGTTGTTGCTCCTCTTCTTTTCATGGATCAAGACAGGACCAGAGCTGTGATGGCCGCCACCTTTCTTGTGCTCAATGACCATGAGCGCCAGCGCACCGTATGCTACCACCCATATGACAGTGTCCCCAGGCCTTGTTCCCAGTACCTCAACCTCAACAGCGAGCTGTGCCAAACCTGGTACAGGTTCAACTGCAAGGCAATACATAATCTGTGTCAGGAGCGTGGGCCACAGCTTGCTGCACAGACACACAGATGGGTCACAGTGCCTGTCCATGGTGAAGGTGCTGGCAGCTCTGGCATTACTGGGGACCGGCACATTCCAGTCTGTTGTGGGAATGGCATTGGGGCTGAGCCAGGCGGCGGTGTCATACAGCATCACCCAATTCCCGGATGCCTTCATGGGAAATGCTGCCTATTACATCTCCTTCTTACGCACCCCACAGCAGCAGCAGCAGCAGACCATGCTCACCTTCAGTGAGGTGGCAGGTTCCTATCTGACCTCGGTACCATTGACTGTACCCATGTGGCCCTCCGCCCACCATGCCGGCATGAGGCAGCCTTCTGGAACCGGAAGACGTACCACTCATTGAACATGCAGGTCATCTGCAATGCCCACATGGAGATCTTGGATGTTGTGGCATGCTTCCACGGCTCGTGCCATGATTCCTACTTCCTGGGATAGTCAGGGATACATGATGACTTTGAGGGTGGGGCAATCACCGGTGGCTGACTGCTTGGTGAGTAGACACAGATCAGTGTCGCATGCACATGCATGCATATCCTCAGAGGCATGGGGGCATGGTCAGCCATGGGCCAGCAGGCAGGCCATGCCCACAGGGGGCCCACCCATGGCTGTGGACTGTCCATATGTTCGGGGGACCACAGGCACCCCTACCAGTGTTTGGTTGGGGGGGCAGTTACGCCAACAGCATGTACATTTTTTCAGACATTTTTCAGATATGTTAGTGAGAAGAGGAAGGGCAAAAGTGGTATTGTCAGACTCAATGGTGGAGGGGAGGAATGTGTAGAAGCTCATGAGGATAATGTGGAATTGCTTAACAAATATTTCTGTTCTGTGTTCACAGATGAAGAACCAGGAATAGGACCTCAGAAAACACCCACAAACAGGAACAGAAGCAAGGGGCATCTTGAACAATTTTCAGAAGACTGTGTTCGTGAGAAACTAGCTCAACTTAAAGTAGACAAAGCAATGGGACCAGATGGGATACACCCTAGAATACTGAGGGAACTTGGGGACATTCTAGCAGCTCCACTGACTGACATTTTCAATGCCTCATTGGAGTCGGGAGTGGTGCCAAAGGACTGGAGAGAGGCTCATGTGGTGCCTTTACACAAAAACGGAAATAAGGATATGGTTGAAAACTACAGGCAGGTTAGTTTAACTTCGGTGGTGAGTAGATTATTGGAAACGCTGCTGAAAGAGAAAATAGTGAGGTTTCTGAAGTCCAGTGGATTACAGGATCTGAGGCAGCATGGATTCACTAGAGGCAGGTCTTGTCAGACAAATTTATTGATTTCTTTGACTGGGTGACCAGGGAGTTGGACAGAGGGAGAGCCCTAGATGTGGTGTATTTAGTTTTCAGTAAAGCCTTTGACACCATTCCTCACAGGCAACTTATAAACAAACTGAGCATCCTAGGGATGGACCCTAAAGTTACTGCTTGGGTTAGAAATTGGTTGAGTGAGAAGCGACAACGAGTACAGGTAATGGAGCTCACTCTGAGGAAAAGGAAGTTAAAAGTGATGTGCCCCAGGGATCTGTCTTTGGTCCGATACTTTTTAACATCTTTGTTAGTGATATAGCGGAAGGGCTGTCGGATAAGATTTGCCTCTTTGCGGATGATGCCAAAATCTGCAATAGAGTAGACACCCAGGAAGTTGTAGATAACATGAGGAGGAATTTAGCTAAGCTTGAAGAATTGTCTAGAATTTGGCAGCTGGCATTTAATGTTAAAAAACGCAAGGTCATGCATTTGGGCTGCAGCAATCTAAGGGAGCAATATAGTATAAGGGATGAAGTACTTTTGTCCACTAAAGAAGAGCGGGACCTAGGCGTGGTTGTGTCTGATGATCTCAAAGTAGCTAGACAGGTAGAAAAGGCGACAGCAAAATCTAGAAGGATGCTTGGGTGCATACGGAGAGGAATGGCTATCAGAAAAAAAGGAGGTGATAGTGCCTCTATATAAGCCTTTGGTGCGACCTCATTTGGAGTATAGTGTGCAATTCTGTAGACCGCACCTTCAAAAGGATATAAACAGGATGGAGTCAGTACAGATGGTGGCTACTAAAATGGTTGGTGGTCTTCATTATAAAGCATATGAGGACAGACTTAAGGAACTTAATATGTACACCTTAGAGGAAAGGCGGGATAGAGGTGATATGATTGAGATGTTTAAATACCTCCATGGCATAAATGCACAGGGGGAGAGGCTTTTTTGATTGAAAGCAAGTTCTGCTACGAGGGGACATGGGATGAGTGTGAAAGGGGACAGATTCAGGAGCGATATGTGGAAATATTTCTTTACAGAAAGAGTGGTGGATCCATGGAATACTCTCCCAGTAGAGGTGGTAGTGATGAGGACAGTAGTTGAATTTAAAAAAGCATGGGACAAACACAGAGGATCTCTAAAGGGAGAAGGGGGACTGTTTGTAGCTGTTGATATGGAAGGACAGACTAGATAGGTCATGTAGTCTTTTTTTGTTGTCATTTTTCTATGTTTCTATATTTCTACATGGTGGTGGCTGGGGATGTGCCACAACAGAAAAGCACATGCATGTGTGGTGCGGCACCACATGGCATGGGTGAGGTGCACATGTATGTTCGGCTTGGTGGGTTGGCACTTGGTGTATAAATATGATGACACCCACATAGCTGGCCATGGCAATACTTGTTGACATTCCTGCCACTGTTCCTCTACGCAGGTGACAGGGGCTACCCATTGCAGGAGTGGCTGATGACCCCCCCCCCCTCATCCACCCACAAACTGTCCCACCAGCTGATGCACTCCATCATCTACTGAAGATTTGGGCTACTCAAGAACTGCTTCCACTGCCTTGACAGGTCTGGTAGGGAGCTGATCTATGCCCCAGAAAAGGTGTGCAGGATATTTGTGGCATGCTGCATGCTACATAACTATACCCTGCGCTGGAGGCAGCGTGAACCTGATGCCATGATCAGCGATCCCAAGGGCTAGGAGGATGACATGGTGGCACATGGTCCTACATGCTGGCATGCTGTGGCTATGAACAGGTTCCTCCTAGAGACACACTTTGTTTGAGGTAGGCAGCCTATGCCACTGGGTCTGGGAAGTGGGTGGCAGGGATGGGTAGCTGCAGTCACGTCCCATTGGTACAAGGCCATTCTGGCCATCCTGACCCTTTATGTGCCCTGTCAGAATGGGACATACAGAGGGAGCCACAGTTTTGATCCTGCAGGGCACTCCTAACCCCCAGGACCAGACCTGCAAACAGGCCTGTACATTCTGGCCAGGTCCACAAAACAAACTTGCCTGCACATACTTGCCTTCCCCAGCTAAATTTGTCTTGGCTGTATAATGGAGCCACAGTGCCATCGCATCCAGTCACTATGACACTGCTACTCCATTATATGGCCATGATCCCCAGCCACCAGCGCCTGTGACCCTGTACCAAAAGCCTGACCCCTGATCTTGCCTCCCTTGGCTGGGGACAGGTTGTGGGGGAGGCTCTCTGCCTCCACTCACTGCTCTACAGCCCCTGGCCTGCGGTCCATTGCCACATCAGGGAACCTATTCCACCTCAGAGGTGGAAGATATTCCCCATCCATGCTGTTGGCCTCAGATGTACAGGACCAACAATGGAATTGGCCCTGTACGTCGGGGGTCAGCGGACACCCATGCCCCACCCTTACTTCTCCCCCATCTACCCCTCTGATGCCCTGTCTACCTTCCCCATATATGTGGGGACGTTAGACTGGATCGGGAGGGGGTGAGGATAGCGGGGATGGACATCCTAATGGGCTGTTCATCCCCACTATTCATGGCATGGACTGGGCCTGCATGTGAACACATCTTGGCCCACCATGATGTGAGCCATGCAAGCCACTGCAGGCAGTCTCCACCCCCCCAACCCCCTTACCCCCTTCTGACACTACTACTACTACTACTACTACTACTCAACATTTATATAGCGCTACCAGTTATAAGCAGTGCTGTACAGCACAGACATGTAAGAGACAATCCCTGCTCATCTGAGCTTACAATCTAGTTAAGACAAACAAACGAAACACAGAAGGTGTAGGGAGGGGTAGAACAAGGGAGAGAAAGGAGATCAGGTTAGTCAAGATCCAAAGGCAGCAGCAAAGAGGTGAGCTTTCAACCTGGACTTAAAGAGGGCCAGTGAAGGTGCCTGGCGTACAGACACAGGTAGTTTGTTCCAGGCATAAGGTGTAGCAAGGTGAAAGGAGCGAAGTCTGCCCTCCATGCCCTCCAGCCCCAGGTGATTTGGGCCAACATCTGTTTCAGCCCTGTATGTCCAGGGCAGCAGACCATCCACTGCCCCCTTTCCCACCCCTGACCATCCAACTCCCTGACCCTTTTCAACCCTGGTTAGCCTCTTGGTACAGCCATCATGTATAAACCGAGAGGTTTGACGGGGTCAACAGATGTGGCCGTTTGGCAGGGATGGATGTCCACATGGGACCCCCATCCCACTATTCAGACCTCAGAGTAACCCCCTATATGGATATATACATGGACACAGTGTTTCAAATTAACACTTTATTCATAGGCGTTATAGACATGGCTTTGCACAATAGGCAGTCATCCCATGGGGCGTCATTGCGATCACCTATGTGATCAGGAGTGCCTTCATGAGTCACTCCATGGCCCATGTGAGGGCCTGGAGGTCATCCCTGATCCCATGTAGGTGATCAACAATGAGCCCCATGTGCCTCTCCACACCTGCCCTCTGCCCCCTCCCATCACCTCTCTCCATCTCCTGCCCCCTCCCATCCCCTCCCTCTGCCTCCTTCCCCCTCCCATCTCCTCCTTCCGCCTCCCTGCCCCCTCCCATCCCCTCCCCCATGCACCCTCCCTCCTCCACCCACTGGGTGCCCCTGGGTGGGGTGGCCCTGAGTTTCCCCCTCCTCCAGGGATGACTCCCCCTCCTCCTCCCCCTATTACACAGGGCTGCCCACCCAGGGGTGCCCTGGCCAGACACCATAGCACTGTCCAGCCTCTCCCCCTTTGGGGAGTGGCACACCTCCATGAATTCCAAGGTGTACACCTCATCTCCACCCTCCCCTGATGGAGAGCTGCTGGACAGTACTATGGGGTTAGGTGGGGCTGCCATGTAAGCCACAGTGGTGGCAGGGCCGTATGGTGTAGCTATCGCTGGCTGCTCCCCCCCACTCAGCTGCTGTCATGCCGCTGGCTTCCTCCTTGTCCTCCTCTTCCTCTTCCTTCTCCTCCTTCTCCTCCTCCTCCACCTCTTTCTCCTCTTCATGCTCTGCTGCAGGTGGAGGCTGTCCTCAACTGGGATGGCTGTGGAAAGGATGCAGAGAGGTCGCTATTAGTTTCAGTGGGTGGGGGTGTCTAGCTGCCATATCCCCATTGTTAGATGCCATGTTGCATGAATTCCTGTGCCATTCCCCCACACTCACTCCCTCTGCATCTGGTGCTGGATACGGTGCCGGAGCCCAGGTTGGGTGCGCCGTTTCGCACAGAAGCACATGCCTCATGCAGGACATGGAACCTTCTGTGGGGGCAGGAAGGAGGTGTCATACATATTCATGTTTCCTTCTCCCCCTAGGTCTGTCACTACAACTGCCTGCCTGCTTGCCATGACACCACCTGCATACACTGGCTCCTGTCTCATCCTGCTGTCACATCTCCAGTTCTGCCACACCACGGTCCAGGGCTTGTCCTGGTCCCTCAGGCCTCCTCTGTTTGTGTGCCTACATTGCTGACAGGCCAGGTCATGGACTGATGGGGCCACAGGACAGTGCTGTCTGCGACATGAGCTGGGATGGGGACCAGAGTGTTAGGCAGGTAGGTTAACCAACCTTATTTTCACAAAGTGCGTCAATGTGAGTGTGTGTGTGTGTATATGTATAGCCATTGTTTTGTGGCTTTCTACACCTCATTGAGCCTTGCAGTGCTTAAACCAGGGTTGGCCAACTCTGTTCCTGGCGCACCACAATCCAGCCAGGTTTTTGTGATAACCCTAATGAATATTCATGAGGTATATTTATATCCACCACCTTCCCTTGTATGCAAATATACCATGGATTTTCATTGGGGAGATCATGAAAATCAGACTGGATTGTGGTGCACCAGGACTGGAGTTGGCCACCCTTGGCCTATGCTGTTTCAGCATTAGCCTGTAAATGTGCATGATGCAGAGCAAGGTATTGTGGGTATGGCCTGAAACAGGGGGGATTGGCCAGGATGCATCTGCATCAGGGGTAGGGCAATGGCAGGGATGTTGTGGTACCCGACTTGCTACCTGCATAGACCAGATGGCCACAGCATGTCATGATGGGAGGGCACTCTCACTCTGACCAAGCAGTGATCATGGCACGGCTATGTATCCACATAGTGTTATATAGTGTCTAGTTCTAATGATGTAGGTGCATGTCCTGTCTTTGGGGCCTGATCACTTGACCAACTGCTGGGTGTATGCAATAGCTCTGTGCACATGCAAAGTGTACTGACCAACAGACTGTCTGCAGTTGGTATGTGCATGGCTGGTTAACCCAGGTGCCGTGTACTGTGTTTGCTGTGGGTGAATGTTAGACCTCAGTGGTTGGGGACAAGGGTGTTCCAGGCCTCCTCCCAGTTTCATTGGTAGGGCCATGATAACAACCCCATGCAGATCCAGACAGACCAGATTCTCCCCCGGGGGGTTAGTTGGCATCAGCATTGTAATACTAGGTATTAACACTGCTCTATGTAGCCCCTGTTAAACAAAGGCAGAGCACAGCGCTAGAGGTGACTGGCATATCACACTGCAAGCAATACCTGCTACACACTGGCAGTAATGGGGATCTGCAGCAAAGACCATTTCTAGCATAGCAAGTGCTGGGGACCTATTGCTGGGCATCCATCCTCACCCTCAGGGTGACTGCAGAAACTGCTTAGTGGCACAGTCTGTATCTGCTGTGTGCTTGTTTCACACACTGTCAGTGCATCTTGCATATCACCTGAATTGATGGATATGTGCATTATCCATCTTGGGATCAGCTGTAGACTGCTGTTGGACATCTGCACTGCATCATGGGTACTAGTGGGGGCTACCCTATGCAGGCACACACAGCAGACATTCTAGGCAGTGATCTGCAGTCTCTTTGTATACAGTTATTTCTGTGTCATGAGGTGTAGCCTACTGGTTAGTACAATTCCTCCATAAGTAGTGGTCAGGGGTTTGATTCTCACCTGTCTTTTTTTTATGACTGGGCTACTCAGATCATTTCCATGCCTGTAACTTCACATCAGGTAAACAGTAGATAATGTTGGAGAAAAGAGCCTCAGAATCCAAGGAGGTAGGGGCAATGGTAAATGTTTACTTCAAACCAGGTCCGATCCTCTTCACATCAATGGCTCTAACATACTTATACCAATCACTTGTTCAATATAACTCCATTTGATTGGAACCGTGATTCCACATCAACATTGTCGGTAGTGGCTGTCCCCTGCAAACTCTCAGAGCATATCGCATGTGAGGATAACCAAATAAAGGTACACCTATCTTCCCAGGCCACTGTCATCTACAGGCTTCCTGTCACTGCTAATACTCCTGCTGCTGGAGTATCAGCAGCAGAATTTTCAGCAGCAAGGATCCTCAGCAATGACTGGGGGCCTGTAGAGGGCAGTGGCTTGGGAAGATTTTACCATTGCCCCTACCTCCTTGGATTCTGAGGCTCTTTTCTCCATCCATATCCACTGTTTATCTGATGTGATGTTTGACAAATGTTAGAGTGACATACCTTGCAGTATTCATATGATTTGCATTCTAGAGGTGACCTTTTAGGGCTTGTGCATGCTGTGCTGCACAGTGTCATGGGATGGAGATGGTGAGTTTATACTCAGGCATCATCTGCAGGACTGTTTCTTTGTGGTCACAGTGGTGGCTGCATGAGACAGTTTCCCATTGGAGGTGGTGCTGTTGTGGACAGTATCAGACTTCATGGAGCATGGGGCGGGCACAGGGTTCACTCAGCCTGAGTGACTCAGGGGAGTGGTTTGGTGATTGGTAGTGGTGGGTGACCTAGGTCAGACATGTGTTATGCGCAGGGTAAGTCATACCCCCGATGAAGCAGAGTTCCCGCGAAACAGCGATCTTTGTAGGGTGAAGGTTGAGTGATATGCCTTCAGGAGAGGCCTCCCAAATTGATACATCATTTGGAGACACCCCGCAGCTCTGGATGTTGTTCTTAAGCTTGAAAGCTACGTATAAAGGGGCAGGCTGGGTTGTTATTGGAGTGTGTATCGGGATGAGTTCTACTGTATTTTGTTCCAGATGACAGTGGAATGCTCTCTCTACAGCATAACGCCTATTCAGTTCATTTGATTTTATTGCTGCGGATTATGTGTATCTGAGGCTGTGTATTATGATGTTTATGTGAAGCTGGGATTTGTGACTTTTCAGGGTTTCAGTATTTTGCAATGTAATACATAGGATTTAATTAAATTGTTTTAGGGAACAGGAGGGGTCTTTTAGACCTATGATGGTGTGATAGGGTGCATCCCCTTCTTCTTGATGCATAAAGGGAGAAATAGCTTTACTGAGGCCTTTTCTCCTCTGCTGGGAAACTTTGTGAATGTACAGGTGTTGGAATCTCTTGAGGGTTTTGTGCTATACTGATGAGCTTAAATGTCCTATTTATTTATTACATAAGTTATTTTTGTTTGGGTAGTTGTCTTTACTAGCACCATGTCTTATGTTTGGGCCATGTTGCTGCACTGTTGCACACAGTAGTTTTTTTCCACTTTGTTCAGGTTTCCTGTTCATAAGTGCTTTCCCTTTTGTCCATTCTGCATTTTTCCACCTTGCTTTTATCTTGGCCATTGTGTTTCTGTTTGCCTGTTTCCTGTGTGGGGCCTGTTTTATTTTATTTATTTATTTATTACAATTTCTTATATACCGCACTATTCGATATCAGCGCGGTTTACAATATAACAAAATGACCAGAACAACAAGCTGTTCGGTTTTACAGAGAACAGGGGTACAAACTTGGATAACATGGGTGAACTATATACATAAAATATTTACAAAGAACAAGTGTGTGTTTACTGTCATTTGGTTGTGTGGTGGGTCCAGCTTACCCCCTGCTCCTTTTGCCCTTTCACTTTGCAGTTACTTCCTGGCTCTTTGCACTGTTGTTTTCCACCACATGCTTTTTCCTTGCCTCCTCCCTTTCCTGCTTTGCATTACTTACTGCTCCAGGGTGGTCCTGATTCTTTCCCAGCCCCTGCATGATGCAGCTACGGCTGGCCTTCTGTGTCCCATTGGAAGCAGGGCATATTCCTCCTCCAAGACCATCCTGCAGAGCAGGCGGGTCTCGGCCTTGGAAAAGTTCACCTGCCTGCTTGCCATTTTCTGACACTCTGAGCGGCAGAAGGGGGGGGGGGGAGGAGGGATTACTGTATCCTGTTTCCTGTTGCACGTGGACAACTGTGCAGTTGGACACGTTTTCTGCATGTCGGGTGTTACAAGTGTTACTTTAATGTGACCGTAACCGAGAGTGCAGCCAAACACATTTTCAGCATATTGCGGGCTAGACGTGCTACTTAAATGCAACCGGAACACCGCTATGTGGAAGTTTTACGTTTTCCGGCTAGACGTACAACGCCATATTCCGTTCCGTGGTTACACATCTAACCTTGCACATTTGAAATTGCATCTACATTTCTGATGTACATGTTTTAGACGTATACATCAGCTCTGCACGTCTTGATCAGAATAGGGCCTATAATGTAATGAATATGTATTGGTGCGAGGAAGGGAGAGATGGAGGGGATAGAGGGAATAGATCTTGTCAATGGAGATGAGAGGTTTTAAGCTGATTGTTATTGGTGGAGGAACCATAGTATTCAACAAATAGGTGTGTTTTGAGCTCTTTCCTGAATGTTTGAAGGTTCTTGTTAGCACTTAAATTGTCTGGTAATGCATTCCAGATGGATAGGGCAAAGTAAGTAAAGGCTCTATTGCTTATGGTTTTATTGACATTGTGGATGTGGGTTGAAATTGTTCTTATAGTACTGGGTTAGTGGAGTAGGAAGCTGAGGAATGAAGGGGCAATTTTGTTGAATAGTTTGAAGGTTATTACAATGTATTTGTATTAAGCCCTTGTTGCGATGGTTAGCCAGTGGAGGGAATGGAGGAGGGGCATGATGTGATACTTGTGTATAATGTGGGCAGCTAGGTTATGTGTGCTAGTTGGAGTTGATGGATGTGGTTTTTTTGGGTAACCATACAGAATGCTTTTGCAGTAGTCGAGATGGGGTTTTATTAAGGCTTGGAGAACTGATCTAAAAGCTTGGCTTTCCAGTAAGGGTCAGAGTTGCTGTAGTATTTTTAGTTTGAAGTATATGATTTTTGAGATAGCTTTAATGTGGGGGGCCATGGATTGGTCTAGGATGATTTCTAAGTATTTGATTTCTTGTTTGACCTCCAGCTCTGAGGTCTGTAGGTGGAGTTTTGTTGAGTAGCCTAGTGGTTAAAGCAATAGCCTAATCCTCAGAAGATTGGGGTTTGATTCCCACTTGCACTCCTTGTGACCTCAGGAAAGTCACTTTACCTTGGAAAAAGAGGCCTGGCAATCTACTTCCAGACATACTTTGCCAAGAAAGCCCACTCAAAAAAAAAAATCAGGTGTACTGAGGGTCTTGTATGTTGCCATGACCTTGGTAATATATTCCTCACCTCTAAATTTGCTTGGCTCCAAATGCTCATTATCACTCAAAATTGGCCTCCTGTTCAGTCTCAAGTTGGATATTTAACCTAAAATGCCATTGAAAATGGGTACCCTAGCATCAGTAAACTGAAGCAGTTACTTTGCATTTTGAGTACATTGTTATGCCAAATGAATTTAGTGGATTCTTTTTGTTATAAATTTTTCAAACAATAATTTATTTTGTCTCTTCATAGGTAGCTAGACAAGCTATATATCTGATTTTCATGACAGAAAGGACTTTCTGAGATGTAAGCTTATGTAGATGACTTTTACCCTTAACCTTGAAATGAAACTGCAGAAATCTTTATTAAAATGTTCATGTCTAAGTAAGAATGATTTTAGAAAACTATAGGGAGAAACACTGTCACCTATCTTAAAATCTTTGTTCTATTCACTTTTAAGAAATAGAACAAGGTGCAGATCACTTTCTTGTAAAGAAATTACTTTCTTAGAAGTGCATATTAAGCAATAGACAGCAATAGTTTGGGATTTTTTTTTTTTGCCTTCTCTCTTTGATCTCTTGCTTTCCTATCTGACCAATGGCATTCCATTTCTATTTATTGCAGCCTTTATTTTGCTTTTACAATTGTAAACCACTCTGATACTGATGTGTGGGCAATATATTAAATGGTGAATAAAGATAAAGATAAAGAATAACATAGTTGAGCACCCATTGTCTCTATAAATGCAGTCTCTGAACAATAAACTCTCAGATCAACTTATATTCAGGAATTCCAGTGACAGATGAAACAATTTTCAATTGATCTCTTAATTTAACTGATTTCAGGACTTGTGCAAGGGCATTGGTCACCCATGGTTCATGGAAAACCATGACTGGACTATATTTTATTCAGGAAGAACAGGGTAGGAAGAAGGGGAGGTGGAGTGGCACTATAAGGAAAAATACTATTAAAACTATAGCATTTCAGGGCTTAAAGGGAAGAGAGGAGGAACTGTGGATTAAACTAGAAAGAGGGAAAGGGAAATCCAATTGCATTGGAGTTATATATGGATCCCCCTCACAGGGAGTAGAAGTGGACGAAGATTTTATAGAAGACATACGCAGTATTGCCATGAAAGAAGAAGTGCTACTGATAGGTGATTTCAATATGCCAGATGTGGATCGGCACATCCCTGCTGCAGTGCCATCTAGAAGTAAGGAGATCCTGGATTCTCTACAGGGGAACTATTCAGGCAATTGGTAACAGAAATGACACATGATGGGGCCATACTGGACTTAGTTCTTACCAATGGGGAAAGTGTTTCTGATGATACAGTGGGAGATCATCTCGCATCCCGTGATCACCAGATGGTATGGTTCAGTATTAGTACTGCTGTTGTTGTTAAGTACCGTCAAGTCGGTGTCAACTCATGGCGACCCTCTGGATAGTTGTCCTACACTGATTTTGGTCTTCAGTCAGATAGCTCATTCTTGACAGATTGGCACCCATAGCTGCTGTTATTATATCAATCCATCTCATTGATGGCCTTCCTCTTTTGCGTTGACCTTCTACCTTGCCAAACATGATGTCTTTCTCTAATGATCTCTCTATTCGCATGATGTGTCCAAAGTATGAAAGTGTTAGTCTTGTCACCTGAGCTTCTAAAGAAAGCTTAGGTTTGATCTCCTCTAGTACTGACTAGTTTGTTTTAGGGCTGACAAAATCCATTCGAAAGTGAGGGTCTTAGACTTTAGGAAAACTAACTTTGCCAATACCTCAGAGAGTTGTTAGCAGGATGGGAACAGCTGGGGGATATAGAAAAACAGTGGGCAAAACTGAAAAGGGATATTTTAAGGGCAACAAATCTTTTTGTTAGAAAGGTAAATAAATGTAAAAGGAAAAAGAGACCGCTATGGTTCTCAAGAGAAGTAGCTGAAAAGGTGAAGAAAAAGAGGGAGGCCTTCATGAAATACAAGAGATCATGGAGGGAGGAAGACAGGCATCTATATTTGGAAAAACTTAGAGAAGCTAGCAAAGTAGTCAGGAAAGCAAAGGTACAAAAAGAAGAATAAATAGCCAATACAATAAAATAAGCGGATAAGACATTTTTCAGATATGTTAGTGAGAGGAGGAAAGGCAAAAGTGGTATTGTAAGACTCAAGGGTATCGGGGAGGAATATGCAGAAACTGATGAGGATAAAAATAATTGCTCAACAAATACTTCTGTTCTGTGTTCACAAATGAAGGACAGGAGCAGGCCCTCAGAAAACACCCACAACTAGGAACAAAATTGTTGGGGATATCGAACGATTTTCAGAAGACTGTATTTGTACTAAAATCTGCAATAGAGTAGACGCATAGGAAGGAGTCAATAACATGAGGAGGGATCTAGCTAAGCTTGAAGAATGGTCTAGAATTTGGCAGCTGAAATGTAATGCTAAAAAATGCAGGGTAATGCATTTAGGCTGCAAATATCCAGGAGCTGTACAGTGTAGGAGGTGAGGTACTTCTTTCCACAAAAGAAGAGTGGGGCCTGGGCATAATTGTGTCTGATGATCTTAAAGTAACTAATCAGGTAGAAAAGGTGACTGAAAGCCAGAAGGACACTTTGGTATATAGAGAGAGGAAAGGCCAGCAGAAAAAAGGAGGTGATAATGCCTCTGTATAAGCAAAAACACTGGCAAGTGTCACCTTTATATGAAGCGTTGCACAATGACCCTTAAGAGTGGTATAAAAAAAGTTTCAATATAGGAGATCATATTATTCATTCAACCACTGTACGTAGTAATCAAGTTCATACAGAGAAACTCAAAGGACATTATTCCTGTAGTCATTGTACATTGTGTGTGCAAGTGCTGGAAGGATATCAATGGCAGCCACAGATGAGTCAGATTTCTGTGGCAAAACTTGATATATTATATATATATTTTTAAAAAATGTAGTTCATGCCCAATTATATTCAAGTACAGTATTTCCCTGTTGGGTTTACAATCTAAATTTTGTACCTGAAGCTATTGAGGACCAAGTGACTTGTCTAAGGCCCCAAGGAATATCATTGGGATGTGAAGCTTGCTGCCCTAACCACTAGACTATGTTGCATGCTATCATATGATACTTCTTGTATAGTTTACATTATAATCAGTCCTTGTGCCTAAATATACATTGGGCATACAAAATGCACCAAGAAATTATGTTTGAATGAATATGGGAGAAAGTTGGGAACTTTTACAGTATCAACTCAATTGGTTGAGCATTGTTTTTTTTTTTTTTGGGGGGGGGGGGGATTAAGAGATGAGCAGAGAGTGACTGAAGGGCGATGACCGTGACCGAGAGTAGGAGATCAATATAGTAGCATTTTAAATAACCGAGGCAACCCAGACCTGGTGCTCTCCCTTTCCCCTTCCCCTCTGCAGTGCCCCCAGCTCCTGCCCACGTCCTTTCAATTGCCCCCCTCCTTCCTCCACAAAAAACTCCAGACAGGCAAATTGAGAATAAACTTGTCGCAGCTTGATTAACATTGATAACTTTTCCTACCAAATTAGAATCCAAGAATAATCCTCATAACAACCCAAATATATACATCACGTAGCTACACCTCACCCTACCCAACATCCACTGAGCAGACACCCCAATTCACTCCCTCCTACCCTCCAACCCCCCTTTCCCGGTTAGTCTCCCGACCGACCTTGATCCTGCACTTTATAGCGACTGTTAATTAGCGTGCATAGACATATTGTAAGTGATGTACATAGTTCTACTTGTTCTCCAGGTTCTGATTTCCTTGTTTTACTGTAAATCCAATGTAACCCCACACTGGACATTTGTGTTATCTGGAAACCGCGCTGAGGTAAAATAGTGCGGTATATAAAAAATGCTAAATAAATAAATAAAATAAATAAATAAATAGCGGATCCAATGCCTCACCAGCCTTGCTATTAGCAAGGTGAAAGTCTCCACTTCCACCACAGACAAGCCAATGGCAAGCTTATATATCCCCGCTGCATCCGACCTCGCCATATAATTAGCAAAGGCCAGCCAGGGGTTGTCTGGGTTGGGGGCAAAGTAGTGCCCAAAGTCTCCGGACCTGGAAACCTCCAGGATCCCGCAACTGGCACAGATGTCCTGCCACCACGATGCCCCGCCGCCGTGGCCCACCACCCCGCCGAGGTAAGCTGCCGCATGCACCCGGTTATGGGCGGCCACCTGGGGACCCTTCCCCACAGCCTAACACTTACAGCAAAAAGCTTTGGTTCTTCACATTGAACACAGAAACGTCATCTGCTGAGACTGAATGGACATCATTAGTTTGGTATAAAGTTTCTGTGTGCTGATTGGACAGAAATTATCATGTAAAAATTACAGAAGTTCCTGTGACTGTCTAAAGCATATTTGTTAAAAAAAAATCTTGGAGTAAGAAATTAACCCACAAACATTTTTAAATGGACCAAAATTACATAGAGAAGAATAGTAATCATTCATGATACAGGAGTCAAAACATGAATTCATGCTGGGTGAAGGCTATTTAATATGAAATAGTTCATCTAAGATGAGCAAAGAGAATTTGTGAAAATAATTGCGGACATTAATTACTGTGCTATATTAAAAATGTTTGAACAAAGTGGAATGGGCTGATAATTAAAAAATATGAGAAGGATAGTGAATTATGATCCATAAAATCTCCTTAGAAATATGATGGTCTGTAAACATGAAAAACTGTATTACTGTATACAATTGGAGTTCAAATGTATAAAGAGTTGTTATAATTGATTCCCAGATCCAGCCCCAACAGCACACAAATGCTGACACATACATATTTATACCTACTCCAAAGTTGGTGAAAATGTGTGCATTTATTTATTTATTTATTTAACACTTATTTATATACCGCATCTTCCAGCGATCAGTTGCGGTGTACAATTAACAACAGTTAACAAAGCAGAGTTTGTTTACATAGAACATTGAACATTATAACTTATTACATAGAACATCTTAACTTGCATAATTCAATGATTCAACAACTAATCAGGATATTTCAGCTATAACAGAGTGTGTAACAATTTAAACAGAAGTACTGTCTGTACCGCATTAGGCAGAACATACCAGTTGTAACTATATACAATTAGGAATATAAGGCATAGGAGTGTAGTGTTATTTATGTCAGTTTTGAATGTTATCCTTTATAGTAGGGTGTATTAGCTTGATATGGGTAGAGTCATACTTTAGCCTTTATCTAGATTGAGTGGAGGGTTTTCCAAGGTATTATAGTGTTTGTTAAATAGATACGTTTTCAATTTTTTTCTGAATTCCATTATCTCTGATAGTGATCGTAAGTCCTCTGGTAACGAGTTCCAGATGGTTGGAGCTATATGGGAAAAGGCTCTGTTATTTGTTAATTTGTGGGTTTTTATGAATTCTTTTGGAATCTTTAGTTTGTTTGATTGTCCTTTTCTAAGAGTGGGCTTAGGTGGTTCTTTGCCTATTAGATTACATAATGTCTTCGGTGCCAAGTCGTTTAAGGCTTTGAATGTCGTTATTATTGTTTTGTATATTATCCTGCTTTGTATTGGTAACCAGTGAAGGGATGCTAATATCGGTGTTATATGTTGGAGGGAGTTTATTTGTAATATAACTCTAGCGGTTGCATTTTGCGCAAGTTGGATTCTTCTGATGTTTTGTTTTGAGATGCCTATAAGTATTAAGTTGGCGAAATCGAAGTGGGGAGTTATGGTAGCCTGAGTTATATTAATGAAATCTTGTATAAATACAAGGGGGCGTAATTGTTTGAGGATTTTGAGTTTGAAGTAGATTTTCTTTATGGTATTTCTGATATGGGTTTCCATTGTAAGGTGTGTGTCTAAGATGACACCTAGATATCTTATTTCATTTTTTATTTTAATTTCTTGGTTTTGTAGTGTTATGTGGGTTGGGGGCATATATGATTGGTTTTTTGTTACGATTAATACTTCGGTTTTAGCATGGTTTATGTGGAGGTTTTGGGTTTTTAGCCAGATTGTAATTTCATTGTAACACTCTGATAGAAGTTGGATCGGTAGGTTAGGAATTGTGAAAGGTATGTACATCATAATATCATCCGCATAAAGGTGATATTGTACTCCGAATTTTTAAAGATGTTGCAGACCGGCTTTATATAAATATTGAAAAGTAAGGCTGAAAGCGCTGAACCTTGTGGTAAACCTATTTCTTGTTTGTATGTGTTTGATGTTTGATTACCTATTCTTACATTTTGTGTTCTGTTATTTAAATATGAGGTGAACCATTTATGTACAGTAGAGTTTATGCCTATCTGTCTTAGGTTGTTGAGCATTATTGAGTGATGCACGCTATCAAAAGCTGCTGAGATGTCGATGAAAAGGAGGATGAACGCTTGGTTATGATTGTCAATTCCTTTTAGGAGTGTATCTATTAATACTGTTAGAAGTGTTTCTACTCCGTGGCGGGGTCGGAATCCATATTGTTGATCGTCAAGTGGGTAAGATAAATCTATAAATTCCTGTGTCTGTAATTGTACTACTTTTTCAATTATTTTGGCCATAAATGGTATGCTAGAGATGGGCCTGTATGATGTTGGAGATGTTTTGTCTAGTTTGCTGTTCTTTAGAATTGGGCGTATTTGAGCATGTTTAAGGAGAGGTGGAAGGTATCCTTGGGTTAGTGATAAGTTTACTATTGGGAGAATATATGATAGTAGAGTTGGTAGTGTATTTTTTATCCACGATACTGGGCAAGGATCTAAATATGAAGTTGTGGTATTTAGGTCTGAGATGATAGTTTTTAATGACACTTTTGACATGGGGTAAAATTCTGACCATTCGTCTATAGATTGACAAGGGATGTTGTTATTGTCTGAGGGTATAGTAGGTTTTTTTGATTTGTTTTGATAGTGATTAGCTAAGGTTTGTACTGAGATGTCTGTGATTTCGTTGCTAGAAGTTTGATCGTTATTGGTTAGGTTTCTGACGATAGAGAATAGCTCTCTAGGTCTATTATATGATTTTGATAAGGTTGCTGCGTAATAATTTTTCTTCGTATTGTTTATTGTTTCCTTATATTTTGTTAGATGGTTATTATATATTTCCTTGTGTACAGACAACTTGGATTTCCGCCATTTCATTTCAAGTTTTCTTAGTTCTCTTTTCATTTGTCTTAGTGTGTTATTAAACCATGGTGAGCTGTTTGTTTTGGTATGTGTGGTCTTTTTATTTAGATGATTATTTTTGGCTGCGTTATTGATAGTCACATTCCAGTTGTTAACAGCATCATCCAAATTAGGTGTTGATAAGAAGTAGGGGATTGTTGAATCAAGGAAGTCTGTTTCATGAAATTTTCTATATTTTGAGGTGGGGCCATTTCTTGTGTAGTTTTTGACGTTAGGGATGGGATATGTAAGGTTTATTTTGATAATAAAATGATCAGACCAAGGTGTCTCTGTACATTCAATGGAATTTGAGTTAATTAGCTTGAAGAGTATCTCAGGTAGAAGGACCAAATCTAGTGTTCCTCCTTTGATATGCGTTGCTGTTTTAATTATTTGATGGTACTCTATGTCTGCTATAGTGTCTAGAAATAATTTAGAGTCTAGTGATGGAAGTGACGGCAGGTTAAAATCGCCTAGCATGATTACAGGATTTTGTTCAGTAGAAGAGTTAAGGAGTTCAATAAGAGAATCCAGGCCATCTGTTTTTTGATCTGGGGGTCTATAGATTAAGCAGATTTTTATGTGACTGATTTTTATTAATAATGTGTCCATGTTATTAGAGATGTTTGATTGAATTAATTTGGCATTTAATATCTTTTTTGTCATCATTAGAACTCCACCACCTATTTTATTGGACCAGTTATTGTAAAATGTGTCATAATTTTCTTTATCAAGTTGATTTAGATAGACGGTATCTTTTTCAGAAAGCCATGTTTCTGTGACACATAAGATATCTGGTTTTAAGTCAGTTATCAGATCGTTAAATATGGGTAGTTTATTTTTCATTGATCGTGCATTAATAAGGATGCATGATAGAGAGGATGGGTTGTTAGACCCGTTTTTCTTGTCTAATTGTTGTGGATTTGTTTGTTGTATGTGTATTAGTCTATGATAATTAATTTTTGGGTAGTTAACATGAGTGTGTCCAATATGACAGTCATTACGGGTATGTGTGTGTATTATAGGTATAGTCATGTGAGTTTTAATATTTAAACTTAGTGATAGGTCAATAATTATTATTGCCAGTAATAAACTGGTATATGATATTCGTGTGAGCATGTTGTTTGGGTGTAGCATTTTCTATAATTGGTTCGGTAGTCTGTGGAATAGAGTTGTGATAAAATGGGACAGTAGATAAGATAGATTCTGATAGTAATGTAGGTGTCTGGCAGCAGTAATAAACTCTGATAGAGTTAAATTGCAGTAGTGATAGTTGTAATTCCAAGTGAGTTACTGACGACAGTAAGTTCAGAGCAGGTTACTGGTGACAGTAATTCTAATGTAAATACTGACAACAGTAAAGCGACTTGATTCAATAACACTATATCAAACGTGAGTTATTGACAGCAGTAATTCAAAGTAAATTACTAGCAGCATATAATCAAAGTGAGATTATTGGTAACAGTAGCAAGTCTGTGAGCAATAGTAACAAGCCTATTTGTAATAGTAACAAGCCTATGAGCAGCAATAAGACTAAGGTGAATTACTGACAACAGTAAAATGAGATAGAATTACTGATAGCAGTAGTGTGATAGTGAATTACTGACAACAGTAATTTCAAGGTAAATTACTGACAACAGTAAGTCAAAGTAAGTTAGTTATTGATAACAGTTGTGATTTTACAGTGCATTAATGGCAATAGATAATCTGAATCATTATGTTATACTTGCGGTTTAGACTAGAAGTCCAATTATAAGTGGAAGTCCTTATTTCTATGGTGTTGAGGGCTATGTAAGTGCCACTGCCTAAGGGCCACGCCAAAGGGCCCTCTGGCGAGGCCCTCAGGCGCGGGCCCGCAAGGCGCGGGTGCGCTTTGACGGTG
Organism: Ichthyophis bannanicus; assembly: GCA_033557465.1. NCBI lineage: Eukaryota > Metazoa > Chordata > Amphibia > Gymnophiona > Ichthyophiidae > Ichthyophis > Ichthyophis bannanicus. The sequence goes on along the minus strand of CM066032.1, from coordinate 1,632,442,483 downwards.
GTGCTTTATGCCTGCAGCTCCTCTGGTCCCGATTGGACGGTGCAGTCAGGTGGGTTGCTCCGGCCTGCTCTTACCTCGCCGGGGAGAGCTCTTCACGAGGCCGGAGTGATGAGAGAGGGCCGCACACGCTGACGGTGGGGCTTTATGCCTGCAGCTCCTCTGGTCCCGATTGGACGGTGCAGTCAGGTGGGTTGCTCCGGCCTGCTCTTACCTCGCCGGGGAGAGCTCTTCACGAGGCCGGAGTGATGAGAGAGGGCCGCACACGCTGACGGTGGGGCTTTATGCCTGCAGCTCCTCTGGTCCCGATTGGACGGTGCAGTCAGGTGGGTTGCTCCGGCCTGCTCTTACCTCGCCGGGGAGAGCTCTTCACGAGGCCGGAGTGATGAGAGAGGGCCGCACACGCTGACGGTGGGGCTTTATGCCTGCAGCTCCTCTGGTCCCGATTGGACGGTGCAGTCAGGTGGGTTGCTCCGGCCTGCTCTTACCTCGCCGGGGAGAGCTCTTCACGAGGCCGGAGTGATGAGAGAGGGCCGCACACGCTGACGGTGGGGCTTTATGCCTGCAGCTCCTCTGGTCCCGATTGGACGGTGCAGTCAGGTGGGTTGCTCCGGCCTGCTCTTACCTCGCCGGGGAGAGCTCTTCACGAGGCCGGAGTGATGAGAGAGGGCCGCACACGCTGACGGTGGGGCTTTATGCCTGCAGCTCCTGCATACATTGTACTTGTGTATTTGTAGCCTAGTGGTTAGAGCACTGGATTGATAACTATGAAACCAGGGTTTGATTTCCCCTAGCAGTCCTTGTGGCCTTGGACAAGTCACTTAACCCTCCATTGCCTTGGAAGAAATCTATTTCTGGTCACACTGCCGAGAAAACTCAGGAGCTGCTGAGTCAGCACTGACTCAATGGCACACATTGCATTTTTTACTCGAGTATTTATAGATGATTCATTTACGTTGCACCTCTGCCCCTGCACAATTCAAAGTGTACGCCCATGTACACTTACATGTGCCATTATCTTGTTGTGTCTACTGCCGCACAGTTTTACATAAGGCCTCTTTGCATGACAAGCAGACTTTACACAGATAAAGCTTTGCAAAATTACCCTGTTAGTTTATCTGGATCTTCGGAAGGCATTTTACAAAGTCCCTCATGAGAGAAAATTAAAGTCATGGGATCGGAGGGAATGTCCTATTGTGGACTGCAAACTAGTTAAAAGAAAGGAAACGGAGAGTACTGCTGAATGATCAGGTTTTTATCCAGTGGAGGAAGATTGAGGGATGCCCCAAGGATCTGTACTAGAAGTTACAAATGATCTGGATAAAAGAACAAGCATTGATAAAATTTGCAAATGACACAGAATTATTTATTCAAAGTTGCTAAGCACAAGCAGAAGAAATTTAATGTGGACAAGTGTGAAGTTGTGCAAGTAGGAAATAATAATCCAACCTGTATTAACTGAATGCTAACTCCATAATAGGAGTCACTTTCCCAAAAATGGATCTAGTCATCATTATGAATAATATGTGGAAATTCTTGACTCAATGTTTGATGACAGTCAAACACATTAAACAGAATGTTAGGAAATATTAGGAAAGGAAGAGAAAATATGAAGAATACCATAATACTCCTGTATTACTCCATGGCATCTCAAAAATTATATAGCAGAATAGAACAAATATAGAGAACGGCAACCAAATAAAAAAAAGGAGATGAACTAGCTCCCCTAGGGGTCACTCCATGAAGTCAAAGTAGTACATTTAAACAAATACTATTTTTACTGAATGCACAAGTCAGCTTTGGAATTTGTCAACACAGGATGTTGTAAAAGCAATTTATGTTGCTTAGTTTAAAAGAAGTTTGGACAACTTCAAAATAGCTTCAAGTACAAATACAGGTGCAGTATATGCATGGAGGCGCACTCCCAAAATCAATGCAACTAAAGAATGGGAGGCACATTCCCAAAATCAGGGCATATGTAGGGAAAGGGATTTGAGTGGTACTAATTCAAACATTGCAGAATTGATAAGAAACTTAACAGGATATGACAAGAAGGTTTTAAAATTCCTTATCAGAGCCCAATCAACCCCAGGTCAGTCAGATGCTTAAGATCAGCCTTCCAGCAGCCAGAGATGGTAAAGAAGAAAATAGTGATTCTGGGCAAGGTGGCTGGCCCATTTAAGAACAAACTTATATGCCTAGTACCACAGAAGGAGCCCGGGAGTTTAGACTGATTCATCACCTTTCCTTCTCTAACCGGGGCTCAATGAAAGATTTTCTTGACCAGATACTGTGTTCAGTTACATACTCTTTTGTGGATCAGGCAGTGGATATGGTAAAGGTTTTTTTTTTTTTTTTTTGGGGGGGGGGGTATGGACGGCTAAATCAGACACTGAATCTGCTTTCAAGCTACTGTCCATTCACCCAGAGAGTTTCCATCTGTTGAGTTTCAAATTGCATGGAAGGTTTTACGATGACAAGTGCCTTCCTATGGGCTGCTCCTTATCCTTTGCCTACAGTATTTTGAGATGTTTAGTTCCTTTTTACACTGAGTAATGGAGCAGAGGATGGGAAAAGGCAGGCATATTCAATACCTGGATGATTTCCTGATAGTGTAAAGGGATCAATCATCGTACCTCCAGAACCTTTTAACACTGCAGGCGTCTGGGGAAGAGCTTGGTGTGCTTTAGCTAACAAGAAAACAAAAAGGCCAAGTCACACATTGTCCTTCTAGGGCATCAAATTGTATACAATACCCATGTCATACTGACTCCCTGATGAAAAAGTATCAAAACTGAAAGACTTGATTGCACAGACTAGTGAGGCAAAGAAGGTCACCTTAAGGCATATGTAGGCCATCATAGGTTACCTGAAATTCATGCTGAATGGGATATTCAATGGCACTAACTGAATATCCCCAACTAATGCTGCTATATGCCTTGATGCTAACCGCTCAGCAATGGGGCATGTCATGGGCTTTTCGGGGCAGGTTATGGGCTTTCCAGGGTGTGTCGTGGGTGGTGACAGTCACCAACTGGGTAGCAGCGATAATGCACCGCTACCTGGTTAGTGACCTGTGGGTAAAACTAGGTGTAGCAAAAGCTGGCCTAGTTTTACCCATGGGAGCTAACTGGGCAGCGGTGAAATATCACCTCTACCTGGTTAGCTTCTGCGGCATCAGAGGCTGTGCAGTGACCCCAGATATTCAATACCAGGGCTGCATATGACCCCGGAATTGAATATCTGAGGTTAGAGGACGGTGACGACAGCTATGCGCCATAGCGACACATAGCCACCCCAATTGAATATCGGGCCTAAGATGGCTAGCCAGATTAACTAGGAACATCTGGCACAGCCACCATCTCATTAGAATCACATGGCCCATGCAAGAGCATTTGGCCTTGTGGGATCAACTCCTAAAAGAGTATTATGGGATGAATATTTGGATGGAACCCCCTATAACCAATAATGAAATGGAATTGTATTCAGATACAGTCAGCAATAAGAGCTTTAGCATCTATTTTAGGGGCAAGTGATACAGAGCGGAGTGGTCCATTGAATGGCAGGGAATGGCCATATTGTGAGACATCACGTTTCTGTCTTAGTGGCTCTGATTACATATGGGGACCAGTTTAGGAATAAGAGTGATTTTCAGGTCTGATAACCAAGTGGTTTTGCATGTGCTAAAAAGGCAAACAGCAAGAGCAGATAAGGGTAATAAGATTCATTAGGCAACTAGTGTTTTTGAGCTTGCAACTCAATACAGTCATAACAGCTAGGCATGTGCTAAGGGAGCAAAAAAAAATTGCTGAAACTCTCATTAACAACTCATGCAATTCAGAAGGCTGGCTCTGAGGGTGGACAGAGAAGCGACATGCATGCCCAGTTGGATTTGGAAAATTGTCTAGGTGAGGGAACGGGCTTAATAAATATGCTCTGGCACAAAATACATGGAGGGCATACAGGCACTGCATGAAGAAGCAAGTGCAATTTATCAGAGTAAGCAGAGTGGACCTGAGCAAGGGCATACCAAGCAGCAGGCTCATGCAGTTTGTAGCCTGGATGAAGGGCTCAGGCCTTTCAATGAGCCAAGCTAGGGCATTTCTGGCAGGTATCTCCTTTATCTTAAGGCTGAACTGGTGGTAAGATAGCATGAAGGCTTTCATCATAAGGTAAACTATGGAAGGGTTTGATTTACAGTATGTATTTATTAAAAGATTTGTATCCCACATTATCTACTAGGTGAATTACAATAACACATGCACAAAATGCAAATAAAACACAGAACAATCAAAACCATTGACCCAATATTGACAAAAGACAGAACTGCTATCAATCTACTGCTGTCAATGCAAGATGGAAATGCCTAATGGCTCAAATACCCAAAGGCCTTAAGCAGTGAGAAAAGTAGAAAAAGCCTGCTGAAACAAATGTGTCTTTAATTTTATTCGAAACAGCAAGATTTCATAAGTGATTTGCAACTCTGCTGGTAAGGCATTCCACAGTTTAGGAGGGGCACGTGGGGAACAGTAAAGGTGAGATAATAGACAACTTGTCACTCTCACTATGTTGGAAGAGGGTCTGCTGCCTGGTGACTGGGTATTTTAGGACAGGTTCAAAGCTTGGCTGTTCAAATAAGCATATCTCTTAATATTCTTTGATGCATATAGAGTGAATAAGGTCATAGCTAGGTCGAGGACAGATTAAAAGGAGATAGGCTAAAAGTGGATAACATGCACTTCCTTGGGGATAGGGTGGAAGAATATGTGGGAAGGTCTAAGATGGACAAGGTGTAAAAAGGGAATCTGTCCTTCTTGCTCAGAGCCAATAAGGAAGACATTTTGCCGATTTGCGCTCTAGAAGAATATATGTGAGTTAAACCATATCAAGCTAATACACCCTACTATAAAGGATAACATTCAAAACTTAAATAAATAACACTACACTCTTATGCCTTATATTCCTATTTGTATATAGTTACAACTGGTATGTTCTGCCTAATGCGGTACAGACAGTACTTTCTGTTTAAATTGTTACACAATCTGTTATAGCTGAAATATCCTGATTATTTGTTGAATCATTGAATTATGCAAGTTAAGATGTTCTATGTAATAAGTTATAATGTTCAATGTTCTATGTAAACAAACTCTGCTTTGTTAACTGTTGTTTATTGTACACCGCAACTGATCGCTGGAAGATGCGGTATATAAATAAGTGTTAAATAAATAAATAAATAAAATAAATGTGTGTGTTTGGGGGGGGGGGGGGGTACTGTTTAAGCACGAGGATGGGACATGTTTGTCATGGTACCACTTCAGAAGTGTATGGATTGCAAGGCTGAGGGCTGTAGGCCTTGAGGCAGATGGAATGACAATGCAGCAACATTGGTAAGTGAAGTACTGTAGGTCTACTCCCAGGGAAGATAAAGGAAATAGGTCGTGGAGATCTGACCAATAAAAGATGTATGTGAGAGGAAGTAGGAATAGCCCTTTATAACATGAAATTGTGCTTATTGTAGGCTCAGCCCAAAAGAGGATATCAATAATCGTGCGCTCATATATATTGGGCAAGAAAAAGAGCAGGGGAAAGATACTACGGGAAGTAGTTGGGTTATTCCACATGAGCAGTTGAAATAAAATGGCTTGGTTTGAGCGGGATGTACTTGGATCAGTTCTTGCCAGTGCTGACAAATTGGGCCAAGAACTGGCAGAGGTCAGACAGGGTCAATACTACCTGGTAAGCGGTGTAAGCACGATAGGGGTTCACCAATGTATAGGGGTACTAAAGCTTCTGAATCGACTGAGCTGGCATCAGTAAGAATCCTCAGTATGTCATGGGGCTGGTGTGGACAGGTCAGCAGCAGCACGAAGCAAAGAGGTACAAAGCCAGCAGCAGACAATGTGGCCGTAAAAGCCACGGCATTCTCCTTCACATTACCCACAGCTATGCTTCTTCCCAGGGTCACAGTTGCAGGAGGCACTTAATATGATTTAAGTTCCAGTGCGTGGATACACTAGAAGTGAAATTATATTACGTTCTTTCTGCCGCTGTGACTCTGGGAAGGAGCACTGCTTCGGCTAAAGTAAATGAAAATGCCACGGCTTTTACTGTGGTATCTTCTGCTGCCTAATAGAGGACAGATGAGGTATTGGAGGGGGGCGGTGGAGGGTGATAGAAGGGAGAAAGCAACTACTATTGCACAAGTTGGATGGTAAGGAAGGGGAAGGAGAAGTTGCTATACTTGGGGTGGAAGAGAGAAGGCAACTATTTTACTATTTGGATGGCAGAAGAGGGGACAGTTGCTGAACTTAGGGTGACAGTTTAGGGGAGAGGGCAGATGTTGTACTATTGGGGTGGCAGGGAGGAGGTGGAAAGGGCAGATGTATGGGGGGCTGGATGGGGAAGGCAGTTACTGCAATATTCGGGTGGCGAGGAAGGGGAGGGGTAGTTGCTGTATTTAAGGTGGCAGGTTAAGAGAGAGGGCAGACTCTGTACTATTGGTTGACAGGGAGGAGGACAGAGCAGATACTTTATGGAGGTGGACAGGGAAGGCAGCTACTACACTATGTGGGTGTCGGGGAAGGGGAGGGGTAGTTGTATTTAGGGTAGCAGGTTAGGGGAGAGAGCAGACGCTGTACTATTGGGGTGGCAGAGAAGGGGAGAGGGCAGATGCTATACTTGGGCCGACAGGATAGAGGAGAGGACAGATGCAGTACTGTTGGAGGCAAAAGGGGAATGCTGGGCTACAAGAGTGGGGTGAGAGAGAGAGAGGGAAGGAGTGCTGCTTGGGCATGGTGGGACCATGTAGAAGAGGCCATGAGGACATTGTCAAGAAGGGAGTAGCGTACAAAGAGAAGAAATGTAATGGGGAGTATATGCAAGATAGAAGGGGATAAGAGATCAAGGAAGGAGTGAGGCTGGAAAAATAAAAGACATAGGGAAGATGGACTGGGCAGGAGGTGAAAAAAAATAGAAAGTTGATATAGGTAGATGAAAGTTAAAAAGGAAGAAATTGAGGGTGAAGTTTGAATGGCAGAAAAGAGAAATGGAGGAAAGTGCTGAAAAGGGAAGATCAGTATGTCAGAGAGAGATGTAGAGAGGAAATGGGAAAAAATAACAGGGGAGAGGAGAAACAAAAAATGGACAGCAGACATTGGAAAGAGTGTTAGAAGTCAGGCTAGGAAAACAGAAAAGAGAGACTGGGATGAATGTGACTGTGAAAATATAATTCCCAGATAACAAAGGTAGAAAATATTTTATTTTGAATTTATCAACTAAGTAATGTTTGCTTTGGGAAGTATGGATCACTGATTTTTATTTATTTATTTTTATTTTTTGTATTTTATTCAGTACAAGAGAAAATGCATTTGTATATTATTTCTGCAATGTTCTTCTGTTCACATTTCTTTTTCTAACCTGTAGCTTCTTGCTCGGTATTTGGTGAGAGTCTATATTCCGAGTGATCAAGGCACAGAATTCTTAGTATGTAGTTTCTCTGTTTAGAAACCTGTAGTCACCCTCCTTGTTCTGTTTTACCAGGAGGACGTATATTGATGTTCTAGAACCTAATATAATGTTGTAGTGCTGCCTATTCATAGGTAACATTCTTGGTGTTTAAAACATAGGAATTAGTGCTACTATGGTGTAGCAGGTTTGCTACATGTGCATTCTGTGGGGTGGGGTTCAGGTTTTATTTAACAACATGCATGATAATGGAAATAATTATGTTGCTATTACTCAAATAACATGAAAATTAGAATATTTTTTGTATGGTGACTTACATGGAGAAATGCCCTAGTTCTGCTCTGCATCTGTTGTCGGGGAAGGTAGGACTTTTTTTGTGAATTCAAAGTATGTTTACATTTAACTCATAAAAGCTGCTATGCAGTGTCAGACCAAAGGTTCATAAGGGTCATGTGTGAGGTGTGTCCCATATGTGAAAATCACTTATCCGGTACAGTATGTCCCAACTGAAAAAAGGTTGAGAACCACTGCAGGATAGTTATATAAATATTAAACAAGAATGTGTATCAGTTGCATGGATCAAATCACTTTGAACTAAGCTGGGGGCCTCTCCTATATCTGGGTTGGCTAAAGTACCCTTCTGCTGACTTGCAGTGTTGACTGCCAGAATATGAGAGCACTGTTATAAGTGAGTTATGGTGGTGGTGGGGGGGGGGGGAAGAAGTGGTATGACGTTAAAAATATATTTACACAAAATGCAGAAGTTCTAAAAAGTATATAATTGTCTCTAGAAATAATGGGATGGCGAGAAGGATTGTGATAGTTTGCTAAATTGGCATTTTTCATCTACAAAAACATAAAGGTTGGAAAAATGTGAAATTATGACATAGATAGCATTTCAGAGTGCTTTCAGTAAAAAAGAAATATTCTCTCTCTTCTCACTCAGCCAGCATGGGCAGGACCGCTTTTACCTATGGGCAAAAGGGGCAGCTATCCTGGGTCTCTGCACAATGAGAGCCAAGCTGCCCTGCTGCCCATAGGTGAAAGCAGACCTGTTCCTCTTCCCTTCTGCTCCGCCAGGCTGCTTGCAAGAGAAACGAGTGGCAATGTAATGAACAGTGCAGAGACGTGTAGCTTACAGGCAGGGCTGGCTCAAGGGGCTGTAGCACCCTGAGACAACTTTTGCTTTTGCACCGCCTACCTTGAGTCCAATCTTGCAATGCAAGTTACAAAAACAGGGCAAATTTTCGGCCCACTGGCGTGTTAGCCACCCTCCCATTTAACTTGATCTGTGTATTCTGTGTCACTATCCATATAGATAGCACACTGAATATATACAGAGTGATGGTGTGGTCATTGTATTATCTGTTTAGGCTAGGCCTGTTATTCCACAGATCTAAACTAAATGTGTAGGTTACCTGAATAGTGGCTGAATATTGCCATTATCTGGATAGTTTTCTGGCCTACCCTTGCTCCTCCCCTGCTCCACAAGTATACAGATAATATCTGGCCATTCTGCAATTTAAAAGCCTGATATTATCTATATATATTTTTGAAAATACACGGTTAGGCTTATGCATTTGCCAGCGAATGCCTAATTGCCTTTGAATATCAGTCTGATAGGGAATAATTATTCATTCATATGTAACACTCTCAGACTCACCAATAAAACTCTCCCAACAACAGATGCAGTGCAGAAGTAAAGTGTTTCACTTTACAACTTAACATACAAAAATATTCCCCATGGAGTAGAAAGGCAAAAGCTCGCATGATCTTGATTTTCAGTATGAATACATGCTGTGAAAGCGGGTTTCACAAAGCGTCTGACTTTTTGGGTTTTAAGCAGGTGGTGTCAGAAAAGTTACCACAGATATAACTGGTTTGTGGCATCCAAGCGTTCACAGCTATGTCACTTTTTGATCCCTCGATGTTGGCTGTTCCTGTCATTGTGAAGCAGAATTCACCAAGCGTTTGATTGTTCACACACTAATAGGGAACGTGAGCTGGGTTTAGACTGTCATGAGACAGGTTAGTTTTGCCATACTGATGATGTGTTGTTGCGATAGAACTCTTGCTCTGTATGAGAAAAACACAGGTTCAGACATTTGGTGTATGTTCTAGGCTAAGGAACCAGTGGGGCAAAGCTACTATCTGTGAGATTATGAATGAACGCCTCTAAGTCAAAACCCACCCCCCAAATGGAATGATACTGCAGTGCTACAGCGCCTCAGTTGGCCACAGATAGCCGGCCACTAGGCCGGCAAGGAAAGATGCTCGTCTTGGGACTGGATCATGGACAGAAGAGGGATGTCTCTCTCCAGTAGTGCAAGGCATGTTCATGGGGCACTCAGTGTTAAATCATTCGTAGATTACCTGAATCTGGGTCAGGGTTTTGTACATAGTAGAACAGCTACCTTTCTGCAATCTTGAAAGTCATCCCTTGAGCCAAGCTTTTTTTTTTTTTTTAAGTTGGAGTAGCCTAAGGGCTCATTCTGTTCCAGATGTATATCCCCTTGGTACGTCTAGTCTGAGCCGGACGTACAGAGGGAATCACGATTCTGATCCCACGGGGCATGTCTAGCCCCAGGGGATCAGAATTGCGAGCAGTCCTGTATGTGCAGGCAAGGACTGTGATTCAGTCCAGCCTGCACGTACAGGACCTTCCCTGCTAACTCAGTCAAGGCTCTTCAATGGAGCCATGGTGCAATGGTGTCATATTGCCATGGACCGTGGCTCCATTGAAGAGCCACGATGCCAGCCACCGGCTTCCCAGCTTCATTTCCTGCAGCTTGATTTCCTATCTGGCTTCCTAGGGCTACAGGGAATGACTTCGGGCCCCCCTTGCCCCATCTGTGCCCCGGGCCTGCAGTAAACAATGTGCAGGGAAGTTATTCCACCTCCGAGGTGGAATAACTTCTCAGCACAAGTCGCTGGCCCTGGACATAGAGGGCCAACGTTATAATCGGCCCTGTATGTCCAGGGCCGGCAACCACCCAGACTCCGCCCAGATTCCGCCCCCGAGCCTCCCCTATCTAACTTCCCTGCACAACCGTCAGGGAAGTTACAGTCTGGTTAAGGCACAAATAGCGGGGATGGAAGTCCCATTGGGACATCCAACCCCACTATTTGTGGCACAGAACCAGGCTCCTAGTGGTTAGAGCAACAGCCTACTACTCAAGAGATCAGGATTCTCACTGGCACTCCTTTGTGACCTTGGGCAAGTCACTTTACGCTCTATTGCCTCAGAAGAAAAGACCTGCCAATCTATTTCCACTCAAACCTGGCCAAAAAAACCCAGAGGCTGCTGGGTCATCAGGAGTCAGCATTGGCATGACATCACTTAAAAAATTTCAAATTCTAGTCCCACATCATGGATAACATCACTAACTCCCTCCACACCTAGACATTGTGAGCCTGATATTCAGTTGGTCAGGCTATGTGCCGCATCTAAACCTGGATATTTAATACCATGGTAACAACATTGAATATCTGGGTTGGGCGCACGGGGATTCACCCACAGAGCCTAACCGGGTAGAGGTTTATTGGACCGCTATCCGATTAGCCATCGATGGCTAGAACTAGGCGAACCAAAAGCTTGCCTAGTTTTAGCCATGGATGGCTAGCTGGGTAGCAGTCCAATATCTCTTCTACCCAATTGCCAGGACTCCCCACCTCTGCTCCACCCCGGAACGCCCCCAACATACCCCAATGCTAACCGGATAGCATAGAGGCGTGTAGGAGACATAGACAGTAATATTCAATGGCACTAACTGTGTAGGTGCCATTGAATATTCCCCTCTAAAGCATTTGCATGGGTATACAGGGCTCTAAACTGTCTAAATGCTTTTCAAATATTGGGTCCTGTGTCTCATAACACAAAACCCTTCAAATGGGATTTGTGTTATGAGATACTCGATCACCAGCATCAAAAACTCAAATTATACCAATCCTACCTATGGAAAATCACCACTGCAAATATAAGGTGTGATCAAAAAGTATTGGGACTAGTTGTGTAGCTGTATAACAATACTTTGCACCACAATTCTATTAAACATGCAGTGAACTAGTTATATGCTTTGCATGTGTAGAGTGTGGCGTGGCTGCAGCACACCTGTACTTTTTTAATCATGTGATGTTTGGTATCATGTAAAAGCAGTTCTTCAGATTTATGATGTGAAAAAATTGAATAGCGAATTTGCATTAAATTCTGCAAGAAAGTTGGAGATTCATGCAAAGTGAGTTATGACAAGTTACAGCAAGTGTATGCTGATGAATGCATGAGTTGTGTTCAAGTTTATGACTGGTACAGATGTTTCCAAGAGGACCGCCAACGTGTTGACAGTGATGAATGTTCTGGAAGGGCATCCACGAGCAGGAATGAAGACAAAGTTGAAGCAGTGCATGCTGCAATACACTCAAATCATTCATTGACTATCAGGGAGCTTGCTGAGGTCATGGACATCAGTTTTGGGTCAGTACAGGCCATTCTTACTGTTGATTTGGGGATGAGATGTGTGTCTGCAAAATTTGTGTCGAAACTCCTGTCCGCTGACCAAAAAGAAGATCGACTGTCTGCAGCCAGGGAGTTCTTGGAATGCATTAAAAACAACTCTGATTTCATCAAAAAGATTAGTATTATTGATGATTCAGAGTTTATAGTTATGACCTGCAAACTAAGGCTCATTCCTCACAATGGAAGACTCCAAACTCTCCGAGACCCAAGAAAGCCTATCAGGCGAGGAGCAATGTCAAGGTCATGCTCACAGTGTTCTTTAATTGTCAAGGTATTGTTCAGCATGGATATGCTCCAAAAGGCCAAACCATCAATAAGGAGTATTATGTCCAAGTTCTGACTCATTTGAGAGATATGGTTTGTCTTAAGATGCTGAGTTGCACAGGAATGGTGAATGGTTGCTTCATCAGCTGTACATGGAAAACACAGGCCATCACCAATCAATGAATAAGAAACTACAAAAGACAAAAATTGAAATGGAAAACCCCAAAATCAGACACCAAGCTGTGAAATGTGGAAGAAAGAGAAACAGAAATGCATTTTCTCCTGTAATGAAGAATAAGAATGCACATTTTCAAAGCTGACATATTTCATTCTCTAAAAATTAATTCTCTTTTGTACCTTTCTTGTCTGATCATCATATGTTTTCAGTTGGGTTGCTCCCACTCTCTCTTTTCTACTTCCTCTTGTTGGTTTTCTTCTAAGACTTTTTCCAAGATCCCATTTTTTTCTGTTTCTTCACACTCCCTGTCTTTTCCTACTTTATATCTCTCTCTGATATTGATCCTTCTGTTTCTCTCATTTGCCTTTCATCTAACTATAGCTTCATGCCATTCCTCTTTCTCCCTCCTACAATTTCCAGTATTCCTCTTTGCACCATTCACCTACTTACCAGCTTTCCATTTCCTAATCTTACTTCCCTAGTACTTCCATGCCTTTGCCAGTATCCTATCCCTCCCTATCTTTCATCCACTTTCTAGTCCATTTCCTTCCTCTGTAGACATTTCCCACCCAGTCTAATTTAGTACCCTCTGCTTCTCATCCCTTTACCAGCCCCAGCTCATTCCCAACACTTATCATCTCTCCATCTCTAGGCCCTTTTTTGTCTTACCCCCTTCCAGACTTCCATGTCCCCTTTCACTTGTCCCATTTCTACCCTCTTTCAGCTGCTTCAAGGAATATGTATCCCCTCCTCTGGCTCTCATACACTCTGTCCTTTTCAACTGTTCCAAACTCCTCCCCTCCCCAAGCCCTCCTGGTCCTTCAAACTTTCTCCCCTCCCCATATTTCTTTACTTAGTCTCACAGCCATATTTATAGCCCTCACCCATTCACATTGTCCCAACTCTTAATCTCTGCTCAGTTGCTTAGTCCCCACTATCCTCCAAGCAACTTCAAGTTCCTTCTCACAATCCAATCCAAGCCCTGAGTTTCTACTTAAATTCCAAATATCCAGCCTATTTAGAGTCCTTCTGTTTTCTCACCCAATCTTAGAGTCATCACCTGTCAGAATCCCTGTTTTCCCATATCCCTAGTACCTGCCCTCCTGCCTCCTACTCCCCTTCCACAGCACCCACCCATTTACTTTCTTCTCCAATATTCATCAACCTTGTCTTTCTTCCTTCTTACCCCAGCATGCATTCTTATGCCCCTCCCTTTCAACCTCTCATTGATTGGCTTTTCTTCTTGCCTACACTGCACAATATATGTCCCCCTCTCCATTCTCACTCCCACAGCATCTCCCTCTTTTTCCTCCGACGACCCTAACATTTGCCATCATCAGCTCCCTTTCAATCCCAGGACCCCAGCCATAGAATTAGTTCCTTTCCAGTCCCATTTCCTCAGATAGTATCAGCCCATTTCCATCCCTCCTAGCCCCAGTATCAACCCATTTCCAGTGCCAGTGCTCCCAGCCCCAGAATCAGCCCATTGTCAGTATCAGTCATCCCCCATCCCTTTATCAGCCTATTTCCAGTTCCCCAGCCATAATATCAACCTATTTCCAGTACCAGTTCCCAGCCCCAGTACCAGCCACCCTCCCAGCCCCCGTATCAGCCCATTTTTAGTCCCAACCCCTCATTAACAGTGTCAGCCCATTGCCAATATCAGTGAGCCTCCCCCCAGACCCTATATCAGCTCATTTTCAGTCTACCCAACCGCAATATCAGAATATCAGCCCATTGCCAGTTCCAGCCCTCTCCCCCAGGCCCAGTCCCAGCCCCAATATCAGACCATTTCCAGTCCCCCAGTGCCGTTTCTTCCCCCCCCCCCCCCAGCCACCCTTTCCACCTCCCTGCAGCAACAGCTGTGGGAACATTTGCTATTCCTCCAGTGACTGTATTAAACATTAATACAGCCTCGGGAGCAAAAGCTAATGCTTCCCCAGCTGTTCTGAACATTAATTCAGCCACGTGAGCATTTGATTTTCCTCCTGTGTCTGTATTAATGGTCAACACAGCCATGGGAGCATTTACGTTTGCTCTGGACTCTGTACTATACTCAAGCCATGGTGCCAATGGCTTGAGAATAGTACAGTCGCGGGAACAAAAGCAAATGCTCCCGCAGCTGTGTTAATGTCTAAAATGTTCATGGCTCGAGAGGCAGTGAGGCTAGCTTTCTGCATCCCTATTGTGGTGTGCCCTGAGCAAGTACCTCACTGACTCACCTCTTAAGCCAGCCCAGCTTGCAGGCCAGTTTCACTGTATAAGCTCATACTGTGAGACTGGCCTGCAAGCAGGATGTCATCTGTCTGTTCACTAAAGCACTGCTCACTTTGCTTGCAAGCAGCCTGAGGGAGCAGAAGATAGGAACAAGGCCACTGACTGTGCTACTCCAGAGGCAGGGGGGCATAAATGGAGTGGCACCCATTATCAAACACTTGTCCAAATCCCCATAAGGAATTGATGAGGCCCTGAGCATGGGAAGACATTTTACATAATAATATGAAAATGCAGAGCACCTAATTATGCAGATTATTCAACTTTACCATTCATGCATAAACCCCTAAAACAGTGGATTGGCATTTTTATGTTAGCAGCTTTTATGCTAGATCCCTCTTCATGGATAACGAGGGATCTAGCGAAGCTGCCAAACTCTCGACCATTCTTTAAACTAACATTTAATGCTAAAAAATGCAATGTCACTAATTTGGGCTACAAAAACCCAAGGGGGTACAAGGGGGTACAATATAGGGGGTGGGGGACTGTAGGAGATATTGTCAGTAACGGATAAATACATATATATAAATACTTGGTATGTCTAGGGAAAACGGCTACTTCCCTCTTTCCCAGGATTTCATAGGACTACCTGGCAAACAAACCATGTGATAAAACAAACCAACCCTGTGTTTGTATATAAATTAGACTTTATTCTTGATAGAAAAATAGTGCAAAATTAGCATAAATTAGTTTTCTGAGGTAGAAAGCTATGGAGCCCTATGATTACAGGGCCCAATTTTGGAAGGCAGTTACATGGGTAGCAGTCCATGTTACCCATATAAATGCCTTAATCGGGATTTTCCAAAGGCACCTACATGGGAAGAGCCTTTGGAAAATCCCGGTTAAATTCCTAATGTGCCCAGATGCTATCCGCTTAGCATCGGGGCATGTTGGAGGCATTCCAGGGCGGAGGAGGGGTGGAGGCAAGAGCTAACCGAGTAGCAGTGATTTTCAATGCTACCCGGTTAGCCCTCAGAGCCTTAAAGATAGGAGTGGAAAACCCTCACCTATCTTTAAGGCGATGGAGATAACAATGTGGCATCAAAAATCGGTGCTACCCAGCTAGCTCCTGCAGCTTCCGGGTTGTGCAGCGATAACTGGATTTTCAATGCCAGGCTTCATATGTTCCCCAGCACTGAAAATCCAGATTAGATGGAGGGAGGGCGGGCTATGCACTGACGTGGCACAGAGCACCACCCAAATGAATATCGGGCCCAAGATACTTAATCCATGTTATGGCAACAACGTCACTGATTCACTCTGTACTCAGATGTATAGTACTGTGATAAGGAAGCTTATCATAGCTCAGGAAGGAGCTATAGAAAAGGTGAAGTGACTCTGAACAAGCAACCTGTCAGTTCTGGTAGAAATAAGAAAACAGAATTTTCCCATAAAAGACTACCAGTCCCAGAATGCACCAGGTTTCCAACAGCCATTAGAGGAGCTGAAGTGGGGAAACGTGTGCTCAATCAGGAGGGCTATGAGGTAATCCCTAAGCACTCATCTCAAAGGGCAGGGCCTGATTCAGCACAGCTGCGCTGTGTTAGGGAGGATCACTCATCTAAGCAGAATAAGAGTAGAGTTTATTCTACAGATGACCATCTTCATGATCACCTTGGATATCCAGAGAATTATCCTCAGTTTCATCTGAAGGATCATCAGAGGCAGAAGCCAAACCAGACAGACAGAGAGGCAAGGAAACCCTCTGGAAGAAAGAGGAGAAAAGCCTTTGAGAGGTCTAGAAGAGTCCAAAGCAGTACGTATACTGGGAGGTATTCCAAGGGCAGCATACACCATTGGACTGGGGAAAGCCAGAGGAATGGTGCTGCAGAGCTAGGAATCACCAGAGGCTACCTGTGAGGGAGACGGCTGCACGTGGAAGGGACCCTAAGACCTGTGCCAGAAGGTATGTGAAGAGAGATCCAGTGTCCAGGGATAGGGATTGGAAGGCTGGACATAAGAACTGGACTACATACTGGCCAGGCTATATAGAGAGGAACTCTAGCAGCAATGGAAGCTCAGGTATGAACACTGATCTATGTCCTAGCTATAACCTTGAAAGACAGCAGGGAAACAAGTATTCTCCTGAAAATGCTCCATTGAGAGATTCATCTGTGCCAATCCATGATATTGAACCCATGCTTGTTGAACAAGGGGGAATAATAG
The DNA here is from genome assembly GCA_033557465.1 of Ichthyophis bannanicus. NCBI lineage: Eukaryota > Metazoa > Chordata > Amphibia > Gymnophiona > Ichthyophiidae > Ichthyophis > Ichthyophis bannanicus. The sequence continues at coordinate 1,632,425,627 of CM066032.1, read as the reverse complement.
CAGATGAGGATCCTGTTTATATGGACTGCTCTCTATCTAAACTCCGTTGGTAACTTTCTGTTATAAAGTACAGCAACCATCACAAAGAAATACAAATTTGTTCTTTAATCTACTCAGAAAAGCTCCTGAAGCAGGATTTGACCCACACAGTGGAAGGCAAGCCAGCTAAGGGGTTTCAGCTGGTAACTGCTAGCAATTAAGCCTTACCTAATTGCTTGTGAGCTAGGAGAGAATCACTTCTGTATCTATGTGGGAAGTAATCAAAAGTTAACCTGAAAATAACAGTTTGTTTCTTGTTTTGTGGCTTTTCATTTGTTGTTTTCCTGATTTTGACTTTGTTTTTCCAAGTTAACACTGAAAGCAAGTAACCTAATTTATGTGCTACCAAGCATATCTGTGTTGGGAGAAATAACCCCATAAATAAATATCTTATTGGCTTTACCCAAAAGCACAACTAAATTATTGTCAGCAGCTGTGTCTGGTGTGAATGAACTACATTGCCCACAATACCTTGCAAATCATATAGATATATGCACTTGACAAGACTGTGAAGATTCTCACCCAGGCAGCCGTCTGACAGTACATTATGCTTATGTTTATTAGATTTCTTGATATACCGCTCCTTTGTAACACCAGGGCAGTTTGCAAATATAGAATACAATAAAAGGCATTGGCCAAAGGCCAGGAAAGGAAAGGGAACTCCCATGTATGACAGGACAATGATAGTACAGTCAGCCAGAAAGAGGAGAAGAGAGAAAGGGAAGGGAACCCTTAAAGGCATGAGTTGTGGGAGGGGTCACGAAAGGTTAGGGAGTAGTGCAAGGCAGATCAAATGCAGTTTGAAAAAGGTGAGTCTTCAGGAGGCTCTTGAACTTAAAATAGGAGTGTTCTTGAGGCGGAACAGAAGGGAAGAAGTTCCAGAGGGAGGGGGCCAGGAAGTAAAAGTCAGAGTGTCGGGTAGATTGAAGGTGAGCACGAGAGGGTAATGGAAGAACCAACCAGTTAATATGAATTGAACAGAGGCTGTGGGTGGGGGCATGAAACTGGAAGAGGTCAGCCAGATAATGGGGAACATTTGTGTATATGACGTGATGGGTCAAGATAAGAATTTTGTAACAGAAACGGTAGACCAGAGGAAGCCAGTGAAGCTGAATAAGATTTGGAATAATATGTTCTCAACAAGAAGTATGAGTAATGATCTGGGCTTCAGTGTTCTATATCAGTTGAGTTATCTGTCTGTCTAAGCTAGCCCCAACCTCGGGGGGGGGGGGGGGAGAATTAAAGACCAGTACTTTAGCTCCTGCCAGAATGCTTGTGGCTGGGTCTGAGAAATTGTCTCAGGGATAGCACAAAGTCAAAGTATAGTAGAGGTCCAACAAAAGCTAAGGCAATAGAGTTGAGCTGTAGGTCTGTGGGAGAGATTCACTCCATCCTGAGGTTAGTCTTCTTCCTTGAGGCAGGTAGGCAGCAGGGCTAAGAACTGCAGAAAACAGACTGCCAAAGTCAGGCTAAGTTACAGTTCCCAAGCAGTATAGCAGTATAGCAGAAGTCTGTGTGCAGAAAAAGTGTGTTGAAGAAGTTCAGAAGCAGCTGCGGAAAAAGTCCAGAAGCCATGTGTCTCTCTGAGTCTGTCATATAATTATTTTCCTGATCCCCTCATCTCGGCATGGTGATTGACTGGTCTTAGATACGATATGTCATCTTCAGTGAATCCTTTAACAGTGGTCAGGTGGTCCTTCTCCGAACAAAGGTCCATGGTGCAGGAAGGGTGCTGGTATGCAGGTGCATACATTGTTGCAAATCATAGGCCCACTTCACAATATGCCTGGTACTGGGGAATGTTTATGTTGTTATTAGTGAGATGACCATAATCATTTTTTAAGGATTTTTTACTATCTCAGCCTATATGATGCTAAGTATTTACTGCTAAGTATTTTTATTTTAGCTATGCATTTGCTCTTTCGCTGAAATGTTTTTACAGCACTGGATTTAAAGGAGAAATACTAATATCACTTAAAAAGAGTTCACAAAGCAGTTTTGGGAGCCAACATTAATAATAATGAATGAGAAGTGCCAATTTATAGGTTGCTGGGAGGCGCTAGAAACCCTAGCACCGGCCCTGCTCTAGGTGAGGGTGTGCGCAGGGCTGTGACAGTTTAATTCCTCAAAGAAGTGGGTAACTATATTAAGTGCTGCTTGTTAAGCAGTTTACTGAGTGGTGTGTTATTAAAGGCGAGCAGATGCTGCATGTCGATATTATGCAAACATACTTGTTTTGCACAAGTCAACTGTTGCACTTTGTGTAGTTATTTCAGCCTGCTACAAATATAAATATTTAACTCACTATGCGTTTTGTCCTGATTAGATTCTAAGCTCTGATGAGCAAGGACAGTGTGTTACATCTATATGTACAGCCCTGTATAAGCCTTGGAGCACTATACAATTAATTAGTAGTAGTAGTAGTAGTAGTAACTCTCGATTTCAGAATTACTGTGGGTTCCAAACTGTCCAGCTTTGTTTGCAGACATAGCAAAAAAACTGGATATGTTATTATCTATTGTATATACTCATGTTGGAGTAATAGGAGTCCTATAATAATTTATATGAAAACTTTTCAGAGGCTAAGCAAAACACTTCACCAAATGATTTCTATTTACTGTCTCATTCTTACAATGGTAATTCTTTTCAATAACTTTATTCCACTTGTCCCAGATGTGTTGTGGACTTCTATTATATAACCTCAGAAATAGACCATCAACATTCTATTTCTATATAATAGTTTCTATTGATTTAGTGTCTTTTACATTTCCTTCTATTGAAGAGGCAGGCAAGTAGACCATTTCAGAGCGAAATATCAAAATAAATGGAACATTGTTCTTCCTCCTAGTTTGGATTTGATATAAAATTATCCATTAACAATAAGTCTCTAAAGGCATGCATGCTATTTTGTCTCATTTCAGTCAATAAGGACACATATTCCACCTTCTTGAATGTTTCAATATATCTATATATGGGGCCACTCAGAACACCATTTTTCTGTTCTCTGGGTGTTTTGAAGAAAGTTACTCTTTGCAGAGCAGTAGACTGATCTCTTCTTGAAAATATAGAATGTAGGCAATTTGATATCCTAATAAAATGTACATTTCTGATATTAGCTGAAAAAGATTCCAAAAATTTGATCCTTTATCTCCTCCAATAAGAAATCTTTATGACAACTTAACTAAGGGTCTGATTTAATTTTCCCATACAAAAAATGGAGAAACGGTCTTTGCAAATCTGGTCTTAAATGAACTAATGGCAGAGCAGGAAGTTGAAAACCAGAATAACCAGGGTTCATATTGCTTGAAGTTCGTTGTGACCTTGGGCAAGTCAACCTTCCATTGCATCTGGTACAAATTTATATTTTAAATCCTTTGGGAACAGGGGAATTCCTTGTGTTCCTGAATGTAAGTCACCTTCAGCAGCTACTTACAAGGCATGAGATAAACTCTAAGGGGGCTATTTTAGAGGCCCTACTTATGCTCTGGATATCTGAAAATAGGCACACAGATGTCCAAATCACAAAGAGGACAGAGGGAGGGAGAGATGCTGTGCCTACATAAGCAGGTAGAGGAGAGAAGAGGTGTTATACCTTGTTGGGGTGGATGGGAGAGCAACAAGAGAGGGAATATGCAGGACATGTGTAAGAGGGAGTAGGAAACAGGCATGAGGTGCTGAATTGGGGGAGGGGAGAGAGACAAGGAGGTTAATACTAGCACATACTAGTGTGGGAGAAGGGTGAATTTTGTAGAAAGAAGTGTTGAAAGATGGGGTTGGACGAAGGGACTGGGGATGTCACATGGGCTGCAGCAGGGAGGAGGAATGCTGGTCATGAGAAGGAAGAGGAGGACAGAAACTGGGGAGAGGGGCAAATCAAAGTATATGGAGTGGCAGGAAGGAGGTGGTGTAGAGGAATGAATGCTGGGGTATGAAGGAGGGAAGACAGGGTAAATGAATTTTGGAGATGGAGGTAGAGGATAGATGTGGAAAAGGGTATGGGGAAGAGGTGGAAAGTGGATGCTAGGTAGATGGAGAAGCAGGGAAAAGGATGCTGGGGAAAGGAGAGAAAGATGAAAAGGGCTATGAAGACAGACTCAAAGGAAGAGGGCTATGAAGAAAGTGAGAGACAAAGGAAGATGACAGATTTTAAAGGAGGTGAGAGAAGCTAGAAAAAGTAGAAGTTAAAGAGGGAATAAGAGTCTGTGTAAGGAATAAGTACTAGAGGTAGAAAAGGGATGAGTAACGGTAAAGGAACTGGGCTTGGTGAAGGGGATAAGAAGCAGACCTAGCTGATGCTGGAGAGGGGATGAATGCAGAGGATGGACATGGAGGACTAGGAAGTGGGTGAAAGATTGGAATGATAATCTGGGAAAGGAACACAAGAAAGACTACCAAAAGGGACTGCTACTGCTGGAAAGAAACCTTCACTTACAAGTTTTTAATTCTGGAAACTTCTCTAAATCTTGGGGAAAAGGGAATTCTTTGGGTTAAAACTGATAAATCTGCATATTTTAAAATCCACTGTATTTATTAATTCAGTCAGGGCCTAGAACCAGCAGAGAGCTATTGATTTAGATTTAAAACCCAGGTTAAGTTTTTAGTTTACATTTAAAACTCAGCAGAGAGCTTTTAGTTTAAATTTAAAATTTTCAGGGTCTAGTGTCAGCCTTTGATTTGATTTAAATCAAACCACAGTACAGCTTAGCATAGAAGGAAGAATAGGGCAAAATATTGTTGTTGAAAAAAATAAATTGTTTCTAGATATCTTTACAAAGAGGCCTTCCACTTAGGAGGCAAGAGATCTGGGAATTTGTTTTAAATAGGTGTTAAAGTCAAGTGAAAGGTCAAATGTGCAATTTGAAAGGCTCCCTCTATGAAACCAAGGGCGTTGTAAATCATGCAGGAAATTGTCAATAGATTACCTTTGAAGCTCAGGTCTGAGACCTGTGTACCAAACCAGCCTTTACTAAGTATTAGTTCCCTTCCATCTACCCCGACACTCACCCACCCCAGGCATAATCTTAGCTTTTTAGGCTCTTTTTTTTCTAGTTATGTAGTTATACAATAATCCAAGAACACACTTGTCTAGCAATAGAGCAAAGAAAACAACAAAAATAAGAAAATCCCCAAAATGGGTACATAAGAAATATAATACTCTCCCTAGCCCAAAAATGCAAGGAATCAAAACTGAGTTTACAGCTGGTACTTTATAAATGTTGGCGCATCAGCAGAGTCGATAAAGGCTTCTAAACGCCAAGCATTCATGAAGGCCAGCAGCTGGGAGGGCTCATAAAAAATATAAGAATTACAATAATATCTAATCAAACACTTACATGAGTGTTTAAGAAAGAAGAGACCTCCCAGCTGCTGATCCCCCAGCCGGAGAAGAAACGTCTACCTATGCTTTTGAGTTTCCATGGATAAATATGGATCAATCCTCACTAATAAACCATGAAGCTTTATAGGTTCTTAAACCAATTACAGGGGAAAGGGTGGTCAAAGTCACTTTCAGGTTCATCTGGTTATCATCACTAGGAATAGATTAAGGCCCTCAAGTAATTGGTATAGTTGTATCAGTACAAGTAGCCCTAGCAATTTAAATAGCTAAACAAAACCTTAAAACTAAGATGCAGTCAGCATTCCAGTGGTGAGATGGGGGTTATCCAGTCTTTTGCATTGAATGTCACATGTACGATTTTCTCCCAGTTGGTGAGGTGTCTTACATGTGCACTAGCTGCAAGGAGCTCTTTGCCCTCAGGGAAAAAATCCAATCTCTGGAGGCTAGAGTAGCAGACTTGAGGGACATAAAGAGACAAAGAGGTACATAGACAAGATCTATAGTCACATAGTACTAAAGTCCCACTTCCATTCTGGCAATCTGGCAGTTGCCATGGAGAACAGAGGTCACATGAAAGGCGAGCATCACCTTGGTGTGGCAGGAAGTGATCCTGTAGCTAGGACCTGTCTTCCAGGAGATGTAAAACCCTCTCTGAGGTTTTTCCAGGACCATGTGCCCATGAAGAAAGAGTTAGGACAGCTGTTACAGTTGGCAATTTGCTCATTAGGCATATAGATAGCTGGGTGGCTAGTAGAGACAAAGACCGCCAGGTAACATGCTTTCCTGGTGCGAAGGTAGTAGACCTCACGCACAAGATTTTATATAGTGCTTGGGAGGAGACTGCTGTCTTGTTACCTGCTGGCATCAATAACATAGGAAAGTATAGGAGGGAGATTCTAAAGGCCAAATTTAGACTTTTAGGTAGGAAATTGAATTCAAGAACTTCCAGGGTAGCATTCTCTAAAATGTTTCCTGTTCTACGTGCAGAACCCAAAAGGCAGGCAGAGCTCTAGAGACTCAATGCGTGGATGAGACGATGATGCAAAGAAGAGGATTTTGGATTTGTTAGGAACTGGGCAACATTCTGGGGAAGGGAGGGGCTCTTTTAAAGGGTTGGGTTCCACCTTAACTGGGATGGAACCAGGCTTCTGGCATTAACCATTAAAAAGGAGAAAGAACAGTTTTTAAACTACAATAGATAGTAGAGGAAAGCATGGTTTGGAAGGATGCATCCTTGAAGGATATTAGCAAAATAAGTAAGTTAGGGTATAAGAAGAGAGAGAGAGAATATAGCACTAAATGAAAGGTTAGATATGATTGGTAACTCAGAGACCTGGTGGAAGGAGGACAACCAATGGGGTACTGTGATACCTGGATACAAACTATATCACTATGACAGAGTAAATCAAATTGGTGGACGAGTTGTGCTATATGTTAGAGAGGACATTGAGTCACATAGGATTAAAGTTTTGCAGGAAACAAAATACACTGTAAAATCTCCATGGATAGAAATTGCATGTAAAATGCGGAAGGCGACGGCAGTGGGGGTGTAATACCGACTGCCTGGACAGAATGAACAGATGGATTATGAAATGCTCTGGAACACATCACTAATCACATTCCTTTCATCCGAGTGAGTTCCGTTTACCATCAGCTTCTGTCATCTATCAGTCAACCAATTTCTGATTCAGTTCACCATCTTGGGACCCATCCCCAAGCTGTTGAGTTTATTGATAAGCCTCCTATGAGGAACAGTATCAAAGGTTTTGCTGAAATCTAGGTAGATCACATCCATCACATGCCCTTGATCTAGTTCTCTGGTCACCCAGTCAAAGAACTCAACCAGATTTGTTTAGCAAGATTGTCCTTTGGTAAAACCATGTTGCTTCGTATCATGCAACCTGTTGGTTTCGAGGAAGTCCACTATTTGCTCTTTCAGGAGTGCCTCTATTGCTTTACCCGCCACCGAGGTAAGGCTTACTAGCCTGTAGTTTATCATTTCTTCCCTATTAATGCTTTTGTGGAGAGGTACCACATCAGCCCTTCTCCAGTCCTGTGGAACTTCTCCTGTCTCCAAGGATCTATTAAAAACATCTTTTAAAGGCCCTGCAAAAATCTTTCTGAGCTCTTTCAGTATCCTGGGATGTATCACATCTGGTCCCATAGACTTCTCCACTTTCAGTTTTATTTATTTTATTTATTTATTTATTTAACATCTTTTATATACCGCGCTATTTGTTTTCAGTGCGGTTTACATATAACAAAGGTTTACATATAACAAAGGTTTTGCAAGCTGTTCTAACAATCATCTGTTGTGAATGGCATAGTATCTACTCCATTCCCATTTGTATATTTGTCAATCACAGGTGGTCCTTCTCCAGGATTTTCTCTAGTGAAAACAGAGCAGAAGCATTTGTTTAACATTTTCACTTTTTTAATGTCACTTTCCATGAATCCGTTCCCAGGACTTTTGAGTCCTGCAATTTCACCTCTGATTTTCCTCCTCTCCCGAATATACCTGTAAAATGTTTTGTCACCACACTTCACATCTTTAGCCATCTTTTCTTCTGCCTTTAATTTTTCTATTTTAACACTGTTCTGGTAATGCCTATTTCAGCAAGTCAAGAGAGGAGGATGTTGTGATTGATGCTGTCAAATGCTGCAGTTATGTCTAGAAAGATCATGATGCAAGCTTGGTTTGTATTATCCAATCCACAAATAAGAGTGTCAAATAATACCAAGAATAGGGTTTCTACACCATGGTATGGGCATGAACCATACTGATGTTCATAGAAGGGGAGCATTGAGGTCGATGAAATCTTGCAGTTGAATTTGGACTACTTTTTCTATTATTTTTGTTAAGAAAGGAATGCTTGCTATTGGTCTGTAGGATGCGGGATCATCTTTATTAAGAGATATGTTCTTGACATTTGGTCAGATGATGGATAGTTTCATTGAATCAGGCACTGTGTCTTGGAGGAGGGATTGGTTGACAATGTCAAGTATTGTAGGTACAAGCTCAGTTTTAAATGCTTTTTTCCATGAAACCGGACATGGGTCCAGATGGGAGGTGGTAGTGTTAATTTGGGAAATTATGCCAAGGAGTTGTTTCTCCTTGATGAGGTAGAGTGTGTGCCATTTTCTGGTGGGAATTTGATGATTGTCAGAGATGGATGGGGGCAGAAGGTTTTTGTTCTTTAGTTTTGTTGCAAAATAGTTTGCTAAGATGCGTGTGTCAATGGGTATGGTGTTTGTTGTCTTTTGATGTGTTTTGGTTAAGGTTTTTATGATCACAAATAGCTCTCTGGGACGGTTCATAGCCTTGTTCAATATGGTTGTATGGTGTTCCTTCTTTGCTCTGAGGATTGTTTCTTTGTAATTATTGAGTGCAGTGAGGTAATGTTTCCTATTTACAGGATATTTCTTAGCTCTCCATTTTCTTTCCAGCTTTAGTAGGTGCTTCTTAAGGTAGCATATCTCCTGACTGTACCATTTTTCAGATGGCATACAATGGGGGTTTTGTTTGGTGAGGTAGGTTTTATGGCTGTTCCTACAGTATTATTGTATTCCAGTTTTTTATTGCATCATCAAGGTCTTGTATTTGTGTAATGAGTTGGGGTGTTACCTCATTAAGGGAAGTGTCTTTGTTGAATTGTTTAAATGAGTGGTTTTAGGGTGGTGAGATAGGGGGAGCTTTATTAGGGAGGGGAATTGGGATTGTCATGCATAAGATATAACGATCGGACCAGGGGACCTGGGTTGCAGTAGGGTGAGAGAAAAATGGGTGCATTGTAATGGTCTTAAGGAGGAAATATCAGGTCAAGGACTTTGCCTTTGGTGTAGGTTGTTTCATTGTTTGATTGAAGCCCATTTCTTCCATGAACTCTAGAAAGGTGGAAGATTGTGTGATGGAAGAGATGCTAAGTTAAAGTCTCCCAGGATTATATGCAGTTTCTTGGATGTGGCGGAACAAGCTGATTCCAAGATAGAGGAGAGATTAAGGTGGTTGTTGGTTGGGGGTCTGTAGAGTAGGCATATTGTGAAGTTTTATTTTAGATTTTAATAAGGTCTATGCCATCACAGTTGTTACAGGCACTAGTGGATGTGTTTAGATTTGTTTTAATCAGTATGAGGACTCCGCCACCTCTTTTGGAGTTTCTGGGGCAATTGAATAGAGAATAGTTATCTGTAGTGAGCTGGTTTAGTAGGACCGAGTCATTCTCCATGATCCATATTTCTGTGACATAGAGGAAGTCTGGATATTCATCGATTAATATGTCTCGAATTTCTGGGATTTTATTTTTTATTGACCTTGAGTTTATTAATAGACCAGTTAGTGAGGAGAATGAGTTATTCTCTCTGAGGTAAGATGCATTAGGGATACAATTGATTTGATTAAGTCTTTGGTACTGTTTATTATTCTGGTGAAGATGTTCATATCTATTATCATATCTATGGATGATAGGAAGATGATTTGGTGGGGAGTAGAGATGAATTATAGGGAAGGTGTAGTATAGAGTTGATTCATGCTGGGAGAGGTAGGTGCTGAACAGTGATATGAGTAGTGAGATGAAGTGAAGCGCAACCATAATTTTGTGTCCTAAGTCCATACTTGGTAATGGCAGAGGTGGGTTCTACAGGGGAGGAGTGAAAGTGAAGAGGGCAGAGATAGCATAGTTACTCATCTGTAACAAGTATTCTCCGGGTGAGGACTGACTTCCTCCTTGTTCCCAGAGAAATGAGCTATACACTGCTTATTCTAGTAGAGTAAGAACAGTGGTGGGTGAAGCAGGAGGTACCAAAACATGGGAGTGATTGGACTTAGTGCACGCTACAACTGTAGTCTAAGCAACATTAGAAACTCAGTAAAAATCAGTAGAGTAATTCTTTGGAAGAATTACATGCTGGACATTTAGGTAGTATGCAGACATACAGTTATAGATTTTTAAAATAGAACAGAACCATAAGGAGCATTGCAGAGAAATTTACAAAAGCATAGCATGAGAGTGAGCCGGGGCAACAAGACCCATGGGACAGAAGGCATTCCAAACATTAACTGGATGAGTCTTAATGAATGTATATCTGTAGGGAGAGACAGTGCATGTAATAGATATTGGCTGTCAATAAGCATGAGGTATAGAGACAGTTGGGTGTGACATATGGTCTATGGACCGAATTAGATTCAGAGCTTGGTCATGTAGTAATAAATGCATGGAGAGAATTCAGTTATTATTAAGGGATTTAAATACACTGAGACTCTAAACAACGTGAGGATATCAGAGCCTTGAGCAGATCTGTTTAATGACTTACTTATGGATGTGTAGTGTTCGTCCCTATGGTTGTAGCATTCAGGCAGAGAGACATCAGTCCAGAGGTCTTATGTGAGTCTAGGATACATTTGGTTGGTTTCCGCTTGGACAGGATATTAAATATCTTATTTATTTGATGCGGCTCGATGCAGGACATGAGGGGCTGCTTTCAATGCCTTAGGCCCAGGCCTATGGACCATGCCAAAGGGCCTTCTGGTGAGGCCCTCAGGTGTGGACCCACCAGGCGCAGGTGCGCCAGATGGCGCTAGAAGTTTAAAGTCCAGTGCAGCCCCTATTGGTCCTTGGGCTGGGGAGCAGGGAAGAGATCGGCTTCTTGCTCTCCTGCATGATACCGGTCAGAGGGCTGTTGGTGGAAGCAGCAGTGCTGGCGGGGGTTCCCTCCACGCGCCCAATGTACTTGGGCTAGTGAATTGTTGGGGTAGTAAAATGTTGCTATTTTATTTCTAGGGTTTGGGTCTGGATTGGCCACTGTTGGGAACAGGATTCTGGGCTTCATGGACCTTGGACTGACCCAGTAAGGCATTTCTTATGTTCTTATAAAAGATATAAGATTATAAAGCCAATTAGAAAGCCTCAACCAATAATGCTATAACCAAAAGAGAGACTTAATCACTTAAACAAAGTGTGACATTTAAATCAAAAGCCTACGAGTGAAAGCCTCAGCAGAAACTCACTGACCAAAAGATATGCCATACTGGGTTAGAGCAAGGGTCCATCAAATCCAATATCTTGATTCCAAAGGTGGTCAAATATCTGGCAGATTCCTAAAAGGTAGAAAGTTTCCATGCTGCTTGTCCCGTGGTAAGTAGTGGATTTCTCTGATCCTCTTTAATAATGGTTTATGGACTTTTCCTCCAAGAACTCATCCAAACCGCCTTTAAATGCAGCTACACTAGTAGATTTTACTACATCCTCCGGTTAATGAATTCAAGAGTTTGATTACATATTGAGTGAAAAAAAATTTCTCAGATTAGTCTTAAAAGTGCTACATTGTAGCTTCATTGTGTATCCTCTAGTCCTTCTCATTTTTGAAGGAGTAAACAACTGATCTACATTTACCAATTCCACCACATTCACTATTTTATAGACCTCTATCATATCTCCTCTCAGCTGTCTAGAGACCTAATCTTTTCTTGTAGGGATATCCTTTCATCCCCTTTACCATTTTGGTTGCTCTTCTATGTAATGTTTCTAATTCTGCTATATTCTTTTAAAGATATGGTGACCAGAACTGCACACAATATTCAAGGTGCCCTTGCACTATGGAGCGATATAGAGGCATTATAATATCCTTGGATTTATTCTCCAATCATTTCCTTATGATTCATATCTTTCTTTTTGCTTTTTGGCCATGGCTGCATACTAGGCAGAGTGTTTTAATGTATTATCCACGATGATGCCCACATCCCTTTCCTGGGTGGTGATTCCTAATGTGGATCCCTACATCATGTCACTATAATTTGGGTTGTGTTTCTCTACGTGCATAACTCGTCCATATTAAATTTCATCTGTCATTTTGACACCCAATCTCTTAATTTTTCAAGGTCCTCTTGTATTTTATCAACACTGAATAATTTAGTGTCATCTGCAGATTTGATCACCTCACTCATTATTCCTATTTCAGCCTTTTACTTTATATAGTTTAGAGTGAACACTAAGGGGTATGTTTACTAAACGGTGATAACCTAGCAGCGGTGCAATTATCGTGCGATACCTAACGTTATCATGCGATAAATTAACTTTTTCACGCGATAACGTACCGTTTTGCCCGACAATGTCCCTGGCAGTGCTAAGACACAGAAAAGGTGGAATAAGGCTCCCCAGAGGGTGGAGAGAAGGGGTCAGTGGGTGGGGGGGTGGGCGGGGAGTGGGTGGGGAGAGGCTTCAGGCACACTATCGCTGTAAAATGAAGGTCCGAAAAATAGCGCAAGTGAAAACCTGGCGTTAGAGGCAAAAGTGAAGGAGAGAGAAACCATTCCAGTCAGCAATGTACAGCAAAGGCAGGGAGACCAAGAATAGTGATAGTAGTGATACATGTGCAGCAGCACCAGATAGTGCCCAAATACGAAAGGGCACTATGGTGTGGCTGCACATTGGGTACAGGGGGCTGCAGGCGTGACGGGCACCTGGGGCAGCTGGGGCAGAGGGCAGGCTAGGCAGATGCTTAGGTGACACATAGAAAAGCAGAAACGGAATATTAGCAACTGATCAAGGTCAAACATGCCCATGAGTGTGTGCGTCCCACAGTGTCCCAGGGAACAGTACCCAACAAATACCACAAAGGGCACAGAACATTGTCAGGTGGTGCCGGGGGAAGCAGGATGTCTATGCAGGAACCCCTACCCCAGATTATACACCATAGGCAGCCGTCTACCGGCACACTGGATGGCATGGGACTGCACACCACTAGCACCAACGGCATAAGGGCATGTCAGCATGGTGACGGAGGGGTGCTGGTGGTGGAGGGGGCAGTGGCATCTTCCCACAGCAGACCAAGGCCAAGCCCTGTCTAGGTGGGTGCCGTGCACCGCAAAAGACGTCTGATTGTCTGACGAATAGTAATGGTATCCCCAGGGAATAACCTGCCTCTGTGGCAACAGTTTGGTGCAGTACACACAGCCAGTGCATTCAGGGGCAGAAGGTCACAGGTTCAAGTCCCAGCTGTGGCTCCTGCAGACCATGCCCCTATATATTACCCAGTAGTAAACCATGGTAATAAAGAAAGAACCTTTTTGCAAATAAAATAAACATGCCATAAATGCCTATATTCTACCCTACAGAGCACATTCACCATAGACATGTGCAGTCCCTAGAGCAGAGGTTCCCAACTGCAGTCCTGGAGGGCCAAACACCATTCAGGTTTCATGCTGTCCCTAAGAAATATGCTTGAGATGCATTTGTTGTACCGCCCCCCATTGTATGAAAATGTATCCCTGCATATTCATTAGGGACAGCATGAAAACCTGAATTGTGTTAGGCCCACCAGGACCGGAGTTGGGAACCTCTGCCCCAGAGCATCGGCCAGCTCCACTATCCAAAGCCTCATGGAGAGTCAGGCTGTTGGGCCCTGCACGGAGCAGCATCAACCAATACTAGAACCTGCATACCTTAGCAATGCCGTAATAAACTTGGAAACATGTTCTACATATATCAAGCGGTTGCTATGATTAATGTCAGATAACAAGTCCAAAATGAAACACAATTTGTTAACAGAGATCCATCAGAGCAACCTTTCTGATATCTGCGGAGTGTGTCTCAGTTTTTGTTTCTGACAGTGTTTACCACCCTGGAGAGTGACCCCAACAGTATTGAGTGCCATAGCAATGCCTGCGCTGTGCCCAGGACTGGTGTGGCAGCCAGGGCTGCCAACCATCTCTATATTTGCACAATGCTGAAATAGGTGTGGGATTGTGTGTATGTCTATCCAGTGTTTTGTGGCTGCCCACACCATAATGAGCCCACAATGCTTGCACTGTTTCCAGTGTTAGCCTGCCTATGTGCATAATTAGGAGCAAGGTACTGTGGGTATGGGCCAGACAGGGCAGCCTGGGCAGGATGCATCTGCACAGGGCATAGGGCAATGGCTGGGACATTGTAGTGCCCGACCACCACCTGCACGGACAGGGTGACCACAGCATATCATGCTGGGGGGGGGGTCACTCTCACCCTGACTGAGCAGTGACCATGGCATGTCTAGGTCCCCACATAGTGCTATACAGTGTTTCTCTGAAGTGATAACTGGGAGTTCCCCTAGCTGGGGCCCAATCACTGACATATCACCTCTGGGTGCATACAGTTTCACCAGGAACATGCACTATGTACTAGCTATCAGACCATCTGCAGTTAGCGTGTCTATGGCTGGAGCACCTTGCAGGGTACAGTGGGTGAAGACTGACCATGCCCTCTGCTGGTGAATGTTAGATGGTAGTGGGGGCATCTGAGCATATACAGGCCTACTGCCTGTCTGCCAGTACCCTGTGTGGTACAAACAGATCTGCATTGACTGCCCTGGAGGGTGCCCCTTCCCCTACAGGACCGGCGTTGCTGGTCCCACAACCCTTCCACATGTCCCTCCACCGCCGCCATTGAAAAAATGTAGAGTGTGGGTCTGTTGGTGGCAGATCCTGTCCTCCCACCCTGGCCCCGAGAGGGTGAGTTGGTAGGCGGTGCTCCCTAATCTGCATGTGGGTCCAGACACCCCCCCCCGCCCTATAGGATGCCGTAGGTGATGGCAATGAGGTGAGGGTGTTTCTGCTGGCAGCACAGATTGTAGAGATGTGTCTGGCTGTTACATGCAGCAAAAGAGATTGCCTCAGACAGCCATATTAGATGAGACCTCTGGCTTGGTGGTCATTGTATTTACCAGTGGGCTACAGTTCTATACATATTCTCACAGCGCTGCCATGAAGTTAAGGTTATTGCATGTAAACAGCCAACGCGCCCCCTATCGGGGATACATAGTGCATGCTACGTAGACGCCGGCACACCCACCTCCCTATATGGCATTGCTCACATTATCGTTGGGAGTTTTGCCGGTAACATTAGGACAGTGTAGTACACAGACCCCATAGCAAATATCAGCATCTCCACCAAAAATAAACCATCACCTCAGCTGGAAAACCTAAGGTACCCTGTATAGTGCCTTAGCTGGGGGTCTAACCTATCCCGGTAAGCACAGCTGACATTTACTGGGTTGACCTGCAGTTGTTGTATAGTCAGCCCATGCTATGAGAAAAGGCATAGCATACTGGTTAATACGATGCCCTCAGAGTCACTGCTTATGGGTTTGAATCCCCAGTGCACCAACAGCAAGATGAGTATGAGTAACAGTCAGACACATCTCTACAATCAGTGACACAAGCCTAATACACTTTAACCTTTGTCCCATGCCCTAAGGAGAGGCGAGGCATGGTGTTGCGTCGCTGAAAGTGCGTCATAAGGTGCCAAAAGCTAAGGCGTACCAGATGCAGTCCAGGCCAACCAGCGTAAGGCATGCGATGCCGTATACTAAAGCCAATCACCGTGGCCGCCAATCACCGTATCCAATGTGTATTCATGCAGCCCCAGAGATAGTTCGCTGTGTGGTGCCTGTGACGCGCATGTGGCATGTGCGGTGTAGTAGGGCACAGCACGGCATATGCATTATATAGCGCATCCATGGCGTATGTGTGTCCATCATCAACACATGGGCATCCCCCAAAATGGCGATGTAATCCCACAAGCCAGCATTTAGCTGCCATGACCTACGACAGCTGGCAGCATTAATCTGCACCTGGCAGCTGCGCCTCTTCCCAGGCACCTCAAAATGCCAGGATCTGGAACGCTTCAGGAGGGTTTGCATCACAAGGTGCTTCAACTGTGTAGCAGATTACCCACGTGAGGTAAGTGTGTTGGGACAGGTCACAAAATGGAAGGTGTGCAACACAATATCCAGCAGTCAAAACACATAAGACATGCACCACATGGGCGAGACACCTGTATGTGGGAAAACCTGTGATCAAGCTATCTGTGAATGTTACTGTGTGCACATATGCCCAATCCCCAGGAGCCACAGACATGAAAGCAGAAGTGCAGAGGTTAACGTGGTGTGATGTAAGCTGCTCCTGTTGCAGTGCACACCTCTGCCCAACCCCCAGGAATTGCAGCCCCCATGACAGAGCTCTATTAGGCATCCCGGTGCCATGATGGCTGCTGCTAAGACACATTACCAGCTCTGTACAATCCCCAGGAGACATCTGACCTGATCACAGAGGTCAAGTAGTCATCATGGTGCACTGGTAGTTGCTGCAGTTGGAGTATCACAGCCCTGCCCCATCCCCAGAAGGCATAAGATCTGATGACAGAGGTCCAGCAGTTATCCTGGTGGTGTGGTAGTTGCTGATCTTTATTGGGGAACATCACCCTTGGCCCCGAAGGCTCCCAGACCTTCATACAGAGGTGTATCAAACATCCTGGTGTCAAGGTGGTTGTTCCATTTGCAGTGTCACAGGTCTGCCCTATCCCCAGGAGGCATCAGACCAGATTACACAGGTCTAGTCTACATCCCGGTGTTATGGTTGTTGTTGTTGTTGCAGGTTCCCAGCTGTTCCCTAACCCAGGAGGCCCAAGACCAGCTGACACAGGTCCAGTCTACATCCTGGTGTTATGGTGGTTGCTGTTGTTGCAGGTTCCCAGCAGTGCCCTAACCCCAGGAGGCATCAGACCAGCTGACACAGGTCTATTCTGCATCCTGGTGTTATGGCTGTTGTTGTTGTTGCAGATTCCCAGCTGTTCCCTAACCCCAGGAGGCCCCAGACCAGCTGACACAGGTCCAGTCTACATTCTGGTGTTATGGTGGTTGCTGTTGTTGCAGGTTCCCAGCTGTGCCCTAACCCCAGGAGGCATCAGACCAGCTTACACAGGTAGTTGCTGCTGTGTATGTGTGGAACAACACACTATCCCCAGGAGGCCCCCAGACCTGATCACCTGGGGTCATGGTGGTTGTTGCAGTTGCCATCTCCCAGCTGTGGCCCACCCCCAGGGGGCACCAGCCCACAACACAGAGGTCTATCAGTCACCCTGGTGTTATGGCTGCTGCTGCTTTTGCAGGCTCCCAGCTCTGCCACATCCCCAGGAGGCAGCACACCAGATTCCAATGGTCCACCAAGCATCCCGGTGTAATGGTAGCTGATGTTGGTGCAGGTACCCAGCTCCTCCACACCCCCAGGTGTCCAAGCCTACATCACAGAGGTTGGATCAGCATCCAGGCATCATGGTGATGGCTCCTATTGATGTGAGACAGGCTGCCCAACACCGATATGTGTGCAGGATTGCACTGAAGGTATGGAGTCACACCCCCAGGAGATCAGAATGGCAATGCCGCACATGCCATGTTGCTGTCATGTCATGCCAGGAGATGGCAGGGACATGGCATGGGATGGCTGCAAGGCAGCACACAGGGCTCATAGGTGTCACACCACACATGCCCAGCCTCATGCCCACACATGCAGACAGTGGTACCAACAGCTAGTATGGTATCCACTGCCCATAGCAGGAGCAGCCCCCATTGCACGCAGACATGTGTGCCATGTGGTTCACCATGGGCAGGGATACAGGACCCTAATGGTTGAAAACATTGATTATCCCCCCCAGGTAGAGGAGATATGGAAGAAGGGCAGAGAGATGTAGCTACACTGCCGTGGATACCTCCGTTGCATGCAGCGGGAGGCAATAGCCGGGGGTGACGGTGAGTGTCCCAGCCTCTACATTGCACAACACCATGTCCCAGTGGCACAGCAGCCTGTGATGCCACATACAATGTATCTGTGCCATAAGAAACGCATGATGCCCTGTTCATTTCTGCCTTCTCCACAGAGGCTGCAGATGCTGGGGAGGGGACCTTGGTACCCACACCACCTGGTGGAAGCCCCCCCTTGACCACTGGAATCACTGATGTGGGGGACATACCTGCAGCGGTGGAGGATGCCATGGATATGGGGGAGGAATATATGGAGGGTGGGGAGGGGTGGTAGGAGGGGGTGACGGAGGGTGCTGGTGAGGTGGAGTGGGAGGGTGAGGAGGGTGAGGGGGAGGGTGGCAGAGAGAGTGAGGGGACCGGCTAGGGTGGGGAGGGTGGGGGCCATGGACCATGGAGGGTGGGGAGGGGGAGCCTGTGCCTGAGGGTGGCCGCAGGTCACCACAGGGCACTGGGAGCCCCTGTCACCTGCCCCATGTGCATGGCCAAGGTGTCAGGATGGGTGTGGGGCCCCGACACATTGCCACACACAGGGCCCATGCAGATGCCACCACCCAGACCACAGTCACATAGTGTGGATGTGGTGGCAAATATGTGGATCTCCTGTGTGTGGTGATGGGCACCATTATGCGGACCCTGAGCAACCATGGCCATGCCATCAGGCAGCTGACAGCTGCTGTTGAGGGTATGGCTGAGGTGATGCGCCGCCAGCATTATCATGGCATGTTCACGGCACATCCCCAGCCATACCCCCAGGGCGGGCCCCTGGGTGTGTGAGGCACACATGTGCACATGGCACACCTGCCATGTGCTGTCCCGGAACATGGGACCAGTACATAGGGTCTACTGGGAATTGTCCGCATGTGACCCACAGTTGTGCCAAAAGATCTGTGACACCCTGTACATAGATGTGTCCACAGCCACATGTCTGTGCATCTTGATGTCATGGTCCACCCAGTGGCTGCCTCTGTGCATACCATGATAAGCAATACATTTGGCTATTAGGGTTAACCGCCAGTGTGTGTGTGGCCCAGAATACAGGGTTGATTCCCCATAGTTGGCCTGTTGATAGGTATTATGTATATACCGCATGATGTGCATTGCCTGGCAATGATACAGTATGGTAGATATGCTACCACATATCATGGACGCACGCCATGTCGCCCTCATACAAATGTATGTTGCCTTGCAAATGTCCACATGTATGTGTCAGTGATGGCTCCGTATCTGATATGACACCTATTGTACCTTTTCACCAGAGTGCACCTTGCCATCATTGAATGAGGCTGTCTGACAAGGTCACCGTCAGTGACAATGCTGTTCCAAGCTGCAGTGCATGACGCTATCAGCTGATGCTGTGATGATGGACGCCCCCTGGATATTCCCCACGCCACCATGTGACACAGGATCGTGGCTGTATTCTGATCTGGGGACTGGCCAGGGCAGTCCATTGATGTGATGGTCTCCCGCAGTGTCCAGCTGATCACCTATCTGGAGCACTGGCAGGGTGCATTGTCAACTAGGAGGAGGAACTGTCCAGGAGTCAGCTGGTGTGCTGATAGAAACATGCACATACGCTGTATGGTGATGTACAGGGCCCCGTTGAGCACCCCATCCCTGATATGCGGACATACAACGCCACTGGCAACCATGCAGCCCCAGACCGTGACCGGAAGCTGATGGCGCACACTGAGGTTGAGACACCCTGGCTGGGAAAACAACTCAGGGACCCCTCCCCCACATATGTGCGGGCAGGGTTAACAACCAGGCCGATGGTGCATTAAGCGTTGAAGAGTAACGTATCCCACATCATAGTCGACCAGTCTGAGGGCCTCCACGCCCACACGATCCTGTTGCGCACTGGTATGTCAGTAAGCAGTGGCTCATTTGGTGCCTGCCACACCCTGAGACACAACTGCTGGCACCGGTGACAGACTGCTGAGGGGCTGACACAAATCTCACTCCTGTCTGACCAGCCCCGATGTAGCTAAGGAGAGGTCAACCTGCGATCAGTCAGTGAAATGCGGTGAAGTGGGCGGTCATGGAGTGATGCTGATGCATGTGGGGGACCTGAACAGGGCATGTCCGTCACTGAACCCATTTCCAACCTCATCTGTACAAATGTAACAACAGCACCCAGATGGCAGCCGACATCTCTAGCTATCTGGCGTCGTGCAACCCCGTCCCCACCCATGATGGAGCCAGAGACACGCTCCCTGATGTCCTTGCGGAGCCCACACACTGACCGCGTGAGGGCCCGCACCGCCTGGTATTGTGCATGCTGTACCTGCTGTTGGCCACACATTTCTGCCTGTATAGCTATCAGCGCCTGGCAAGTATCTGTGGGTGGTGAACAGTGTGACCTGTGAGACATCTGTTGCCTATACCCCAATGTGCATTACCTGCCCATTTTCCACCATGCCACACCAACCACCCCAGACATGGCCGGGGGGCATATGTATGTGTGGAGGCCCACTGTCATTGTGCGTGTGTGTGGCCCCACCACTGTGTCTGGGGGTTGGTGTGCCACACCAGCACATGCAACCATCCTGCCAGTTGCCTACCTGTAGCATCCCTGCGTGCCAACGCCGTATGTGCCTGCAGCTCCTGGAAGCTGACATGCATAGCGTCCATTGTTTCAGTCGATGGCCCTGGCAGTGGCAATGTGGGGCTGACCCCCACATTCTTGGGCCCCTTCCCAGCCACTGTGGTGCCTGTGTACCCACTCTGCTGTGGTGTCTGTTCGTCCTCTTGCACGACCACTTCTTCAGGCATCACATCGGCCCATGGGGTGTCCGGGGTATTGCTGGCAGCAGCCTCTGCATGCGGCGCCTCTTCGACCTCCACTGGATTGGGCTCATCACCATTGTCCTCCTCGGCTGCCTCGATGGCCTGGATGTTACCTGGGGGGGGGGGGGGCAGAACAAGTTACACAGTAGATATGGGGTTGACACAGACACATACGTAGAGCACATTGTAACGTCACCACCATGGGTAATGTGTGTACCGCCTGTACGTGATGCCACAGCACCTAACACTGCGGCAGCACAAGTGTGTCAGCTGTGCTGTACCTGGGAGGGGGGCAGCACATTGTGTTGCATGCGGTGCAGTGCCATATTGTCATGCCTGACCTGGGGGTTGGTGTGGCACACACCAGGTATGCACTGTGAGTGAGACATGGGCTCTGACCACAGAGCTACCTGTGGCCGGTGTGTTTGTGAGGCCTTGCAAGGAGTGTGGGGCCTGTCACAGTGTGTGTGAGCATCATGTATGCACTGTGGGGTACAGGTGTGGACGGTAGATGTTGCTGTGTGCGTGGCAGTCATCCAGATGTGTGTGGGGACTGGTGCAGTACTGTCTGATGTGTTCCATGCATGGGGAAATATGCGGGACTGTGCACCCTGTGGTGCGGGTTCCGGGGGATGGGGGGCCCTAGCGTGCATGAGATCGCACTGGGGGGGACTTGGAACAGTGTCACCTGGCACCGTGGTGCATGTTCGGGGTTTGACCCCAGGTGGTGTCAGTGTTGGGGCAGATGCATCTGTTACAGAGGTCTCTGGGACTGGTGCTGGGACATGACATGGGGCGGGAGGGTGTGTACACTGTGTCTTTGGGTGTGTGTCTGCACATATGGCCATGGGTTGGGTGTCCTGGGGTGTTCAGTACAAGGCCTGGCTGACTGGGGCTACACCTATGCTGGTAGCGGTGGCACGGGGTGGGTGGGCCTGGTGTGTGTGGTTCACCTGTGCATGTGCACAGTACATTGCACATGGCATGGTGACATGACATATCCCTCACCGTTAGATACAAGATGTACAACATACTCCATGGTGTCACACACCTATCACTGGACATGTACGCCTCTCACTGCCCAGGCCGGGAACATTGCAATATCTATAGCCCACACCAAGCAACATCATGTAGTTGGGGCCCCATGGGTATGAGGGTCATGTATCACTCATACATGCTCTGGAGGCCAATACAACATCTATACCCGCTGTTCCATGGAGATAGTTGCTAGAAGCACAGCCACGGTGTGACGGTGGTTGGTAGGGTAGGTGGTCAGCTGACAGGTTATAGATCAGTGATGGTGTGCATTACAGTGTGTACACAGGGCCATAAGGGACCACAGATATGTGGCTTACAGGGTGTGCAGAGCTGACAGGGCAAAGGGATGTGTGAGTGTGAATGACAGATGCATGGCAGGGGCTACAATGGGTCTGTTGCAAATTGTCACAATGTAACATGACAGATCTGTTATTGTGCTTGTGCTGTATACCTCATGCCCTCGAGATGTTGACCTTCAGATTCCCATGGTATGCCAGTAGTGTTTTGTGTCGTACGTGTGCGATGTCTGTGTGACATACACTCCAGCTCATCTCAGGGTTCGGCTGTGTATATCCCTTGTCAATGTGCTGTGATCTTCCATGGACAGGACATATCTTGATGTTGTCTGGCTCTGATCGGCAGATGTGGAGTGGATACCCCAGGGCACTCAGTTTCACTGTCGCTTGGTTTGCATGTTGTATGTGTTTGCCTCTGCAACAAGGCTTTGTGATGCTGCATCCATGCATGTGTCAGATGTGTGTGACATATGTGGCTTGTAGGGGTACACCTGGCATGGGCTGTTATGTTTCTGGTGGGGGTGGTAGGCCGCCCCTGTCTTGGGAGCAGTGTTTTGACGTGTGCACAGTAGTGGAGGGGTGTTATTCCACCTGGCTGACTCTGTGCCCCCCCCCCTCATTCGGGACACCTGTTCAGTGCTGTATCATATCCACCACTGTGCATGTCTGGTACATGCCCCAGGTACCTGTCATGGCCCCCCTGGAGACATGTTGCAACATGTTGCAACCCATTGCTGCCCCGGTGGCCTCCTCTATGTCTGTTTGGCCACATCTGCTCCCATGACATGGGCCCGCATCACCCCATGGCATGCCCAGCGTGTGTGTGGTAGATAGCTGTATGTGTGCTGCATGTCTCAAACATACCTGCTTGTGAGTCAGCCATGTCCAGCACCAGGAAGAGGCCATGTATGTAGATTGGGCCTAGGCACTCAGCATGCTGCTGCTCCAGGGGCATGATGCTTGGGATGAAGGGGCCGCCACCGCCAGTGCCGCTAGCATGTCGGCGTTCTGCAGTCATGTATGCATGTACCCCCACCTGATATCATTGAACCTCTTATGGAGGTTGTCAAGGTCCCTTGGTGGCCCCCCAGCCTATGCCATGGCCCCCTGTACCTCCTCCCACACCTGGGTCCTTACGCTCACAGTTGTCCGTGAGCTCATGAGCCCATACAGCTCCTCATAGTGTTCGAGAACACTTGCCAGCAGGTTGTGATTTTCCTGCTGGCTGAATCTTATGGCCCTCTTCCTCTCCCCATCCAGCAGAGGTGTCCGCCTATGCTTGCCTGTGTTATGCCCCTCAGGTTGCTCCTGGGTGGGGTCGGACATACCCGATGGTCCCGCAACCTCGGAATCTGGCTGACCCATCCCTCCCATCTCTGGGGACTGCGGCCCTGGTGTTTCCCTGGACACCCAACCTGTCATGTCCAGCCGCAGCATGTCCCTGCTCTCCCTGTCCTCCCTCTGCATCTCGGACCTGTCTGACCTCCTGTGGCCCTTGCCCCCTTCCCCGTCACCTTCACCAGCCCTCACCACCTAAGCCACTCACCTGCCCTGCCTCTTATCACCCCCACCACACACAAACCCTGCCACTCTCCTCGCCTAACCTGCCTCTGACCCTCTGTTCACTTCACCATCAACAACGCATGCCTTCAAACTCGCTCAGCTGCACTAAACCCTCAGCGTCTTCCAGGTGTTCATGTTAATTTATGTTATGTTTTGCCATCTGTTGCATGTGGGATGGGCGCAGAACCAGGTGTTGCACATGCGCATGCAGGCTACTATTTGCATGGGAGGCATACGCATGTGCGGCAGCAGCTCCAACCACACTGTCCGTTACGGCTTGTGCATATCCTGGCACTGCAGATGTGCAGACAAATACACC
Organism: Ichthyophis bannanicus; assembly: GCA_033557465.1. Taxonomy (NCBI): domain Eukaryota; kingdom Metazoa; phylum Chordata; class Amphibia; order Gymnophiona; family Ichthyophiidae; genus Ichthyophis; species Ichthyophis bannanicus. The sequence continues at coordinate 1,632,401,680 of CM066032.1, read as the reverse complement.
TCTTGCACATGTGCGGCGCACGGTTCCGCTATGCCCTGTTGCCTATGAGACATGTGCCGCACATGCACATGCGCTGTACATATCTGCGCATCTTCGGCGCCTAGTTCCACGTGCATCCCACAGGTGACAAGGCATAGCAGAACCGTGCGCTGCAAATGCGCAAGAGGTGTACGTGTCTGCGCATGTGTGGCACACGGTTCTATGTATTGCAACGCTTCCGCTGGGGCCCGAGAGCTTACCAGCTGGAAGTGACCTTTTAGTGTCCTCTTTTGAATAAAGCTATTTCTATTGTCGCCAGGGATTCTGGGACTTATGGTTTTGCTTATTTCCTTAAGGACAAAATTGTAGTTATGACACGAGTGTTTCAAGGCTGCAAGAATATTTATTGTGGGGAATTTCCAGCACATCAAAGCTCAAACACAAACAAGCATAAAGGATGCATCTCCAACATATAGGTATTTTAGTAACAGAAGAAAAACGTAACAGAAATATCTCAGCACTGCTCAGCTGTTTCTCAGTCCCATAAACTTTCCACAGGACACTGCCCCGTGTGTTTATTGAACGGAAAACAGTTAAACTGCAACAGCTGATTTTCTTTCTCACAGCACGGCTTCTTGTCCTCAGAAGACAATTAAGCTTATTAAACATAAAACAAGCCTTTCCAATTCTTCAGCAGGTATGGCAAGTACTTTCTATATTATTTCATACAGTTTCAGTGCTGTTCAACAATGCCTTCTTCCTTTAAACATAAAGAACAATCCATGGGAGAAGATTCACTTTATAAAGCTGGCAAACAAGAGTCTATTTGCATTTTTTCAACAGTATTAGAATTACTGGCATCTCTATCAGGTTTAACAGTTCTCCCTGACTTTCTTTCCTCCAGAATTTCCTTGAACTGGTTCAGGAGCAATTCAGCGTGTACAGGCACATTAGCATTAGGAGAGAAAACTTTCCTTCTGACAACAGCTTGCTTATAGCTTCTAACTCTGAAGGCTCAGCTGTCTTGCTTTTGTCAGTGTTATAGTTTTCGCTGTATGTAAGACTCTCCCCCCACCTATTATCCATTAAAGGTGTTGGGTCTGCCTTCTGGACAGTAGCAAAGGCAAATGGCTTCTCTAACAATGATTCAGCATTAGAAATGGTAGCTTTACCTTTGGCAGGGTTTCTTAGACAACTGCTGAACCCTTTTCTCCTGCTATCCTCCAGATTCTGGAATTCAGCTTCCTTATGTCTATTTCCAGTGCCAGTTAGGTACCTGCTCTGAAGAGGCTTTTCTTCCTTCTTTCCTCTACAGTTGCTATAGTCCTTGTTGCTGTATGTCCAATTGCCGTCTATCCAATGGCTTCCCTGGCTAGCCCTCTTGCTCCAAGGTTCTGCCTTGCTATAACATCCTCTCCAAGGCTCTCTCTCTTCTTCACCTTCTTTGTAAGGTTCCTTTCTTGCTTGCTCTTTTCCTTCCTCTCCACATCCCTTGCACCTTCCCGTGCTCCTTCCCATGCTTGTTTCCTTGCCACTTCTCATGCTAACTCTCTGCTCTGTTTGTGGATTTAAAAAGCATTTGCTTTCCAGCACTCCCTGTCCTTCCCCCAGGTGTGACCAATCAGTGAGGAAGCCTGTCTCTCCCTCTGACCTGGGGCGTGGCCTGAGCTCAGCAGAGAGCTGTGTTTTTTTCCTATCTGGCTTGGAAATCCTGTGCACAAGTGCAGTGTCATTTATTTCAACAGGATTTTCCTCCACCTCCATCTCCTCCTGGGGACTTTCACCATTACAGTATGTACCCTATGCATCGCCTCTGTGCATGCGCAATGCGTGCACACACACGCAGACGGCAAAACATACCATAAATTAACATAAACACCTCATACACCCTGAGGGGTAAGTGCAGGTGAGCGAGTTTGAAGGCGTGCATTGTTGATGGTGAAGTTAACAGAGGGTCAGAGGCAGGATAGGCGTGGAGAGTGGCAGGGTTGGTGAGCGGTGAGGGAGGTAAGTGGCTGGGTTGGTGAGTGGTGGGGGAGGTAGGTGACATGGTTGGTGGGTGTTGGGTGAGGTAGGTGGCAGGGTTGGTGTGTGGTTGGGGAGATAGGTGGTACAGTTGGTGGGTGGTGGGGAGGTAGGTGGCAAGGTTAGTGTGGTGGGGAGGTGGGTAGCAAGGTTGGTCGGTGGTGGGTGTGGTGTGTGGCTGGGTTGATGAGTTGTGGGGGAGGTGAGCGGTGGGGTTGATGTGTGGTGGGGAAGTTGAGCAGCGGGGTTAGTGTGTGGTGGGGGAGGTGAGTGGCAGGGTTAGCATGAGGTAGAGGAGGGGAGGGGGGTTGTGTTTATAGTGTCCACTATGGCGGGCTTTGTGGTTGCTGCATGTGCACTGGGGGATGTGCAGGGCTGGCGGTTGCCTGATGGGGGAGATGGTGTCCATGGGGCTGGGGCACGGGGCAGGGGTTCATTCCCGCTGCAACACCAACCTGCAGCTGTGGGGGCAGGCCAGGCAGGGGCTGTGCTGGCATGGCTCAGGAGGCGTGCCGAGTTGCAGGCTCACCTGCCTCACTTCTACAGGCTCAGGGCTCGGCTCCAGGACATACGTGAGGACCAGGTCATATCCCTCTACTGCCTGAGCACAGGGGCTATTAGGGAGCTCTATGAGGATCTAAAACCTGACCTTGAGCCCCTGACTGGTCGGTCACATGCCATACCAGGTTTGGTCAAGCTCCTTGGTGCCCTACATTTCTTTGCCTCTGGCTGTTTCCAGTCATCTGTGGCCGCAGTGGGTGGCATGAGCCACCCCACCTTCTCACACTATCTCCACCAAGTACTGCGTGCCATGATCAGCCAGGTTGGGAATTACATTGCATTTACCGACACTAGGCAACAGTGGGGGACCTTGAACCAGGCCTTTGAGGCATTTTACGGGTTACCACACGTGATGGGAGCTATTGATTGCACACATTTTGCCCTGGTCCCGCCCAGAGACAGGGAGGCAGTGTTCCGCAACTGCAAACACTACCACTCCCTGAATGCTCAGGTTGTATGTGATGCAGGTATGTGTATTCTGAATGTGGTCCCACGGTTTGCAGGGTCCACCCATGACTCTTATATCCTGCGTCACTTGGCACTGTACAGACAATTTGAGGCTGGTCAATTTGATTACTGTATACTGCTGGATGGGTATATGTCACCTCTGACATGCACATCGTGTACCCCTGACTAGTCGTCTGCACCCATGTCTGCCTTTGACGTGTATCCCGAGTTGTGTCTGTGTGTCATCTGTATCTGTGGGAGCTGACTTGGGGGGGGAGGGGGATCACTCCAGGTCTACTGTGCTGTGGTGCTGTGTGTTGGTGGCACACTGACTTTTGACATTTCACGCCATTTGACATTGTGTGTTTGGGTTGGCACAGTACGACACACATGTGTGCTTCATGTTTATCAAAAGTGTGGTATTGTCTATGCCATCCTGCCTGCCATGGTGGGTACCTGTTCCTGTTGCACCATCTGTGTGTGGACAGTAACATGACCATCACATGCTTGCACATGTGTGCATCTCTGCCCTTGTCCAGTGTGCATTGCATGTGTGTCTCTGATGTGTTCAGGGCTGGCGCTACTACCTTTCAGCCTCTGGTGTCTGCCTATGTGTCTGCTGTGGTTCAGTTTAATGTTGTTTGCACTCCTTCTACCTCCCCTGTGCTCTGTATCTCACACCTCCAGACACTGGCGCATAGTTGTTGTGTCCCATTATGTGTTCCCTTATGTTTCTGTCTGACCTGTAAGTGCTGTGGGTTTGCACATACATTCATGTGTGCATGTGTGTGTGAACATCAGCTCCTGGTTTAACGTTCAACATTTCTTTCTGCAGGTGACGCGGGATATTGGTGTCGGCCCTGGTTGCTAACCCCTGTGTGTCTACCACAGATACGTGCAGAGATGAGGTACAATGAGGTCCATGCCTCCAGTTGCTCCGTCATCGAGCACACCTTTGGAGTTTTGAAAAGTCACTTCAGGTGTCTGGATAGGACCGGCGGGGCCTTACAATATGAACCCGTGACAGTGGCAGAGATCATTATTGCCTGTTGCATCCTGCACAACATTGCTCTCAGGCACGATATCGATGTCCAAATTAATGAGGATCTGGAAGACGATCCAACTTTCCCTCCTATACGTGGCCGTGGTGACACACATGAGGATGCAGGACTCAGGCGGCAGCTGATTGAGGAGCTATTCTCATGTGAGTACTGGATATTTTGGAAATAACATTTGGATAGATATATGTACTACTACTACTACTGAGCATTGGTATCACACTACCAGTCATACGCAGCACTGCACTGATATTGCTGACACAATGCCTGGCCATATGAGCTTACAATGTAGTCCAACTACTAACACAGAAGGTGTGGGCAGGGGACTACAGCGGGTGGAGGTGATTAATGTAGTCAGGATTATTAGGCATAGGTGATGTGGTAGGCTGTCACACAGGGTTTTGAGATGGTTGGAAAGGGGTGTCTACCCTGCAGCCACAGGTAGTTAGTTCTAGGCGTTGGGTGCTGCAAGGTGACAGGTGTGTGGTCCCGCATTAACAGTGGGGGAGCGGCCCATAGATAGGACCAGTTGCCTTGATGTGTGGGGATCACATTTGGGGGATATGAGGGGATTGATTGGATTGTATGCTCTGATGAGCAGGGACTGTGTGTTACATGTTTTGGTATGGCGATGAATACAGGTGTTAGCACTGTTTACATGCTCATTAGTAATAGTATTTGTAGTACTTGGGTTATGCGAGACAAGATACAGGGCAACCACAGTGTGACTCCAAGTATGGATCAGCAGGTATGTCGTGACCTTGTCTGGAGCCTGTGAGGTGTCCTGACAGGTGGAGTATTATTGCCATGCTGAGGCTGCCAGTAGCTTAGCCATGCAGCACAGTGTTGCATACATTGCGGCGGACAGAGATGATTTCGAGGCAGACCAGCAAGGTGTAGGTTACAGTGACCAGGATGGCAGGTGATGAATGGGGGCATTAGCATTTTATTTGTGTGTTCTGGGGTGACGGCAGGAATCTTGCTGATGTTATCTAGGAGGACACTGCAGGCCTTAGCTACATGATGGGTATGTGTGGGGAAGGGGAGTGAGGGGTCAGAGAACTGCTACCCTGAAGACCACATCAATAGAAGGTGTACCAACCTATACACAGACACTGTAAAGGTTGGGGAGGGTTTAGGGGCAATGACCAGATGTCCGGTCTTGACCATGTTCAATTCATGCAGCGGGAGAACCTGCAGCCAGCAATGTCAGGGAGAAAGCTGAGATAGGGGTGTGGATTGCCAAACATAGTTCAGGCGTGGAGAGATATATTTGGAACACATCAGTGTACAGCTGCTACTGATACCCAGGGGATGTGCCTGCTGCACCAGGGAACTGGGTATGGGGCCAGGGGAATGTAGCAGCCCCTGCATATATCCCTTTCTTACAGCACCTGGGAGTGGGATAGCAGGGGAGGTGGACCCACAGGAACACACACTGAAGGTGCTATGGGAGACATATGGGGGAAGCAGAATTGTTCCGAGACCTTTGGGCCGAGCACGTACAGGGTAGTGAGGTGACAGTTGTGATCAATGGTCTCAAGGGCAGCAGAGAGGTCACAAAGGGGATGGATAGTCTACAGGCCCTTGTATTTGGCCAGGAACACGTCAGTGGCAGATTTGGGTGGGGGCAATTAGGTACAGTGTCATGACAAACTGCCAGACTGTGACGGATCTAGGGGGTTATGAGAGTTGAGGACGTGAAGCTGGTGTATTTGTTGCACAGCTCCAACATGACATATGTATGTTTCTCTTGTGTTTCTCAATCCACAGGACATGCTTGGTGACATTCTTGGTGCTGTAGTGCAGTGGCAGCTGCGTGTACCTCATTCAACATGCAGGACACTGGGGTAGTTGGACATACAGGTAATTTGTCTGTGTGGACAGTCAGGAGCAGCACATGTCATCTGTCTAATGCACATATGTTGTGGATGACCTATTTAGCGTGCTCCCCTGTACCCCATATGTTGATGTTAGCCACACATATCCACATGTGTTCATGCCCAGTTTGTCTTCTCCAGCACTGTCTCTGGGACACATCCAACAGAGCTGCGTGTGTCTACATGTCCTAGGTGTTCTGGTGGTGGGCTGCACTTACACCCTTCCCTGACATTGTAGCATCGGCCAATAGCAGTGTATCATAGCATTTGCAAGACCTTTAGCTCCACTATTTTCCAATTGTGCACATACAGGCCATATGTTACTGGTGGCATGCTCACCTTCTCATACTGTGTGTGTGTGTGTGTGTGTGTGTTTGGGGGTGGCTCTGTTATGATACAGTGTGCATGCAGTTTGCATTATCATGTGGTGGGCGGGGTCTGCACACCTGTGGAGCGGTGGTGCTTGTGCTATCTCTACCTTACTGGTGTTGACCTTGTGCACAATGTGCACGTGTGCTGCGTGTTGTGGGTTAACCTATCTCATGTGTGTTGACAGACCACTGCACAACAGCATTTATGTATCCCAGATATCACCATAATTTGGACATGCGGCAATGTTGGCTGGACAAAGGTACATGGTAATTCAACACATTTTTATGACATCTTCTGCCTTTACTGTGACGTATTGTAGACTGTGCCTGCCTCTGAGGATCCCAAACAAACATTTGCTGCAGACACACATTAGGTTGCACCTTGGATCGTTTGGGTGCGACATCTGCCTTTATATGTTTGTGTTTTGCTGTTTGTTTCATGGACCTTTCCTGTTGGGCCACTGTGCACCAACGCTGATGGACATGGGGTGAAGCTGTGATACGCCTGTGTTACATGGGCATGGGCATGACCATATCCATGGGACACGCTCGTCTGCGGTTGCATTTCCAAATGTCCACAACATGCACAGTGTTCTGTATTGTGATCATGTTATGTTTGCCTGTGTGATGTTTAATTATGTTGATACTGATGTTTGACTCCCTGCAATATTCCCTGATGTTGCGTCCAGCATACCAAGACAGTATTTGTCCTTATTCTGACATAGGGCAGCAGACACACACAGCACATCTACTTAGGTGCATCTGCAGTCGACATCACCCACCTGTTCGAGGATATACAAACAACATTCAACTATCCCTGGGAGATGGTGCCATAGGATGTTTGACCTCTGCAAGTGGGACACATGCCTATGATGAACATTACTGTTGGACTGCCACTTTGAGTATAACAGGCCTGTCCAACACACTGTTGCTACCGTGGTCTGGCTGATTGCGCGAGACACACATGACCTTTCGAGTACTGTGGCACATTGAGATATCACACTTGACTATGCATGCCCAGTGATTCACGGACAGTCTTAACGGGACATGTTGGGTTGCAGACGTCCTTTGCGCTGTGGACATTGTGTACTGGTCCCTATGTGTGCATCATGGACTAAAATAATCTCTGTATGTTCTACATCCATCAGACATTGTGTTAGTGTGTGTTGGCCATGTGTGTAACATGAACTGCATGATATCCTCATCTGTTGAGGTCACAGGAGCATACAGCCATGCGTGTGGCACAGGAGCAACATTGTATACGTACTCTTCTATATGTCGGCCTATCCTGCACTTGGACATGACACAGTTGTTACCACCACCCCAGTTTAATGGCCGCCAACATTTTGGATTGATGTTTGCTCTCACCAAGTCAGTTACAGTGCATCTGGGGCATCACTGTGTCATGGTTCAATATACACGGTGCATGTGCATGTGCATGTGACTGAATATGTTGGTACATCAGAGCATGTGGCAGTGTGGCTTCTGTGTGGGGTACTGGCCCATGTTCGACCTTTCTTTCACACTCCATATACAAGTCATTGTGTTTGGCTACTGTACAGATGTGCTGCTGTACATTGATGTACAAACATAGCATTATATGTCTGCACAGTCCTCTTTATCCCCTGACGTTCCGCCACTCACCTTCGCCCATGACATTTGCAGTGTGGCAGTGTGATTGTCCATTTTCGTCCTTCATTTGTGCATCCCATGTACCGTGATCTCTGTGTACGGTTCTTGTATCCACACCACCCATTGCAGGGGACCTGCTGCATGGTGATATCAATGCATATCTGTGAGGTTCCTTTTTTGGTCTTCTCTGGGATCATGTGCCACTTGTACCTGTTACCATATCCTCATTTTGCATTTGGCCTTTGTTTTGGGTCACATTGGTGATATTTTCATTGCTATATCAGGCATTATGGAGCAGCTGTGACATATATATCTATATCTGTGTGTACACTTGCTTACATGTTGCTATTCATGCTTTTTCGGGCTTTTGCCACCTGTATTGGCAGACAAATATGTTTTGGGGGACAATTCATGACTGATGTGTGTTGGTCCCTCATCATGCACTGCCTAGTGTCTACATGCGACTAGGGCATCTGGGACATGCAGCAGCATGTGGGGGGTGGGGGGATACTGCATGGTGAACACCATGAAGCTACGGCACATTATCCCTCTTGCCCATCATCTGTAGAAGTGCCAGTGACTTTGGGGTGACATGTGTGTAGCTGGCATGCTCAATGTGTTTTCAGTTTGTTCACTGTAAACCAACCACCTTGATATGCTGACAGACGGTATATATGATATGTCGACTGATTGACCACAATAAAATTATGTGTTGGACCCACATTTCTCTCTGCTGCTGCTTGACCACACTGACACATGTCTTTCGTTATGTTCTGGTAATGTACATGACCCACCTGTGCTCACATCCGACGGTACGTCCGACGGTATTTTCCCTGGAGACTATTTGGGAAGCAATCTCATCTTTGTCGTTTTCTCTTAATGCTCAATTTGCAACATTGATGACCCGTGTCCAGGATAACTCAGTTAACATCCAGAGGAATGTTGAGAATATCGATATGGCATTATCTTCTTGTGAGCAACTTAAGGTACAGAATGCAGTCTTCAGTTCTCAGCTTGCTACAGTATCTGATGTATCCTCTGCCTTGACTAAGGAGAATGGTCTTTTGAAGTTTAAGTTGGAAGTGTTGGAGAACGCCTCCAGGGCGGCAAATTTACGAGTTATGAATTTTCCATGTCTTCCTGGGGTCTCGGCTTTGGATATGTTTAAACGCTATATGACTGAGGTTTTGAAGATTCCTCCTGATTTAATTCCACCTCTTACCAAGGTTTATTATCTACCGTGTCAGAAGAAGAAAGCTGAGGCTGTGGAGGTGGTATCCACGGTGAACTTTAATGTTCTGGACGTTACTGGTCTTCTTGAGGACACTGGGGGAGAGGGTTCTTCTGTTATATCATCAACATTGTTAGTTCAATGTGCATTAATATCTGATAAAGATTGGCTTCTCAAAATGTTTTTCAAGAAACGACTTGAAACCTTTATGGGTTTCAAGCTGTCGATGTTCCCAGTTTTAGTTAGGGAAACCCAAAGGAGGAGGAAGCAATTTTTGCTTTATAGATCAGGTGTTGCACAAATAGGTGGGACCTTTTTTCTTCGATATCCTTGCCGATGTTTAGTGTTTTATAATGACTTAAAATATGTTTTTTCTGACCCAAATGTTTTAAATGTTTTCATTAATGCTAAACTATCTGCTGTGGTTTCGCCCAAGTAGTGCTGGTTGTTAGAACATCACAATGTTATGTGTGTCCTCCTAGATATGGGCCGAGGTCACCTGCAGTCATCTGGTCTCTTTTTTTTTATTACCTCCTTTCTCGATTTTGGTCAAAGGCTCTGATTTGGCTAAAATGTCTTCTTTTTCTTTTCCCCCCCATTATATCGAACTACAATTGAGTACGATTAAATTGTTTCTTCCTTTGTTATTTCTTGTATTATTACTCTCATACTCAATAATCTGTGCAAGGTATGTTTGTTCTCTTTGCTGTATTAATGAAAATTGCATAAATAAAAAATTAAAAAAAAAAAAAAACATACCGACATTCCCTTTGAGGGGACATGTTTGCATTGTGCTTGCTGTGGTTGTTTGGGATAGTGATTGCAGACATGTGTTGGAGCACCATAGGTTGCAGGTTCGCATTCCACATGTTTCTTCTTTTTGTTCTTGTTTTGTGCTAACCTGACCAGGAACTGCCTGATGATTGGTCACCTCTCTACACACCCTTCCATCTCTTCACTGTACACCACAGTATGCCCTCGATGCAGCCTATCCGTCGCATATTAGATGATATATATGGCTCTTTCTTTGTACTGTCCATGTCAGCTTGGGGGATTGGCATTGCTGTTGTTGATCTGATCTGGTCCATGTCTGTTTGTAGGTTCATGTCTCATATGCCCCTTTTCCGTTCTGTTCCCCATTTTGCCCTGCTCCACAGAGCATCCCCTGCCGCCCATTGTGTTTAGGTTCTTTGCTATTTTGCATGCTGTGTCCACTGCATAACATTTTATTGTGTGTGTGCATGTGTTTATATGTGGCTGTCATCCCAATTACTGACTGTGATATGAGCTGTACACACCGGTTCTGCATGTACATTGCATCTTCGTTACATTTGGGGTTGCCCTATCCTGGCAGCCAGCTGTGTTTTGGTGTTCTGTCCTCCAGTGTTCTTGTATGCAGCCTTTGCTGTGGCACTCACATTGGTGTTGTAGCCTACTGGTTTGTGCATTGCCATCTGTGCTAGTGGTCATGGGCTTGATTCCTCTCTGTTCTAATTATTTTATGCCTCATACACACATACTTTGCATTCCTGTCACAGTCCTATCTGTGACGGTCTGTGCTGCTGGCACATTATACCTTCATCACTGTTGCCAACCATCCTTCTGTCAGTCTATCTGTGTCTGCAAGCTCTGTGGCATCCTGCCCTACTGTGCAGGCTGCTACCCCATGTCCTGCACTGGCACCCTTTTCTGCATTGCAGCTCTTCATTCTTGCTTCTCCGGTGTCTGCTCTGCATGGCACTGATACTCCTCTGTCCTCCTGTCATTGCACTTCTCCTGCCACCTCTGGCTCCTCTGCTGGACATGTATTCCCATCCTCTACCACACACTGTCATTGTTGCACTTTACAGTACCATCACCCTGTGCATCGGTACAGCTCCCCCTGATATATTTATCCACTTTACCAGCTGGCACATGGGCTGCTCGCATATTTGGCAGGTCCATCACCTCAGACATCTACTTCCTTACATCACTTCTTCATTGGCTTTCGTTGCTGCTCTATGCAATGTTAGGGTTACATCTGTGTTTGACCCATACATTTCATGCTTGTGAGGTTGGTGCACCTTACTGCCCTTGGTCAACATTTCTTTGGTCACTTTAACATCCTTGGGGCATCTTTAGCACCACCTTGGGTTCAGCCAGCCTCTGGGGCGCCTTATATGATGCCTTGGAGGGTACCACCCATTTGTGCCGCCCTCTGGGCCACATTCTGACCCACCTTGGTTGACGTGGCACTTAATGATGTGCCTTATGGTGTGCCCTAAAAGGTGCTTTAGGTTAGGGCACAGGGATGAGCCTTTTTTGGGGGACAGTGTAGATTGTTGAGATGTGTCTGACTGTTGCAGGCAGGAAAAGGAATTGGCTCAGACAGCCTAATTACATATCACCACTGTGGAATCAAACTCATGACTGCTGTATCAGCAGTCATTGTATTAACCAGTGTGCTACACCTCTAGTCCTTTGGTCACAGCTCAGTGCACAAACTTAAGGTTACTGCGCGATGATGTGCCACAGCGCGTCTATCACGCGATGTTGGCCAGGGCGCCCTCTATCGCGCGATACCCCGCCATTGCTTCCTTTATGCTGGAATGCCCACCACCTTATATGGCATTCTTCACGTTACTGCAACTAGCGCCGGGAACATTAGGACCGTTTAGTAAACATACCCCTAAGTGCTATGAATTTGTGCTTTACTTTTCTTGATCCTGTTCCGCCCTTTCTATTGAAAGAATTGTTTTCACATTTTGCACATTTATTCTGGATCTTATGAATTCCAGTCTTAGTTTGGGGGTAGTTCCGAGGTGCTGGAAGACTATGGATTTGGCCTACAATCAAGAATAAGCAACTACTGACCAATTGTAAATTTGCCTTTTTTAGCAAAAATTACTGAAAAAACAGTTGCCCCAAAGTGAAATAAATTTGTGGAGAAAACAAATGTTTTGTACCCTTTAGAGAAGGCCACAGTACTGAAACCTGTAATGCACATTGAATTGCTCTCCCATGTGGATATTGGGAAGGTGACCCTTTTGATACAGCAACAGCAACGTTTGATCTGATAAATCATACCTCACTTTTGCAGTGTTTGAAAGATATAGGAATTACAGGTATCACCTTGAGCTGGTTTGAATCATATTTTCAAAACTGTGTTTTTAGAGTTAGTATTGATGGTCAGTTATTCAGGGAATTTACTTTAGAACATGGTGTTCCTTAGGGCTTTATTTTATCTCCCAGTCTATTTAATATAGCCATAGTGCCTCTTGCTACTTATGTCCAGGAAATAGGCAGAAACATTCATTTATATGAAAGATGATAGCACATGATACATGGGATCAGAACTTTCAAAAATTTCTTATATCTTCATTGGGAAATATACATAAGTGGTGCACCTCTCATAAGCTTATTTTGAATCCGAGTAAATGTTTGGATATTTGGATCACTAGGTCCACCACCCAGATATGACATAGCCCAGTAATTGCTGGCATTCCGATCCCAATCAGGGATTCCATCCAATCTTTAGGGGTTCTTGTGGGTAGGGAACTTACTTTTGCACCTTATATTTCAGATCTGATAAGGAAAGGTTTATTTTCCTTCTGTTAATCAGGTCACTAAGGATCTATCTTAATAAGAAATTGTTGCAAACTTTAATCCCTTCTTTAGTATTGACTCGTCTGGACTATTGCAATTACCTTTTTATAGGGCTCCCTTTCTACTCTATTAGACAGCTTCAATTGGTCCAACACACTACAGTAAACTGATGTATGGTGCAGAGATCAGATCATGTCACTCCGCTCTTGAAGGAACAACATTGGTTGTTGATTATTAATAAAGTTAAGTTTAAAATTCTGACTCTGGCACACCATACATTTTATACCAGAGTTCTATACTATTTTTTTCCATTTTTGATTCCCTATCTATCTAGTGGGCAGCTTTGTTCCTCACAGGCAAACTTACTTTCTGTTCCTTCCCTTAGATCATTTCGTTTAGAGGTAACTAGACAACGTTCCTTTGTATTTCTGTCACCGGTGTGGTGGAATTCTTTACCACAGGTGATTCAATCTGAAAACTCCTTAAGAAAATTTAAGAAAGTCTTAACAGGTAGCTTAGGTATCCTTGGTGTTAGCAAGTAGGAAGGTTGAATATTTGTAATCCCTAGTGTAGTTTGGCTTTTGTTAATTATTGAATATGGATATGTAAACCTCTGTGAAGCCTATTATTGTGCAACCAGCAGTATATTAAATGGCTTAAATAAATAAATCAATCTGTATACTTTAGAAATATTTAGCCTATTCTACTTTCTCTGTTAAGCTATATCTTGATTTCAATTTAACTGATAGCTGACTTGTTACTAAACCCCAATTGACTTTAATTCAACTGAAAGCTGCCTTGTAATTCTAGGTCCTAACAGACTTTAATGAATGAATGAAAAACAAGATGGAAATGGGAGGACTAGAGAGGTAAGTAGAGGGAGATTGAGGAACAGAAGATTGAGAAGGCTAAATAAAATCTAGCTAGAGGTAGATAAAAGGCAAATAAGATAAATGAAGAAAAGTGATGAAACAGAAGGATCATGATCAGAGACAGATGTAAGGCATGAAGGAAAGAATATGAGGAGTGGGGAGTGAAGAAACAGAAAACGGAAATGAGATCATGGATAAACATGTAAGCCAAAAGCAAGAGGAAGTGGTAGAGACCAGGCCACCCCGTTTGTAAAAAATGATAATAAAATATGCCAGCTTTGAAAATGTGCATTCTTTTGTATTTGGTTCTACAGGAGGAATTGTATTTGTTTCTTTTTCTTCAGTGTTCTGCAGCTCACTGAGTCTGTTTATCTTTTATTTTCTTTTAAGTTTTCCATTTCATTTTTTGTAGGTACATGTGTTTCTAATTTGTAATCTCATATTCTTTACAAGGTGATGTCTATGTATTTCATGTGTAACTAAGGTGAGGGATACTGTTTACATTTAGATTCTGCATAGAAATACAGTGGTGTGCAAAAGTCTGGAATCACTTGTAAATTTGACATTTTTTCAACTTCGTGACCTTATATCTTAATTTCTTTTTCCTCCCAGTGGCTTTTTCTGTATATCTCATGATAAGTGATAGATTTGGCTATTAGGGCCAACTTTTAGTATTGGTTTGGCCGTTATTTTCTGAGTTTGTTCCCCATAGTTGCTCTGTTGATAGATTTTCTGTGAAAATCACGTAAGGTACATCGTTGGCCAACGATATATTATTGTAAGTATGCTTTAAAATATTATGAATGCACACCAGGTTTTCTTCAAATTAATGTATGTGGCCTTGAAAAAGGCCGTTTTTATGTGTCAGTGAAGGCTCAGTATTTGATGGGCCACCCTTTGTTCTTGATCACCTGACTGCACCTTGTCGGCATTGAATGAACCAATCTGACAAGGTGATCATTGGTGACAAGCTGCAATGAGTGACTCAATCAGCTCACGCTTTGATGTTGGATGCCTCTTGGATATTTCCAAGGCCACCTTGTGCCACAGGTTCTCGAATGGATTCAGATCTGTAGACTGGGCAGGCCAGTCCATTTACTTGATTTTGTTCCGCTGCTTCCAGCTGATCACCTGTCTGGAGCGATGGCAGGGTGCATTGTCATCTTGGAACAGGAACTGGCCAGGAAACAGCTGGTATGCTGATGGCACCATGCACGTTTGCAGTATGGTGATGCACTTGGCCTCGTTGACCATTCCATTGATGATGTGAAGACGTCCAACGCCACTGGCAGCCATGCAGCCCCAGACCATGACCTTCAAAGGATGCTTCTCAGTGAGGTTGAGACACTCAGGCTTGAATTCCTCTCCAGGAAATCTCCTCACATAGGTGTTGGCCTGGTTACCAAACAGGCAGAAGGTGCCTTCATCGCTGAATAGCACCTTTTCCCACATTGCAGTCGACCAGGTTGAGTGCTTTCTCGTCCAAACGATCCGGTTGCGCCTTTGTATGTCAGTCATCAGTGGCTTATTCCATGCTTTGCAGCCTCAGAGACCAAACTGCAGGCACCGGTGATGAACTGTTGATGAGCTGACACTGACCTCACTCTTGTCTGACCACTCTCGAAGTAGCTGAGGAGAGGTCAACTTGCAATTAGTCAGTGAAATGCCTCGTAGTGCGCGGTCCTGGCATGATGTTGATGCACGTGGACAAACTGAACGGGGCTTGTCCACCACTGAACCCGTTTCTTTCTTCTTCTGTACAATCTTAACAACAGCGCTCTGACTGCCGCCAACTTTCCTGGCTATCTGACAGCTTGAAAATCCTTCCTCGCTCAAAAAGTACACACAAACACACTCCTCCAACGTTAGAGTCTGAGTCATTTTCATGGTTGATCCAGAAAGTGTATGAAATTCAAAAATTCCACGTGTTTTTATAGCTGCACTGTTGGCTAGATATCTGCATTGTGATTGGTTAGTGAAACCAGTTTCATGATTGGTCAGAAATAACATGTGTATATTGGATAATCTCGATCCAGTTTTGACACAGGATCCACAAAAATCACAGTAGCTATCTCCCAGTGTCTGTAAAGTATTTAAATTGGAAGCAAGGAATGCAAAAAAAGTCAACTCTAATAGCCAAATGTATCCCTTTTAACATGGTAGAAAGATGAATATGCTGGGCTAACACAAAATTAAAAAAACAAAACAAAACGTTAAAAAGTACGAAAAACGCAGAACTCACAAGTGATTCCAGACTTTTGCACACCACTGTACTGTATGTAGGTGGGGTTGGAGCAGTTTGAGTTCTTAGATTTGGTGCTTTGGAGTATCCATTTGCAGGCTTTAGTATTACTTCACAAAATGGCTGGCACTGGAGAAAGTGTGTGCCTGTGGAGGGTGGGAGAGTGCCAAGAACGGGAGGGGGAGGACAGAGAGACAGAGGGAGAGAGTACCTGGGGGAGGGGAGTTAGAAGTGAGGATGAGAGAGAGGGTAACAGGAGGAGCTGGAGGGCGAGAGAGAAAATGAGTGCCCTGAAGGATGGAGGTGGTAGAGTGTGCCAGTAGACAAAAGAGAGCCAGTGAGTGCATGCTGCTGTGGGGGATGGTGAGAGATGGCATATATACTGTAAGAGGAAAGTGTGCGAGGAAGGAAAATAAAAAGAGTAGAGAAGGGAATATAAAGGAGGGAGAGAAGGTGGATGGAAGAAAGATGGAAAAAAGCAAGAAGATAGGAAGGGTGAGGAAGAGAGGAAAAAGAAGAAAGAAGAGGAAGCAATCCTAGAGAGAAGAATAGAAGAAATGAGTGGGAAGGGAAAGAAATGGAGGCAAGGAGGGAGAAAGGTGTTATGGAGGAGAGAGATTTGAGGATGGAGGTGTGGGGGCAAAGAAGGGAATAAAGTGACAGATAAAGGAAATTAAAGAGAGGTGGGGAACAGTGAGTGGGTGGAATGTGTTTGGGGAGGTGAGGGGCAAGAGATGGCTGTGGGAGCAGAAGGGCTAAAGAGGAGAATGGAAGAGTATAAGTGGAATAAAGGAAAGCACAAGGAGAAGGGGAACATAAAAGAAATGGAACCCATAACAGAGGCAATAAAAATGATGACCACAGGGAATAAATTGGATAACAGAAGATAAAACTTAGAAATCAGAGGGGGGAGGAAACAGGGAAATGTAATTAATGAGGAAAGGCTAGAGAAATGAAAATCTGATTAAAAGAATATACATAGAAACATTAAAAAAATACAAAGGTTTGAAAATATTTTATTGTCACCCCAGTGCAGCTACAACTGAACAAGCAGAAAGGCTAAGGCTAGTAGCAGTCCTGGGAGAGGGGCGGTGGTTAAGAGAGCGTGATAATGTGTGTGGATGTATACAGTATGTGGAAAAGAACTTGCATGTTGGAGATGGGTTGGAGAAAGGAAGTTAATCAATATCCAACTGAAGAGAGGGTGAGAAAGTTTACCCCCACATACTAATCTGACATTCCTATCCCTTGCCACCACAAACAAAGCAGGCAAACAATGCCTGTGATCCTCAGACATCTCCCAGTTGTTTAAGGGGCTGTCAGGAGTTGGGTACATATAATCACTTATGCTGGAACTGTGCAAGGATTCAGAAGTTTTGGGAAATGAAGAGACATACTCTGTCATATATCCTGAAAGTGGCAGAGCCTTGGGATCCAAGGATAAGTCTCTTAGGTGAAAGGTGCATATCTAAGTTCTCACTCTTAAGATCTACTTCTTTGACACTTACTATTTTCAGCAAGGCATGTAGTAGAAACATTTTTTAATAGGAATGTGCTACCTAAAAAGGGGGATGGTTTTCTCAAATACTGTATGGGATACAATTTACATGGAAAATTTACTTGAATCTCAAGGGAGAACTTATGGAAATCTGACCTTATTTTGGGCCCCTTTTTACAATAAAAGACTCAGTTGTACTTTGAACTTAGAGTTGATGACTCATTACTCTATGTTGTGTGGGGAGTTGAGGGTCAGAAGTCTCTCTCTGCTTTTTCTTGCTCAGATGAGACTATAACTACTGTGCTGCTTGTCTCTTCTGTCTTAAGTTAGAGAGTATCTGAATTTAGGGTTGTATGCTGCCTGCTTAAGTTAAAACCTGAAGTGTCTGTTTTGGGGGAGGGTAGAAAGTTTGGGAATACAGTAGGTGGCTGTTTTGTTTTGTTTTCGGCAAGCCATAGGATATTTAAGGACTTAGGGACCCTCTTACTGAAGGTCACTATGGGTTTGCACTTAACATGCATTACAAACTTACATTAAATACAAAAACTCCATGTTAGCTATCAAGACTGTGACTAGCAAATTCCCAGCTGCTAATGCATGACTGAGCTCCTTAAGTTCAAGGGCATTTAACGACAACTCTATAGAGCTGTCCTTAGGCACACTCACACTAATAGCCACTGTTGTGTGTGCTATTGAGCCAATGCTGGTTCCTGGCAATCCAGCAGTCTGGGATTTCTTGGTAAGATGTGACCAGAAGTAGATTGCCAGGCCTTTCTTCCAAGGTAATAGAGGGTAAAGTAAATTGCCCAAGGCCACAAGGAGTGCCAGTGGAAATCAAATCCTGGTCTCTTGGTCACCAGATCACTGCTCTAACCACTAGACTTTTCTTTCATATCTGAATTGTGCTTGCGTAAGTGGCAATGTACTCTCCATTCCCACACTCCCCTCATTCCCCACCCCATTGTGCTATGGCTGATTACCATATGCTTTAACAAAAGATTGCTAGCATACTCCCTCATTAGCATTCCTGGCTGCTTGTTGCCATGCGATAAAACACACATTAACCAATTACCAGGAGAAAGATATAAGTTATTTAGTAATGCATGTTGGATAACTGCATATTTGGTATTGTTGGATATGGTGCCAATTTGTTATATAAGCATTATGTATCTCTTCCTCTCTTCTCCTTGAATTCCATTTAAAACAATAATAAAAATTTTGGAAGAAAAGTATGATAAATAATATTACAAAATAGTAACTCCGCTCATGGGAGAAGAAATTATCTATCTATCTATCTATCTATCTATCTATCTATCTATCTATATTTTTTTGTTTATGCAATTATAATGATTACAAATAAATCATAGGAAGTGATGCAGTATACACAATATCATACAAGGAAATTCATACAAAAATAAGATAATACTAAAAATACTTAAGTCCACATCAAGGAAGTTACGGTAGGAACCAAATAGATACTTCTACCCCAATTAACATCCCAAACAAACTTATATAATAAAGAGGTGGACATATAAACCCCTACTATAAAGGGGATTTATCCACCAATAAACCTTTTAGCTGAGATACCTCTGTAAATATATAGCTATTACCCATATGGTAATATGATACTTACAAGGAAATGTAAGATACAATGCAGCTTGTCAGACGGCTGCCTGGGTGAGAATGTTCACGGTCTTGGCAAAAGCATATATCAATATGATTTGCAAGGGATTGTGGGAAATGCAGTCCATTCACACCAGACACAGCTGCTCACAATAATTAGTTGTGCTTGAGTGTAAAGCCAATAAGATATTTATTTATGGGGTCATTTCTCCCAACACAGATATGCTTGGTAGCACATAAAACAGGATACTTGCTTTCAGTGTTAAACTTAGAAAAACAAAATCAGGAAAACAACAGTTGAACTTGTCAGGCAATCAAATGAAAAGAATAAAGACCTGGTTGGTAACAAACTGGTCTTTTCTGTAGGCTTTAGCTAATATTTTCTTAGCAGTGTTTCAAACAACAAGCAAAACCCACAAAGAAGGGAAAAACTGTTCTTTTCAGGTTAACTTCTTATATCTTCACACATAGATTCAGAAGTGATTCCCTCAGAGCTCACAAGCAATTAGGTAAGGCTCAATTGCTAGCAGTTACCCAGCTGAAACCCCTTAGCTGGCTTGCTTTCTACTGTGTGGCTCCAATCCTACTTCAGGAGCTTTTCTGAGTAGATTAAAGAACAAGTATGTATTTCTTTGTGATGGTTGCTGTACTTTGTAACAGAAAATTACCAAAGGAGTTTAGACAGAGAGCAATCCATATATTCACAGCCTGTATCTAAGACCGCTCCTTCCCCTTCTTCAACAATCGTGGGTTCAATATCAGGGATTGGCACAGAGGAATTTCTCAATGGAGCACTTTCAGGAGAATACTTGTTTCCCTGCTGTCTTTCAAGGTTATAGCTAGGGCATAGATCAGTGTTCATACCTGAGCTTCCATTGCAGTTAGAGTTCCTCTATAAATAGCCTGGCCAGTATGTAGTCCAGTTCTTATGTCCAGCCTTCCAATCCAGATCCCTGGACACTGGATCTCTCTTCACATACCTTCTGGCACGGGTCTTAGGGTCCCTTCCACGTGCAGCCGTCTCCCTCACAGGTACCATCTGGAGATTCCTAGCCCTGCAGCACCATTCCTCTGGCTTTCCCCAGTCCAATGGTGTATGCTGGCCCTTGGAATGCCTTCCAGTATACGTACTGCTCTGGACTCCTTTAGACCTCCCAAAGGATTTTTTCTTCTTTCTTCCAAAGGGTTTCTTGCCCTCTCTGTCCGTCCAGTTTGGCTTCTGCTTCTGATGATCCTCCCGATGATGAAGATGTCCAAGATGAGGATCTCCAAGCTGATCCTGAGGATGAGGATCTCCCAGATGAAACTGAGGATGAGGATCATTCTCTGTAGAATAAACTCTAGCTTTATTCTGCTTAGATGAGTGCTCCATCCTAGCACAGCGCAGCTGTGCTGAATCAGGCCCTGCCCTTTGAGATGAGTGCTTGGGGATTACCTCATAGCCCTCCTGATTGAACACACGTTTCCTCACTTCAGCTCCTCTAATGGCTGTTGGAAACCTGGTGCATTCTGGGACTGGTAGTCTTTTATGGGAAAATTCTGTTTTCTTAATACTACCAGAACTGACAGGTTGCTTGTTCAGAGTCACTTCACCTTTTCTATAGCTCCTTCCTGAGCTATGATAAGCTTCCTTATCACATACCCCCCTGCTTAAGTTATTACGGACTGGTGTAACTGGTGAAACTTCTTCTCTACAGTCCGTAATACGGGAAAGGGCATCCGCATTCTTGTGTAACTTCCCAGCACGATGTTCCACTTGAAAATCAAATGCCTGTAAGGCCATGTACCAGCGTGTCAACCTGGCATTGTGGTTCTTCATTTGCTGCAACCACTTAAGTGGGGCATGGTCTGTGACCAACTGGAACTTTCTCCCTGTAAGGTAAAACCTTAACGCCTCCACTGACCACTTTATAGCTAAACATTCTTTTTCTATTGTGGAATACTTTTGTTCAGCCGGTGACAACTTCCTGCTCAGGTACATCACAGGATGCTCCTCCCCTTCATGACACTGGGATAGAACCGCTCCTAGCCCTACATCCGATGCATCAGTTTGAACCAGAAAGGGTTTCCTGAAGTCCACCCCTTTCAGTACCGGTCCTGTACACAATTTTCCTTTTAGGACTGAAAATGCTTTTTCAGCTTCAGGTGTCCACTTTAGCTGGTTTGGACAATTCTTCTGCAGCATATCCGTGAAAATTACACTTTTCTCTGCAAATTGCGGTATAAATCTGCGGTAGTATCCAATAAGTCCCAAGAAACATCTTAGTTGTTTCTTTGTTGTTGGAGGGGGAAAATTCCTGATGCTATCTACCTTACTCATTAGAGGTTTAATTTTTCCTCTTCCCACTAGGTGGCCCAGGTATTTTACCTCCCTATTTGCAAAGGCACATTTCTTCGGGTTTAAAGTGATTCCCGCTTGCTTCATGGAGCACAAGACTGCCCTGATCCTCTTTAGATGCTCCGCCCAGGTGTTACTATGGATTATGACATCATCCATATAGGCAAAAGCATAATTTTGGTGGGGTCGAAGTACCTGATCCACTAACCTTTGGCAGGTAGCCGTTGCTCCTTGCAGTCCGAAAGGCATCCTCTTGAACTGGAAAAGGCCAATGGGGGTGCTGAACGCAGTCTTCGGCTTCGACTCCCTGGTTAGAGGGATTTGCCAATATCCTTTTGTCATATCAAGGGTGGTTAAGTATTGAGCTTGTCCAAGCTGGTCCAACAGCTCTTCAATTCTTCGAATTGGATATGCATCAAAAACTGATATTGCGTTTATCTGCCGGAAGTCAATACAAAATCTTAAAGATCCATCAGGCTTCGGCACCAGGACTATGGGGCTATTCCATGGACTCTTTGACTCCTCTATTACTCCCATGTCCAACATCTCCTGGACTTGTGCCACAACTTCCTGTCTCTTGGCTTCAGGCAAGCAGTATGGCCTTTGACGAATTAATTTCCCAGGTGGAGTTATTATTTCATGGGCAACCAAATGTGTCTCCCCAGGCATGGGTGTCAACACATCTGGGAATTCTTTAAGCAATTTCCTAATTTCTTCCTGTTGTACCACTGTCAGGTCCTCCCCTATTTGGGGCTCTGATTTTTCTTTACAATCAGATACCTGGGGTCCCAAATCTTCCTCTTCATTCACCTCCCTCTCTCGGGCACAGGTGGCAGCTAGGCTTTTAACCCCTTTGATGTCAGTAGAACCAAAGTCTTTGGTTCCATGCTCAGAATTTTCTAAGGATGTGACCTCCTCCACAGGTGGAAAACCCAGCCTCTCACAGATCAATTGGGCAATTCTGTCTCCTGTCTTCACGTGATAATCATTCTGTCCAAAATTAAATAACAGAACTTTAATATTGCCCCTGTAATCGGGATCAATTACTCTCGCACCCACATCGATGAAATATTTAAGGGCTAATCCGGACCTTGGGGCTACTCTCCCATAGCATCCAATAGGTATTTCCACTTGGAGACCGGTGTCAACCAGGGCTCTCCCTTGGCTAGGTAAAGTCACATTTTCTATGCTGCACAGGTCAAACCCAGCAGCTTGAGGAGTTGCCCGCTTAGGAGCTTGGGCCTTCTCTGTGACCCTATGGTACTTTAAGACGAATGTCTGCTTTGGGGTAGCTTGGTCTTCTGGACGCTTAACCATCTTTTTAGCTGGGGTCTGAGGACTTCCAAATAAAGGCCCGGGAGCTATTACCATTAAACCTTCTCCCTCCTTCTTTCCTCGTCCTTCCACTAGACCCTGTTTAAATCTTGGCCAGTCTCTTCCTAGAACCAAATCAAAGGGTAGCCTAGGCACCACTGCTAACAGGACTTCCTCTTGTTCCCCCAGGCACTTAACCCTTAGCCTATAGGTGGGATATGATGTTGCAGCACCATGAATGCATCTGATGTGAACTTGGCTTTCAGGGGTTCTAGGCACAAATCCTTCTTGGGCCTCTATTCTCTTCCAAAGCCTTTTTGACATCATACTGTGGTCTGCCCCAGAGTCTAACAAAGCATTTGTGGTAATTCCTTGCACATCAACCATCAAAAGAAATCCTTCTTTGGGCTGTTTTAAATCCACACCCATTAAGCTAGTGTGTGTCTGGCATCCCTTTTCTAAATGTCCCCATTTTCCACACTTGAAACATTTCTTTCTACTCCACTGTGTCATCTGGTTTGGCACAGTACATTTATTTTCAGAAACATTTTTAATTATTTTCTTTTCTGATACAGCACAGCTTGCCTCAGCACCCATCTTCAGAGGGCCACCCATTCTATGGCAAGCCTGCGTGGCTTCCAAGAATCTCTCTGCTAGCATGGTTGCCTCTCCAAGATTTTGGCAATTTTGCTGTATAAGGAAAGTGTGCAAATCTTTAGGCACCGCAGACATAAATTGTTCAAGCATAATAATGTCTAATAACATTTCTACCGTCTTTTGCTCAGGCTCCAACCATTTTACAGCTAATCCTCTGATTCTCTGACTCAGAGCCCTGGGTGTTTCACCCACTCTCAATGTAGTAGCTCTAAACATTCGCCTATACTCTGAAATAGACAACCCTAGGCGATCTCTAATAGCAGCCTTTACATCCTTATAATTCAAAGCCTGGGCTGCTGGCATTGCTCTATAAGCTGCAAGCACCTCTCCAGTTAGAGGCTGCCAGCCTTACTGCCCACTGGGTCTCTGGCCATGCTAATGCTTGTGCCACTCTTTCAAAAGACTCTAGAAAATCATCAACATTATCATCTGGAGTTAGCTTCCCAAAACTAAATGCCCCAATTCCTTGATTGAATCCCACACTGTCCACATGTGGTGTACCAGTATTTACTGCTGGTCTTGCATCTGGTCCACTTTGGTTCTGCAGTTTAACTAGGGCTTGCACCAGATCAAGCACTGGTCTCTGCTGGTCCATTAAGGCGTTCATAGCAGTGTACTGAGCCTGATGTGATAGCTCCTGCTGCCTGCTAAACTGGGCTGCCATCCACTCAGCTAGTTCCCTCGGATCCATCTTTACCCCTGCAAGAAAACACAAAAAAAAACCCACAGTGCACCACCTTCCAAACAGGTGTTTTTTTCTACTTTTTTTTTCAATTACCCCTGTGCCTTACTCCCATCCACCACTAGACATGCCCAGGTACTTGTTACCTTATGCCAGTGATGAATCCAGCTCTGCACAGGGTCTTTTCTTCCTGGAACAGCTACCTCTCCTCCAAAGTGCAGTTGAGGGAAAATCTTTTCTTTCAGCTTTTAAGCTTGAACTGTCTTTTCCTTCAGACTTGAGTTGTAATCCTTAACAAGTAAATCCTTTTGTGCAAAAGCAATCTGAAAAACTACGCCATTTGTCAGACGGCTGCCTGGGTGAGAATGTTCACAGTCTTGGCAAGTGCATATATCAATATGATTTGCAAGGGATTGTGGGAAATGCAGTCCATTCACACCAGACACAGCTGCTCACAATAATTAGTTGTGCTTGAGTGTAAAAGCCAATAAGATATTAATTTATGGGGTTATTTCTCCCAACACAGATATGCTTGGTAGCACATAAAACAGGATACTTGCTTTCAGTGTTAAAGTTAGAAAAACAAAATCAGGAAAACAACAGTTGAACTTGTCAGGCAATCAAATGAAAAGAATAAAGACCTGGTTGGTAACAAACTGGTCTTTTCTGTAGGCTTTAGCTAATATTTTCTTAGCAGTGTTTCAAACAACAAGCAAAACCCACAAAGAAGGGAAAAACTGTTCTTTTCAGGTTAACTTCTTATATCTTCACACATAGATTCAGAAGTGATTCCCTCAGAGCTCACAAGCAATTAGGTAAGGCTCAATTGCTAGCAGTTACCCAGCTGAAACCCCTTAGCTGGCTTGCTTTCTACTGTGTGGCTCCAATCCTACTTCAGGAGCTTTTCTTAGTAGATTAAAGAACAAGT
Organism: Ichthyophis bannanicus; assembly: GCA_033557465.1. Classification (NCBI taxonomy): domain Eukaryota; kingdom Metazoa; phylum Chordata; class Amphibia; order Gymnophiona; family Ichthyophiidae; genus Ichthyophis; species Ichthyophis bannanicus. The sequence goes on along the minus strand of CM066032.1, from coordinate 1,632,376,757 downwards.
TTGTATTTCTTTGTGATGGTTGCTGTACTTTGTAACAGAAAATTACCAAAGGAGTTTAGACAGAGAGCAATCCATATATTCACAGCCTGTATCTAAGACCGCTCCTTCCCCTTCTTCAACAATCATGGGTTCAATATCAGGGATTGGCACAGAGGAATTTCTCAATGGAGCACTTTCAGGAGAATACTTGTTTCCCTGCTGTCTTTCAAGGTTATAGCTAGGGCATAGATCAGTGTTCATACCTGAGCTTCCATTGCTGTTAGAGTTCCTCTCTAAATAGCCTGGCCAGTATGTAGTCCAGTTCTTATGTCCAGCCTTCCAATCCAGATCCCTGGACACTGGATCTCTCTTCACATACCTTCTGGCACGGGTCTTAAAGTCCCTTCCACGTGCAGCCGTCTCCCTCACGGGTACCGTCTGGAGATTCCTAGCCCTGCAGCACCATTCCTCTGGCTTTCCCCAGTCCAATGGTGTATGCTGGCCCTTGGAATGCCTTCCAGTATACGTACTGCTCTGGACTCCTTTAGACCTCCCAAAGGCTTTTCTCTTCTTTCTTCCAAAGGGTTTCTTGCCCTCTCTGTCCGTCCAGTTTGGCTTCTGCTTCTGATGATCCTCCCGATGATGAAGATGTCCAAAATGAGGATCTCCAAGCTGATCCTGAGGATGAGGATATCCCAGATGAAACTGAGGATGAGGATCATTCTCTGTAGAATAAACTCTAGCTTTATTCTGCTTAGATGAGTGCTCCACCCTAGCACAGTGCAGCTGTGCTGAATCAGGCCCTGCCCTTTGAGATGAGTGCTTGGGGATTACCTCATAGCCCTCCTGATTGAACACACGTTTCCTCACTTCAGCTCCTCTAATGGCTGTTGGAAACCTGGTGCATTCTGGGACTGGTAGTCTTTTATGGGAAAATTCAGTTTTCTTATTTCTACCAGAACTGACAGGTTGCTTGTTCAGAGTCACTTCACCTTTTCTATAGCTCCTTCCTGAGCTATGATAAGCTTCCTTATCACAAGCTCCAATTACAATAAACTTTGGCTTTCATGGAAAAAAGATTTCCGAAGAGCTGAGTCGCCTTAGCAACATCAGGAAAGATGGCCAATGGATGCCCAAGAAAAGGGGCATTTTTGTTTGAAAAGTAAAGATGCATAATAGTGGTTTTATCCCACTCCATGGTAATTAAGAATGTAGCTCTCTGAGAGACCAACTCAAGGGAGTTCTCCAGGAACTGTGTCAAATCAGTATCAACCAACGTTTCTGGTTGAGCAGCCTCCGTCTCTTGAGTATTAACCATAAAGTTATGAGGCAAATAATAAATAGAAGAAATACCAGATACATCAAAGAATCACACAACAAAACATCCTTCACATGTTTTCTAAATAACTCAAGAGGGTGATAGGAGTTGGACTACTGGGAAATTTAATAGCCGCAGGTTACTGCTATCACCCTCTTGAGTTATTTAGAAAATATGTGAAGGATGTTTTGTTGTGTGTAGACTTCAAATCCCTCTTTAGATAGTGAAAGGTTTCCCTTCACAGTCTACTCCTATTCTCAGTCTGCCGAACAGACTGAGTAATGCAACCTTGTGTTATCCTACACCAGTAACTGCATTGTATCTTACATTTCCTTGTAAGTATCATATTACCATATGGGTAATAGCTATATATTTACAGAACTGTGCAAGGATTCAGAAGTTTTGGGAAATGAAGAGACAGACTCTGTCATATATCCTGAAAGTGGCAGTTCCAGCATAAGTGATTATATGTACCCAACTCCTGACAGCCCCTTAAACAATTGGGAGATGTCTGAGGATCACAGACATTGTTTGCCTACTTTGTTTGTGGTGGCAAGGGATAGGAATGTCAGATTAGTATGTGGGGGTAAACCTTCGCACCCTCTCTTCAGTTGGATATTGATTAACTTCCTTTCTTCCACCCATTTCCAACATGCAAGTTCTTTTCCACATACTGTATACATCCACACACATTATCACACTCTCTTAACCACTGTCCCTCTCCCAGGACTGCTACTACCAACCTTAGTCTTTCCGCCTGTTCAGTTGTAGCTGATATTTATTAAATGATATTTCAAAGAAGATGTCATCGATGCCTGAACAGTGCTAACAGAATCCTCTAACTTCTGGACTCTCTCTCCAAAAGCTACAAGAAAATCACCGTGACTGTGCAAAACACCCACAGTGTCATGAGTGAAAGTACATAGCTGGGGGATTGAGCCTGGAAGAACCTGCTCAACACGCTGTACTGCTACTAAAATATCCTTCAAAGTAATATCAGACACACCAGGAGCCATAGCAGTCAGTTCAACCACATTGGCTGGAACAGTTACTGGTGTAGGATAACACAAGGTTGCACAAGTCTGTTCGGGAGACTGAGAACAGGAGTAGAGACTGTGAAGGGAAACCTTTCACTATCTAAAGAGGGATTTGAAGTCTACCCAATGTCAAGTCTGTTTAGCTGGGGGGGGGGGGGGAGTACGACCCCCCAAGCTCAAAGAAGCATCAATAGAAGCAGTTAAACCTTCCACACTCCGAAAAGCTGACCTGGGTTATGCAGTACTTACAACATGCTGGTCCACTGGGCCTTTCACCACCAACTGTCCTTCAGACCCTTTACTTTTACCTTTCTTCTTACCCATACTCGAAGAGGGAAACAAGGCTGGTAACTAGTGACACTCCTCCGGTGCTCTCAAGGGGCTCCTAAGGGACAGGATGTGCCCCTTAGGTCATACCCCTTCGGGCATGCATCCACAGGTACACACCAGTTTAAATCCCCCAATATAGCAGAATGAGGAGCAGTAGACCAATTGGGAGCAAGCTGGAAACAATATTCCACTCTAACGTTTCCTGACGTGGGTATTAGTTTCTACTGAAGCCTCGATATTGTTTTCTAAAAGTGGCAGATACTGGGAGATATTTCAGTGGTACAGTACCTCAATAACGTTTTTTTGTTTAACTAAAACAAACATGATAAAGGACATTGTGTACATACAGCAATATAAAGGAGCGATTACAATGGCCACATACAATACCAGCTTGACCTAATAATATTTTTTTCAGAAAATGATGCAGAAATATATTGGGCACCTGGTAGCATATATCAAAGTGGCATAATTATCTCCAGTACAAAATGTGTGTGCAGCAACCTCAACTAGGCTTCAGATAAAATGACTGTTTAGTCATTACTCAGTATAAACATGTGAAGGGTAATTTTATAAACCATTTTCACTCCTAAAATGCAGTTATAAAGTCACATTTTAAAAACGATGCCTAGGTACAATCTGGGATGCACAGGTCAAAACGTAAGAAAAAAGGCCAGCTACATGCAAGTTTCAGCCCGCTTTCAGAAACTTGTACGTGCCTGAAATGGACATCAGCAGTCATCACCAAATAGATGCCCACACTACAACATTTTCCTCCAAAACCTTTCCTGTTTATTATTCTGCAAGCAGAGAAGTGCATTGGTGTGCTGGTCAGGAAAGATGCATCCATGTTTATTTATCATTTCTTATATACTGCCTTCCATGATATCAAGGTGGTTTACATTGAAAAAACTGAAATTACATTGAACAGGGCATTATAACTTGGAGATAACTATTTTACAGGGAACATGGGCTATGGAGGGTTATAGTGGCTTGCCCAAGACCACAAGGAGCACCTGTGGGACTAGAAACCCCAGTCCTTCTGGCCCAAGGTTACTGTCCTCTAGTGGGATTTGAACCCCTGACCTTCCAGCCTGAAGTATGTTGCCCCAACCACTAGGCCACTCCTCCACTCCTTCCCTTCTATGCTTCCCTTCTTTTTTTTGTTTTGTTCATTAAAGGTATTGTGGATATCACATTATCTTCTTCTCTACTCCCTCCAAGTGTTCTGGTGGCAGAACGAGAGCTTTTCTGATGTCTATGTGTGCCCTGGAACAGGAAGAGACATGGACAGTACTGCTGATGGGTTCACAGTAGATGTGCTTGCCATTTCTGAAATCAGGTGTGCATGCATACCTTTTCTGGAATGCCCTGGACATGCCTCACCCATGTCCTGATGTAACATGGCTGAGTTCAGAGTGGAGGAGTAGCCTTCAGAGTGGAGGAGTAGCCTAATGGTTAAGAACACTGGCTTGGGGACCCAGAGACCAGCATTCAAGTCCCACTAGCACTCCTTGTGGCCTTGGGCAAGTCACTTAACCCTCCATTGCCTCAGAAAAATAAAAGTTATTAATGTCCCTGTTTAATGTACCTTGCCAAGTTTAAGTTTCAACTTGAACTACTTTGATTGAAATGATAAAGCTGTATATAAAGCCTGTTAAATGAATAAGAGATGTCCAGAAGCTGGTCTTTCTAGAGTGGCTTTGAGGACATTTTCAGTATGTGCCCATTTTTAGACAACCTGCTCACCAAAAGGGTTTCTAAAATAAACTTCTTAATCATGTAAAAGGTCTCTTACAACATTATTATTACAGTTTGGCAGGCACAGAGGCAGAGTGTGGGTGGTGTTGCAAAGTAAACATGTATTTATAAAATACACATACATGTGTGTAAAGTATGTGCTAACATTTACACCTGCTTTCGAGCAAGCATACTATTTATTGCTTTATATTTATTGACATTGATATACCACCCATCATAATAGCATCAACTCAGTGATTTGCAATAAATAATGTCTGCACATGCAGTGCAATCTAGCCACATTGTGTATGGATGTTTGTGCTAGCATTTTAAAAAGAAATAGGAACTTACTTTGCTTTGTAAAATAGGCTCCTTCCTGCCCACTTAAACTAGCCACCTTGTAAAACAATTTGCCCCTTGGGGCCAATGTTCAGCCTTAGTTATCAACATTTTTTTTAAATGCCAACTGCTACAGCTATGAAAGATCCAATTCTTCAGCGCTAATATCCAGATTATGGCAGCACTGAGCACCGATTATGGGAGCATCCGGATTATGGAGATTCAGCACCAACCACAAGTGCTATCTGGATAGAGGCAATATTAAGCGTGCTACCCAGATAAGGTCAGAACAGCTTTTTTGCTGTCCTTACCGTATCCGGTTAATCACCACTAACTAGATAACTCGCTCCACCCATCGACTGCCCCAGCACTATCCAGATAGAACTGCTGATCATCCCTATCAGTGGAACGTATCCGGTTATCAGGTAGTGTTAACCAGATAGATGGCTTTGAATATTGATCCCTTAGACATCCTTTCATATTTATTTGATCTGTCTTTCATAACACGAATTCTGGTATAGGAAGAATGCAAGAAACGAGAGGACTGACTGTTCAAGGTACAGCTGTACAATGTGGAATTGCAATAGGCATAAAGCAACAAGGAAAGCTAACTTCATGCTGGGTGGCATGAGTAAGAGTCTTTAGAAAAAGCTGCAATACTTCCTTTGTATATGCCCAGCTTGAGTGCTTATGTTAGTTTCTGGAGGATATTCTATCATAAGGATATTGAGAGGATGAAAGAAGTTCAGAGAGGTGTGATAAAAATGATATAAGACATCATTCTTACAAAGGAAGAATTGAGATATTATTCACAATACACTTGCTAGAGGAAAGAATGGAAAGGAGAAATCCAATAGAAAATATGCAATTATTTGACAGGCTTCAGTAAATCATAGAAAGGTGAAATTATCCATAGAGAAGGAATCTGAAGGATAAGGAGGAAGACTGAGAGGAAACATAAGGAAATTGTATTTTATTGAGTAATGAGAGCTGCCTGGAATAACTTACTAAAGGAAGTGGTGTGAGAGAATTCAAGCATATTTTGTAAAGATATAGAGGAAGTCTACCCTTGATTGCTTCTAGTGAACATTCAAAGAGAGAGAAAGAATGCACAGCCTTGCTCTACTGCAGGACAAGGATGGAGCTGGATTGGGTAACAGCAGGTTCCAACTAGTTTCAGTGCTGGCAGGTGGGCTGTGATAATAAGAAGAAAACAAGGAGCACAAAATACATTTTTTCATGACCCAGTGACACAGAGGGCAATGGAAGAGGCAGGCTCCAATTACTTAAAAATCAAGCAGGTCAGAATTGCAGCAATGAAGAACCATGCAGAGCAATTCATTATGACATCTTTACATGCTGGCGTTTTGAAAAAAAAACATTTTTTAAAAAAAGGTAAAATAGGTGTAGTTATCTTTTTTGTAAATTTGCTCATAGGAAACTTATTCAAAACTTTTCTACTGGGCTTATTCACATAGTAGACCTAGTGAAAACGTCCTTGGGGCCAATGCGCTATGAAGACACATTTTAGAAAGTCTGTTAATGTGAGGAAATCCATGTGGAAGTGTCTATGTGAAGACTGAGAGGTCTGCAAATATCGGTGCAATATAAAATTGTTGTATCTCCGCCCCCAGAAATACACGTGGAGCCCAATCCCAGAAGGGGCATGTCCAGGCTGTCTGGATGCCCCCCAACAGTACAGGCCCATTAGGACACGATTCTGTATCGTGAGAGCCAGATGTTCCCACAGGTGCAGGATCGGGCCCTGAAATGGCCTGGTGTGCCCCTGCTGCACCACGGGAGAAGTCCTCCCAACTCCACAGCCAGCCCGTTGCAATGTTGATCCTCATTTCCCTACTGCCTGATCCTTGAATGGGGCAGCCAGAACCTGGATCAGGTGGCGGAGACTCACCTGCAGTGCCGCCTTTGCTCCTTCGGGGCTGCTGGGTTGGTGCGAAAGGGCACCCCATGCTTATTCCATCTCCGATAATGCTCCCTGGACATACTGGGTTGTGACCTGAATTGGCCCTTTATGTCTAGGGTCTGTCCCACCCCCACTCCGCTCCCATCGAGATCTCCCCACACTGAGGCTGTGTGCATTCAGGGAGATTGCTTTTGGGAATGAGGGCCGGACAGCTAGCAGGGCTTCACGTCCTATCAGGATTTACAGCCCTGATAGTTGCCTTATAGAATCGAGCCCTTAGTAAAAACAAGACTTTGTGAGGAAAATGCACATGGAACTGCTGTAAAATAAGGTAACTTCTATGTGTATAATGTCCATGCAACAAAGAGGAGGTGAAAATGGATATACATAGGTATTTGCATCCAGCCTGCCACCTGCCCTCGTAAAAGTTGCCTACCAAGATGATCACTTGCATATGGAAGTAGTAATAGTTCCAGATGCTGCATGCATAGCCTTCATGTGTAAGTGCCACTTGTCCGCAACTTACATGTGTCCACTTGCTCTCAAGATGCGCATGGCAGTTTGCCCTGCAGAACCAAGTCAAAGTGTTTTCAATCCCCAGGTATTCCAATGGCCAATAATGGGCCTTCTTTAGAGAACACCAAAATACCAAATGGGAAGAAGAGGAACTTTACAAATCTGGAGAATGACTTCCTGTTATGTCTGGTGCTCTCCGACAAGGACACCCTCTTCCGCCCCTGACTATGCTGTAGCACAGAGAGTATGGGAGCAAATCCAGATAGCCTTGGCAAGGAAACTGAAAACATTTTGCCATGTACCTACTCTAATACCTGACAGGCAGTCATTAGCAGAGATAGGACAACAATGGGGTAGGCAGCAAACCATAGGAATGCCAGGATTACTCTGCCATCCTTCAAGAGATTCCCCTTACACAAAAATATGGTGTCATGCTGTCTCAGGGACTTTAAAACATTATGGTAGAGAGGAAGTGATGTCATCGAAAGGAATGGCGGTGTGAGCCAAGAGCTCCTCTAATCCCTACAGAGCACAGCAAATATTAAGGTAGCCTACCTCACTCCTCTCTGCAGCATAGGTGGGGGTAAACTCCCGAGAAGAGAAAGAACCACAGTGAGCAAAAAGAAAGTCCATTTTAAAGACTTTGCTTACAATAAAGCTGTGACTCCTCATAAGGAGACCAAGATGGCGGCTGGGTTGAATCACACGGCTGTATGGCTGGAGATCAAAATGGCCCGGAGAGCAACTCTAAAGTGGAGAGCAGAGAGATGCTAGGAGCAGGAGAGCTTCAGTGTTTGCTGCTGGATCTTTAAACTGAAATTCAGAGTCTAAGAAGTGACTTTGGTACTATGGTGGCAGATTTGTGTGGTGAAATGCATGAGATCATAGAGAGGATCGAGACAGTAGAGGAGCAGGCCACTGAACATGAGACCACTTTCGCTGATTATATGGGGAAACTTAAGGAATTAGCAGTCGCTCAAGAGGAGATGGTGGATAGATTTGTGACATTCTGGAGGAGTCTGCATATCAAGACAGTAGGGTAGTGGTGAAGCAGATTGTTCAGCAACTTTGTCCTGAAGGCGAGTGCCCACAAATGGAACTCAATAGGATGCATCGCTTATTGGGTCAACCATGAGCCACTCAAGCATGAGATATAGTGGTGTGCTTTCATAAATACACAATTAAAGAGCAAGTGTTGATCAGGGCACAGAAGCAGGGTTCTCTTAAATAGAACAACAATGTCATTGAGATATTTGAGGACTTGTCTCCCATTACTCGCTGACGAAGAAGAGAACTTAGAGACATAACATCCAAACTGCATGAGGCTGGGATTAAGTATCGGTGGCTATTCCCTTTCGCTCTATTGATCACGCATGAAGGGTGCACCATCCGGAGCAAAACTTGAGCAGAAGTGCTGGCAGCAGTGTGAGATCTGGATATCCCTGGAGCATCAGAACTACTGACTGTAAGACCAAAAAAGATCTGGAAAAGGGCTGCATGGCAGGACAGAGAGGTACCACTTAAGAAGACAGACCAGGTAACAAGCAAGCACCACTCTGGATGCAATGACAGAGTAGCCAGAGCAGCCTGAAGGATATGTGAAACTGAGTGGCACAGGAACTGCTGTAGGAAAGTTGTATGTAGGGCTTGGTGAATGAACTATGGCTTGCATGGAAGTATAAGAAGTTGGGGCACATAGTAGCCGAGGAGATGGGATAGGGGAGAGTCTGTGGGTGCAAATGGCAAATGTGAATACTGCGCGAGTTGGGGTAAGGGAGATTGGGTGCTGGATTCTGTTGTGGAGCTAATTAAGGTATGGGGAGGTACGAAGGTGGGAGGGAGGAAGAGGAGTGGGAGAGAGGGGATGTATGTTACTTACTCCTCTGGGAGGTGCTGCTGTGTTGGGGTGGGCAGCAAAATTGGAGGGCTGTGAGAGAGGGGAGTGGAGGAGTGGCCTAGTGGTTGGGGCAAGGTACTTCAGGCCGGAAGATCGGGGGTTAAAATCCCACTAGAGGACAGCAACCTTGGGCTAGAAGGACTGAGGTTTCTAGTCCCACAGGTGCTCCTTGTGGTCTTGGGCAAGCCACTTAACCCCCCATAGTCCATGTTTCCTGTAAATATATGTGTAAATAGTTAATATGGTTATCCAAGTTGAGATCCCTGTTATTTGTAATTACGGTGTAATCCCCCACCATAAAATACCTTGATGTTCCATGTAAACTGCACTGCTATCAAATAGCACAGTATATAAGAGAAATAAATAAAATAAATAAATCAGGGGGATGGTAGAGCGATAAGGATGCCAGTTGCTCATGATCAAATAGAAGCTAGTGGGGTGGGAGGAGATGTGATGTGATGCCTGAACTAAGGGTGGGATCTATAAATGCTAAAGGGCTTAATATGCCCCGTAAGTGCCAATTGTTCTTTAAAGAGCTAAGCGCTTACAAATAGAGAGAAATTGTGTACAAGAGATGCACCTGCAGATCCAAGATCATGGGGCACTTTGAAATACGAATTATCACCACATTTATTGTGCCTCCCAGAGGGGGAAGAGAAAAGCATGTGGTACAGCTATCTTAATCTGCAATCAGTTCCCTTTGAGAAAGAGGGAATCCTTAAAGACAATGAAGGACGATAAGTGGCGCTGAAATGGTGAATTCAGGGGAAGGGCCTCAAGTGATAAGTGCCAAGGCTCCTAACCAGGACTAGGGTGCCTTTTTTGAATGCTTAAGTGCAGAGTTCTCTGTTTTTTTGGAGGTGTCAGTGATCATTGCGGGAGATTTCAATACTGTTCTCTCCTCTTTGTTGGATAGCTCAGGAAGTCAACAGTGCAGTGAAAAGCTACACGAAAAAAATTAAAAGAGCTCATGCATGATTGGCAGTTAGTGGATGAGAGGAGGGAGTGCTACCCCATGAGTAGGGCTTTTTCGTACCACTACTTAGCACGCAACACTTACTCGAACACAGATCTGACCTTGCTGCGCTCGTCCCTCGAGGTGGGGCTTACAAAAATTGAATATGAACCTATTTTGTGGTCTGATTACGGGTTAGAATGGGTAGAGTTAGAAGGTTGAGGGCAGCAACTGGGAGGGCGATATTGGCGAATGAATGATAGTTTGCTAAGCGATTCTACTCTAGTGGCAGAGGTAGCAGAGGATATTGAAGAGTACTTCTGTTTTAATTCTACAGGGGAAGAGAGAGATGCATTGGTGTAGGATGCCTTCAAGGCCTACCTGAGGGACATTTTATTTGTGGGGTGCTAGGAAAAAATGTTTATGATTAAATCAGTTGGAGAAGGTGTTGCAGTACCTTAAGGCTGTAGAATGGCAGCATGGACAGGGAGGACATGAGGAAGTAGTGGAGAAATTGGAGGTGACTAAGTTCCATGTGCACGATTTCTATTCTGTATCGCTGACTTATCAATTGCATTGCATCCCCCAAAGATTCTATGAACATAGGGATAGGTCAGGATGACTACTGGTGCATAGTCTTAAGGTCAAGCAAGCACAGTTGGCAGTCGGAAAGATTCGGAAAGAGGGGGGGGGGGATTGGTCATACAGAGATGAGGAAATTAGGGCAGAATTTCAGAGTTTTTACCTGCAGTTATATAGTGCTGAGGGAGAGGAAAGTGAGTTTTGCATCTCTCTGAATACTTGGCCTTGCTGAATCTTCCTCAGTTAATGGCTGATGAACAAAGCCGTTTAGATTGACCAATTAGTTTAGACGAAGTGGAGTGGATAATTAGCATGCTGGCTAATGATTTGGATTTGGCTAATGATTTGGATTTGGGTTTGGATGGGTTGACAGTGAGAGTGTATAAATAGTACTGACATCAGCTGGCTCCAAGGCTTATCCGAGTGTTCAACGGAGTTTGCTCGGGTGGACAGTTGCTTGACTCAATGAGCCAAGCGGGGATAAGTGTTCTCCTCAAGCCTGGGAAGGAAGCTACTCACTGCCCATCATATTGCCCGATATCACTGATGAATTTGGATGCAAAACGTTTGGTGCATATACTGGTGATTAGATTGAATGCCACGGTTGATAAATGTTGACCAAATGGGTTTTGTGCAGGGTAGACTCGTGACAGACAATGTAAAGCAGGTGGTTCGTCTCTGTGCCTTGGTAAGGCAAGAAAAGATTCCAACTGTAGCTGTGGCCATTGATGCCAAAAGGGCATTTGATAGGGTTAGCTGAAAGTTCTTGTGAGCCACCATGCGTAAAATGGGCATAGGTGAGGTATACCTGGCGTGGATTCATGCTCTATACGCCAAACCAACAGCAGCAGTCAAAATAAATGAGGGATATTTCCCTTTTATCATGTTACATAGAGGGACAAGACATGTCTGCCCTCTCTCCCCCCTGCTGTTTGCCATATAGGTGAAGCCTTTTGTGGCTAAGATCTGGAACCAGCCTGACATTCAGGGTATCAAAGTACAGGACAGTAGTTTAAAATATCACTCTTTGCAGATGATATTCTTTTGACTTTAGCTGAGCCGGCGATGTCCTTGGCAGCACTTCATGAGGAGTTGGAGGCATTTCAGGGTGTTTCAGGCTTTAAAGTAATTATGAATAAAACAGAGGTATTGACCGTCACACTGACAGAAGATATGAGGCAGAGCTTAATACAGCAAGTCCCCTTCAGGTGGACTAAGGGACCAGTGCATTACTTAGGGATCCAATTGTTGAACAGATTGAAGGGGAGAGAGATGACTCAAAGGGAGACCAGCAAGGAGTAGGTTACAGTAGTCAAGACGGGAGGTGATTAAGGAGTGGATAAGCATTTTAATAGTATGTTCAGAAAGGAAAGGGTGGATTTTGCTAATGTTATAGAGAAAGAAGCAGCAGGTCTTAGCTACAAGATGGATATGTGTGGAGAAAGAGATGGAGGAGTCAAAGACAACCCCCAGATTGCAGGCTGAGGAAACAGGAAGGAGTACAGAGCTGTCCACAGAGACTGAGAAAGGAGGACGGGGAGAGGAGGTTTTAGGGGGAAAGATAAGAAGTTCAGTCTTGGCCATGTTCAATTTCAAGTGGCGGTGGGACATCCAGGCAGCAATGTCAGAAAGGCAGGCAGAGATCAGGGTCTGGATAGCCGGAGAGAGGTCAGGCATAGAGAGGTAGATCTGGGAGTCATCAGCATACAGATGGTAATGAAAGACATGGGAAGAGATAAGCACACCAAGGGACTGGGTATAGAGAGAGAAAAGGAGAGAACCCAAGACAGATTCTTGGGGTACACCGACTGGCAGCTGGGTGGTGGAAAAGGAAGAGCCACCAGAACACACACTGAAGGAGCGATGGGAGAGATAGGAGGAGAACCAGGATAGTACAGAGCCCTTAAAGCCGAATGAGGACAGGGTATCGAGGAGAAGGTTGTGGTCAACGTTGTCGAAAGCAGCAGAGAGGTCAAGGCGGATGAGGATAGAGTACAGGCCATTGGACTTTTCCAGGAATAGGTCACTGGAGACTTTGACAAGAGCCATTTCAGTAGAGTGCAAAAGACAAAAGCCAGACTGTAAGGGATCCAGGAGGGCATGAGAGGAGATGAAGTCAAGGCAGCGGTGGTGAACCGCACATTCAAGTAGTTTAGAAATGAAGGGGAGGAGAGAGATGGGATGATAATTTGAAGGACAGGTGGGATCAAGTGAGAGTTTCTTGAGGAGAGGTGTGACTACAGAATGCTTGAAGTCTGCAGGGACTGTTGCCGTGGAGAGCGAAAGGTTGAGAATATGAGAGATGGAAGGGACAATGGTGGAGTGGAGGAGATGGTGCTTAGGAGACGGGTGGGGATAGGGTCAGAGGGGCAGGTGGTGAATTTGGAGGAAGAAAGAAGGTATGCAGTTTCATCATCAGAGATAACAGGAAAGGAAGAGAGGGTAGCAAGGGACGGGGGGGGGGGGGGAGAGAGTTGGGGGTGGAGAGGGGGAGGAGGGGAAATAACTGAGTTTGTGGGGAACTGGAGGGTGATCTTGTGGATTTTGTCATGGAAGTAGTCAGCCATGGTTTGTGCAGAAAGGAAGGGAGGGATCAGAGGTAGAGGAACTTTTAGGAAAGAACTGAGAGTAGTAAAGAGACAGCGAGGATCAGAGGCAAGAGAGTTAGTCAGATGGACATAGTAGTCTTGTTTGGCAAGAGCTATGGCTGATTGGAAGGAGGCAGGCATGAATTTGAAGTGTAGAAAATATTCCAGGGAGCGGTATTTGAGCCAAGCACATTCAGCAGAACAGGCACAGGAGCAAAGATAGCGGGTAGTGGATGAGAGCCAGGGCTAGGGTTCAGAATGTCTCACAGGACGTGGGGTGGGTGGGGCAAGAACATCCAGAGCCAAGGAGAGTGCAGCATTATAGGAGGTTACTGCCTCATCAACAGACTTGGATGACATAGTGGAAGAAAGAGATAGAGAAATGGTGGAGAAGAGAGTCAAGGGATCAATAGCATGAAGGTTTCTGAATAGATTGTAGAAAACAGGGTGAGGCTGAGGCAGCGGGAGATGAAGATTAAAGCTTAAAAGGTGATGGTCAGATAAGGGAAGAACTGAGTTACAGAAGTTCGAGGGAGAGGAATTTGAAAAAAATATCAGGTGAAGGCAGTGGCCGTGCTGGTGGGTGGGGGCAGTGGAACAAAGTTGGAGGTCAAATGAAGAGGTAAGGGAGAGGAGCTTTAAAACATAAGTATCAGAGGGGTTATCGACGTGAATGTTGTAATCCCCAAGAATAAGAGTGGGAGAAGAGGAATTCAGAAAGAAGGAAAACCAGGAGTCGAAGTCAGAGAGGAAGGTAGAAGGAGACTTGTCAGGAGGTCAATAAATAACCGCTACCCAGAGAGGGAGGGGAGTGAAAAGGCGAATGGAGTGGACTTCAAAAGAGAGGAAGGAGTGAAGCAGGGGTAGCAGGAGGGGTTGGAATTGGCAAGAGGGAGAAAGTAGAAGCCCAACACCACCACTGCGGCCAGTGGGACGAGGCGTGTGGGAGAACTGATAGCCTCCGTGGCAGAGAGCAGCAATAGATGCGGTATCATCTGGGAGGAGCCAGGTCTCAGTTAGGGCGAGAAGATGTAGAGCGTTAGAGATAAAGAGATTGTGAGTAAAAGCGAGTTTATTAGAGACAGAGTGTGCGTTCCATAAGGCACATGAGAAAGGGAGAGTGGACGGGGAAATGAGAGGGATATGAATAAGATTAGACAACTTACGAGAGGATCTCTTCTCAGAGAGATACAGAAAGCTAGGGGGGCAAGGGTTGGGGTTGATATTTTCGGATGAGAGAAGGAGAAGGAGTAGCAGAGAACAGTTTAAAGAGAAGACAGTATGGCGGAAGATAGGGTGAGGTTGCCTTAGAGAGAGAGGGGATGGTTGAATGAGAAGGAGAGAATGATGAAGCTCAAGAGCTGATGATAGGTTAGAAGATAGAATGGAGGGAGAAGTGAGGATGGTAAAGGGGGAAAAGGGGGGAAGGCGTGAGGTATATGCAGTATATGTAAGGTTACAAGCAATGAGACTATGCAGTATATGTTGGTTTACAAGAAATGAGGTTATGCAGTATATGTTAGGTTACAAGCAATGAGGCTATACAGTATATGTAAGTTACAAGCAATGATTTACCAACTGATTCTGAAGTCCCAAAGTGTAGGGATTTTTGCCCTTTCAGCTCCATTAGGAGAAGGATTTGGGAGCAACCCTGGATGAGCAATCTTGGACTGAAATATTTTTGGGGATGCATACAGGGCAGATAGCATCTCGTCGTATAGACAACAATTACAAATTGCTCTACTGGTGGTATTTGATCCCGACATGTCTTCATAGCCAGTTGTATAGTTTTTCAAAGCTGTGTTGGTGGGGTGCCAAGAGATGGGTGACTTCAGACATATGTGGTGGGAGTTCCTCAAGCTGAGGCCCTTTTGGGATGCAGTGTGGGGTGAGATAGTTGCTCTACTGGGACAGAAGCTTGCGTGGGGTAAGGAAGTTGTGTTGCTAGAGATGAAGGAAGCAGGAGGGGGAGAACGGGAGGGGTAAGCTAGCACAATTGTACTGTATGTTGTGAATACTAGATGTGTGGAGGCTAACAAAATGGAGGTTGATGGTGCTCATCATAGTAGGGGAGTGGAAGGAGCATAAGCACAAGATCTATCAATTGGAGAAACTAACTGCCAAAATAAGGAATAGATGGGGGGAGTTTGACAACATGTGGAAGCCCTTTGTCACCATCTTTGAGCCTTTTTTTAGTTTGTTTATTTTAGTGTCATGTATGCATCTGTTTGACTGATATGTTTTATAGGCTATAAGTGCCTTGGCTCATGTATTACATTGCTTTACTACTTTACTACCTCACTGCATTATGTGCTACACTTGATCCGGAGTGGCTGGGGGGTGGAGGGAAAGGGATTGTGGGGGGATGGGAGAGTGTTATATTGATTATATTGGTTTGTTATATTGGCTTGACAGTTGCATGGGCTTGTTTGTCATTGGCAATGTGGGGTATATTGTGAGTGTTTTTTAAACAACCCTTAGTAAAAAATAAAATTGCAAAAAAAACCAGCATTATAGTAGATAAACTGTAGAGCAAACCTTATGGTCACAAGCCAAGGTATACTAGAGCTTTACACCTCCCAAGATCGTAAAGGTCAATGAAGCAGATTTAGAAGTGAAGAGAGAAGTACATTATCTTGAAATAACACTGGACCACCGGCCAACATTACAATCTCACATCAACAAAACAGCTAGAACCATTTACCAAAAAATTAAAACTCTTTAACAACTATGTCCTTTCATTGAAGCACATAATTATCGAACAATTTTCCAGGCAATGTTATTACCACACTGTGGCTTCTGCAACATCATTTACTATGACATTCCCAAATGTGGTCTATATCCACTACTTATGGTACAACACACGGCTGCAAGAATCCTTTATGGTGCATCCAGACGAAACCACATAATACCCATTCTCAACAACTACATTGGCTCCCCCTACAATGCTGTATAAAATACAAAGTACTCATAACCATCTACAAAATCTTGCATAACACAACCTCTGAATATTTACAGTCCATCCTCAAACAGTCACCAATCAACAGACTCAGGAGGGAATGTGCCCAAAATGCATTAAGCATACATTAAGATAAGAGAAGGAGCAACAAAACAGCTTGTCAGCATACCAGATGGTGATAAAAGAAAAGAAAACAGGGCAGTTGCCCTTGAATGATACAACTGCCACTGCACTAGTTTCATTGTTCAACTGTATCTGCTGCACTACTACAAGCCAGGGTTTCTCAACCCAGTCCTCGGGACACACCTAGCCTGTTAGTTTTTCGGGATAACCACAATGAATATCCATGACAGATATTTATGCAAATCTCTTCATGCATATTCATTGTGATTGTCCTAAAAACCTGACTGGCTAGGTTTGTCCCGAGGGTTGGGTTCAGAACCCTGTTCCATACTATACTATGTTGTGTACATGCAGCAAAAGGAGCAGCTGCACTTTTCTATCACTTGGTTTGCAGCTTGTCGTGCTGTGAGGGCTTGCGTGCATCTGTGATGCTGAGAGCTAAACTATCGGTAGTTTAACTATTGGCAGGGTCTCCCAAGATGGACAGGTCTCAGCTGAGGTGCCAGACCAAGACAAACCACCCATCTGGGCAGCAGCAGAATGAGATAGTGTTGACGGCGGAGGATCACATTTTTGTGACAACGGCAACAACACCAAACTTAAACTGCGCGGAAGAAAGGCCCAGCAATCTACTTCTGTATCTTGCCATTAAAACCCAATGGATAGTTACAATAAAACAAATTGTGCTATGGTGCTGGAAGATGAGACCCCCAGGTCGGAAGGCACTCAACTAGCTACTGGGGAAGAGCTGAAGACTTTTCAGAGTAAAGCCAGCATTTATGATGTGGTTGGATCAAAGCCCTCAGGAAGTCTGACTGCTGATGTAGCTGCACATGAAATGAGAGTCAGAAGCTGTAAAGATGTCTTACACATTGGAACATAGAACGTACGAAGCATGAACCAAGGGAAGTTGGAGGTGGTCAAGAATGAAATGGAACGTGTCCAACTTGATCTGTTGGGTGTCAGCGAACTGAAATGGACTGGCATCGGGCACTTTGCATCAGATGATCACATGGTCTACCATGCTGGAAATGAAAGACAAAGAAGAAATGGTGTTGCATTTATAATAAAGAAGAAACTTGCAAGAACTGTAATGAAATACAATGCAGTCAGCGAACACTTAATCTCTATTCATCTACGAGGATTGCTTATCAACACAAATATAATTCAAGTATATGCCCCAACAACAGCTGCAGAAGAGAATGAAATTAAAGAGTTCTCTGAACAAGTACAAGCTGAAATTGACAGAACATGCAAACAGGATATCCTGATAGTCATGGGTGACTGGAACGCAAAAGTTGGCAACAAAGAAGAAGGCAAAGTAGTTGGAAAATATGGACTTGGCAACAGAAATGAAGCTGGAGAAAGACTGATAGAATTCTGCAAGACCAATGATCTATTCATCTCAAACACCTTCTTCCAGCAACACAAGCGGTGACTGTACACATGGACTTCACCCAATGGATTGTATAAAAATCAAATTGACTACATCTGTGGAAGTCAACGATGGAAAAGTTCTATAACATCAACAAAGTCAAAACCTGGAGCTGACTGTGGTACAGATCATCAACTACTAGTATGCAAATCACTCATGAATGCAGCAAAATATGACCTTGAGAATATACCACTGGAATTTAAAGACTGCCTGCAAAATTGATTTGCTGCTTTAGATACAAATGACAGAGCTCTGGAAGAGTTATGGAATGACATCAAGAAGGTTGTGTTGGAAGAAAGCGAGAAGTCTCTACAAAAGGTGAAAATGCAAAAACGGCCAAAATGGATGACGGAAGAAACTCTGAAAATTGTCCAGAAACGCGGAGAAGCTAAAGCCAGAGGAGAAAGAAAGACAATCGCAGAACTCAGAGATTTCCAACGTGCAGCAAGACAGGACAAGGAAAAGTACTACAATGACACTTGCAAGGAAATAGAAGCAGAAACTATTAGAGGAAGAACAAGATCAGCTTTCCTAAAGCTACGAGAGTTAAAGAAAAAGTTCCAGCCTCGAACTGGAATGTTACAAGATGCTCAAGGTTCTATGTTGAATGATGCTGAGAAGATCAAGAAAAGGTGGAAGGAATATACAGAGTTTTTATATGATAAAGATCAAGTGGACCAACAGCCGTTTCAACCTGTACCTTATGATCGGGAACCATTGGTGATGAAAGAAGAAGTTGAAGCAGCATTGAAAGCCTTATCAAAGAACAAAGCACCAGGCATTGATAGCATTCCTATAGAAGTATTGCAGCAATCTGATGCAGCTGTTGCCATACTTACAAGGCTCTGCCAAGAAATATGAAAGACAACATCATGGCCAACTGACTGGAAAAGATCTGTGTTTATACCAATACTAAAGAAAGGTGATCCAGGGGCGGAGCCTGATGTCCAGCGGGTAGGACGCTTTGCGTTGAAGCTCCCGAGAGGCCTACTTAGAATCCTGGCTTAATACCTATACAAATTTACTATTTCGCTCCGAGCTGACCGGGGCACCTCGGGGGGAATGGCGGCCCATAAACCAGCGCGCTTGGACTTCGGGTCTCCTTCTTCTTCTCACGGAAAACGCTCCAAAACAGAGGTGTCCTCCCCACAGAAGATGGTTCCATTTCGTGAAAACCCCGAGATGCACCTGGAGATTTTGGAGGAAATACGCGGCGTGAAGGAATTGGTGCAGTCCAATGGAGAAGCGCTTCGAGCCATGCGAGAAGACTTTGGAGTGCTCCAGGACCGACTTGAAAGTCTTTCATTACGGCAGGACAACATGGCGGGGGTCCTCGACTCGCACGAGGTGCGCTTGGGCAAACTGGACGAGGCTGAGCGCCAGATCCAGAATCTTCAAAAGGAGTTAGAAGATAGCAATAATCGAGCCCGTCGCAACAATGTGAGGCTCCTCGGAATGCCGGAGGGGGTGGAAGCAGGAGATATAAGAGAATTCTTGCTCAAAACTCTTCCCTCCTTGCTGAAGATCACTTTTCACAGAGAACTGGAAATCGATCGAGCACACCGTGTTCCTGCCCACATGGCGCTCAACCGCACGACCCCCCGGCCTATTGTCTTTAGCTTGCTACGATATCAACAAGTGGAAGAAATTTTACATGCTGCTCGAGCGAATCATCATTTGGAATTTGAAGGTCGTAAGGTCTCCTTCTTTCCTGATTTGGCAAAGCCTACCGTTGACCGGCGGAAGAAACTCCTTGCTTTTCGCCCTCGACTTCAACAGCTACAGGCTCGCTTTGGCCTGTTGTATCCCGCGAAGCTCCGAGTGACTCTCCACAACCAAACCAGGACATTCGAAGATCCTGATCTACTATCAACATTTTTAGACTCCAAAGAAGCAGAGCAGATGCGCTAATCCCAAATCTTGGACTCTTATTTGCCGGCTCTATCCGCCATTTTGAAGGGCCCGATGCGGCGGTCATAGCCAAGCACAGAAATAGCCTGGACTTTCTTTCTTTCTCTATATGACTTTTGTTTTTTGGTCTCCTATCCCTTCATGATGTGTGCCTCGGTCGGATTCGGAGCACGCACAGTCCTACAGGTTATGTGTTTTTTCAATTTCGGCCTTCTCGGGGGTTTCTCCCCGCAGACACATGGTCGCCAGTAATTTTGGGGTTTTGCTTCTCCTCTACCGTACTGCGGTTTTCTTTGTTAATGTGGGGCGCTTCATTGTATTATATTAGTTTATTTTTCCTATGTCATGTGTGCAGCCAGATACAGTCAGTTTGAGGGACATAGTGAAATTATGTGTGCTATCATGCTCAGAATTTTTAACTTTTCTGAATGGCCTTATGTAAAATCTTATCATTCACCATCAAAGGCATTAATGGTCCACTCAAAGGAAAGAAAATCCTTCGCTATCTTAGCCATGAGCATGTTGATTTAGTGTTTCTTCAGGAACTGCATTTAAACTCTGCTGAAACACTGAAACTCAATGCTAAGCCTCACATGGTAGCTGCCTATTCTCCCACCGTTTTCAAATGGTACGGGATAGCCACTCTGGTTAAGAAGTCTTAGCACGCTACTGTACCTGATATTAGCGCTGACAAGGAGGGTAGATGGGCCCGTGTACACCTTGAGGTTGGAGATAGTGAATTCACGTGTATTAGCATTATGCCCTGAATGTGGACAACCCTGCTTACTATGCAAGTATTGCGCAGTTGGCCTTGGCCTCTGCCAATGCCCCATTAATACTTGGTGGCGATTTTACTCAAGTGTTCCCTCAATCTTTTCTTCTCAAACAAGGTGCTCGTTGGTTGGAAGATTCAGTACCGAGTAGACCTGTGTGGCTAGGTATAGAAGCGGGCCTTTGCAAACCGATTCCTCTTACCTTTCTCCCTGGTATGACTCTCCCATCAGACTCCCACTATCCACCAATGCTTTTAGACACTTTAGGTGCCTTTAATACTCTTATGCAATCTTTAGACTCCCGACTCTGGTCAGTGCAACTTCAGCATCGCCTTCGGTACACTAGAGTACTCCCGCCATCGGCATTCTCTACATAAGGTTGATTGGAGACTTTCCGATCTCTCGGTAGTTCACCGGGTGTAGCATCCAATTTTACTAAACCTTCTGTAATGCTATAACTAGAGATACCCCTATAGCGCAGAAAGTATGGGAGAGAGAATTGCATGTGACTTTGACCTCGGAGCAATAGAGCCTTATTTGGAGTAGAGGGACACGGGTTCGCGATCCGCCTCACTCATTCAGACCCTCTTCTTTCTAGCCCACCGGTGTTTTTACACTTCTCACAGATTAGACAAATGGAACACTACTCAGGGCAATGGTTGCTGGACACGTCCTGCGGCCATTGGTTCATTGCCTCATGTTATGCATGAATATCCTGCACTACAGTATTACTGGCGTCGGGTCTGGGGTCGTATTTAGTCTATCTCGCACTCTCAGGAGCCCCTTTCTTGGAGGATAGTGGGACTTCGCCCAGTTGCGGGGATCCCCTCTCTCCCAAAAATGGCTTATTTCCTTTCGAACTTTATGCTTGGCATTGCTATTTCCCTAATTAAGTAATACTGGAAAATTAGCTCCCATTTGAGCCCCAATGAATGGTGGAATCATGCCTGTCTTTACAGTAAATATGATCAACTACCTCGTCTGTTCGCTTCTTCCATTCAGACTCCTTCTCATTGGTCTCAACGGAAGATGCTCAATGACTATGTACATTTTGCTAAATGCTCTCATCTGACTGTCTAATTTTGTATATATCTCTGTCCCATGATCATGCTGTATTGTAGATACTCTTTTGATTGTTTGATGTATAATCACCGTTAATTGGAAGCGCTCACATGCTGATATAATCGGGTAGAGAAGAAGCATCGGGGTGGGGGGTAATGGGTTTCCTTTTCCTTATTGTATACTTGTTTTGTCTCTTTTGGTGTGTTGTTTCTTTTGTTTGTTGCAAAATGAAAATAAAAGTTTAAAAAAAAAAAAAGAAAGGTGATCCAACTGACAGTGGAAATTATCGAACAATTGCTCTGATCCCACATGCCAGCAAGATTCTACTGAAGATTATTCAAAAGAGACTACAACCATACCTGGTTCAAGAACTACCTGAAGTGCAAGCAGGGTTCAGGAAAGGGCGAGGAATGAGAGACATCATTGCGGATGTGAGATGGATCCTTGAAAAGACTAAAGAAAACCAAAAGGATATCTATTTGTGCTTTATTGACTATAGCAAGGCTTTTGACTGTGTAAACCATGAGAAACTCTGGGCCACATTAAGAAGCATGGGTATACCAGAACACCTGATCGTTCTCTTGCGCAATCTGTACATTGATCAAGAAGCAACAGTTCGAACGGAACAAGGAGAAACAGAATGGTTTAAAATAAGCAAAGGTGTAAGACAAGGCTGCATACTTTCCCCCTACCTATTTAATTTATATGCAGAACAAATCATCAGAGAAGCAGGATTGTATGAAGACAACAGAGGTGTGAAGACTGGTGGAAGACTCATCAACAACCTTCGCTATGCTGATGATACTACATTAGTGGCTGAAAGTGAAGATGATCTGAAACATTTGCTTCTCACAATCAAAGAACATAGTCTCAGAATGGGCCTGCACCTTAATGTAAAGAAGACAAAGATCATGACAACTGGCATAATCAACAGGTTCATCGTTGAAGGAGAAGAAATTGAAATTGTGAACAACTTTAACCTACTTGGATCAACTATCAATAAAGAAGCAACAAGCATTCAAGAAATCAAACGACGCATTGCTCTTGGCAGAATGGCTATGAAAGACCTAGATAAGATTCTCAAGAGCAGAGATGTCTCTCTCCATACAAAGATTCAACTTGTTCAAGCCATGGTATTTTCAATAACATCATATGGATGTGAAAGCTGGACAGTGAAAAAGAGACAGGAAGAAAATTGATGCCTTTGAATTATGGTGCTGGCGGCGAATACTGTGTATACCATGGACTGCCCGAAGAACAAACCAGTCGGTACTAGAGGAGATCAAACCTAAGCTTTCTTTAGAAGCTCAGATGACAAGACTTCGACTTTCATACTTTGGACACATCATGCGAAGAGAGAGTTCATTAGAGAAAGACATCATGCTTGGCAAGATAGAAGGTCAACGCAAAAGAGGAAGGCCAGCAATGAGATGGATCGATACAATAACAGCAGCTACGGGTACCAGTCTGTCAACAATGAGCCGCCTGACTGAAGACCGAACACAATTTAGGATAGCTATCCAGAGGGTCGCCATGAGTCGACTCCGACTCGACGGCACTTAACAACAACAACAGTATGTCCATCCCCGCCACCCACACACTTTTATAGAATGAAACCATCAGTGTATAGCTAGAAGCAGGGGTTTTCAACCCAGTCCTCGGGGAACCCTAGGCCAGTCAGGTTTTCAGGATTCCCATAATGAATATGCTTTAGAAAGATTTGCATGTTCTGCCTTCATTGTATGCATATCTATCTTATGCATATTCATTGTGGGAATCCTGAAAACCTGACTGGCCTAAGGTTCCCGGAGGACTGGGTTGAAAACCTATGCACTGGAGCTACACCTTCCCCTCTATATAATATCCATAAAATCAACAAGCAGCACCATAGCCCTGATTGAAGGTTCCCTACAGATTAAAGATATTAAAGTCAAGAGCTGACTAAATAAATAGCAGAGTAGGCTGATAAGAACATAAGAACATAAGATATGCCATACTGGGTCAGACCAAGGTCCATCAAGCCCAGTATTCTGTTTCCAACAGTGGCCAATCTAGGTCATATGTACCTAGCAGTTTCCCCAAGAGACACAAATTCCACAATGCTTGTACTGGATCAAGCATTGATATCTTCGGTCACTTCTTAATAATGGTTTATGGACCTTTCCTCCAGGAACTTGTCCAAACCTTTTTTAAACCCAGCTACACTAACAGCCTTTACTACATCCTCTGGTAATAAAGTTGATCCTAGCCATGACTTAGCAGAAAACCCTCTGATTGCAGCCTGTCCATTGTGCAAGAATGTTGTTCGCACAGGGCCACGTGCTTCAGGGGGCCCTGCATGAACTTCATTCTGCACGTGTTACATTTAAAGGGCCGGCTTCAGAGGGAGCGTGGGAGACCCGAAGCCCTGATCACCTCTGCACAGCACCAGAGTGAAGAGCAGCATGTTTCTTCACTCCAGTAGCTGTATTCTTGTGAAGCGTGCTGAGGGCCGGGAAACAGGAAATGCCCTTTAACCTTTCCCGGCCCTCAGCGCACTTCATGAGAATAGAGCTGCTAGAGTTAAGAAACATGCTGCTCTTCACTCTGGCACTGTGCAGACCTCATATCTCCCCTGCTCCCTCTGAATCCACTCAGAGAGGTGTCGGGCTCTTCAGGGAGGTAGGGGGGAGGGCTAGGGGGGTGGTACTGGAAAGGAGCTGATGGGGAGGCTTGGATTGGAAATGGGCTGATGGGGGGCTTGGACTGGAAATGGGCTGATGGAGAGCTAGGATAGGACTGGAAATGGATGATGGGGGGGCTAGGATTGGAAATGGGCTTACTGGGGGGACTTGGACTTGAAATGGACTGATGGGGAGCTAGGATAGGACTGGAAATGGCTGATGGGTGCTAGGATTGGAAATGGGCTGATGGGGGAAGCTTGGACTGGAAATTGGCTAAAGGGGAGCTAGGATAAGACTGGAAATGACTGATGGGGGGCTAGGATAGGACTAGAAATGGCTGATTGGGATCCTAGGACTGGAAATGGGCTGATATGAGGGATGGGAGAATGGGACTAGAAGGGAGCGGATGCTGGGTGGGGCTGGAACTAGAAGGGAGCTGATGTTTGGGGAGGATTAGAAGGGGATGGGGCTAGGGGAGTGAGGATGGAGAGGGGAAAAGATATTTTATGTGGGAGGGAAGAAAAATCTACAATTGGCCAGGTATTGGGAGAGTAAGTGGGGAATGAGGATGGAAGGGTGAAATTTGAGTGGATGATAAAAGAATAAAGAAAGCAATAGAGGAAAGAGCAAAAGGGGAAGATCAGTATGTTAAAGGAGATGTAGAGAGAAAATGGAAAAAAAAAAACCTAGAAGATCGAAGAAAGGACAAATGGACAGCAGACAATGGAGAGTTAGCAGAAGACACAAAGAAACCAGAAGAAAGTGATTCGAGAAATTGCAACTCAAAAATAAAATGCACAAACAACAAAGTATAGAAAATACTTTTTTTATTTTGAATTTATTAACTAGAATATGTCAGCTCTAGGAAATGTGCATCACTAATGTCTTTGTGTTTAGTTTAGCACAAGAGGAAATTAATTTATAGTTTTATTTTTCCAGTGTTGTTGTACATTCCAAGTTTACTTTTTTTTACTTTTACTTTTATTTATTTATTTAGTATACCGCTACTTCCAGCGATCAGCAGCGGTTTGATTACAGATTGGAAATTGTCAAATCATGACAGCAAATCTTTTGAGGTATAAACACATTGATTAGACAGGAAAGCACAGCACACAGAAAACTATTTTACAGGGAACATGGGCTATGGAGGGTTAAGTGGCTTGCCCAAGACCACAAAGAGCACCTGTGGGACTAGAAACCCCAGTCCTTCCGGCCCAAGGTTGCTGTCCTCTAGTGGGATTTGAACCCCTGACCTTCCGGCCCGAAGTACCTTGCCCCAACCACTAGTCCACTCCTCCACCCCAGTTTGGTTTTTGGGGGTCCCAGTTTAATTATTATCTTCCTATTTCTAAATTATGATCCCTTGTTCTTTGTTTG
The DNA here is from genome assembly GCA_033557465.1 of Ichthyophis bannanicus. NCBI lineage: Eukaryota > Metazoa > Chordata > Amphibia > Gymnophiona > Ichthyophiidae > Ichthyophis > Ichthyophis bannanicus. Next base: position 1,632,351,252 of record CM066032.1, on the reverse strand, counting down.
GTGACGATGTATGTTCTACATGTGTAACCGAGCTGTGGTATTCTGTTCATGTAGTTTCTATTTGACAGTGCCACTTGTTCCCTTTCCCCAGTAGGAGATGTATTGGTATTCTCTGAGATGTATTGGTTTAATATTTGCAGTGTTGCCTTTTGATAGGTAGGGTTTGCTGCTTTGTGGCTCCTGGTAGTGCTGTTATGATACGGCGAGTTTGCTATAGGTTCTAAATGGACAGTGTTTTTAGTACTTCCTAATGTGCCTGGCAGTTGGCACTAGAGTATAGTAATGTAGAAATCTGGTAGTCTGTCTTTATCCAGACACTCATTAACAGGCATGTTTACTAAACGTTAGGGCACATTAAGATTATACAAATGAGGCCCCACAATAAGTCTCTGTAAATGGCCCCGTGTCCCCCTTGGGCCGCCCCTGATTGTGGCCCATTGCAGCAACTGGCACCCCTTTCTAGGACTGATAGTGGCAGCAAATGTGTCTCAAACTGTGATACAACTCTTACCCTCCATCACTGGGGCTGCGTGGTTTCATCTGCCTAATCAGCCACTTCTGCCCCAGACTTTTGGTTTTGTATAAACCGGAAGTCAGCAGTGAAGGGAGGGCTGAAGCGGCATTCACAAAACAGTGATTAAACATATCAAGTAAATATATATCTCCGGTAACAAGCAGGAATGCAGTCTTCACATACAAGTGACATTGGCACCAACGGAGCCCGCATGGGTACGCTCCCCAGTCTCTAATAGGGAAGCCTTTGGGAGCACTCTACTATACCTGCGAGACTGCCTTCCCACGTTCCCAACTCCTCTCCTCAGTTCTTCATTTTCCGCGGAGCCAGCAGGACGTACCATCCTGTCACTGCTGAAAAACTTCTATTTTTGGTGTAGAATTTCGTGCTTCTGCCTTCCCTTCAATACCAGTACCTCAAATCCAACACCGGACCCAATATTTTCTTTTTATGTTACTTTTTTCTTTTTCTTTAGCATATATTTTTTTTCACCGCTAAACTAGGCCTTTAGGCCTCCATAGCCTTCACACTTGAAGACCCTCTTTTTCAGGTATGGAAAATCCAAATAGTAGCTTTAAAAAAATGTACCAAATGCGCTGGTACCAAATGTTTGGGGCCTGATCATCAGCCCAATTCTTGTCCTTTGTGCCAACAAATGACAAAGTAAATGAACCAACCAGAGGGGAAGCCATTTTGGACCTAATCCTTAGTGGAACACAAGATCGGCTGCAAGAGATAAGGATGTTGGGCTACTTGGCAACAGTGATCATACCATGATCGTGTTTGATTTAATAAATAGAGGAAAGATGGCAAGGAAATCCACAGTACTACCTTTTAACTTTCAAAAGGAAGACTATGTAAAAATAAGGAAAATAGTTGAGAAAAAACTAAAAAGAGCAGTTGCAAATGTTAAAGATTTACATCAAGCATGGGTGTTGTTTAAAAATACTACCTTGGAAGCCCAGACCAGCTGTATTCCATGTTTTAAGAAAAGTGGAAGGAAGTTCAAAAAACTGCCAGCATGGTTTAAAGATGAGGTCAGAGAGGCTGTTGTTGCCAAAAAAGAATCTTTCAGGAAATGGTAGAAGGAGCCAAATGTTAAAACTGGAAACAACATAAGCACTGGCAAGTTAGATGCAAGGCATCAATAAGAGAGAATTTGAGAAGAAGCTTGCTGTGAAAGCAAAAATGTGTAATAATGACTTTTTCAAGTACATTCATAGAAAAAAATCTGTGGAGAGTCATTTTGACCATTAGATGATAGAGGGATAAAAGGGGCACTAAGAGGTGACAAGGCCTTAGCAGAGAGACTGAATGATCTTTGCTTCGGTCTTTACTAAGGAAGATGTAGGGATGTTGCCCATGACTGAAATGGTATTTAAAGGTGATGTCGCAGAAGAATTGAAAGAAATAATGATACACTGGAAAGATGTATTGCAACTATTTGATAAACTGAAGAGTAGAAAAACCACCTGGACCAGATGGTATACATCCAAGGGTGTTGAAAGAACTGAAATATGAGATTGCAAACCTACTATTAGTAATCTGTGAACTATCATTAAAATCATCTGTAATATCTGGAGAACGGTCAATGTAATGCCAATTTTTAAAAAGGGCCCCAGGTGTGATCTGGGAATCTACAGACCGATGAGCCTAACATCACTACAAGGAAAAATGATAGAAACCATCATAAAGAGCAAAATTACTGAACATGTAGATAATCATGGCTTAATGGGAGATAGCCAACATGGCTTTAGCCAAGGAAGGCCTTGTCTAACAAATCTGTTATATTTTTTTGAAAGTGTGAATAAACAGGTAGACAAAGGTGAGTCAGTTGATTTAGTGCATCTGGATGTTCAGAAAGCCTTTGACAAGGTCCCTCATGAGATACTCTTGGTGAAATTAAAAAGTTATGTGATAGGAAGCAGTGTACTATTGTGGATCAGGAAATGGTTAAAAGATAGAAAGCAGAGGGTAGGGCTAAAGAGCCAAATTTTCCAATGGAGAAAGGTGAATAGTGGAGTACCCCAGAGATCTGTGTTGGAACTGCTTTTTTTTTTTACATATTTGTAAATGACCTGGAAATGGGAATAACAAGTGAGGTAATCAAATTTGCAGATGACATAAAATTATTCCAAGTTGTTAAAACCCATGAGGATTGTGAAAAATTGCAAGAGGACCTTGATAAATTGGAAGACTGCCATCCAAATAGCAGATGAAATTTAATGTGGACTAATGCAAAATTATGCACCTAGGAAAGAACAACCCAAACTATGGTTACACGATGCAAGGTTCCACTTTAGGAACCACCACCCAGGAAAAAGATTTAGGCATCATTATGGATAACATGTTGAAACCTTCTGTACAGTGTGCACCGACAGCCAAGAAAACAAATAGAATGCTAAAAATCATAAGGAAAGGAATGGAGAATACAACAAAATATATTATAATGCCTCTGTATCGTTCCATGGTGCGACTGCACCTTGAATATTGTGTGCAATTCTGGTCACCATATTTTAGAAAAGGTACAGAGAAGAGCCACTAAAATGGTAAAGGGGATGAAGGATATACCTATGAAGAGAAGCTAAAAAGGTTAGCGTTCTTCAACCTGAAAAAGAAACAGCTAAGGGGAGATTTGGGAGTTGATCCTTCCAAGTATGCATGTTGACCTCCAGGATTAACTCTTACATGCTGTACATGGACATGTTCCTGAAGAATGTCATCAGCGATCTGGAGATTTTCACCCCTATGCTTCCAGAGGATAAGCAGAGTGCATTCCATACACTTATTAAGCAAGGTCAAAATACTTCTAAATTTTTTACCAGGGCCTCTTTTGATGCCTTTGAATTAACAAGCAGAGCTTCAACAATCTGCATTGGGGATCATAGGATGGCCTGGTTACAGGCATCAGACCTCGAGCAGTGAGTCCAGGATAAACTGGCCAATATCCCATGTACTGGGAAAAATATTTTTCGAAAAGATTGGAGGGAGAAAGCAGGAGAGATTAAGATGGATGTTCTCACCCTGAAATGTGTTTCCAAAACACAGCTGACATATCCAAAGGAAAAGCTCTTCCAAAGAAAGTTTTCTACCCTAAAAAGAAGAGATGCTATCCTTCTTAACTACCTTCTGCTGCTATCAATCTCAGCATCTCAGCAGAGACAGCAGGGCCCTTGGCAGCCCAAGAAGCCCAAGGATCCCAAACCACAGCCAGCTCCGCAAGCACAACCGGTGCCTGGTTTTTGACTCCTTCATAGAAAGCATTACCAATCTGCCCCTGGAAGGTCCCCAGCCCCACCACATAGCTATCAGCATTAATCTGTTAAAAGCATCACCAATCAAAGATGAAACTGAAACCTTCTGGAGAAAGCTATATGAGGACCCTATACTGTAGAACTTCAGATCATGTATAAATAATATAGATGGGAAGTTGCTTATAGGGTTGTAAACACTACAACATCACTGTCCATGAAAAGCACTGGGATAATGACCTTAAGAGAATAACAGAGAATGAAGAGGTGCTGATCACCAGGGACATTCCCATTCAGATAGATAAGAAACCGGATGCGAGGAAACCTGACATAGTGGTAAAGGAGAATAATACCAGAACAGCTTTGATAATAGAAATCTCAGTATCAAGTGATTATTCTGTGAATTGCGTGGAGAGGCAGAAGATCCTGAAGTACAAAGCAATGAGGTCAGAGACAAAGAAAATGTGGCAGAAAGATACAGAAATCTTTCCCATTGTACTAGGAGTGACATGCTTGATAAAGAATTTCAAAGCATATTTGACAATCTATCCATACATGTTACATCTTATCCTGTATATATGTATTTATGTATATATGCAAATGAACTCCCCCATAGCTAAGAAGTGTTAACTCTGTATGATGTGCTTTTCTGACAATCTGTATGTAAACAAAATTTGTACCTGCCTTGATTCGGCAGTTTCACAATAGTAATCCTACCCGCTTCTGATCGCTGGAAGGAGCGGGCTACAAATGCTTGCTAAATAAATAAATAAATAAAATTATCCAGAAGGAAGCTCTATTTGGTACGATGCTAGAATTATGACGAGCATTAACAGTAAGTTTGAGAGACTGAGATCTGTGGTGATGCACAGGCTGCACAGCCCTTTAAAACTGAAAAAAAAGAGGGTTTTTTTCATAAACGGGGGATGGGCTCACCAAAGCATAGCTCCCAGAGAGAAAGTGAAACTAACACACACACTAGCAGAGGTAGCCTGAAGCCACACCCAGCCTCCAGAGCAGCTGCAGGGAGAGAGAGGGTGGGGCCAGAGAAGGAAACAGGCTACAGAGCATTTAAACTGCGTCACTCAGAAAGTGAGGCAGAGCAGGAAAGAGAGACGAACAAAGGAAGTGGAAAGCAGGAAAGAAGCCACGAGGAGAGGCAGAGAGTCCAGAGAGACCGGGAGAAGAGACAGCACTGCAGGGCTGTGAGACCGGGTGATTCAAAAGGGACCAGCCACAACTCCCAAGGCAAGTGTCAGGGCTGTGGGAAGGAAAGGAGCTGGGCAGAGATTCAGAACTACACGTCTGACTCTGAAGACAGCAGCTCAAGTCCTGAGCCCTTAAACAGACAATACAGAAAGCCTTATAAAAGAAGGGTTTCTGCAAGCCAAGCAACCCACATATTTCCTGAAGCTGAGTTGGAAAGGGAAAGAAGGGCAAGAGGTTCTGACCCAGTTAAAAAGGGGAGAAGGAATCTTAAATGGGGAAAGCTTTTTAAACTTTTAAAGGAAGTGCAGCTGAACGTTCCAGAACGTGCCCCAAGCCCTGAGCCTTACAGCCCAGAGGAGGAGATGGAAGTTGAGTCCTATCCAGATAGTCCAGTGTCCTCAGAAGAGTCAATGGAATGTGGACTTTGCACAATCAATGTTTAAAGCTTTTATTGAAGGCTGTGTGTGAGACAGTGTGAGCAGATAGAAAGTGCTGGTGCCAATTAATGCCAAGGAGAAGGGCAGACAAGAAGGTAGAAACCTCATGTTTTAAAAGCAGCAGTTTTACCAAGGCTGGAGCCACATTACGAAAGCTGTTTGTTTTAAACTAAGAGGCAGCACATGATTTGTACACTGGTCTGTAACAGCTGAGAATAACGGAATTCAAAACGGTCTTGCTGAAGTTTAAGTTGGATGAACTGTGCAAGTAACAGAGTTAAGTTGGTTTGTTAAACTGAAGAATTCAAAGAGTGAAGAAACTGCTTTGAAAAATGTTTTGCTGAGAAAGTTTTGATTGGAGAAATTATCCTAATTTAAGTTTGTTATTTTGATAACCTTTATCAAGGTCAGTGCCAAGCTGATACTTCAAATAAAACAAATTTATTTAACAAATTTTCCTGTGTAAGCCTCATCCACTCAGTCTGCTTGCAAAGCAAGCCCACAACTACATTAAAAGAGCCTCAGCTGAATACGTTGACACATTTAAAGAAGTGAGATGACCGGCACACCCCACTAGGCAGCCGCCTAGATGGGGACGCGCCGCCACAGGTGGTGTAGTTGTTGGATTTTTTTCGTTGGAGTCAAGGTTGGCACACCAGGAAGGTGATCCTGACTGTTGGATGGAGGAGAGAATCCCCAGGAGCAGCTGTGTCAGCATAACCGGTCTGCGGAGCAGAGGGAAAATCCGGAGTGGCAGTGGAGCTGGATTCCGGATCTACGGGGTTGACAAAGTGAGACTCTGCACCAGAACCAGGTAACCCGTAGGCTGGAGGGTTATCTCTGGACACCGCTGGTGTAAGAGGGTGGCTGTAGGGGAGTGATCACCAAGACAGGGGGAAATATAAGAGGTTCTGCACTTGGTGTTGTGTCTTCTGTTTTCTCCACAGTAAAAGCAGAGCCATGGAGTCTCGCGACATCCTGGACTGGGCGGCTAGCCAGTTTGCCAAGCAGCAGGAGATGTCCGCACGGAGTCTAGAAAAGGCAAAGGCGTTGTTCCAATCTCAACAAGCACCACTCATTGAGATGATGTCCAGCTGGCTGGCGGCACAAGGAAAAAAAGAAGAAGCTGCGAGGACTGAACCAGGTTCAGGGGCAGGTTTCCAGGGGTGGGACTGGCCAGGTACTGGGACTTTCTCAGGTGGGCGCCTCACAAAAGATGATGATGTGGATGACTACATCGAGGCATTTGAGAGGATAGCTCTCTTGGCCAGGTGGCCAAAGGAACAGTGGGCGCTAAGATTCGCTGCTTCTCTCACGGGCGAAGCGTTAGCGGCCTACAGAGCCATGCCTGCTAGTCTAGTGACAAATTATAACGAAGTAAAGAAAGCTGTTAAAGATCGCTTAGGTTTAAACCCAGCGGTCTACCGCAGGCTGTTACGCTCATGTAAGCTGAGGTTAGGTGAGACACCTCAAGCACTGTATCACCGAGCAAAAAGCTTAGTGTACAAGTGGCTTATGCCAGAAGCTAAGGATGTGGAATCTATCTTAGATGTGATAATATTAGAACAATACATGGAATCTGTACCAAGCAGTGTGCAAACTTTTCTAGTCCTCCAGGATTGCAAAAACACTCGGGAAGCCATTGCTTTGACTGACCGCTTTCTAGAGGCTAATAAATTAAGCCCAGAGAAAGAGGGTGTTTTTAAAAAGGGAAAACTGGAGTCTCTAGAAAAGGAGGTCAAGCTTGAAGGTTTTGGGATGGAAAAGGTAAATGTGTATAAAGGATATAATGCACAGAGAAAATTCTTGTGTTCTTGTGTGGAGAAGCTGGTCATCTCAAGAGGGACTGTAGAGCCAAAAAGGCCTTTGTAACAACCCATCACAGGGATGCAGGAGAAGGGTTCCTGTTAAGGGTGGAGGTAGAAGGGATCCCAACGGAGGCATTATTGGACTCAGGCGCAGACCAATCAATGATATCTCAGAGGTTGTGGCAGCAAATAGAGGCGAAAGACAAACCCTCGCCACTGACCTCTGGGAATCATATTAGGATACGCTGTGTCCATGGCGCCGCTTCTACCTACCCCATACAGTCTGTGGTGATAGAGGGAGTGGGCTTGAAAAAACAGATGGAGGTGGCTATAGTACCCAAGCTTCCACATGAGGTAGTCCTAGGCCGTGACTGGCCGCAGTTCAGGAAAGGTTTAGCTGAAGAGTTGCAGGGAGAAACCAACCCACCAGCTACCTTTCCACAGGCAGGTAATTTAGCCAGGGAGAAAGCCTTACCCCAGGTAGGAAAGGTTGTTGACCCCAGGCTAAGAGAAAATAGAACAGGTATGATAACTACCCACTCAGGTTTTAAGCCCTTGGAAAAAGGAAGCGACCCCCAGAAAGACCTTAGGTCAGGGACATCTTTTCAGGGAGAATTGAGTGCCCCCTCAAAAAATATTCCCAGGAGGGGAAGGGCCAGCTTTCTACCCTCTTCTTTGTTTGGAACCATGGGTAAACAGGGAGGGAAGAAAGAGCCCCAGAAGGGAAAAATTGACCCAAAGCCTAAATTCATACTTAGGGTCTGTAGGACCACCCCGGAGGCTAAGCTGCCTAAGCGGGCAACAGAACAGGCTGCAGGGATTGATCTCTGCAGTGCAGTGGACATTGTCGTACCACGACAGGGGAGGGCCCTAGTAGAGACGGGCATCCAGGTGGAAATACCACCTGGCTGTTATGGCCGAATTGCCCCTTGCTAAGGCATGGCTCTTAAAAATTTTATTGACGTGGGGGCAGGGGTCATCGATCCGGATTATCGGGGATCCATAAAAGTACTCTTGTTTAATTTTGCACGGGAGGATTTTAGGGTGAGTGTGGGGGATCGTATTGCCCAGTTTATTTGTGAGCGGGTAGGGTTCCCGCCCATAGAAGAGGTGGATGAGTTCACCCCTACTGCCCGGGGTTCGGGTGGTTTTGGCTCTACGGGAAAGGCCGAGATGAAAGGCTTGACTGCCAGTTGTGTGGAGAGAGAGGAGGAAGACTTAGGCCCACAGATCGTGGATGGTAAAGCAGAGCAGGTACTTAGGATGGGAGAGGATCTCTCATGGGCTCAGCGGGAGGCAGGCAATGTCCAAATTGCTAAGTGGGTTCTCGGATGTCCTTACTCCTCTACCAGGGGAGACAAACCTGGTTGCACACGAGATAGTCACCCCGTATGGCGAAGTAGTCCGCCAACGCCCCTACAGACTCCCTGAGGCAAAGCACGCGGAGGTCATAAAGCAGGTCCAGGAAATGTTGAAGATGGGGATAATCGAGGAGTCTAAAAGCCCCTGGAACAATCCTATAGTTTTAGTACCAAAACCTGATGGGTCATTACGTTTTTGTATTGATTTTCGTAAGGTGAATGACATCTCCAGGTTTGACATCTACCCTATGCCTCGAATAGAGGAACGTTTGGATCGTTTGGGCCGGGCCGCTTATTTAACCGCTTTAGACATGACCAAAGGGTATTGGCAGATTTCCCTCACCAGGGAATCTCGCCAAAAGACCGCGTTTAGTTCTCCAATTGGACTATTCCAATTTCGCCGGATGCCCTTTGATCTTCATGGGGCCGCAGCGACGTGTCAACGGTTGGTTGACATGGTCCTCCGCCCACCCAGTCTTACGCGACAGTGTATATGGATGACATTGTCATCCATAGCTCGCGGTGGGATGAACATTTGGTTCGGGTCAAGGCTGTGTTGGAGGCGATGAGGCAAGCAGCTCTCATGCTAAACCCAGCCAAGTGCATGTTTGGCGTGACTGAGGTAAAGTATTTGGGTCACTTAGTCGGCCATGGTATAGTAAAACCGCTCCTGGATAAAGTAGAGAGCGTTAAGACGTTCCCGAAGCCGCAGACGAAGAAGCAACTTCGGAGCTTTTTGGGTCTAATCGGCTATTACCGCCGTTTTATCCCGCATTTCGCGACTGAGAGTGCAGCTCTAACCGAGATGCTTAAAAAGAATGCCCCTACACAGTTGCAGTGGTCTGGGATCGCGGAACAGGACTTTAAAGTGTTAAAGGAAAAGTTGTGTGAAGCACCGGTTTTGCACGTAGTGGATTTTAACCAACCTTTTAACGTCCAAACCGATGCTTCGGAAACGGGCCTTGGAGCAGTGATGTCACAGAAACACGAGGGGATGGAACATCCTGTGATGTTTTTGAGCCATAAGCTTACCCCTCCGGAGAGGAAATATTCGACGATCGAGCGCGAATGCCTTGCAATAAGGTGGGCTGTAATGGCGTTACGCTTTTATTTAACCGGACGGAGGTTTCTGTTGGTAACTGATCACGCCCCATTGCAGTGGTTAAACAAAATGAAGGACAGTAATGCACGTTTGACACGCTGGTATATGGCCCTCCAGGAATTTGATTTCCGAATACAGCATAGGGCCGGGAAGCTTCATACCAATGCAGATGCCCTATCTAGGATTACCAGCTGTGTGCGGGTTATGGCGCAAGCCGGTAATAGCTTAAGGAGGGGGATATGTGGTGATGCGCAGGCTGCACAGCCCTTTAAAACTGAAAAAAAAGAGGGTTTTTTTTCATAAACGGGGGATGGGCTCACCAAAGCATAGCTCCCAGGGAGAAAGTGAAACTAACACACACACTAGCAGAGGTAACCTGAAGCCACACCCAGCCTCCAGAGCAGCTGCAGGGAGAGAGAGGGTGGGGCCAGAGAAGGAAACAGGCTACAGAGCATTTAAACTGCGTCACTCAGAAAGTGAGGCAGAGCAGGAAAGAGAGACGAACAAAGGAAGTGGAAAGCAGGAAAGAAGCCACGAGGAGAGGCAGAGAGTCCAGAGAGACCGGGAGAAGAGACAGCACTGCAGGGCTGTGAGACCGGGTGATTCAAAAGGGACCAGCCACAACTCCCAAGGCAAGTGTCAGGGCTGTGGGAAGGAAAGGAGCTGGGCAGAGATTCAGAACTACACGTCTGACTCTGAAGACAGCAGCTCAAGTCCTGAGCCCTTAAACAGACAATACAGAAAGCCTTATAAAAGAAGGGTTTCTGCAAGCCAAGCAACCCACATATTTCCTGAAGCTGAGTTGGAAAGGGAAAGAAGGGCAAGAGGTTCTGACCCAGTTAAAAAGGGGAGAAGGAATCTTAAATGGGGAAAGCTTTTTAAACTTTTAAAGGAAGTGCAGCTGAACGTTCCAGAACGTGCCCCAAGCCCTGAGCCTTACAGCCCAGAGGAGGAGATGGAAGTTGAGTCCTATCCAGATAGTCCAGTGTCCTCAGAAGAGTCAATGGAATGTGGACTTTGCACAATCAATGTTTAAAGCTTTTATTGAAGGCTGTGTGTGAGACAGTGTGAGCAGATAGAAAGTGCTGGTGCCAATTAATGCCAAGGAGAAGGGCAGACAAGAAGGTAGAAACCTCATGTTTTAAAAGCAGCAGTTTTACCAAGGCTGGAGCCACATTATGAAAGCTGTTTGTTTTAAACTAAGAGGCAGCACATGATTTGTACACTGGTCTGTAACAGCTGAGAATAACGGAATTCAAAACGGTCTTGCTGAAGTTTAAGTTGGATGAACTGTGCAAGTAACAGAGTTAAGTTGGTTTGTTAAACTGAAGAATTCAAAGAGTGAAGAAACTGCTTTGAAAAATGTTTTGCTGAGAAAGTCTTGATTGGAGAACTTATCCTAATTTAAGTTTGTTATTTTGATAGCCTTTATCAAGGTCAGTGCCAAGCTGATACTTCAAGGAAAAATAAAACAAATTTATTTAACAAATTTTCCTGTGTAAACCTCATCCACTCAGTCTGCTTGCAAAGCAAGCCCACAACTACATTAAAAGAGCCTCAGCTGAATACGTTGACGCATTTAAAGAAGTGAGATGACCGGCGCACCCCACTAGGCAGCCGCCTAGACGGGGACGCGCCGCCACATGTCATACTGGCTTAGAAGTGAGGTTCACAACTCTCATTGTATCTACAAAACTAAAAATTCACATATTTAACTTAACAGCACACTCCTATAGCAACTTCAAAATTAAAACTCTATAAAGGGAGAAAATGACCTCAGGACTACTCCTTGGTCCCACCATGTGGCGAAATTCATCACCATAGGGTATTTCCAAGATATTACATCACAGGTCCAACAACTCCCTCTATCTAATAAACAAAATTATCAACCAATACCAAAAAAGTACTTTTTCAATAGGTTTTCACTTTATAAATTATATAATTAATTGATAACCAGCACCACTTTCATGCTATAGTTCATATGCAGGTATAACAACCTCCAAAAGGGTTCTGCAAAACAAAACCAGATAGCCCTATTAGTTAACAAAATTTTCAACATCCAAAAAGCTACATAATTCACTTATCTGCAAAGCTTCACTCCCATAGATCATTAACATAGAAACATAGAAACATAGAAACATGATGACAGAAAAAGACCACATGGCCTATCTGGTCTGTCCTTCCATAACAACAACTACAACAGTCCACTTTTTACCTTTAGAGATCCTCTGTGTTGGTCCCATGCTTTTTTGAATTCAGTTACTGTCCTCATCTCTACCACCTCCACTGGGAGACTATTCCATGGATCCACTACTTTTTCCGTAAAGAAATATTTCCGCATATCACTCCTGAATTTATCTCCCTTCACCCTCATCCCATGTCCCCTCGTAGCAGAACTTGCTTTCAATTGAAAGAGGCTCTCTCCCTGAACTTTTATGCCACGGAGGTATTTAAACATCTCAATCATATCACCTCTATCCCGCCTTTCCTCTAAGGTGTACATATTAAGATCCTTAAGTCTGTCCTCATATGCTTTATAATGAAGCCCATTAATCATTTTAGTAGCAACCCTCTGCACCGACTCCATCCTGTTCACATCCTTTTGAAGGTGCGGTCTCCAGAATTGCACACCATACTCCAAATGAGGTCGCACCAAAGACTTATACAGAGGCATTATCACCTCCTTTTTTCTGCTAGCCATTCCTCTCCGTATGCACCCAAGCATCCTTCTAGCTTTTGCCGTCACCTTTTCTACCTGTTTAGCTACTTTAAGATCATCAGACACAACCACGCCTAGATCCCACTCTTCTTTAGTGGACAAAAGTACATCACCTCCTATACTGTATTGCTCCCTTGGATTGCTGCAGCCCAAATGCATGACCTTACATTTTTTAACATTAAATCCCAGCTGCCAAATTCTAGACCATTCTTCAAGCTTAGCTAGATCCCTCCTCATGTTATCTACACCTTCCTGGGTGTCTACTCTATTGCAGATTTTGGTATCATCCACAAAGAGGTAAACCTTACCCGACAGCCCTTCCTCTATATCACTAACAAAGATGTTAAAAAGAATCGGATCAAGGACAGATCCCTGTGGCACACCACTGGTAACATCCTTCTCCTCAGAGTGAGCTCCATTTACTTGTACTCTTTGTCGCCTCCCACCCAACCAATTTCTAACCCAAGCAGTAACTTTAGGGTCCATCCCTAGGGTGCTCAGTTTGTTTATAAGTCGCCTGTGAGGAACAGTGTCAAAGGCTTTCCTGAAATCTAAATACACCACATCTAGAGCTCTCCCTCGGTCCAACTCCCTGGTCACCCAGTCAAAGAAATCAATCAGATTTGTATGACAAGACCTGCCTCTGGTGAATTCATTAACACCTGGATCAGCGCCCTGTCCACAGCAGCCAAGGCACCTACCAAAAAAACTTCATCCGGACATAGAGCAAAAAAAGCCCCATCATACTCCAATGAAATTATGTCAGCCAAACAACTCTTAAGAAAATTGGAAAGAAAATGGAGACAGACAAAAGACCCAATCCTCCTACACCAGTATAGAAATCAACAAACCCAATACACCAACTTAATCAACCAACGCAGATGGGAACACCATACAAACCTTATTATGAGATCAGTTAATAAGCCTAAGGAACTTTTCCATATTATGCGAACACTCACTGGAGAACCACAAAAAACAACACCCCTGAAATACACCCCCAAATAATGGCCATCTAAGTAACAAATTCAATAATCAAAATCCAATGAGCTCAACAATACCTATTCAATCCCAAAACCCAGTACACAGAGAATTAGGGGGTACTTTCCATATCCCATCCACCCAACAAATCGAAGATATCATCTCCTTACTTAATACCACTACTTCATCCTCAGATCCTTGCCCCGTGGATTGGATAAAAGCAACAAAGGAACAGCTTAAGTACTCAATTCACAAGATAGCTACAATGTTACTCATCAAAGGATACATGCCTAATTATCTCAAACAAGCAATTATTCAACCTCTACTCCAAGACACATCCCTCGATAAAAATGACCCAGCCGCGTACAGACCAATCTCCAGCTTATCATTCTTAACCAAAGTCATAAAAAAAATTGTTCAAAGGCAACTTCAAGATCACATAGACCAACATGCTCAACTGGACCAACACCAACACGGGTTTCAACCCAACCATGGCACAGAGATATTGCTACTATCCCTATTTGATTGCCTTATAAGAGGAATAGACAATGCAATAACAGGATTTATTCTCATTTTTATGGACATATCCTCTGCCTTTGACACCATCTCCCACATCATCCTACTCAGGTGCCTAGAAGAAATTGGTCTACATAACAACACTTTATCATGGTTCAAATCCTAGCTTCAAAACAGACAGCAACAAGTCAAATGCGGAATGACAAAATCAAAACCCTTCCCCTCATACCAAGGAGTCCCACAAGGTTCCTCACTATCTTCAATGTTATTTAACATCTACATACAGCCAATATGCAAAATCATTAAAAAACACACAATCCAATATAGAATATATGCAGATGATATCATGGTATACACACCAGTCGATATACACAACCCTGACTTGACAACCATAACTGCATGTGTGGAGGACATGATCATCTGGCTCAATAACATCAACCTATCCATAAATTACAAAAAAACAGAAGCACTCTTTATTTCCAGGAACACCACAATTACCCCACTACAAAGTATCTGCATACAACAGAGGCAAATAACAGTAAAGAAAGAAATCAAATACCTTGGAATTATCATGGACCAACACCTCTCCATGCAACCCCACATAGCAAAAACTACTGAAAATGCCTACCATAAAATGAAGATAATAAGGAGACTTAAACCAATTCTACACCTTGATCACTTCCGCACTATCTGCCAAGCAATAATCACTTCCAACACTGGACTACTGTAACACACTTTATCAGGGGCTCCCAAAGCATACAGTCCAACCACTTCAAATTGCTCAAAATACTGCAGCACGACTCATCTCGGGAACAAACAAGCATGAACACATCACCCCCATACTCAATCACCTACACTGGCTACCAATCCAATCCCGCATCAAATACTAATCAATCTTAGTCATCTTCAAAATCATACACCAACTATCAGCTTATAGCCTACAAGACATCATAATAAGAGACACAAGTACCCGGCCCAGGAGGAACAATAACAAACATACAATCATTACATCTTCTGGATACCATAAGACCATACAAGCTACATCTGGAAGGGCACTTTCACTTGCTGCTCCATCACTATGGAACTCACTCCCAGATGACATGCACGCAACTATAGACATTAAGGATTTTAGTAAGAAACTGAAAACATTTCTGTACACAGATCATCTGGGACATACAACCTAACCAACTGAATGAAGGCATGACACAGGCCTCCAAAATGAACTCATAGCCATGCACAACTAACCTGAAAAGCACAACTTACCAAAATGTAGATAAGCTGTCATGCAAGTATAACCCTGTGCATAGTTAATCCTGCTACTTCCCTTCTCCCCCATTGTTCAAATATTCTTGTATATTGTTTTTTTGTATACTGTATATTGTTTTTCGTTCTATGTACTATGTTGAGTTTCAATGTAAACCGCTCTGAGTGAAGGACAAAGCGGTATAAAAAATTTGGTTAAATAAATAAATAAAATCATCGCCTGCACAAGTTTTTTTTCAACCAGTTCTTTTCACCCAACAAAGATCTTTGTTTCTGCTTCACAAAGGCTTCATCAGGGGTATGCTCATGCTACAGACAACGGTCTGTTCCCTTCTCTTCTATTGCTAACTCCAAACTTTGCACCTTTCACCTGACTGCTCCTTATGCCTGGAAAAAATCTACCTGAGTCTGTATGTCAAGCACCTTCTCTGACCTTTTTCAAATCCAGGCTGAAAACTCACCTGTTCTCTGCAGCTTTCGGATCTTGACTCACTTGATCTCCTTTGTGTTTCCTTACCTAGATGTATCCCATGTCTGCAGCTACCATGTTGTCTGTCTTGACTAGACTGTAAGCTCTGAAGAGCAGGGACCATCTTGTACATGTGTCTGTGCACTGCTGCATATGTCTGTAATGTTATACAAATGATCAGTAGCAGTAATTAAAAACTCATGAGATTGGAGGCAGTGTAGTATTGTGTATCACAAACTGGTTAAAAATAGAAAGCAGAGAGTAGGGCTAAATGGCCAATTTTCTCAATGGAGAAAGGTGAATAGTGTAGTACCCCAGGGATCTGTGCTGGGCCCTCTACTTTTTAACATACTGTATTCATAAATGACCTGGAAATGGGAATAACGAGTGAGGTGATCAAATCTGTAGATGACACAAAATTTTTCAAAGTTGTTAAAACGCAAAAGGAATTTGATAAATCGGAAGAATGGACATCCAAATGGCAAATTAAATTTAATGTGGACAAGTCAGCGTTATGCACCTAGGAAAGAATATCACAAACTTTGGTTATGAGATGCTAGGTACCACCGTGGAAACAACCACCCAGGAAAAAGATTTAGGTGTCATCATGGATAATACATTGAAACCAGTGGTAAGATTCTGCAGGTTTGGCCCAGTTTACCGGTTTTTGACACGGGCCATGTTCACCAAACCAGAGCAAAAATGTTATCCCGATGCCAGCGCTGCATTGGAGGGAATCCCCTCACCCACCAGTGATTTGATGGCATTGGGGGAAACCACTGGTGAGTGGGGGGTCGGGCCGTTGGGCCACCAGGGAGTTGCTGCACTGCGTTGGCTACCAGCGGCCCGAGCTTGCGGAGCTGGCAATGCAAACACATGTTCTGATCAAATCCCGCCACTGGTTGAAACCCTTCACCCAGTGTGCAGCAGTGGCCAAGAAAGCAAATAGAATGCTAGGAATCATAAGGAAAGGAATGGAGAATAAAAAAAGGATATTATAATGCCTCTATATCATTCCATGGTGCAACCTCACCTTGAATATTGTGTGCAATTCTGGTCACCATATCTTAAAAAGGATATATTACAGAATAAGAAAAGGTACAGAGAAGAGCCACCAAAATGGTAAAGAGGATGGAAGGATACTCCTATGAGCAGAGGCTTAAAAGGCTAGAGCTCTTCAACATGGAAAAGGGATGGCCAAGGGGGGATATGATAATGGCCTACGGTATAAATTAACAAATGAGTGGAATGTATAAACATAGATCGGTTGTTAATGCCATCAAAAAGTAGAACTACTAGAGGACACGCAGTAAAGCTACAATGTAACCCATTTAAGAGAAAATATTTTTTCACTCAATGCGTAATCAAACTCTGGAATTTGGTACTGGAGGATGTAGCAGAAGCTGTTAGTGTAGCTGGGTTTTAAAAAGGTTTGGACAAGTCCCCGGAGGAAAGGTCTATAAATCCACTGCTTACCCCGGGATAAGCATTGTGGAACGTGTATGCCTTTTGGATATCTGCCAGGTATTTGTGAGCTGGATTATCCACTGCTGGAAGCAGGATATTGGGCTTGATAGACCTTGGTCAGACCCAATATGGAATTATGTTCTTATCTGCCTCTAGACATATGTCCAACTGATTAAAATAGCTGCCACCACATCAAACATTATAAAACCAGTCCTAGGGCCCACCCTATAAAACATTTATGTGCACTTTTATGGCCAAATATTAAAATATCTGTCTGACTTCCCCATATGCCAACTAAAAACAGCCCTGGGCACCTCCTATAAAATATGGGCCTGATACTCAGCACCAGCGGCTAGCGCGATTACAACAGCTAGCCGCTATTGCTGAATATTAAACCTGGATATTCAATGCCAGGGTCATATCCATCTCCGGTATTGAATATCCGGGGTTGCCACAGAGCTTGATTGCTAACTCACAGTGGCGATATTGAGCAGTGAAAGTTGAGCCAGGGTTGGGCCAGGGTTTCCTGTGCCTGGCTTTCATCACAGATTGTAAATCAGGCAATGGCTCAATATCACCGCTGACCAATTTGTGATTGGCTCCGCCCCGGAATGCTCTGATGCTAAGCCATTAGCATTGGGGCATATGGGAGTGTTACTCGGGGATATTCAGCAGCACTAACCATGTTAGTGCTGCTAAATATTCCACTTAGGGGCATTTGCACGCACCTCTCAGCATTGCTCTTCAATATTTAGATACAGCCACTTTGTAATATCATAAAACATCACAAAATCCAATATAAGATATACTCAGATGACATAATAGTCTTCACCCCGATAAACACTGAACAACCCAACTACACACAGATCACTACATGCCTAGAAGCAATAATTGTAAATACTAGGTTGTATAATTGTTGTTAATTACCCTGTTATCCAAGTTCTAATTCCATGTTCAAATGTAAATGCACCTTCAGTAACCCTGAATGCATATGTTTCTGTTTTGATATACACCGCACTGATGTTAATAGCGCGGTATAAAAGAAATGCTAAATAAAATAAAATAAAATAAATGACTGGATGGCTTAATGAACAAAATCAGAAGCACTGCATATCACCAGGAACATACAGTTCTGTCCACCTGAATCTATAAACATCTTAGACTATGCCCTAAAAGTCAAGAATGAAGTCAGATACCTTGAAGTGACATTTGAAAGACAACTCAAATTCCAGACCCACATTGAGAGAACAACCAAGACAGCATACCAAAAACTAAGAACCATACACAGACTCAAGCCTCGACTCAGTGACAGCGATTTCAGATTAGTCTGCCAGGCCATTATAACCCCATAAGATTATTGCAATATAATCTATCAAGGTCTTCTGAAGAAAACAACACTTCAACTCTAGCTTGTACAAAACACTACTGCATGCATAATAACCAGAACAACAAGATACTGCCACATAACCCCCACCCTTCAGCATCTACACTGGCTTCCAATAGCTACACATTCCAAATACAAGGCCTTATTGATGATCTTCAAAATAATCCACAATTTAGCACCCCCAGTTCTACAACTGCTGATAAAAGGGACACCAGAGGACAGAACAAGAAGAACCCCAAAGAACAATACTTTATACATCCCCATGCATAAGAGGAAAGCCAAGCAAATAACATGTAAAAGAGCATTCTCCTTATATGGCCCCTCCTTATGGAATGACTTACCTAACTCAATAAGATACATCAAGGACCTATCAGACTTCAGAAAAGCAATAAAGACCTTCCTATTTACTGAATACTATGGGAACCTCCCATGAACAGTAGATACATAATGAAACATCTCAGTATACAGACCAAATCCTCCCTACTGTCTGCCCTTCATTCCCTCCCCAACCCAACCAGTTCTACCCTCCAAAGAGCATACTCCCTATCTTCTGTAATGTGTCACCCAAAACACTAATACATGTAAATTATCTGTAGCCCATATAATCATCCAAGTTTAACAGTGTTGTTCAATGTAACTTTTATGTTATCGTTAGTTCATGTTATATGTAATCCACTCTGAATCCTGCGATAGAGTGGTATAGAAAAACGGCTAATTAGATAAATAAATAAATAAATAAATAAATAAAATATCAGGCCCTATATTTATATAGATAGATAGATAGAGAGAGAGAGAGAGAGGGAGAGAGAGAGAGATAATTCAATTAAAATATCTGTCCCCCTCTACCTATATACATGCCCTGGAGGCCCCTTATAAGATATATACATACATTTTTTAAACTCAGTTATTAAAATAGCTGCAAATTCTCCCTATATTAATAATAAAAAAGAGCTTTGGGGACTCCATTAGAGGAACAGGATCTGCTCTTTGGGTTTCTGGTCTTTCTAAAGCAGGGGTCTCAAACTCAAATTGCTTTGAGGGCCAAATGAGGACTTGTAAAATAAACTGTGGGTCGCATCGTTTGAACTTTTTTTTACAATGGAAAAAAGTCAATAAACAAGTCAACATAATAAGAACATAGTGCTGACTCATAATGCCCAGAGGGGGAGTTTACCTTGTGTTCTCTTCAGAGTCACCCACCGGATGTCTCACGTCTCCGCCGGATGGATCAGTTTCCCGCTGGGCCATGTGGAACTCAGGACCCCTCATGTGTTCCACCTCCTCATGGTAATGGCCGCAGTCATCCAGGGACCAGAAATCACCCTCAGGCAGCCAAATCTCAAGGCCAGAACAACAGCAAGAGCTCCTCATTCACCTCTCAACATGCCAGCCTCTCCTGCATTCAATCTGCACTCGGTAGCACTTTTTTTAATACAGGTGAGTTTTGCTGTTAAACCGGGCTCTCCGATGCCTCCAATTCGCTGGAAAACACTCCTTCTTCAATCGGCTGGGTCATAATCGCGGTCGGAGGAGCGCTCCGCCCCCTGCATGCATGGCGTTAATGTTAAACAGCGGCAAGAGGAAAATAAATAAATAAGATGTCAATTTTTTTATCATCCCAAAATGCATTGCGAGCCGCACAAAATTCTCTCGTAGGCTGCATGCAGCCCGCGGGCCGTGTGTTTGAGACCCCTGTTCTAAAGAAACACAGCCAGAAGACTAGTCAATATATTCCTTTCACAGAATGTCACACATATCTGTTTTACCAGTGGCATGAATTCCACTCAAATAGTCCCTGCAATGCTGGGAGGTTTGGGCAGAAAGTGGTAGACCTCAACCTAGTCACATGGAGGCATTCTCTAGCAAAGAGAGCCAGGTGCTGGAAACCCTGGATGGGGACTCTTTACATGCCCTACAGAGACAACCAATAAGCAGATACTGCACTCCTCTACTGTCTGATCTCTTAACTCTCTGACCAGTAACCCCATTCTTTGAGGCATTATTTATACCTAGCGATAATGCTAAGTCTTGCTGTTGCATAACAAAACTTAGGCTTGTGCATTGCCCATTTTCTGAGCTGTGACCTGTGGTTCACATGTCTTGAGAGCTCTATGCATGTCCTCGCTTTTTAAATGGCATGATACCGTTTGTACCCACTACCCTGGAGAGGTGATCTCTAACTGCTAAGGAAGTCATTGACCACCTCCTAGAAGGGTAGCCTCTATTACCTATGTAGGAGATTAAAACAAGACAACAGTGTATGAATAGAGAAACAGACTGTGGTGAGCAGGCACAATAAAAATGTTTCAGGAAATGGGGTAGGAACGTGGGAAGGATACAAATATTTTATAGTACGTGAATGTAGAGGTGTCATTGTAGGGTAGTACAGGACTTAACCAGCAATCATCTGCCTGATCTGGATACTCTCAAACTTGTCATGGATTCCAGAGTTTGAAAGGATGCATGTGTTATTCAGGAACCTGGGAATCTCGAGAGGACATTTGTTATGTGAACTTGGCATTACAGACTACCTTCATGTTGAAAGAATGATAATAGATCCTCTGGCTCTCTTGTGGAAGGCTGATGGACACATGAATGCAGTTTATGACTCCAAATTCAAGTGAGTCATAGTTTTCTACTTGTGCTGTACACTCGAGAGAAGGCTATATATTCAGAGATGTGGTTAAGAAGGGCCCTCAGAAACTACATAATGCATCGTGGGATGGCAGACTGGTTGAGACCCATAGTGACAGCTAAAACTATTAGTGGGAAAAAAAACAAAGAAAGGGCACACACACACACACACACACACACACACACACACAAATAGAGACTATCAAGCAGCAGAGACACACGCAGACAGCAAAGATAACAAACCCTGGGGGTTTGGAAAGAGGGTTGGGGAATGAGATGCATAGGGAATTTAAAGGGGGAGGCTACAAAAGAAAATGAGAAGGACAGGACAGAGAGCAGGAGAATAAAGAGCAGCCAAGTACAGAACTACATGGTGCCATGGTGCTTTTTTAATGGTTGTTGCCAGGGCCGGATTTACCTTGAGTGAGGCCTTACGCCAACAAAAATTGTGGGCCCCCAGCAGGGGCGGCACAAGGGGGGTGCGGGGCCTCATTTGCATAAGGGGCCTCATTTGCATAAATATTTGCATAATGTTACCATATACTAACTTTTAGTAAACGTGCCTCTTAATGAGTGTATGGATAAAAAAGACTAAAAGATTTCTACATTACTATAATCCAGTGCCAACTGCCAGACACATTAGGAACTACTACAAACACTGCCCATTTAGAACCCATAGTATATAAAACTTGAAACCTAATCAGAATTACCAAAAGATCCAAAACCTAAAAATCCCGATAATATAAGATTCCCCGTGTTAGAAAAATATTTTTTGTCGGAGACAATTTCATCCCAGCGCTATGTATAGTAACAAGGCACCACTGTGATATCTCCTTTTAATAATATACGTAAAAAGTTACTTAGCTTCAGTAACGGATATCATCCATATTGCCAAAGAGCCGTTGAGGACTATCGACGTAGCGCTCGTTTCGGGTATATAATAATTTGAAAAACCCTGCTTCAGGTACGTCCATGTACCAACAATGGCAACGATGTGTTTAGCTAAACACATCGTTGCCATTGTTGGTACATGGACGTACCTGAAGCAGGGTTTTTCAAATTATTATATACCCGAAACGAGCGCTACGTCGATAGTCCTCAACGGCTCTTTGGCAATATGGATGATATCCGTTACTGAAGCTAAGTAACTTTTTACGTATATTATTAAAAGGAGATATCGCATTTAGAACCCATAGCAAACCCGCCATATCCTAACAGCACTACCAGGACTCAGAAAGCACCATACTCTACCAATCAAAAGGCAACACTGCAAATATTAAACCAATACATTTCAGAGAACAACAATACATGACCTACTGGGGAAAGAGAACAAGTGGCAATGTCAAATAGGAATTATATAAACAGAACACCTCAGCTCAGTTACACATGCAGAACATAGACCATCACCAAACAAGTAATCACAATTTAGAAACAGGAAGACAATAATTAAACTGGGGATCCCAAAAGCCAAACTTGGAATGTACAACACTGTAGAAATAAAACTATACATTAATTTGCTCTTGTACTAAACAAAGCGCAGACGTTAATGATGCACATTTACCAGAGCTGACATATTCCAATTAATAAATTCAAAATAAAGAGATATTTTTCTACCTTTTGTGCATTTTTTTCAGCTGCAATTGCTCCAGACACTTTCTTCTGGTTTCTTCGTGTCTTCTGCTAACTCTCCATCGTCTGCTGTCCATTTGTCCTTTCTTCTCTCTTCTAGTTTTTTTCCATTCTCTCTCTACATCTGCTTTAACATACTAATCTTTCTCCTTTTGCTCTTTCCTCATTCCTATTTCATCCACTCAAATTTTACCCCTCCAGCCTCAATCCCCACTTACTCTCCCAATTGTAGAATTTTTATCCCTCCCACACAAAATATTTTTTCCCTTCTCCATTTTACTCTTCCAGCCCCATCCCATTCTAATCCTCCCCCAACATCAGCTCCCTTCTAGTTCCAGCCTCACCCAGCATCCATTCCCTTCTAGTCCCTGCATCAGCCCATTTCCAGTCCTAGCCACCCATCAGCCCATTTCCAGTCCTAGCAACCCCCCAACCCAATACCAGTCCTAGCCCCCTCATCAGCCCACTTACAGTCCTAACCCCCATCACCCCATTTTCAGTTTAAGCCCCCCCCTATAACCCATTACCAGTCCTAACCCCCCATCAGCCCACTTCCAGTCCTAACCCCATCAACCCATTTCCAGTCAGCCCCCCATAGCCCATTGCCAGTCCTAACCCCCCCCATCAGCCCACAGCCCAGTACCAGTCCAAACCCCATCAGCCCACCACAAGTCCTAACCCATCAACCCATTTCCAGTCAGCCCCCCATAGCTCATTGCCTGTCCTAACCCCCCCCATCAGCCAACAGCCCACTTCCAGTCATAACCCCATCAACCCATTTCCAGTCAGCCCCCCATAGCCCATTGCCAGTCCTAAACCCCCCCTTCAGCCCACAGCCCATTACCAGTCCTAACCCCATCAGCCCACCTCCAGTCTTAACCCCCCCAAGCCCATTTCCAGTCCTAGCCCCCCCATAGCCCATTACCAGACAGCCCCCATCAGCCCACAGCCCATTACCAGTCTTAACCCCCCCATAGCTCATTACCAGATCTACCCCCCACCAACAGCCCACAGCCCATTACCAGTCCTAACCCCATCAGCCCACCTCCAGTCTTAACCCCCCCAGCCCATTTCCAGTCCCAGCCCCCCCAATAGCCCATTACCAGTCCTACCCCCCCCCATCGGCCTAAAGTAAAATTTAATTAAAAAAATAAAACGCTGGCTGCTACCGCTGCCGCCGCGGCAGCGGCAGCATGGACTTACCCGCGGGGCCCCCTCTGCCTAGCTGAATCCCTCCCTCCCTCCGCGACGGCTGAGCCCCTCCATGCAGGCTTTGAGAGGCGCGAAGGGAGAGTGTCTCCCTCGCGTCTCTGTTAAGCCCGCAGGGGCTGATGGGAAATTTCCCATCAGCCCCTGCGGGCTTAACAGAAACGTGAGGGAGACACTCTCCCTTCGCGCCTCTCAAAGCCGGCACGGAGGGAAGGAGGGACGGACGGATGGATTCAGCCGGGCAGAGGGGGCCCCGCGGGACAGTCCATGCTGCCGCGGCAGCAGAGGGGGCCCCGCGGGACAGTCCATGCTGCTGCGGCGGCAGCCAGCGTTTTTTTTTTTTATTTAATTTTAAGAAGGCTAACAATTTTTTCAATTTTTGTGGGCCCTTGTCAGCTGTGGGCCCTACGCCACGGCGTAGTTGGCGTATAGGTAAATCCGGCCCTGGTTGTTGCTGCTGCACATCCCAGACAGGGGCAGCAACAGGGTTAGAGAAGGGGGTCCACAGATGAGGGCGGGGCCCACAATCAAACTATCAAGCTCAAAGAACAATCCAGCATCATGATCGCCAACCTGAGCTACCAATATCCACAAACATCTGTGTCCTACATGGACCCACCTATGGGAAACAGGGGCA
The DNA here is from genome assembly GCA_033557465.1 of Ichthyophis bannanicus. NCBI lineage: Eukaryota > Metazoa > Chordata > Amphibia > Gymnophiona > Ichthyophiidae > Ichthyophis > Ichthyophis bannanicus. Next base: position 1,632,326,665 of record CM066032.1, on the reverse strand, counting down.
GCTGCCCCAGGCCCTTGCACTATGGGGGCCCAGCTACTCTGCTTCCCATATGTAAAGCAGCCCTGCCATTGCTGCTGCCTCTGTTCAGGATGTGCAGCAGTGGCAATCCATCAAAAATGCACTGTAGTGCAAGAGTTACCTTCTTTTCTGATGCTTGGGAGGCAGAAAAAAAGGTAACTCCAGCACCACGGTGCATTTTTAATGGTTGTTGCCGGTGTACATCCCAGACTAGGGCAACAGTTGGGCAGGAGAAGGGGGCCCACATTTGGGGGTGGAGCTCACAAACAGAGGGGCGGAGCCCACAGATGGGGGGACCCTGCCAGTTTTACTTGCTCCGGGCCCCATTAGAGATTGAATTAGCCCTGATGACAAATCAGGCCAAACAAGTACAAACAGATCTCCTCTAGTCACTGTCAGCAGTCCCACATGACAAGTGAGGTCAGCATTTGCACATCCTATATAGCAGTTGCAAATGTTGATGTTTAATTTATTGTCCTCCATGCCAACGTGCTTTGCAAATGTGTTCTACACATGTAAATCTTAACATGCCCCTAACATGCCTCCTATAAAAACACGTCCCTAACGTGCCTCCTATAAAAACATGGATATACTACAATTTATACATGGACATAGCTACATGGCCAGCACATCCATGTATAAATTGCAGCCTTCCCAAAGTTGTGATTGTCACATGGGTGAGATTTTGACATGTAAATTGTAGTATTAATATGTGGAAATCACAAATAAATCTTCTAAAATAACCCCCAAAGTGTGCTAAATTTGACATACTTTAGTGTCAAATTTGTGTTTACCTCCAAATGCTTCCATTCACATGGTTCATTGAGAACAGGCTCAGAATAAAGTATCCCCTTATAATCCCAAACTATGCATTGAATGTAGAAGTCAGTATAAGGGGGCAGATGCTTGGCAGGGTTTATAATTGTGCAGTGTGATCCAAATGAGCAAGTAATTATTTGGAAGCATTATTCTAGTGGATCCAATTCAGCACATCACTGGGAGTTGGCTGATTTTTTTGGCCTGTTTACACCAGTCAAAGAATTAGATGCTGAAATAAAATGTTATTTTAAATTCTGATTATGTTTTCAGAAATGGCATTTTTTGGCCATCATGGTGCTTGACTAATAACTTCAAATGCACAAATGGTCCTTCTGTGGAAACTTCATGACTTTTTTAAATTGCAGTTTGAAAAAATGTACATTTCCAAAATAATATAGAAAATACAGCAATATCAAAAGGGTATAATTCAGAAAGGACAATAAACTTGTTTCTTATAGGACAGCCCACGGTTATGAGAAGATCTCAGGTTTTACAAAACAAGAAAACCATAAAACAAAATAAGAAAAGGCAAACTAGCTTAAAGTGTGGTATTTATTTATGTTATTTATTTATTTAGCAGGTCTTTTATACCACCTTATCTTCCATTCAGGCCAGTTTACATTATAACAACAACAACTTTACATTGAACAGGGAATTAAACTTGGAGATATATACATATAACATATTTCAACTTGAATGAACTATTATACAGTAGGATTATGAAGTGGAATATTAAGACTTTGGGTTAAATTGTCTGTTTTATTGGGGTATTGCAGGGGGGGAGTGATAGGGTATGTGAAGGGAACTGATTGTAGGGTAGGGCAAGAGGGTATTCTCTACCAATGTCTCCTTTTGCCACCACCTTTTACTTTTTCCTATCCACCAAAAATATTTCCAAGCACATACTCTCCTGAAAAATCAAAGTATTACCTTAGTAGGAAATAATACACTTACATGGAATGGAGGCTAGAAAGCTGCCCCAAGAGCTAACCCCTGGGATCTCAAGGCAAGAAACCCTTTCCTGAGGAGCTGTGTGTTCCTACACCAACAGCTTATCTTTATAAAAGCAGCTTCTTTGTTCTTAAAATATGCCTTAAGAACTTTTACCTTATTGCTCTCCAATGTGAATGCAGCCAAGAGAGTAACTCATTTTGTTATCTTACCAGTTGAGTCTTCCAAAAAAGCTGGGGCATTCTGGCTCTCATTAACCTGTAGTGAATCCAGCTCACTCTCTACAATATTTTGAACGTTCTACTTACCAGGAATATAACAACATTTTACATTTGGAACTTCTACAGTAAATTTCAACACTTCATTAAAATACTTTATAAGATGACTCTCAGCTGACAAAAGATGAGTTTGAGAAAAGTTCAGAAACCGTAAAGCTTTTGTTCTAGAAACATTCTCTAATATATCTATTCTACTATGTAAAAGTATAGAATTCTTTATAGCAGAAATATTAATAGCTTGCAATGATGAATACTGATCATCAATTTTCTTTAAAGACTTATCTACGAGTATCTCAAGTAATTTTGAATACAGAGCCTGAAATTCAGCAATTGCCTCCTTAGAAAACAAACATAAAGAGGAAATAATGACTGTGAACCTGGCCTCAATATGGGACAAAGCTCCCAAAAGATCATTTAAAGTCACTTCATGGTCAACCAATTCCTTTTTGTCCTCCAAAGCCTCAGGTAAATAGCCCAGATGAGGCAATGCAAATAAAGTTTGCTGCAGAAGAAACGTGTATGTAGGAGGCCCAGATGCCAGCAAGAGATTTGGTGGGGAAGGGGAAGACCTTTTCACAGAGTTCAACAAAGCTCCTTCCAACGGGAGATGCAAGGGATCTTGCACTGCAGCCAAATGTTTATTCATAGGACCACAATTTTGCTCACTGTGCTAGACAGAGTCAGCAGGTATTTGTTCTTTCTCTTCCTTTGTACCATTTCTGAACCCAAAAGCAGAAGTTGGCACCCTCAGATCTTAAAGACAGCATGGACTCTCCTCTTGTTGATATCCATCAAACCTCTGAAGGGATCCAAAAGGGGAGTGACCTTCCCCTTTGGGCACATTTGTACCTTGCCCTTTGTACCATTTCTGAACCCAAAAGCAGACGTTGGCACCCTCAGATCTTAAAGACAGCATGGACTCTCCTCTTGTTTATATCCATCAATCCTCTGAAGGGATCCAAAAGGGGTGTGACCTTCCCCTTTGGGCACACCTTTGGGCCACGCCTCATGGGCATACACCTCAGCTGCGCATCTACAAGGATGCCATCCTTTAACCCCAAATAGGGCTGTCATGATGTTGATATAAGTCAGATGCTCCACTGCCTTCAAACTTCAAGCACTCCAAGCTGGGCAGATGAGAAGCCAAAAACACAGGTCACTAGACAGGAAAACTTCTAATTTTTTGCCAAACTCACAAGAACACTGTCCTTTAACCCTGAACATTGGCCTTGTGATGATATCACAGGGCGGATGCTCCACTGCCTGCACACTGTAAGCACTTCATACCAGGCAGATGACAAGCCCAGCAACACGGGTCACCACAGAGAAAAACCTCTGATCTTCTCTCGTGACTTCTGACTATGGCACAAAAAGTAAGTGTGAGTTTTCACGAAATTATATAATTAATAATAGAGCACATAGGGAAGAAAGAATCCTTGGTGAAAGGTAACATTCTAGCTGATTTACTGACAAAGAATATGTAGACACCTCCATCTGGGTATTCTAGTGCCAAGGAAGAGGGGCCTAAGAGGATTTGATGTATGCAAGTCCGTATGTCTCAGAGAGGATAGGCTATTTTAACACTCTGACCCACAACTGATTTTCTTACCTCAATATTCCACTCTGTAATGTATGAATCTGATACAACTATACATCATACTGAGACAAACAAGCTAATGCTCTTTACCCAACAGTCAAAGTAAAATGATAAATGAAGCAAATAACATAACCTTGTCAAACAAAAGAGATTATATAAAGAGAACAAAAGTAATCACAGGCAATATTAGGAAAACATGAGACCTGATAGCTATTTCTGTCTAATTAAAGCAATTTTGATACTGTCAGTTCAGTAACAGGATTAAGGAAACCTTCTTGCAACCTTCAGGATGGATGAACTCTTGAATATCACTTGAAAAAAATATATATTTTTTTGGCTTGGTGGGGGTTCATATGGCTGAAAGTTCTTTACTTTGGGTAGATCTTGATGGGTATTAGAAAATTGTAGGTAGATACTTAAGAAATAACATGTACTATTTTCTGTCACCAGCAATAATTTATTCTATGAGATAAATATGCCTCAGTTAATTGCTCTCATTCTTGGTCCCAAATTTTATCCATTTTATGAGATGGCACTAAGGAGGTTATTTTAGAAATGTATCCATGATTTACACATATATAATTGACCATATACACATGTAAATTGAAACCAAGTGTAAATGGACATTTTAGAAAGGGTCCAATTTACACTTGGATGATCACATCATGTCCAAAGTCCATGAAGGTGTGCCAGTGTCCTGGCTGTAATCAAAATATACAGGGTGGCCCAAAAAAAGTGAGAACATCTCGAGAATTAAAAGCTTAAATAGTTTACTTATTTACCTTTTTTAGCTATATAACGTCTTTATTTCGACAATTTCCGGTCGCCATCTTTTTTTTTTTTAAATTTGTCAATCGTTTACATCTGTCTTTTTGAATTTTGAATAACTTATATGCAACGAGATGTTCTCACCTTTTTTGGGCCACCCTGTATATGTGTATTCCCCATTTCATAGAGGCCTGCTTTAAAAGTGACCCATGATAATTCTACCAAAACTTTCCTAGATCCCTACAAAATGGAGAAGTTCTTTCTAAAACTAGAAGGAATCTCCCTGACTTTTCTTTTATACTTTGAATGCAAATGTTTCTGGTGTTTCATGTTAACAAGATGGACTTTGTTTGTATTTGTGAGATATAAGATTGCATGGGGTTTTTGTCACAGGCAGGCAATGTGCACGATGCACAGGGGCATGGCCTGGGCACACAGGCCATGTCTGGATGGTGCGGACATGTACAGGTCCATGCCGTCTGTGGCATGTACCCTATCCCCTCCCCATTTGCTGGCATGTGCTTTGGTTGTTATGGGTTGGATACATATGTACCAGGTTGTCAGGCAAAGTGTGCCTGGACAAAGCTAGTATACGCCAACATAACCTGACTGGACGGTGCACCTACCTGTGCATCTGCGCTGGTGCTGGGCTCATCCCCATGATCTGTGGTGGGCTCGGACTCATCAGGCAGTGACTGCTTGAACTTCAGGGCAAAGTTATGGAGCATGCAGCATGCCATGGCGATCTCACATACTTTGCGAGGTCTGTACAGCAGCTATGCCCCGGACCAGTCCAGACAGCGGAACAGGCACTTCAGCTGGTCGAAGGTCCTCTCTATGATGCCCCTTGTTGTCTAGTGCACATGGTTGTACCGGTGCTGTGCTGGGCTGCTGAGATGCAGTATTGGGGTCATCAGCCAGTCGCAAGAAGAGGGTAGACCTGGTCACTTGCAGGGGGAAACAAAACAGCTGGTGTGCTGGTGAGAGGGCCATAAGTGCCAGGAACATAGTGGGCTGTGGACAGCTTATTGTTCAGATCTGAGTCTGTGGACACCATCTGGAGGGTCCCAGGGGTGACAGAGGGCCACTGTATGTCCATAGCCCACCACGTATGCATGGCAACCCCCAAATGCAGTGTGGTCCCTGCTGTGGGGTGTGCCTGGCACCGTGTGTATGCCTGGTGCCCAGCCCTGTGCCTGGCCCACAGTAGACACACCCTTGGGTGGCAGTATATGGGTCTGTATGGCATACCACCACATGCAGGCCTGATGCAACCACACTGATCACCTGCCCCAGTACCCCACTGCATGCACAGGGCTACTGTGCCTGCTGCAGGGGACTGGGGCATGACATGTTTGGAGGGTATATGGAGGGTAGTTGGGATCAACCCCCAGACACACAGGGACAGGGCATACCATGGTGGTGGGGGAAGGCCACCCCCCTGTATGTGCCTAGCCATTGCCCCCCCCCATGGCCAGGGGGTCATCACATAGGGCCCTGGGGTCATGGGGGACAATATAACCTGCCCAGCAGGCCCTTCACCATGCGTTGCAGCCTGCTTCCCAGTCCCAGGTGGTCTGTGCATATGCCCACTTGGCAGCCATCCACCACTGCTGTGGCACCCAGCAAAGTGTGCATGGATCCCTGACCAATTCAAGACATAAGTGGCAAGGCAAGAAACTGGGTACTTGGTGCATACATCTGTAATCTTCCCATTTGCATTGCAGACCACTTGCATGTTGACAATGCCTTGCAGTTGCGGTATGCAGCTTCACTCTGTCACGGTGGCCAGAGGGCAATGTGTGTGCCATCCACTATACCTAGGACTAACGGGAATCTTGCCACAATGTAGAAGTCCTGAATGAACCAGTGCTGGTCCTTCTGTGTTGATGGGAAGCAGATGTTCTGCGCCATGGACCACAGGTAGGTACCCAGAAAGTGAGTGAGGCACAGTGAAACCGCAGGCTGGCTGAGTCCCCCCACAGGTGAGAGCATCATCTGAAACAATCCTATTGTCATGAAGGCCAGTGCTGCCATCACCTTCAGGTGCACTGGAATTGGATTGTCCCTCTGCATAGGGCTTTCTAGCCATGGCTCAAGCTGATGACAGAGAATATATATGGCTGCCCTTGTCGAAACGGTACCTTGCCACACATACCACATCACTAATGTCCATTTACTGGATCCTCTGCCATGGGACATGGGCATGAGGATGACTGCAACCCATGTCCTTCCCACCACAAGAACAGCTGTGCAGCCAGCCAACTAACTGCACATTAATTAGTGGCCATCACACACATAGTGGAATGTCACAGAGTACTGCAGGTGGCACCGTCATTGTCATGCACTGTGCTGGTCCTGCTGCAAAGCAGTTTGGGCTGGGCCTTGCACAGACATATACATGGCACATACACAGGAGTGCATGTTTACAGCCATGAACACGTGTAGTGGCATGCAGGCAAGCATGCACATACATATCCACGTACCATAAAGTTTGCATGTGGCCTAGCCTGACCTCCTCATATACCCTACTGCTGAAGTACCATGACTGCTCCCCTCTGTGACCACTGTCCATGCAATACATTCCTTTCCAATGTGCTGACAGTTGGAGGCAAACCACTGAACCTCTGCATCCCATGCACATGTGATCCCCTTCATTCTGTGTGGCTGCAGTACCTTTGCATGTATGCATGCACAGATACATGTGCATGTGAGTGTGGTCATTTCAGCTCAGGGATGTATTCGTTGGCACATCCTGGCATGGACATCCAAACAGGCCCATCACAGGCCCCTGTGCATGCCCCCGTGACACAGACAGTCCATGTCATGGCATCTAAGGTCGCTACCAGGAGGGAACAATTCTCCAGGGGTGAGGTGACCCTTATGTTGGAGGAGATCATCCAGCAGCTGCCACAATCACTGGGGGATGCATCCACATATGTTGGTTCTTATGAGCAGCAGTGGCTATGGCTTGATGTGTGCCACTGTATGAATGACATATATCACCGGAAGCAGGACATCGAGGATGTGAAGCGCAGGTGGCATAGGGCAAAATGTGACACTGACCAGAAGGCACAGCAAGGGCCCATGGGTATGCAGGGGGAGTAGCTGACCAACCTGGAGCAGCGCATCCTCACTACAATTGACCCTGCCACCTTAGTGGGGATAGGCCCTCTCAATGCATTTGAGTCATCCCAGGAGTAAGGTACATGTGTGATGTGTGTGCCCCTGCCTCTTACCCCATGTACTGCCCTCCTGATGTGTGCATGCACACACTTGCACGCAGCCACCACCACTGGCTGCCTTGGTGTCCCAGTCATGCCACTGCTACCAGGCACACTCACAGTGCATGTAGTCGCTCCGCTGCTGGGCTGTGTTTTGGAGGCATTGGCAGCATGGCCACCAGCCATTGGTGGCAGGGCTGGGTACACAGGCCACCAGGGTGTGTGTCTGTGCTCACACTTCTGTGCCAATTTGGCTCCACACAGAGGGACAGGGTGTATTGCACATCATGGCGGTGACCCCTCTCAGCCTGTGTAGCCTCGTGCCCAACCCACTTGCCTGGGACACTGCCGCCCCATTGGTGGCACCATTTCCAGGTGCAGGTATGAGCCACAATGTTGTCTGTGTCTTCACAGGTGCCCCTTCTGTAGCTCCACAGGCAGCGGGACTGTTCTGCTGACAGTGTCCATAGAGGATACCACAGGGGAGGGAAGGGATGCCCCCAGATGATGCCCCACTGCCATGCACCATTGCTGATGCCACACTGCAGCAGCCACATGATATCCCAGGGCCAGATGATCTGGAGCTCCCTATCCCCTCCCTATCGCCTCTGCCATAGCACACCATTGATGATGGTGATGACCAGGAGGAATGCACCCACAGGGGTTTACAGCATCACCTGTGCCATGTGCTGAGTGTCTGCTTGCACACAGCACTGCCCAGTATGCATGGTACGATCAACAGCTGGAGCTGAGGCAACAGTCCACAGCATTGCAGGAACAGCATGCCGTGGCCACAGAGCAGCTGATTGTAGCTATCAGCACCCTCCAGGAAACCATAGTGGAGATCCTGATGGAGCTGCAACACGTCCTGGTCAGTCCATCCCTGCAATGCCCCATGCACACTCCACTGTACCTTCCATGGGATCTGAACAGGGGTGTGTAGGGGCAGCTCCCTCAGCTTCAGCATCCTCAGCAGCATGTGCACCATTGCCTCCATGGCCAGGCACCAGAAGTGTCACAATGTGGGCCTCAGCATTAACCCGCACCACTGTTGGTCTGCCCACCACACAGACACCCCCTCTCTTTGGGCCAGTTCCAAGGGGCACCAGTCCCCAGATGGTGTTTCCCTCATTCCTTGAGGGTATCATGGAGTCAGGCAGCATGAGCTGTGACACCTCTGGGTCTGAGGAAATGCCACCATGCACACTTGTGACAATGGTGACCAACGCACAGGTGCATGTTCCCTCAGGGAAGGGGAGGGGCAAGGGCCGGGCATGGGGGAGGAGATGCAGGGATGTCATATAGAACCAGGATTCGGGTATGGAATGCTTGGTGTGTGGGTCTGGGTCACAAAGGGGTACACAGGTGGCATGGGTTTGTGCAGGGGTGTGTGGGGTATGTGTCTGTCACATTCTAGGGCTGTATGTGTGACATTGTGCCATGTAGTTGGGCATGGGTGGTTTGGGGGATCCATGGGGCGGCAATGCCTCATAGGTCGGGCATTGGGTGCAGGGGACACATGATTCTGCATGACATGGACACCTATGTTCATGAGTTGCTGCATGAATCACACATGAATATGCCTGCAATGTCCACACACTGTCCAGCCCAGGATGCTGGCCATTGCCCCTGTGTGCCACCTCAGGTGGACAATTCAGGGGCATTTTTTAGCATCAATGCATTCATGGGGCACCTTTCCATGCTGTGCCCATTGTCACATTTGTCTCACCCTTCTCCCATCTCAGTCTGCTTAGGGACACATCCATTGCAATAAAATTTGGTGCTTGCCCTGGGGTACCCTCCATAATTGATCTTTCTAAGGTGTTGGGGGCCCTTCACCTGCCCTCTGCACACACTGCAGGGTGTTGGGACTGCTGCCTGTGCTCAGGGCATGTGTGCCTCCTGCCTTTAGGAAATTGGTGGAACTGTGACCCATTTGGGGGCCTCCTGTCCTGCTTGGTGACCAGTGGTGGATATCTTTCACACATTTGCTTGTTTTTTGTTGTGCAGTGAAGCTGTCTTCCTGGGTCTGGTCTGACACATGAGGTGGTGGCTGCATGTGATAAGACACTTGTGCCTCAGATACTGCATGGCATGGTGCTGTAGATGTTATATTGCCACATTGGGTTGTGGTGAGTTGTGAACCCAAGGGCTTTAGAGTCCCAGGTAGTCTGTTTCCAGTGCACTACACATCCACTATGTGATGTGCATGTCTGCCTGTAAGTATACCAATAAGAAATGTGCTTCTTTAGATCCAAGTTGAATACAGCAAACTCCCAAAAATACTGCAGAATTATGAGTGACCATTATGCTGGTCTGACACTCTGAGGTCTTTTTCCTCCAGCACTGTGTTTTTTGAAATCTTTGAACTGTGAATATTAATGTGTTATTATTGAGATGCAGTTTTTTTGAGAATTTGCTGCCTGTAACTATAGCCTGCATTGACGGCATCATACTCTGATCATAGTTGGCAGGTTTCACCCCTCATGGACAGGTAGGAGGGTGTTGTGGTGCCTTGTCCAGCATCCGTTCCCATACCTCTAGCCACTGGATTTTCCATAGGCCTATGGTGTTGGGTCTGGTCAGCCAGGTGCTATATCAGGCCAGCCCCCTGGCATCTGCAGCTCTCATTTACTCTGACCATGCATGGGTTACACACAGGGGACCATTGGTGTGTTCAGGACACAGAAACTACATATTTTATACCTGCATATCTATCAGTCCACCATGAGGCAATGTGGATGGTGCATGGCTGAGGTTCCATCCTACTAGTCTCTACTGCATGTGTCCACATATGGCAGCCACATACTTCCACTCTATATCTGGTTCACTGCAGTCACACCATGGATATCTCTCCAGCTGTATCACATATCCATGTCACAGCTCTGGTATGCATCATTCTCTCAGACCATGGCTAGGAGGTTAGACATTGGGCATCCATCCACCGCTGGCAATTGTCATCTGCATATTTCAGGCCTGCCCCAGAGGATAACATACTTCATAACATGATCATGGTGGCAAAATTCACAGTTATAGGGCACAGCTCAAACTCTGTGCATCCTCTTGGTTCATTTCTTTGTTACATATATTATGTATGTCTGGTAGCACACATCTTCTCAAACACATTTGGGGGGTTGTTTCAGAGATGTTGCCATGTCACAGCAGCAGCAGTGACATGTGTGAACTGCCATTCACATGGGTTAGCCCTCTTCACCGTCACATTGCTGTCAGGCAGCATACCACATTGACATTCCACAGAGGGGGGGGGTGTGGGCAGTCTGAGGGGGAGTCTTGAACAGGTTCACGTGTGGACACAGGTTCCCCTGGTCACATATCATGTTATGGTTGCATTACATGCACATCCAGCCCAGAGACATGTCTATAGTGCACATAGTGATCGTTTACACCCAACACCCCATCCACGGGTGAGCATGTGAAGGGAGACATGTTCTGCAGAGCTCGTGTAGGTGCTCTTCAGCTGCCCCAGCCCTCAGATATGGGGAATGGTTTGGGACATCCACACACATACCATATTCTAGGATGTTAGAAGTTTACAATCCTATACATTCCCATGCTGTACCCGCTGACACCATGGGTAGAATGTGCATCTCCTAGGCTGGTCGTCACAGCCAGCAGTGTGTTGATGCACTGTGGATATTACTAACACTGTGCTATTGTAGCTGCATCAGCCTTCCCATGTCTCAGTCCCCCTCATGCCCTGTGGGGCAATGCCTAGGCCCAGCACACACCTGTATGAGGTTACAAATTGCAAATTTCAACATGTATGTCAGGACATAACTACCATCACATGGTATATCGCATTCCAGGGAAGTTTTAGTGATTTTCACCGTGGTCAGCTGTACAGATCCACCTTCATTGCCTTCAGGTGGACACTCATCCTCACTATTACCTGCTCAACAGCACACTGGGCATGGGCATGCATTAGTGCAGTTTGAAATGTTGGGTGCCCTATTATGGAGGACCCTTATCTTTGCTGCCATTATCTTTGGACATTTGGCTGTGGTGGGCCCTCTCTGGCTTCGCCTGCCTAATCACACTGACACCTGGTACACTGTGCTCATCCATACATTCCAGGTACTGGCCAGACTTTAATGTCCCACCTGCCCTGTTGCTGCCCAAATCATCTCTCCCCCCCCCCCTACATTCCTCAGATCACACCCATACCCTCTCTCACTTTCTGTACATGATTCCATGGGGGGGCTGCCCAGTATCTGTACATATCAGCTATGATATAATATATGCACATGAGGTACCAGGGCTACATATCTCCTCTCCCGTTGTCACCCCAAAAAGTTATCCTTTCCCTGTTCACATTATACTCTCCTTGACTCTGCAGTCACTTCTATGTGCCTAGTTTTGCTGACATCCTGTGGATTGTCTCCTTTGACACATACAGCACAGGTGCATGGCATAATTGGACACTGGTATTCTTAGTTGTATCACTGTACATCTGTTTATTATGTTTCTTTGCCCGACAATGACCACTCAGTTCTGCTCCCTGTACCTTCTGCATGCATCTTGTATTTGTCCTGCCTGTGGTGGCACCGCTTCAGACCCGACCTATCATATCCATTCACCTCTATGGGACACATTGCAGGCTAGAGCTGAATTTTTTCGAAGTCAGACCTTTATACCTGTTTTCAACAGGTCTAAAGTATCCCATTTGGAAATAAGCTTTTTACGTCATGGCAGCTGACCATGCCCCTGTTCCGCCCTCTCCCACCCATGTTCTTATATCCCCATGCTAATGCCAAGGACGTGCATGTCAGTAGTGTTGCGGAATATGGTGGGGGATGTATTCGCCACTTATACATCCATGCTGCATGTGGACAGCCCTTATTTGTGTTCTAAAATAAGGACCATAATGTGTATATATATTTTTTGTTTCTAAATCTTTGATTTCTCCTTTGCTTGACACTACTATTGTGTATATTGACATTTCAGATCATGCTAATGCTTCTTTGGTGTTGGAAGCATGCTGAGAAGTGCCTGCAGGGTGGTCCTGGAGGTTTAATCCACAAATTTGGGCAGAACAAGACTTTATCTCTGCAAGCACATCAACTTGTGATCAATCCCAGCAAAACTTCAGCTACTTGGTTAACCGGGATGGCTTCCTCACCTGCCTCTACACCTCCTCTCTTTGGTGTTCCCATTCCATTGGTTTCTTCTTTCTGGTACCTTGGTGTCACTCTGGACTCAGCATTGATTTTTCACGACCATATCACCTTCATAACCAGCAAATCCTTTTGCATCCTGTGCCAGATCAGGACTATGAATTCATCTTTTCCTCTCCCCTTTAGTCTTGTCTACCTTACTGCTTTACCTTGTCATCTTATGTTTAGATTATTGTAATGCCATTTATGCTGGCCTTCTTAAATACCAGCTTCACAGATTTCAACTTATTTAGAATACCGCAATTTGCCTTCTTACTCATACCTCTCTCTATGACCACATTACTTCCCTTCTGATTCATTTTCACTGACTTCCCATTCAGTATCACATCTGCTACAAGATTCTTACACTAGTTGATAAAGTTCTGCACGCGGGAGTTCCATTGTATCTTTCCTCTCTCATTATTCTTTATACTCCACACCACTCTCTCCGTTTACTTTATTCCAATCTCCTTCATCTTCATGAATCAACTCGGTATTCCACTTTCTATTTTCTTGACCCCAAACTTTGGAACAATCTTCCTCCTGCACTCTCTTTGGAACCATCATATATTAAGTTCAAATCTCAGCTCAAAACCTTTCTGTTCCATGAAGCCTTTGACATTCCCATCACATGACATACCGGGTCTCTGCTGGCAACATCTTTTTTTTTCTAGCTTTCTCCATTCTTTCCTCTCTATTGTATAATGCAGATTATTCTTTCCTATTATATTGTACAGCTCCTTTCCTTTTCTGGCTTTTAGCTGATTTTACTGTAAACCGCTTTGTCATTACTGAAAGGTGGTATATCAAATTTTAATAAAGCGCAAACAGTTCATAAAGCGACTTTGGACTATGTTGAACTCAATGTTGGGGAAGAAGAGATTAATAAAGTGTAGGATATGTTCACCAAATTTTTCACAAACCATACCGAATCTCAGCTCCACCCAAATATCGATGACATCATCAACATTAGCAGTCAGTCAGGCAAGCCCTCTCAACATGTCGCCCCAACACTTTAAACCACCATGCAGTCTCCCTTTTTTGCGACTCTGTACTTGTAAATAGTTTCCCCCGTTATCCAGGTTTCTACTTCCTGTTAATTGTAAGACCAGACATATGTAACTTGTCGGATGTTTTCTGTTCCATGTAAACCGCGCTGATGTCAAATAGTGCGGTATATAAGAAATGTTAATAAATAAATAAATAAATATGTACAAGGCCTATATTAGGGGTAATCCTATTGGCTATTCAAGGAGAAACTATAAGCAGAGACATTAACTTCAGAATATGGAATGGGAAATTCAGTCTTTAAAGAAAAGCACATACCTGTTTGTTTTGATAGCAGATTATTTATCATTCAGGTATTTGTTAAAAGCTGGGGTTTTGTGCAAGCTTTTGAGATCTAGTAAAATATAAGCACTTAATTTGCATTGATGATTTACAGTTGTTGAGGTGTAGGCGAATGATTTTCAGAGGAATGAAGGTGAGCTCATTTAAACATGGAGTTTTGAATAATGAATAATGTGTTCCGTTCCCTGTCATCATCGCACAACCCTCCATTAAACAAGGGGAAATCTCACTACAGTAATACCAGTTTTCATATAATCAATGAAAATCTTCAATTATTGTTGATAAAAGCAAACATCCCCTTGAGAATGTCCAGTCATTAATGTTTTATTTCTACAGGGTTTCTTCCTTCATATCATGTGTATCAAAGAATGTGCTCCAAGTGTGTAAAACCCCAACATCAATAAAAAGCCCTTATCTTTTAGTGAAAATATCCATAATGGCTATAATACACATGAGCTGAACACAGCAAAATCAGTCCAGTATTGATTCATAAGAATCTTCTTCCTTCAAGTGAATACAAAAATGCACCTTTCTTTGACTTGAGCAAGGTTTTATGGTTTAGGCATTTGATATACTGCCCTTTACTAATGCATCAGAGTGGTTTACATGTACAATATAAACTAACAGGTACTTTTTATTCCCTTGTCCCTGAAGGGCTCACAATCTAAGTGCACCTGAGGTAATGGAGGGTTAATTGGCTTGCCCCAGGCCATGAGGAGTGGCCATGGGACTACAGACCCCAGTCCCTCTGGCCTGAGGTTACTTGTCCCCATGCAGGAATTGAACCCCTGGCTCTCTGGCCTGAGGTAACCTGTCCCAACCACTGAGCCACTCCTCCCTGCTTTGAACTGCTTTATCAGGGAGGGCCATCATGCTTCATTTCTTTAAAAATACCCCAAACAGTCTAAAAAGAATAACACAAAAACTTGTAATCAATATTAATTTTAAAAACCCACTTTATAATTTATGATAAGTATTTTTATTTAACTCACATCCAAATTCTACTGACAATTATTTACATCAGCTAGAAATCTGTTAGTTGGCTAGAGTTAGCTAGAGTCCAGTTAACATGCTGTTTCACCTACTTTAGAAAATACCAGTGCATGCCCTTTTCCCATCTACAAATCATTATGGCTTTAAAAAAGAAACATCCTGCCACTCTCTTTCTGATTTTAACTCTTTTGGGCAGGGCTGGTGCAAGTATATGAGACACCCAAGGTGAACGTCATTCCTAGCACTCCTCTTGCTCACGGCACTGCCACCCCTTTCCAGGATGTGCAGCGGCGGCAATGCTTCTAAAACAGCACTTACTATGACCTTTGCTGCTTCCAGCCCTCCAATTCTATTTCCTTTCACATGGGGAGGAAGCAGCTGGAAGTTGAATCAGAGCGGAGGAGCAGAAACCAAGCACCAGAGGTGATAGTAAACATGTTGTTGCCATTTTAGAATTGCCACTGAATATCCATGGTTTCAAAATCTAGGTGCCTCAATGCTAGTTGGATAGCATCAGGGTGTGGAGTGGAAGCAGCACTAGCAATATTCAGTCACTAGCTTGGTTAGCCCAAACTGACTACAGTCAGGCACTTTAATGGCTGGCCTAACTTTAGCAAACTGGCTGAATATTGCCACTAACCTGTTAGCTAACTTGCTATCTAGTGAACCCAGATATCCATTGCCATTGGCTGGATATTTATTTATTAGGTTTTTCTAACACAGCCTTATCATGTCAGTCAAAGCAGTTTACATTGTAACTTAAACTTGGTAATGCACATTAAACAGGGACATTGATAACCTGGATTTTTCTGACACAATGGAGAGTTATGTTACTTACTCAAGGCCACAAGGAGAGCTAGTGGGAATCACACCATGGTTTCTGGGTTCCCAAGCCAGTGTTCTTAACCATTAGACTACTCCTCCACCCACATAGGCCCAGCATTGAATATTTGTGTTCAATGTTCAGCGGCGATGGCTAGCCGCTTTATCAGCATTAGTAGCCGCTGCTGAATGTCCTCCCACCCACTTGATTTTCATGGAAGAGGTTATAATGTAAATGGTATGGGATAGGATATATGCTTTATTTTAATGCTGTGTTTCTTAACCAAATCCTGAGGACACATCCAGCCAGTCAGTTTTCAGGATCTTCAAAATGAATATGCATTATATTTGCATGCACTGCCTCCATTATCTGCTAAGCTAACTAATGCATACTTGTTGTGGAGATCCTCAAAACCTGACTGAGTAGTATGTCCTCAGGAATGGATTGAGAACTGCTATTTTACTGTGATTGACTGCTGATATTTTTAAGGGGTTGATTAAGATTCAGTCTATTGACTAGATCTTTGCTTAGAAATTGACTAAGATTAACATGCATTCAGAGACATCAAATGTCTTGAATTGCTGTACATGTGCCTCTTTATGGATGTTGCAACTTGAATTTTCTATAAGGTTTAATTAGGTTTATAAATATTGAAATCAGGCCAATACTCAGAGAAGAGATACTGTATCCTTAAAAGCTCTGTAAATGCTCTGATTCACTTATTTAAACTTAGGATGTGAGAACTTTTATTGATTAAAGTTGTCAAGATCTTTAACAGAATTTGTTTTGAGTTCATAGCTATCAGGGGTTCAGTACAATTGGAAATGTAAATTAGATGATGACTAAATTAAAAAAAACAACACGATAAATTGAATAGTGATCATAGTGACAAAGATGAAGCAGGCTTTTGTTGTCCCATATCATAATAGAGATGAACATTTCAGGAATACTTTGTCATGACACTGCACCCACCTTTTTCTAGGATGTACACACTTAACAAAGTATAACTTAGGGTAAATGTTAGAAGCCCTAGGCAACATTTGCACATATAAATTACAAACTTATATGTACAAAATAGCATATATGTACAGGAAACAGTTTTGGAAAAAATGTTGCATTACTTATAAGGGTCATTCCTAACAGGATTTCTTCATTTCAAGCAAGGTAACAGTGTGTGGCTTTTAATTATTATCTCTCTGCCTGAGAGCTCCTAAAAGGGTTTTGGTGTACATTTTTTAAAAGTTGCACTCTTTTTAGATGCTTTATTTCAAAAGGGGAAATAGTTGTTTGTGGTGTAGATTTAAAACTATGCTTTTGGTTTCTCTATCCCAGCTTTTTGAAGCTACTGACACTTCATCAGGTGTCAGTTCCCTCCTTACCCACCCCAGCTCTCTCTCACCCCATGTGAGCATTCTTGCTTTATAGGACAACTTCCCAATTAGCTACACACAGGGTCTTAGAACAGCACTTTTAGAAAATACTTTAAAAGACTGTTTTTTCTCTGAAACGACAGCTGAGAAACAGGCTGTTACTTTGGTAGGTCATTATATTTTACTTCAACAGCTACCCAAACTCCACCAACTGAACAATGACTGGGAAAATTGTATTGCCAAAGCTGTTGCCCCCATTACAGCTTCTGCCTCTGTCCAGCAGAGATCCCAATGCCAGTTGAAGGACCGGTTCTATGTGCAGGATGCCTGAATGCTGAAGCTCAGAGAAGAGGTGGCGAGCCTGAAGAGCATTCAAGACAGTGAGAAGTATATTAATGAGATTCTTCTTGAAACATCCAAGCCCTCCAACAGAGGTGAAGATGAGCGCCTACAGAATGCTGAAGGTTGGACATGAGTCTCTGGGCCCTGAAGAATCATCAATCCAACTCCTCCAGCTCTTGAATTGAAGAACCATTATGCAGCCCTGGAAGTGGAGTAGGTGAAAGCATCCAAGGAAAGAGAAGAACCAGAAGTCGAGACCCCAAAGTTGTAGAATCAGTGACCAGAAGGAAGTGAAGGATAGCAGTGGTTGGTGATTCTCTTCTGAGGGGTACTGAGGCATCTATCTTCCAACCAGACTTGATGTCCAGAGAGGTATTCTGTGTGCCAGGTGCCAAAATCCAAAATGTTATGGAGAGTTTTCCGAGACTCATCAAGCCTACTGATTACTACCTGACTCTGCTCATCCATGTCAGCACTAATGATACAGTCAGGTATCGCTCTGAACATAACAAAAGTGACTTCATGGCTCTGGGACTGAGGGTGAAGCAGATAGATGCACAGGTGGTATTCTCTTCAATCCTTCCTGTTGAGGATAACGGCTGAGGAAGAGAAGTTTGCATACTGTAAATGAATGCATGGCTGTGTAGATAGTGTCATCAAGAGAGTTTTGATTTCTTGGACCATGGGATGATGTTCCAAGGGCCACAGAGCACAGATGGCACCCATCTGTCTAAGAAGGGTCGATGTGTATTCAGTAACAGACTGGCTAACCTACTGAAGAGGGCTTTGAACTAGATTCATTGGAAATGGATGAAGTAAGCTTCCAGGTAAGTGAAACATTAAATACCTTTATAGAAATGGGTAAAAGGGACAACTTCTGCAAAGTGGTGTCTATAAATGCCCGTAGCATGGGAAATAAGATTCCAGATATTGAGGGTTTAATGGGACAGACTGACTTGGATTTAGTGGCGGTTACAGAGGCATGGTACATGGACAACCATGGCTGTGATGTAAATATACCAGGCTATGCTTTATTCAGAAAGGACAGGATAGGAAGAACAGGAGGAAAAGTGGCACTATATGTAAAAAATAATATTTAAGCTTTAGAAATACAGGACTTAAAAAGGAGAGAGGAGGCACTGTGGGTTAAACTAGAAAGAGGGAAAGGGAAATCCATTTGCATTGGCGTAATATAGAGACCTCCCTCACAGGGAGAAGAAGTGAATGGAGATGTAATAGAAGACATATGCAGCATTGTCAGGAAAGGGGAAGTACTACTGACAGGGGATTTAAATATGCCAGAGGTTGAATGGCACATTCCTGCTGCAGTGTTATTTATAAGTAAGGAGATTCTGGATTCTTTACAGGAAGAACTATTCTGGCAACTGGTAACAGAAACCACACGTGAAGGGGTCATACTGGACTTGGTGCTTACCAATTGTGAAAGTATTTCTGATGTTATAGTGGGAGATCATCTCACATCCAGTGATCACCAACTGGTGTGGTTCAGTATTAGGACTAGGACTGATAAAATCAAATTATAAGAGAGGGTCTTAGACTTTAGGAAAAGTAACTTTTCCAAGATAGGCCAATACCTCAAGGAATCGGTTAGCGGGATGGGAACAGCTGGAGGATCTAGAAAAACAGTGGGCAAAAGCGAAAGGGGATATTTTCAGGGCAACCAACAATTTTGTTAGAATGGTAAATAAAGGCAAAAGTAGAAAGGAGGCCGCAATGGTTCTCAAAAGAAGTAGATGAAAAAGTGAAGAAAAAGAGGGAGGCCATCATGAAATACAAGAGATCACAGAGAGAAGAAGACAGGCATCTATATTTGGAAAAACTTAGAGAAGCAAACAAAGTAATCTTGAAAGCAAAGATACAAAAAGAAGAAGAAATAGCTAAAGCAATAAAATGCAGGGATAAGACATTTTTCAGATATGTTAGTGAGAGGAGGAAGGGCAAAAGTGGTATTCTCAGACTCAAGGGTGAAAGGGAGAAATATGTAGAAGCTGATGAGGATAAAGCAGAATTGCTTAACAAATATTTCTGTTATGTGTTCACAGATGAAGGGCCAGGAGCAGGACCTCAGAAATCACCCACAATTAGGAACAGAAATGACAGGGATTTGAAACGATTTTCAGAAGCCTGTGTATATGAGGAACTAGCTAAACTAAAAGTAGACAAAGTGGGATACATCCAAGAATATTGAAGGAACATGGGAATATCCTAGCAGCTCCACTGACTGACCTCCTCAATGCCTCGTTGGAGTTGGGAGTGGTGCCAGAGGACCGGGGAGAGGCACATGTGGTTCCTTTACACAAAAGTGGAAGGATGTGGTTGAAAACTACAGGTCAGTTAGCTCAACCTCAGTGGTGAGTAAATTATTGGAAACGCTGTTGAAAGAGTAAATAGTGAGGTTTCTGGAATCCAACGGATTACAGGATCAGAGGCAGACAAATGATTGATTTCTTTGACTGGGTGACCAAGGATTTGGACCAAGGGAGATCTCTAGATGTGGAGTATTTTGATTTCAGTTAAACCTTTGATACTGTTCCACACAGGCGACTTATAAACAAACTGAGCACCCTAGGAATGGACCCTAACCTTACTATTTGGGTTAGAAATTGGTTGAGTGGGAGGCAACAAAGTATATAGGTAAATGGAGCTCACTCTGAGGAGAAGGAGGTTACCAGTGGAGAGCCGCAGGTATCTGTCATTGGTCCGATTCTTTTTTTTTCCTCCATTTTATTATAAATATAAAGAAACATACAAAATCAAAAAGGTAACAATAAGGTGGGAACAATATCCCATCAGCAAAAAACAACAAATAATAGAAATTGTAATTAGACCACATTCAGGTGAAGTTAATATACATACTCAAAGTTGATATAAATCTCTGACCGGCACCGATAAACCCAAACCGCGGAGAAAGAATAATCATGAAATAAACAAAGAGGAAAAAAAAAAAGAAACCCAAAACCTAACCTTTCCCCTCCAAAAAAACGAACAATTGATCCACTTCAGAAAAAACATAACGTGCCCCCTGGTAAATAATGTGGCATTTACATGGAAATCTTAAGTAAAATACAGCGCCCAGGGCCAAGACACGCGGATGAACCTCCAAAAAGGCTTTTCGTCGTCGTTGCGTGGCCCTAGACACATCCGGGAATATCTGAATACACTGGCCACAAAATTTCTCAAGTTTCTTCTTAAAATAGGCTCGAAAATGTTTCTGTTTATCTAATTCAGAGGCAACTATAACTAACAAAGTCGCCCTTACAGGAATTTCATCCTGCGAGGACTCTAGAAAATTAGAAATATTTAACGAAGGTAAATCCTGAGGTCCACCTTGTGCCCCTCCCTCCTTGCCTCCATCCTCCATTACATTTCCTTTAGAAGAAATATAATAGATATTCAACAAAGACATAGAATCAGAATCAGCAATCAGCAACACATCCTTCAAATATCTATAAAAAAGCATGTCAGGTGCAAGATAATGTGTTTTAGGGAAATTGAAAATACAGAGATTCCTTGAACACAAGGAATTCTCCAGTAATTCATCTTGATAGTGTAAAGAAGCCACATCACGAACCAAAGTATCTACAACTGTTCGTTGGGCAACAATCCGAGCTTCAGTATATACGAAAGATTTTTCAATACTAGACAGCCTAGAATCCTGGTTGGATATCTTTTCAACAGTTTCCTTGGTAAAGACTGAGACCTTTTGAAGGGAGGAATCCAAGGCCAACTCTAACCTAGATAACATAGCCCACAGATCCCTCAAAGAAACATCATCCGGGGGGGTCGGTGGCTCAGCAGTCCCGGCAAAAACTACCACAGAAGGGAGCGGTGGAGGCAATACCTCAATAGGTGGTTCAATCCTCAGAAAAGAAGAAGAAAGCATAGGTTCCTCAATGACTAGATGATTATAGTCACCCACAAAAGAGGAAACTTTCTCCTGAACAGCTAAGGGAGAGTTCTCCATTTGGGGCGAAGAGTTCAAAGAAACAATACTCACAGTTGACTTTTCACTCAATGGAGTATCCAATGTGTGATCTGGTACCACTCTAACCACAGACAGATGTGCATCCATAGGTCCCACAGTTTTTACAGCCTTCGGTTGAGCGACTGGCTAAAGACGTTTCTTCCTCTTCCCCATCTGCGAGAATCAATCTCGCCGAATCTGTGCCGAAGGGGCGCCAAAGGGGCATGGCCTGCCCCTTTGGTCATGCCCCTTCGGGCACGCACCACGGGCATGCGCCCGCTACGCGTCCTGCGTTGGGGGCAGAGTATTATAGCCCCAGGAAATCCAGCAGCCCCAATCAGAGAGGCAGAGCGGGAACCGATCCAATCAGAGATTACAGGCACAATGAGCAGGAAACAAAGTAACTCCTCGGTCCGATTCTTTTTAACATCTTTGTTAGTGATATTGGGTAAGGTTTGTCTTTTTGCGGATGATACCAAAATCTGCAAAAGGGTAGACACCCAGGAAGGTTTAGATAACATGAGGAGGAATCTAGCTAAGCTTGAAGAATGAAGTATTTGGCAGCTGAGATTTAATGCTAAAAAATACAGGGTCATGCATTTGGGCTGCAACAATCCAAGGGAGCAGTACAGTGTAGGGGATGAAGTAATTCTGCCCACAAAAGAAGTGCGGGACCTGGGCATGATTGTGTCTGACAACCTTAAAGTAGCTAAACAGGTAGAAAAGGCAATGGCAAAAGCTAGAAGGATGCTTGGATGTATAGGGAGAGGAATGGCCAGCAGAAGAAAGGAGGTGATAGTGTCTCTGTATAAGTCTTTGGTGTGACCTAATTTGGAGTATTGTGTGCAATTCTGGAGACCACACCTTCAAAGGATATAAACAGGTTGGAGTCGGTGCAGAGGGTGGCTTCTAAAATGGTTAGTGGTCTTTGTTTAAAGCATATGAGGATAGACTTAAGGATCTTAATATGTATATTTTAAAGGAAAGGTGGGATAGAGGAGATATGATTGAGACGTTTAAATTCCTATGTGGCTTAAATGCACAAGAAGTGAGCCTCTTTTGATTGAAAGCAAGCTCTGCTATGAGGGGACATAGGATGAGACTGAAAGGGGATAGACTCAGGAATAAAATGCAGAAATATTTCTTTTTGGAAAGGGTGGTAGATGCATGGAATAGTCTCCCAGTGGAGGTAGTAGAGATGAGGACAGTATCTGAATTTAAAAAAGCTTGGGACAAACACAGAGGATCTCTAAAGGAAAAAAGGGGACTGTTGTAATTAATATGGAAGGGCAGACTAGACAGGTCAAGTGGTCTTTTTATGTTTCTGTCTTTCTATCTAGGTTACAAGTCCAAGTAAGCACTTATATTTAGGCTATTCTATAAAGGCACTCGTGCGCTAATCAGTCTTGATAAAATATTCTCACAAAATCTGTCAGAATCATGTCTAAAATGTGCCTTTATACGTTTACAACAGCTCCGAATTAGTGATAAATGTACAGATGGGTGAACTATATGCATATCATGACTCTCCCTATGCTCTAGTCAGACTATGCCGCTGAACATGCCTACACAGGGGTCTCATTAAATTATGGGTCTTCTTGTCACTGCACATACTTTTATGCATGTAACCAATAGGGTTTTTTTTACTAAGGGAGTTAGCTGACAAGGTATGTTCTGGCACACACTGAATGTATTTTGGGACATACATTGCCAGCTAGTGCAAGGCCATGACAGTCAGTGTGGGATGATTCCTGCACTATGCAACACACATTAGGGTCCTGAGTGGGTGGGGTGAGGGTGGAGAGTGTGCGTGATGTGCTCTGTGCAGATATCACCAGGTTCACACTGCATGCTAACTGCATTAGCATGGGATCACCTAATGCCATCTCAATAGGTGGAATTAAGTGCACACGCACTAATGTGGCATATGCTAAGGGATAGGGCTTCATGTTAACTGCCAGGGAAATGCTTTCTACACCCCCTACAGTTAACACAGTGGTGTTATACCTAACACCCCACAGTTTTGGTGCTTTTGACGCAACACCCTAGCACCCGTTATAAAAGGGCCCCATAGGCTCATTTTATGAGGTCTTTTGCACACACAAAACAGAGTTTATGCAAAAAAATGCCTTATAAAATTACCTTATGTTGAGGTAATTTGATAAAGTCATTCCCGTGTGTAGGTGTGGCCCCATATACATATAAATAGCCTCTTATTAAATACCAATGAGTGAGTCAGGCTATGGGGATCCCCCTGCATCCCCTCACCTCATTGCAGCCCCCTGGCTCCGGTGTTTACCATCTTTGTGGCCAACCCCAGACGTACAGGACCGACCTCAGAATTGGCCCTGTATGTCCGGGGTCATGGCCTGCCCATACACCGCCCTCGCTCCGCATCCAGACTGCCCCCTCCCGCCCCTATCAAAGGCTCTCTGTACAACAGCGCTGTTCATACGAGGAGCCTTTGCAATGGGAGCAGAAGGGGGATGAATAGTGGGGATGTGCATCCAGGCAAGACATACACCGCCCACTATTCATGGTGCAGAATGGCCCTCTTTGCTATCAAGGTGTTTACTTTGTTAGTGGGCATGCACATGAGCATGATCATCCATAGATTATTCTATATTATAATTTATGTGCATACTTGAAAAATATAGGCATGGGCATTTGCATCAGATCTAGGGCTTGTGTAAATGCCCATGCCTACAATCTACGGGCACATAAAGATAAGCAGGCACCTATTTGTCTTTATAAAATAAGCCTAATATAAGCACTGGACATGTGCATTAGTATTGTAGTAATTGTGACATAGTGGGTCCTTCTAGCCCGTTTAATGAAGCTAAAAAGCCAGGAACAAAAGTAGAGTTGAGCTGTAAACAGAAGCACATGGCTCCTGGTTACCGTGGGAACCAGGCACAGAAGCAAGAGAAATGCCGGTGCTATCATTGAAGGGGTGAATCACAAGGTAATGCAGGACACCTGTTAGGGGGTGGAGTTGAGCACGGCCCCAGAATTCACCCTATTAAGGAAACTTCAGTGGAGCTTATGGAGTTAGGCAGAGAAGGAGGTAATGAAGAGTTGGCTGAAGAAGCAGGAAGTGAGGCATATGAGCTGGAGAGAGAAGCCATTGAGAGTTACACTGAAGACAGCTATGCCCAGAGTCTCTATGGAAAGGAGAGACAGATTCCTTCTTGAGGAGAAAGAAAGAAACCCCGAGGACAGGATATAACAAGGGCAAAGGAGATTGTCTGCAATATCCTGGGGAGCACGGGAGTGATACAAAAAGCCTAGGAGGCAAGTGAAATGCTATGAGCAGGGCTTAGGTTGGGAACCTACAGCTATTCAAAAGCACCAGAGAAAACCTCCACCAGTAAGGCTGAAAGGTAAGCCAAAAGGCTTGAATATACTTAATTACAGTGACTGTTTGTACCCAGAAGGGTGGTGCTGGGAAAAGAATACTGAGCCTGATAGTCTGTGTGAAAGCCAGTATTTGACCCAAGCATATCGTGTAAAGCCTGGAGCAGTAAGAAAGGGCGTGGCACCAGCAGTGCCGGTTCAAACATTTCCTTATGACCAGGAGGAATTGATGGACTGTGAACCAGAGTGTATTGATACTGGAGAAGATATAGATATAATGGACTGTACATTATCTCTGACCAATGGAATAGTTTCATTGCGTTGAAAGCCTGCTTGAAAAGAGAGTACAGCACAGATAGCACGTGGAAACAGAGAGCTGTGAGGAAACAGCGTGGTTTTGTTTGAATGTTTGTTTTCACCATGGTTAATGCTGAAGAAAGCCTTTTTCTGTTAAGGAACTTTTGTTTGTCCAAATACCAGTAAATACCTGGGTTGTGTTTTCTGTTCATGGTAAAATCCACCCCGGGAGGGGAAATAAAATCCTTTGGTTGCTTAACCACTTTTTCCACAACTGCTCCTTATTGATTTGGTGAAAAGACTACATTTCCCAAGGGGCATTGCTCCAGGATCTGAGAAATAGCTATTTCAATAGGGAAAAACCCACTCCCTTAACCTCTACTCGGGGGGTTTAAGGAGAGCTGGTGACATAATGTAAATTGTAATTTTAATATAAGCACTGGGCATGTGCGTTAGTATTGTAGAAATGTAAATTGTAATTTTCAGGTGGTTTCAGCTTCATCTAACCAAGTACACATGCTCAGTGAATTTGCATGAATCGCCATTCATAAGCTTTGTTTTTGTCATGTGCATGTGTGTTGCCAGATTTACCAGAGACAATCTGGGAGAGGGAGGAGATCAAGGAGCGGGCAACAACAGTCAACTTGAGGCACTTGAGCCTATGCTACTTTGAATGCTTAACAGGCAGCCAGAGAAACGTATCGCTATCTGACGTCTGCAAATCTCATAGTGAACAAAAAAGGACCGATAAATATTTTCGCTCTGATTTTCAGAGGATAAGTGCCTTAGCCCTGTAGTGCCTTAGTAGACACTATAGGGCCGAGGCATATCATAATGCTTGGGAAGGGTTTTGTCTGGAAAATTAAATGGTCATAGAAAGAAAGAAGGGAGGGAATGGCAAGAGCAGTAACGGTTTGAGTTCACAGAAAGAGACAGGGCTTTCCCTGGATATGATTATGGGATTCTGTAGTCCATCTCTCAAGCTAAAATGAGATGTCTTTAGAAGGGCATTAGAAAGAGCTGCAGTCTGGTGTTGTCTCCACAGAGGGGTGTAGGGAGACTGACACAGGGAGATGAGAAAAGCAGCAGTTGAAGGCACATCAGCCTCAAATAAAGCACTCTATATTCCCTGCTGAAAAGTATGTGGAAAAGGTCTTGGCAGATCTGTGGGATTGACATGGATGGTATTTATGTCTGGATCATCAGATGTTGAAAGTGTGCTATCTTAAGAGGTTGTTAAAGAGGTTGTTGTTAACGGGCCAACTGGTGAAGAGGTAGAAAGTGGTCCTGGCAGTGCCAAAGCCAAGAGCACTGCACAGATAGAGGGGGAAGAAGAGAGTGGCTGCTGGCCTTTCATCCCCTCCGTTGTCCCCTGCCATGGGTCCAGAAGCATCAAGAGCAGGATCCCTCCCATCCCCAAGGAAATACAGGGGAAGACTCATAAAGCCTCATAATTTTGGAGCATTTTAAAATTCTTGAGGACCTGTGACATGCAGAATGCAATTACTGTAGGCAGCACATTAGCAAAGGAAAGCTGACGGGTCATATTACAAACATTGGAAAAAGAGCACCATTTCCAGCTCAGTACAAAGGAGAGGGCTGATCCTATGCTGGGGATAACATCAAGGAGTGGTAATAGCAGTGGAAGGAAAGGTATAGTAAACACAGTTTGTTTCCCAAGTGCTTATCCTCTTTCACCAGTTAGATGGCATGATAGCAGGCCCGAAACACATTGAAGCAAGCTACCTGGAAGACATGGTATGGTGTTATTTAGCACTGTCATAGGGCGGCAGTTGTCAGAAACTCCTTAGGCCTGCACAGCAAGGCAAGTAACAGTCTGTTCTAAGAGAACTGATTGGAAATGATGAAAAATAACAGTATTTTCACTGGAGTGTGAATGGTAGGCATGAGCTGCATGATAAACAGGAAGCAATAAGGCACCTGCGCACCAGCTCAAGCAGGACTTTAGCACTAAGAGGAGTTCCACTTATGATATGCTGGAGAGGTTAATAGAGCAATGGGCAGCCCTGCATCAGATAACATTGGAGACCAAAATCAGTATCAACATGCCCTTGGGTCACCAGGACTGGGGAAATATCACACAGATGATAGGAAGCCCCTTAAGGATGCATAGTGGGACATAGAGGTTTTGGCGCTGTCAGGGATTCACTGCAGAGGTTTTGGTGAGGGTAGACTTCTTACCTGGTCAAGTGGGAAAAAGATTGGAAACCTTTATGAAGGAGGATTCTAATATGCTAGTTGATCTTAGTGACCCGCTGATGAAAGGAACTACCACTTTATGTTGCAGCTCACTGACTTACTAGAAGAAAAAAGCTGGTGACTGAGGTGGAGGAAAGGGAGTGCCAGAAAGATGAAGATGCGGCTATGATGTTTCAGAAAGGGAAATAATAGACAAGCCAGCAAACAGTATTGCTAGCTGGAGTAACACCCTATCACATACCACTCCCTGCCCCCCTCCCCCATCGGCTTTACAAGACCCAATCAAAGATAATCTTTGGTGATCAAAACCGTAGACACAATGCTAAAGCGGTAGAGGGGATTAACCTGCCATAAAATGGAGTACTGCTTGGATTTCAGCAACATGCTGCCTTGCATAGCCCATTAAGGCTATGAACACAGATTCCTTAACATTCTGGGTATAAAAGTTGGTAGTCTGGCCAAAGCTGCACAACATTTATTTTATTTATTTACATTCTCTTATATACCATGCTATTCTGCATCAGTGCGGTTTACATTGAATAAACTGAAATTACATTATAACTTGGAGATAACTATTTTACAGGGAACATGGAGAGTTAAGTGGCTTGCCCAAGACCACAAGGAGCACCTGTGAGACTAGAAACCCCAGTCCTTCTGGCCCAAGGTTGCTGTCTTCTAGTGGGATTTGAACCCCTGACCTTCTGGCCTGAAGTACCTTACCCCAACCACTAGGCCACTCCCCCACTCCATTTCCTGTCCTGCCCTCCAGCCAGTGTGCCCAGTGAAAGTATGGCAGGGAATAGTGTGGCTCCCCATCATTCACATCTAGCATTGGACTTTGTGGAAAAGCTACTGTTTCTGAAGACAAACGTTCCCTTGCTTGGTTTCTCTTCATTGTCATACTTCTGTGAGGAGGAAGGAGTATAGAGTTATAATGATGGGTAGTTGCACACACTCTCTGCCTTAAGTGTGTCCACTAGCTGTTTTTTGACAATTGGCACTGCAGTCTCTCAGGGCTGGTGCCAATTTTCCAGTGGCAACCTTCCAGCTCCCATGCCAAAATTTAACATCAAAAAGCAAGAAGAAAATAACTATTACAGTTGAAGAGATTCAGAGGGAGCGAAGGCAGCATTCCTGGCAAATTGAATTCGGAGGGCACTGTTGGCCCTTTTGAATTCTGGAACTCTGCTGATCCCTCAAGCCTCATGCTCTGTAGCCTCCCTGGTACTTCAGATGGCAAGCCACAGTGTTAGCCCATCAGCAGAAGGCCATTGGCTACAGTACATCATGTAAACATGACCACAATCACTGAAGCAAGCCATGATACGACCAATACTCAAAAGCAGTGCACTAAGCCCTTCTGAACCCAAATCATACAGTCCAATCTCCAGCTTACCATTCCTTACAAACGTTATCGAAAAGACAGTGCAGAGACAACTTCAGGACCATATTGACATGAAGGCCCCACTGGATATCCACCAACATGGCTTTAAACCACAGAACAACGTGGAAACCCTACTCACCTCACGCTTTGACAATCTCCTAAAAGGCATAGACAGCATAAAAAATGGATTCCTTTTTTTTTTTTTAATTTCTATTTATTGCTTTTTCACAAATAATCCAAGCATACAAACTTGAATGGAAATAAGGAGACAGATAACAAAGGTCAGTAAAACATCCAACCCAGTGGGAAATCAAACATAGCAAGAAATTAAACAAAACCTGTTCCTTCTACAGCCCTCAAAAAGATGGGAGGATCCAACTAAGATATAACAATACACTATAAGTGAGGAAATTAAACTGAAGGGTAACAGCCAGGTAATATCCTATGCAGTAGAACCTACACTGCATCGGGGGGGGGGGGAGGGGTGGCGGGCACTAATGAAGGCGAGCAATTGGGATGGATCATAAAAAGCAAATGTAGGGGAATTCAATTTAACAATACGTTTTGAGGGAAATTTAAGAAAAAACTGACCTCCCAGCAACAATACAGCAGGACGTAAGAGCAAAAAATCCCGTCTACGTTTCTGGGTCTCTCTAGAGAGATCAGGAAAGACCCACACAGTCAGACCCAGAAAGGCAATATCCCGTTTACGAAAAAACATTTTAAGGAACCAGTCCCTATCTGAGGCTAATGCAAAGGTTACAACTAATGTAGCAGATGTAACAGTATCAACTAAAGAAGTTTCCAACAAAGCAGATACATCCAAAGAATCAGCTACATTCACCCCAGGTATATTTCCACCACCCTCTACTTTTTTCTTAAGAGGCAAATAATACACCTTAACCAGAGGTGGATGCGACTCTACAGGTACCCCCAATATTTCCATCGTATATTTCTTAAACATTTCCTTCGAACCCACAGAAGGGGCCTTAGGAAAATTAACTAAATGCAAATTAGAGTAACGAGATTGGTTTTCCAACATTTCTAACCACAACTGCATTGCCATAAGGTCCTTTTGATAACCTTGTCCCAAATCTTCAACCTGAGTTATTTTCTGTTGCAACTCTGAAACGGAACTCTGCACTGCCGAAATTTCCAGCGTGTGTTGTTGCAAAAGACCGGTATGATCCCGAAGTTGAGATGATAAAGCTGAAATCTGAAAAAAAAAAAAAGGATTCCTGCTGCTGTTCATGGACATCTCGGCAACCTTTGACACCATGTCCCACACCAAATTACTACAATGCCTGCAGCAGATAGGAGTATGCAAGAATAGCCTGAAATGGTTTACCTCCTACTTAACAGACCAAATGCAACAAGTCAGATGTGGCCAGAAGAAATCTATGCACTTCCCCATCAAGCAAGGAATACCGTAAGGTTCAGCTCTGTCATCTATATTCTTTAATATATACATCCAACCCATATGCAACATCATCAAACGCCACAAACTTCACTATCACCTCTATGCTGATGACATCATGGTATATGCTCCAATCAACCTACATGCGCCCAACATCACAACAATAACCAGATTTCTTAAAGGCATGGATGCCTGGCTCACAGCTAATAACCTAACGGTCAACTATGACAAAACGGAGGCAATGTTCATCACAAGGAACCTCACTTTCACTCCACCGCAAACTATTACAATACTAGACAAAGCAATAGCAATCAAATATGAAGTTAAGTACCTGGGCATCACCATGGACAGAGCTCTGAACATGAAAGCTCACATCGCTAAAACCGCAAACAAGACCTACCTATGTTTGAGGACCATCAGGAAACTCAAGCCACCAGGACCACTTCTGTACATTGGGCCAAGCAGTCATCACACCACTACTTGATTATGGAAACTCACTGTATCAGGACCTCCCCCAGCAGACCCTGCACCCACTCCAAATGGTGCAAAACACTACAGCAGGCATAATTACGGACACTGCAATCTGAGCACATCATCCCCATCTTGCAGCAGCTGCACTGGCTTCCAATGATTGCAAGGGCAACATATAAAACAATTTTGATTATCTTTAAAATATTACACCACAGCTCAGCAGATGCGCTCCAAAATGTCATAACAAAGGACATCAGCAATAGACCAAGAAGGACCAACAATGACAACAAGATCGGCACACCCGCAGGATACCGCAAGACTAAACAAGCAATCTCCAGAAAAACCCCCTTGCTACTGGTGCCCACACTTTGGAACTCCTTCCCTATGGGCCTGAGGGCCTTGAATGATACCAAAGACTTCCGGAAGGCCCTCAAAACCTGGATCTTCACAGAAAACTATGAGTAACCAGACAAACAATAGTCTACAATCGGACGGTAGTCTATCTACCTCCACCAACTTGATACCATACACCCATCCCAACCAGAAGTATGAGTTTAATGTTCCATGTTGTTAAATTCCCTCTTGTTAAATGTAATCCTCCAATGTGTTGTGACCACTTTGATTGTAGGATAAGGTGGTATATAAATATGTCTAAATAAATAAATAAACTATATGACTGGAGAGGAGCAATGTATTCCAACCCTATGGCTATGTTCCGAGTTAATAGGTTTCATTCTAATCCTTTCAGATTAGAGCACGGAACAAGGCAAGGATGTCCTTTGTCCCCCTTGCTATTCGTGCTCACCATAGAGCCACTAGCTTGTCAAATCCACAAGTGGGTATCGTACACTGGCTTCCACATAGGAGGCCACTTACACGTAATATCCCTATATGGAGTAGACATCCTCATATATCTTAGAAATCCGGTATCCATGCTCCCTGCAATTGTTGATATTCTGGATCACTTCTTGCAGGTATCGGGCTTCACCATAAATAGGCAGAAATCTGCCCTTCTTCTATGTGTGTCCAGCACTCCATCCCTTCCCCTGGAGTTGTCCGGTGACTTCCTTAGGATTGATCACTTTAAATACCTCGGCATCCTTATTCATCAAGACCTTACCATCTTGGTCCCACTAAACTATGGTGCACTTTTGGATGAACTCACCACAAAAATAAAATTACTGAGAGCTGCTTTGGTGATTTGGCTTGGTCACATTAACATGGTTAAGATGTTCCTCTTCCCTAGGCTTCATTTCTTCTTCACTCAGCTTCCTATACAGGTACCTTGAAACTTCTTCAAGGCAGTTCACCAGACCCTCTTGGGCTTTATCTGGCAGGCCCATCCTGACTAGACCCAAAGATATTGGAGATCTAGGGTTCCCTGACCCAGTGCTCATGCCCTGACTAGTGCTCATGCCTGTGTGCTGCCAATGTTTGGCTGGGTGCAGTTGCAAAAGGCATTGTTGACTCATTTACCTCTTAGAGTGGTTCTCTTCATCCAAGATATGTCTGACGTTCATCTGGTGCTCTCCCATTCCTTCCTGGGCCCAGTATGGAGGGAATGGATTGTGCTTTGTTAGAGAAAGAAGAATTCCTCCTGGATATCTCACTACACACCAATCTCTTCTTTTGATTTTGTAAGGGACTTTAAGAAAAGACTAATAAGCCTTGGACAAGACCTCTGCTTTTACTCCTTGTTTGAAAACTTGGTCTCTCTCCCCAAGACCCTTTGGGGTCTTCACTGTCCTTCAACCAACACTTTGAATTACACCACTGTTTTGGGACCCTTGTCCAAATCTCAGAGGGGCTTTGCCCTCCCAGACCTTGGTAGTGCATCTTTTTCAAGTCTAAGCACCTAAAGTCCTTCCTAGCCCAGCTACATCAAGCTGCTGCTATGGAACCACTAACTCCTGCCTGAGCTTGCACCTACTGAGAGGGTTGGGGGTGGGCTCTGGGTGACAGACCAGAGGATATCTGGGAAGAGGTTTAACAATATTCTCATGCCTGTTTGATTTCCTTATCCCTGGTGAACATGCAGCTCCATATTCTAATGTGGATGTCCATAACCCTGATTAGTTTATATCATTGAGTGAGGACGGAAGACCCACTCTGATGGAGGGCCTGTGGTACGTGAAGCGACTTTGAACATATGTGGTGGTCATGTCCTAGAGTGCAGATGTTTTGGTCTCATATGTATGGTTTTATTAGCCATTCCCTAAGATTCTCACTCCCTTTTTCGACTGAATCTTGTGTGCTGGGCTACTTAACCCCAAATCTATTCTCTGCCTCCTACTAACAGCCTGAAGCATCATCGTACGCCGTTGGAAGAGGACTTTGTCGCCTATGCCTCAGGAGTGGTTGGCTAAAGTCTCGGACATCTATCGAATGGATAAGCTTACAGCAGACCTCTGTGGACAGCCAGAGACAGTGAAGCATATCTGGTCTCAGTACCTTCAGTCCCTGCTTTGACTCCTTCTTGGATAGGACTGGCACCCATCTGTACTCCAATCAGCAAATCTTTCTGAAACAGCTCCCACTGAGATGCTTGCCTTGTACTACATGTTTGTTGAAATAGTCATGACGTTTCTACTCTCTTTCTGATTTATTAGTCCCCAGCTTCACTAGTACGAAGTTCTTTTGATTTGTGCTGAGCTATGGTGGGGACTCCATCTTACCTTTTTCTTTTTCACTTTTCTTTCTTTTAGTTTTTTTTTATTTGTCTCATGATAATCTTGCACATTTCCCTCATGGTTGAATGTCTTGAGTTGAATGGCAACAGGGGGTGTAGAGGGTTGTGAGGGGGGGGGGCGGTTGGGTGGAGAAAGGGTAGGGGGGCTAGGGAGGAAGTTGCAGGAGGGAGTGGGGGAGGAAAATGGAGGGGGAGGGGGTGTGTGGGGTAAAGTATATTGTACTGCTGAACTTGTTGAATGATTTTCCTTGTGAAGTCTTCTTTACGTATCTTTGGCAGGAGTTTGACTGTTTTCTCTCCTGTGTGTGTCACTAGGAGCTTGTATGCTCACATTAGTTGATATTTTATATGATGTACTCTCTGAATCTCTGTGGCATTACTGCTGTTTAGTGTTGTAATTCTTCTTTATTTGCTTAATAAAAAATTTATACACAAAAAAAGAAAAAGAATGGCAGTACATACACCATGGGAAATTTCACCATTAGCTTTTTCACATGCTACATGTCATGCCTAAATACCCTCCTTAACTTGTCTTTTAGAGGGGTGCTTGATGGAGGAAATTTGATTACCAGTCTGAATGTGAAATCCACCTCACCAGATTGACTTTTTGAAGAAGACTCCCTAAATAATGATGTAGGTTGATATAAACTCTACCATAAGAACATATAAGAAGTGAATGATATATGCACATCTTGAGGCAATTTATAAAACTGTAGTATATATATATATATATAATGTTACTTCTATATCCCCTTGTAACACCACTCTTTGGGGGTATATAGGGGCATGTTTATTAAATATTAACGTGCATTAAATAAAATGTGCTAAGTGCTGTCACTGCCCATTAATTTCTATGGACTGTTGCAGCATTTAACGCATGTTAGCTTTTCTTAATGCCCATTAACCTTTTGTAAAAATACCCCATACATTTATAGAATGGTTCCTTCTCTTGTGTGTAGTGCCAAATCTATGTACATTTATGCAATACTGTGTATATTTTAGAAAAGGCTGAGCACTCACCAAACGTTTTACAAACTACTTGCCTAGTTTTACACTGATGGACTGGACAAGGGAAGGGAAATGCATGATGGGAGTCACTGGGGTCAGCTATTGCAGAGTGATAGCTGCAAAAGCCCACAATAGCTGAAAAAGGCTCACCATATCTGCAGGGGGTATTCCCAACAGGAAGCACGGGAAGTCCTGTGATGCCTGTTGATGCTGAGATTGCGAGATCCGTGGCAAGGGCAAGGGGAGGACAGAACTAGTAATAACTCTTTTCCTCTCAGGCCCATATCAGATTCCCCTGTGTCCATTGTAAGTGCCATGAATGTACTGATCCGTAATACCAACAATGTTAAAGTGCCGAACCTCCATCGCCTTCAGCACCAATTCCTCACCAAGAGAGCTCACCATCCATATTGAGTGGGTGGGAGGGAGGGAGGGAGGGGACCAACTGTTTAGTTTTTCTTACAGATGTGTCAGGGGTGCCCTGATCCCCACTGGACAGTTTCCTATGGGGACTGGGAGTTGTCTAGGTAAGTTTTGAAGTGGGGAAGGAGTCTGGCCAGGTAACATAGTCTGTGTCACAGATCAGTACATCCACAGCCCTGGCAATGGTGAAAGGTCAGAGGGTCCCGATCTGGCTTTTGGAGGAGAAATGAATGCTGCCAACTGGCAGCAGCCACAAAGCAGGACAGTCAGCATTGGCTGCAAATAATGCCACCTCTTGAGATGGCATTATCTGCAGCTGCAATCAGGCCGATTTTGGCAGCTATCACCTGACGTGGTTCACATGGAGGTTACCAAAAATCGGCATGTCTCCCCTGACTCTATTGCATGAAATGCAGATATTAGAGAAAAGTGTCTGTGATATCTCCTTTTTGACTGCATTAGCTGCTACTGCTGGGCAGTATTTCCATGTTAGCCCTGCGGTAGCAGCCAACATGGTTTAGCAGACAGACCCCACTGTAGCGAGGTAAGCAAGCATGAAACATGTCTTGAATAAGAGTGGCTAAGAAGATGAAGGTGGAGGCTCTCATTGGGATAAACAAAGGTGAAAATAAAGTGTACTCTTACTTTATGCATACTATTTTAATCTATACTTTGTTGTAAATTTTCATTTACTTTCCAGATATTTAGCATTAATATTACTATGAATAAATATATTTAAAAACTGGGATACATATCAGGAAACCAAGTTATTTTTCATGAGTTTTTAAGAGTCATGAGAGCATCAAGAGTCTAATGCAAACAATGTTCAGCTGTTATCAGTGCTTAAAACCCCCAAAAGGAAAAAGCTATGCATTAGAAATGTGTACTTTGAGCCTCTGATCTCTGACTGACAGTAAATGCGCCTTGCATGTTTATGAAGTATTTCCACTTGAAACTCTTTCCATGCAATACAGAAAAACACATAACTAGTCAAGACTAATGGGGAGGCTTATAGCAAAGTATACACAAAGGTTTAAGGACATCAAACTGTAAACTGTGGAGGAAACTTGGGCTCTGACAGAAACATTCAAATATCTATCAGTCTTCGATACAATTCAATGAGATAGAATTTCTCAGTGTTCACTTTTAAGGTAAGAAATTTCATTGGAAAAGAAACCAGAAAAGATATCAGGGTAGTGACAATGAGTATGGGTCAATTTTAAATGATCAGGTTGCAAAGAGATCCTAGATGAAATACTGAAAATGTTCCTGTGTTGGCTTTTGCAGAAGTGAATTAGTTGAGAATAATATGATTTTCCTAGCCAGGACAACTTGTTTGTAGTCTAAGGACTACTGTTTAGGGCTGTGCATTAAGAGTGGGGGAGTAGACTAGTGGTTAGATCAACTGCCTAGTACTCAGAAGATCAAGGATTTACTTCCCACTGGCACTCCTTGTGACTTTGGGCAAGTCACTTTACCCTCCATTGCCTTGGAAGAAAAGACCTGGCAATCTACTTCCTGTGATACATTGAGGCACATTCTAATGTGTGCATCCAGGCCCCTGTGTCCCCATTCGGAATCAAGATGCACAGAGGCAGACCCAATTCTGATCCCGCAGGGGCTAGACTTGCCCTGTGGGATCAGAATCGGATCTGGGCCTGTACATACAGACTGGGACCCAATTCAGATTGGCCTGCATGTACAGACCTCTCCCAACTAACTCAGTCAAGTTCTCGTTGTCATGGCACTGTGGATCCATTCAGGAGCTGCGATCCATTGCCGCCCAAGCAGTGGCAGAGAAGTGAGGGGGTGCAGGGTGTTCCCTGCAGCCCAACCCCCAATCTGGCCTTCCATGCCCAGGGTCAGGCTGCAGGGAACACCCTGAACCCCCTCACTTCTCTGCCACTGCTTGGGCATGCTGTCCCCGGTCTAGATCCAAGGTCGCGGATGTACAGGGCCGACTTCAGAATCGGCCCTGTACTTCGGGACCTTAGACCACCTACTGCCCACTCTCACTCTGCCTCTGCAATGCCCCCTCCTGCTCCCGACTAAGCCTCCCCATTCAAACTCCTTGTCTGTACGGGTAGACTTTTGCTGGGGATGGAAGGGGGTGAATAGAGGGAATGGACATCCCAATGGAATGTAAATAGACCCCTTTGCCAAAAAAAAAAACAGAGACAGCTGGGTCACCAGGAATCAACACTGACTTGACAGCACTAAAAAAAAAGACTGTGAGCATGAATTTGGCTTGTTCAGGCACCTAAAAAGTGTAAGGTTCATGCAAATCACTTGTGAATGCATATGCTTATGAATTAATGCGCATACAATCAATTGTGCTCATTTTTAAGTTCTTGCATGAATACAATGCATGCCTAAAAACATGAATAGGCCAATCATGAAAAAATGCCCAATAATGAGAAAAATTCTGAACTTTTTTTTTGTCCATGCAAACCACTACTACTGTTCTTTGTAGACTGTGTGATTTCTGCATGCCTCGTATGTCTTTAAAGAAGATATGGATCATGGTGATATCAGAGTTTCACATACTTGGCTGCTAGGCAAAGCACCTAACAAGGTGCAAGTTGATGTTCTTGTTATAGCTTGGTCCTCCAGTGGAAGGTTGACAGAATCCAGAAGAAACTGAAGCAAAAGACTAAGGGGCATGTTTACTAAAGCACAGGGGTAGTGTGCATTTGTGACACCATGCTAAAAGTAGCTCGGGATCCTAAGGTAAACAATCCAGGCTACCTGGAAAGTCCCCATCTGGGTGACATCTGGGTGGGGATGGGCATTCCCGCTATGGCACTGCCAGCATGTACCTTAAAAGTCTGTGCTGCTGGTGCGTGGTAGGAAGCAACTACCATCAGCACAATGGGTGGAGGTAGTTGCTCTCTGCAGCACTATTAACACTGTGTGCTACTGTAGATTCAGAGGGATAACTGTCTCCTCCCCCCTGCATCTAGGGCACTGCCTACACTAGTAATGCGGCCCAAACCTGTGTTACTAGCATGGGACTTAGAAAACATGCCCCTAGTCATTTGGCTATAATCTATGAAGACTCCTAAGTAATTCAGTCATCTTAAGAGTGGGGTGTGTCAGTTCAGAGCTACTGATAAAGAAAGAGATGAGAGAATGGAGCAGAAAAGAGGTTTAGTTCTAGGTCTGTTTGGATTCAAACCCATTACCCTATGCAAAAGAGATCTGTGGCAAACTATTGGAGTTTAGTTACACAGCCAGGAAAACAAGACCATGAATGGCAAGAGTTGTCCTCTCCTCCCGCCAGAGCAGTGCTTTGGACCAGCATGAGGTGTGTCTTGTGAGCCACCATATATATGGAAGCTCAGTCAGACACACCCTTGATGGTTCAACACTTTTCAGTGGGTCTGACCTGCATCTACAGCTACTCCGCTCCACTTTGCTGCTTTAATGGTGTATTCTTTCTACTGCATCTGGTCCCTCATCCATGCCTGCTCTACTTATGGTTTCTGCTTCATACCTGGCTTCTGCTCTATGCCTATTTACTAATCCTGCCTGATGTCTGCACTGCTCCACTCTGCCCTGGGTCTAGCCTCTCCACCATTCTCCCACCCAGAGTAAGCCCTGGCATTTTGAACCAGAGAGTGAGAAACCTTGCTGAGGCCTTACAGAGTGAACTCCAGGACTAACTTCTTCAAAGTAAGCTTTATCATTAGCTTAGTCACAAAGAAAGCCCTGGCATTGCTGACTCTCTTGATGGAAAAGAACAGTACCATCCAGGACAACCTGAAACACTTTCAGGCTGCCGTTTTCCATGTTTTTGGGAAACTGGACCCAACTCAGTTGGCTGAGAATAGCATGAATACCCTCCACCATGGCCAACAAAGAGTGACAAAATCAAAACAAAAATCGCTAACACTCAAAACATGCATGACATCATTGAGCTGGAGGTTTTATGAGGTACAGGTGCAACTTTCCCGAGTATAATAGCTGTGCCTGGGCATTGAACAGAAACGTGGTTTCTGCTTGTATTTCTATGTCTGTAATGTAGAAATGAAAGACTGTCTGCTGATGTAAGCGAGCATGTTTAGATTATGATGATCTAAGGTTCCTGGAAACACACACAAAAGAGTGAGATGTGTCGATTGGTCACAAATGCTTTATTTAAAAACCCCTACATGTTTCGGCAAATTGCCTTCTTCAAGGGTAAAACCTCGAAATAAAACAAAATCACATAAAGAAAATCATAAAAGCAAACACATAAATCTGTAACTAAATTATTAAAAATAAATAGTTAAAAACTAAAACCAAAATGACAAAAAGGCTGAATATAGGAATATTCCAATGTACTCCTGTAATGCTAGAAAGAATAGATGCCTAAACACCCAATATGTGTTATGTGGAGTGAGAGAGATGAAGACACTGTTGCATAAAATCCCAAATAGGAAGGTTGCATACTTACAAAAGCACTGTGTATGTAACTTGGTAAAAATGAAACTACAACTCTCACTGACCCAACATAATTTTGCCCCCTCCTAGCCACTAGGCTATCCGACCAATCAAACAGGTCACTAAATCACCCATCCCTTAATCACATCCTGTACTGAAGGATATTATCGATCAACAGAACTGTAAATATGCTGTATATGTTAAAACTATCTTGAATCATTTACATTCTTGATTCCTGTTATTGCACCATTTATTGTTACAATGTTTAATGTATAGGTTTTTTTAATTCTAAACCACTATTATTACCCGATATTTTTTATTTTATTTATTTATTTGCACAGTTTTTATATACCGCTGCTTCCAAGGATCAGCAGCGGTTTACATTACAACAAAAATCAAACAGATACATAGAACCTTATGGAACTATATTACAATATTACATTATAACAAGAATTATATAGAACAAGAATTGTAATATTACAATATAACAAAAACATTATTGAACTATGTTACATTAAAACTGTATAACAGGTATAAGAGTGGGCATAAACCTATTATAGGAGGTTACATTGATTTTTATATATATGTGTGAAGAATCATTATAATGTTGGTTAGCCCTTACAGTTGACATTGTTCCAGTTGTATATATACATTTGGATGGAGTAAGTGTATTCAATTGATGGTGGTTGGGAAGCTATACTTGTTTCTCCATTGGTGTAGTGTTGTCTGAATAGATGAGTTTTTAGTTCTTTTCTGAATGTTTGTAATTCTTTTGTTTCTCTTAACTGATCCGGGAGATGGTTCCACAGTATTGGAGCTACTAGCGAAAAGGCACTGTTACTTGTTGAGTGTTTTGTTTTCCTTATTAGATCTGGGACTGCTAATGTGTTAAGGTTTTTTCTCCGTCTTATCCTATTTTCGAGTGGGCTGTGAAGAAGAGTAGTTGAGTATGATGGGGCAATGTTATTAATTAATTTGAAGGTGGTTAACAGTATTTTGTATTGGATCCTACTGAATATGGGTAACCAGTGTAGTGTGTATAGAATAGGGGTAATATGGTCAGATAGTTTGGCTTTAAATATGACTCTTGCTGTTACATTTTGGGCCATTTGCAGGATTTTGATGTTCTTTTTAGTTCTTTTTAGATATAGCAGTATATAAAACACACAAATAAAATAAATAAATGTATAAAATAAAAGTATCTACAGTATAAAGTATAAAATATCACAAACCAAATTGTGAGTAAAAAGATAAATTCTCAGTGCAGACAATGCATATGGCTCTACCTGCCTTACCCGTGTGAGAACACACTCTGAAAATGTGTTGTCTTTTTTTGATGAAGACACATAATATTGACATAAGCAAAGCCCTAATAAAGGGTTAATAATGAGGGGAACAGATTAAATATTTGTAATATTTTTAAAACCATCTCAATAAACGGCCCCAAACAGCCCTAACATATATAAATGGTATGTCGAAAAAACCAAAACCATATATGGACATGCTGAAGGAGTACCACTAATAATTCGAAAGTCTGATTGTAATCCTGTGCCTATGCCCCTTCCACCGCCAGACAGCAAGTCAATACATTTAAAGTCCATATTGCCAATCAGCACTGTCCGCCGCATCAAACATTTCACTATCTCTAAAATGAACAAGCAGGGCAAAGGAATAATTAGTATGAGAATAATAAACGGCATCAGACTCACCCCAGTGGAAATTCTTCTACATCACTGTGGCGCTATAGAATCATATGGGGGATGTATTTGAATGTGTTCTTATACAGAGAACTCAATTTCCCGCCAAACATTTAGGGTCAAAGGGTAATGCTAAACAGATTAAAATCTATTCTTTAAAGATATATCTTCCATGAGATTATAATATTGTTTTCATTCAGACAGTATCTATTATTAACACTATCTGTGTTAGTTTTAAAAAGGGGAACTGGACAGATAATAGTTGACATGGTTGGATTCCCGCTGTCCTCAATGTCTTAGGAAGTCATCTTATATTCACCAGAGGATCTCAAAAATGGTAAATCGAGCTCATACACTCTCCATATGCTTGTCACCATTCTTATCAAAACAATGAAGTGAAAGTGTATAATATCAAAATTAAGCATGATGTAGAGCTCAGTTTCCAACTCTCATGTATATTCATGCAAACAATGTCGTCCAAGGAAAGTGGGCTCTGTTTAAAAATCCATTCGTCATTTCTATCGGGCAATAATGAGAACAATGCTAAAATTAAAACTGAGGCGCTGCCATCAGGAATAATGAAAGTAGTGCATCTCTCTTTTGAAATGATAGCTGTAAAAAACAATGTTGGAATAAAAACTGAGACCTTTGCCGTCATAACCATGAGGGTCATTGAGGACTAAAACTGGAGAATGAAAATAAAAGATACAGTAAAGGGCATACAACGATGTGTAATGCAAACTAGTTGTATGGCACAAAGACCAGTGCTCCAATGATAAAAAGAAACCAATTTTAAAAGAATGGTTTAAAGATACATCGTATTGTAGGTCCAATAAAAGAATGTGACTAAAAACAGGAAGGGGGGGGGGGGGAGGAAAACAGAGGAGTGAAGACATGCTTGCAGATGTAGCATTCATTAGGAATATTGCTTGATGTTTAAGGAAGTGATTATAAGGTGTATTAATAAAACAGGTCTGCAAAAAATTTTTTTTCGAGAGCTGTTTTGGTTATTCCACGTAATCTTTATGTTTTTTTGGTGCGCTGAATCCAAAAATGACCTCCATTTTGTCATAGGACATCACGTTTCCTGACAATTTAGGTAACTATGTTAAATAAGGCAATACCTCAAAATAAATGGAAATTGACTCATAAAATTAAAGTTTTATTACAATATTTTCATGAAAATCCTTTTTTGAACTGAAATGAGCTCACCTACACACACTAAACTCGATTCTTCTTCCTTGTGAGGCTCCTCTTGGTGCATTTACGCTTGTGAGTAGCATCTGGATGTCTCTCTGAAGCATCCAACAGTAGTCTGCCATCATTGTAATGTTCCATTTTCCCTGGTATCTCCTTTCCATCTCTTTAATGTCTTGGTAGAATCGTTCACCTTGTTCCTCACTCACAGCTCCCAAGTTTTCAGGAAAGTAGTAAAGGTGGGACTGGAGGAAATGCACTTTCAAACTCATCAGGCAACCTAAAGCTTGAAATGCTTTCAGCATTCGTCCGACAATCTTTTTGTAGTGAGGATCTTTGTTATTGCCTAAAAATTTATGTACGACTTCTTTAAATGCAATTCACCCTTCTTTTTGAGGATCCGTCATGGCATTGACAAACTCTTGATCAACTATAAGCCTTCTAATGTCTGGTCTGACGAACACACCTTCCTTCAATTTTGCCTCCGACAGACCTGGAAACTTGATGACCAAGTATTTGAAGCATTCTGCATCTCTTGGAAGTGATTTTACGAATTGCTTCATCAATCCCAATTTTATGTGGAGAGGTGGTAGAAGAACTTTATGGGAAGGTACCAAAGTTTCTCGGAGGACATTTTTTTCACCGACTGTTAGCACCCTCGACTGCCAACTCTTCTTGGTCCAGTGATTTTGTCGGTCTCGACTGTCCCATAGACACAGAAAACAAGGATATTTGGTATACCCAGCTTGTTGCCTGAGCAGCATGTACAAGACCTTCAAGTCCCCACACACTTGCCAACCATGGTCTTCATATTTAAGTTTACGAAGAACCAATTCCAAGTTCTTGTAGGTTTTCTTCAAGTGTACAGAATGACCTACAGGTATGGAAGCGTAAAAACTGTTGTGGAGTAAAACTGCTTTGAGACTTCTTTTTTTGAAGAATCTATAAAAAGACGCCATTGCTCTGAATCATATTGGTTTTTAAATTG
Organism: Ichthyophis bannanicus; assembly: GCA_033557465.1. Classification (NCBI taxonomy): domain Eukaryota; kingdom Metazoa; phylum Chordata; class Amphibia; order Gymnophiona; family Ichthyophiidae; genus Ichthyophis; species Ichthyophis bannanicus. The sequence goes on along the minus strand of CM066032.1, from coordinate 1,632,283,400 downwards.
ACCCATCAGACCTTCAACATCGATGCAATAAACCAACTTGTCTTCCTGGGCGAAGTAAGGAACGAACTCCTTTTCACGATGTCTGAACCATGATGATGACACTCCTGGCAACAATAAATTCCTGCTTTTCAGCCTTGATCCGAGTAACTCAGTGGCATCTTTGGGAAGATTCAAGTCTCTTACCAAATCATTCATCTCCTCCTGAGAAAACAATTTTGGTCTTGTATCATCTTCAAAGTCAGAACTTGATTCGTCATCTGGTTCAAGTATGACTTCACCTTCATCGGAGCTAGGTATCTCTTCCATGCAATGTTCCCTCTAATTTTATGTAGGTTGTGTGCGCATAAAATACCAGCTGTGTGCAGCTTTTGAAGGAAGGTTAAATTTTTGTGCGCCACATAATGACACTCAGAGTTATATACTTTAAAATTTGACTACACGTCAGAATACAGTATGTACACCACATTGATTTTAATCAAATTAAATGAAAATAGACGATTATTAAATGAAGCGGGAAATTTCTAGTAATTACAATCATAACTTTTAAATTTTAAGACGTCTGTGTTGTTTTCTATCAGAATCAGAGCCTTAATTTTTGTGCGCTCTGTTGTAAAGTATGTGCACTCGCTCGGCAAGGTGTGTGCGCGTGCACACGCGCACAGCTTAGAGGGAACAGTGCTTCCAAGGTAGCAGGGGGCTTGGGTACTGGTATATCTGTGCCATGGGGGATGGGACGAATTACCGAGTGAAGATTGGGGTATGAAATGGAATGCTTCCATTTGGAATTAAACCCTTTCACATCGCATGAACAAAAGTAACAGTTGTCACTATGGTTCTTTTGCTCTCGCCATACCATAGGAATCCCATAACGGAAAGATTTTTTCTTACCCTTGAACCAGTTTCGGAGGTCCTCAACACACCGTTTGCACACTTTATGAGGCACCCAGACTTTATCTTGATCTCCAATTTTTAGTCCAAAGTATGCAAAGTATACTTTTTTTTTAATATTTATTAAATTTTCTCATTTAACATTCAAATAGCTAAATGACAGGAAACATGGTAATACAATAATGCAATAAAATATTACACCATACATTCACAGGAAATAATTTCTTATTAATACCATAGATTAGACCACAAATAAGGGGGAGGAATCAGGAAAAAAAAAAAAGCACCAAGAATTAAAGCAATGCAAGACTTATGCGTCAACCATAGGGGAGGAAACTTTCACATCAATCTCTTCCCTAGCTACCAGAAATTCCAAGAGCTGAGAGGGCTCAAAAAAAATATAAAACTTCCCATCATATGTAACACAACATCGTGCAGGAAACTTTAACAAAAAAGACCCGCCCAGAGAAAGTACCCGGGGTTTATACCCCAGAAATTCCTTCCTCTTAAGCTGGGTACTCCGTGCTAAGTCAGGAAAAATCCTTACATTTGCTCCCATAAACTGTTCCTGGAAATTTCTAAAATACAAACGGAAAATTAATGCTTTCACTAATGATCTCTCTCTGATGTGTCCAAAGTATGAAAGTCCAAGTCTTGTCATCTGAGCTTCTAAAGAAAGCTTATGTTTGATCTCCTCTAGTACACAGGGTCAGTATTCTTTGAGCAATAAATTATTTCTAGAGACCTTTACAAAGAGACCTTCTAGATAGGGGGCAAGACGCCTGTGAAATTGTTTTAAATAAAGCCAAGTGACAGATCAAAGGGGCATATCACCAAGGAAATTGGTCACAAATTACCTCAGAAGCACAGGCATAAATAGTTCAACCAGAGCTCTGTGATTCTCAGTCTTGAAGGACTACAGAAAGGGACTGCTACTTCTGGAGAGAGATCTTCAATTGTAAGTATTTACTTCTGGGAATTTTTCTAAATCTTGGGGAAAAAAGAATTCTTTAGACTAAAGCTGATTAATCTGTGCAAATTAGAATCCAGTGTATTTGTTAAATCAGTCAGGGCCTTGTATCAGCAAAGAGCTTTTAGTTAAATTAAAAGCTCAAAAGGTAGCTTTCAGTTTAAGTTTAAAACTCAGCAGTCAGGGCCTAGTATTAGCAAAGAGCTTGCAGTTTAAATTTAAAACAGAGCAGAGAGCTTTCTGGTTAAATTTTAAAACCCAACAGAGAGCTTCTAGTTTAAATTTAATACTCAGTCAGAGCCTAGTATCAGCAAAGAGCTTTAATTTAAATCAAATCAGAGTATAACTTAGCTTAAAAGGAAAACAGGATCAGTATTTTTTGAGCAATAAATTGTTTCTAGAGACCTTTACAAAGAGGCCTTCTAGATAGGGGGCAAGAGACCTGTGAAATTGTTTTACTAGCTGTTAAAGCCAAGTGACAGATCAAAGGGGCATTTTGAAAGACTCCCTCTATCAAAGCAAGGGCTGTGTAAATCACATGACAGGGCACTGTGTAGCAGTCAACTGTTGATACATCTTCTTAAATTATTGGAAACACTGCTGAAAGAGAAAATAGTGAGGTTTCCAATAATGTACTCAGCAAAGAGGATAGACTAACTGGCCTGTAGCTTTCAAACTCATCCTTATTTCCACTTTTGTGTAAAGGAACCACATGTGCCTTTCTTCAGTCCTCTTGGACGACTCCCGACTCTAAAGAAGCATTGAAGAGGTCAGACAGTGGAGCCTCTAACATGTCTCCAAGTTTCTTCAATATTCTTGGATGCATCTCATCTGGTCCCATCACTTTGTCTGCTTTCAGTTTAGCTAGTTCCTCATGAACACAGTTTTCTGAAAAGCATTCAAGATCCCCATCACTTCTGTTCCTATTTGTGAGTGTTTTCTGAGGTCCTGCTCCTGACCCCTTCATCTGTGAGCACAGAACAGATTTCAGAAGGAAACTACACCATCCTGGTAGTCATGAACTCTTTCTCCATGATGGCTGATTTATTGCTGCTGCTGGCCTCATGTTTGCATGCAAAAAACAGTGGATATACTGGTCTGAAGGGTGGTATGTTTTCACAGACTACCTTTGCACGTAGTCTCTGACTGAGGTACCCAGTTCACCAAATGTTTCTGGAGAGAAGTGATGAACCTTCTGGTCCTTCAGATCCACTTGACTTCATCCTACCATCAGCAGTCCGATGGACAAGCAGAATATGTGAATCAGACCTTTGAACAGTATCCAAAGTGTCCTGGCTGAAGAAATTGTGGTTAAATTACTAGCTGGTGAGGAGTTAAAAGGTGATACTCCAAGACCAAGAGCCCTACACAGGTAGAGGGGAAAATTCAGAGTCATAAGGATGTCACTGGTCTTTCTTCCTCTCCTACATCCCTTTCCACAGTCCAGCAGCAGCACCATTAGTAGCAATCCCCCTCCCCAGCAAGAAAGTAGAGGAGTTCCTGGTGAGGGAAGCAAGTGGTTTTTGACATTCGTGATGACTTGCAGTGCTGTCACAGATGCCTGCCCTCAAATTTAAAGCAAGTTTGAATGAAAATAGATGCTGTAGTCTGACAACAAAAACAAACCCAAAAATTGTTGTCAAACGCATGCCTACTAACTTATATCCCTACATTCCTCTGCATGAGACCTGAGCATGAGAAGTGTAATTAGGAACATATACTACTGCAACTTGTTACTTTTATTTTTTTGGTTACGACTAATTAAGCTATCTCTGCACATACACTCATCATACTCTTCACATGATTTCCCAAACCTGTCCTGGGGAATCCCACCTCCAGTCAGGCTTTCACAATATTCATAATGAATATGAATGAGATAAATTTACATGCATCGGAGACCCAGAATATGCAAAGTGATCTCAAGTACCCTCATTGTGGATATCCTGAAAATGTAGCTGTCTGTGGGCTTCCTAGGACACGTTTGGGAAGCTCCGATTTATACTTACATTTACAGTATATATATATATATATATATATATATATATATATATATATTAGGGTGGTCCACTGCCATCGGGGGAAAAAAATAAAAGTAGGAATTTCTTTGCTCCCTGGCCTGATTCTGGTTCCAGTTATGTAGAAAACAATGTGTGCAAAGTTTGAAGCCAATCAAATAATATTTAGGGGTGGCTCAAGGTTCCTATCTATCAGGCCCCTGGATCCCCCCCCCCCCCAGGGTTCGTCAGACCACTGGGTATTATCCACTCATAGACGGGGGTATCATGCTTGCCAAGCACTCAATGTGGTCCAGATGCTAGTAAGGACTTTGACGATGTGGGGAACATCTTACGGTGTTGCGAGACAACACCCAGAAGGAACTGGAGTTGCTCTTCTTTTGTGGTGTGTCGGCTGTTGAACTCCTCAAGGAGTTTGACCCCTCGCTCAGCCACATCGTTGATCACTGGAAGATTTTTTACTTTCTTCAGACTGTCTTTGAATGATGCATTCTCTTCCCAGTCTTCTGGGTCTGCATTAAGAAAATCACTGTTGATGTCGAGGTGTTTCAGGAAACGGATTGACTTGCGAGTTGCAAAAGATTCAAGTGGTGGAATCATGGAACTTTTCAATTTGACCCGCTTTGGGGGATCTTCGTCTTCTTCATCATCCTCATCGCTTTCATCTGATTCTGCCGGGATCATGGCCGACACTATGGCCCGCTTTGTCGGTGCTGAAACAGCTTCATCGAACAGTGACAGTGCCACAAGCTCCTCTGACACATACCACAGATGCTGTTGCAGTTTGTCTCTGGCCGCTCTTCCAGCACGGTCATTGTGGTAAGAGTGTAGTTTCTTCAGCATCTCCAAATCTGTTTGAGGAGCAACTGCGGCATCAGGGGCAGAAAACCAGGCTTCCACATGAATCAGGATGGAGAAAATGCTCACATCACGAACACAGGACTCCTCCCGTTGGGTAAGATCTTTGAGTTGTCCTCGGAACATCCAAATCTTGAGACAGCACAAGACTTTTGCCATCCATCTGGCATGATGGAAAGCTCCGGGTTTCTTGAAATTGAAACTAGGAAGATTCCCTCCAAGGCAGACAATCATTTTATTTATTTATTTATTTTATTTAGTATACATTTGTATACCGCTACTTCCAGCGATCAGTAGCGGTTTTGATTACAGATTGGAAATTGTCAAATCATGACAGGAAATTTTTGAGGTATAAACACATTGATTAGACAGGAAAGCACAGCACACAGAGAACTATTTTACAGGGAACATGGGCTATGGAGGGTTAAGTGGCTTGCCCAAGACCACAAGGAGCACCTGTGGGACTAGAAACCCCAGTCCTTCCGGCCCAAGGTTGCTGTCCTCTAGTGGGATTTGAACCCCCGACCTTCCGGCCCGAAGTACCTTGCCCCAACCACTAGGCCACTCCTCCACTCAATGCATCATTAACTCCAAGAATCCCAGGTAATCATCTTGGTGATTGCCCTGTGCCAACTTGGATTCCGCAAACTTCATGATGCGATCCCTGTCAGGTTGCAGCACCTCCAAGTCTTTTCCAGTTTGATAGTTGGACTTGTCAAGGGAGCCCCAATTCTTTTGGAACCGGCGAAAGAGTTGGACATCGGGACCCGATGAAGCTCCAGAGCATGTAGAGAATACTGCACCAAGAATTATTTTGTAAATGTGATGGCGGCATGCCAAATGAAGGACTGTTCTAGAAGAATGCACGCTCCTGATCGACGTCCCGTGTTCGATGCAGTTGTATCAAAGCAGAAGCCTACAACCTTTTCATCCAAACACCATTCCTGTAACAGTTCATAAACTGCTGCAGCTTGATTCTCGCCCGTTCCTGATGTCAGTTTTGGTACACCAAGAAGTTGTGTTTCTCCAGTGGAGACAGCCGTTATCAAAACTGGAAGGCGGTCAACGGATGTGGTTGAACAGAGGAGAGATGGCAATAACTTGCTATCCCAATGCACAATGCATGTTTTGCCTTCGGCTTTGAATGCGTTGTGCAGGTCCATCCATTGTTGCTGACGGTGCTTTTCTCTATGGCGCTTGACGCTGGAGTGGCTGATATTGAGCTCCCCAGGATAATGTCCCAGACTTCTGGCGGTTTCAGCGACCACAAACAGAGCATTGCGATCCGTTGTCCCTGTCCGATCCAGGGCTGCTGTAAGCTCTGGGGTCCAGACATTGTTAGGTCGAAACTGTTTCGTTTGTGGAGTTGCTTTCTTCTGTCCGTTATCTGAATCCGCAGATGTCGACGAGTCTTCACCTGACTCTGCTGAGGAAGAAGATCCTTCCAGCTGAACTTGGCTTGTAGTTGCCTCAGCTTCGGCAACATGTTTTTGTCTGCGCCTTTTCAGTTCTTCTACTCGCTGTTGCGATCTTGCTTCCGTGTTGGCCAGTTTCTTGTCCATCGTGCACATTGAGCCACGGCGCCCTGGTTCTCGTTGTGCTATTAAGAATTCTTTGTCTTCTTGAATATGAATTAAAGACATTGCACTGGCATGCGCCACATCAAATAGGTTTTTCATTGCAACCTGGAATTCTTTTTCATTTGTCTCTTGTTTCCCTCCTCTCCCTTTGTTTTTCTTCAAAGGTTTCCACTGATTGAACAATTTCTTTACTTTTTCTTGAATTTTGTCATTTGAACAGGAAGCCTGGCCTTTTCCCAGTAAGCTTCTACTTCACTTGTTACAATAGATGCACTTTCACTAACGCCTTTGTTTAATGTCATATGGTGATGTAAAAATACACTTAACACTTGCTCCTTGCTGGGGAGCTTGGCCCCCAGAATTGTGGTGGACATTTCTTCAATGAGATAAAAACCACGTTTTTTCGCCATCTGAAAATAATAAAGATACAAAGATAATAGTACAATGTCTTTGCCACCTCTCAGAGATGAGATTAGTTCAAATATGACGCAATCAAATGTAATCAACGTGGAACTGAGTGGCTGATACAAGATGATGCAACATTTCATCATTTGCTCCCAGGGGGAAATCTCAAGACTTGTTGAGCCACCCCTAAATATTATTTGATTGGCTTCAAACTTTGTACACAGTATTTTCTACCTAAATGGAACCAGAATCGGGCCAGGGAGCAAAGGAATTCAGGAATTCATTTTTATGGACCACCCATATATATATATATATATATATATATATATATATATATTTATATATATATATATATATATTGTGGTAAGGAGAGGGTAGCCCAGCCAGGGGAAACAAAGGAAAAAGGGACTTTTTCCCCCTTTGCGGGGGGATGGGCGCACCTGAACACACATACCAAAGTAAAGGCAGTGAAAGAAACCACGTTTGTAGAGCTAGGCTAAAGCCCCACCCAGACTCCATGGCAACCCTAGGTAAGGATAGGAGATACATGGGGGTGGAGTCAGAAGGGGAGGTACCTTGCCCAATGTTTAAGTTTGAGCAAACAGAGAAGGGTGAGGAGAAGAGTGGCAGCAAGTGCAAGAACAAGGGCAGCCAGAGCTGCAGCCAAGAGAGCAGCAGACAACGCTCCAAGGAGAGGACCAACCACAGTGGCAAGAGGGAGAGAGACAGAAGGCTGGTGGTGGAGAAGCTAAGACAGGAGGGCTCAGACTCCTCTGAAGAAAGGCGTGTCTTCAGGCAGAGGAAACCCAGGAAAGCTGAGAGGAAATCCTGCGGTGATTCCCTGAGTAGCTCTGAGGCAGAGATAGCAACAGCCAACAGAAGCCCCAGCTGTGAAACTCCCACAGTATAGCTCCAAGGTAGGAGAAAGAAAACAGAGAAAGCTAATGCTTATGACTCTTGCTCAGATTCTGAGGAGAGGATTATACCTGCAAAAACCCAGAACAGAAAGAAGGGTTTTATAAAGAAAGCTGAACAAGAAAAGCCTGCTAGTGTTCTTCCAAAGGAAAGGAGAGCAGTGCAATGGGATAGGCTGTTTAAGCTTTTAAAGGACATAAACCTAAAAGTACCTGAACGTTTCCAAGTTTCCCCATCAGGCAGCTCAGAAGAAAGCATGGAGGTGGATTGTAGGGAGGATGACCAGGGCTCCCCCTGCTCTGAAATGGAATGTGCTGTTTGTGTTGCTGCTGAGTAAAGGGAGCAAACTATTGGGAAGAGTTCAGAAAGCAGTTACCAGTTTGTTACAGCTGAAAGAGTGAAAGAGAGAAAAGGAATCTTATGTTGAATTACATGGGTTGCCTGCTAAAGGAAAGTGGATAGTGCAATCAAGTTCTGTGCTACTCAGCTGAGGATTGCTTTAATTGCAAGCAGCTAAAAGGGAGCTGGCAGCATTACTGATCTCGGTTGTATGCTTTAGCTACAAGTACCATTGTTAATTCTGAAGTAAGAAATCTCTTAAAGGAAAAGGGAAAGAAGTTTGTTGTAAATAACTCCACTGAAACACACTGTTTGCATTTACTTTATTTTGGAGAAAATTATCCTTGTTTCCTTTGCTGAGTGTGAAAGCTTCTTTAAAGACTGTTACCAAGCTTACCTAGAGGAACCCAGTAAAATTCCTGTGTGCTTTAACATCCACTTGGTCTACTTTAAATACACAACTACACCTTTGAGAAAAAGGGATAAAAGATGGACGCCTGTCCCTACTAGGCAACCGCCTAGTGGGGGCGCGCGCGCCACTATATATATATATATATATATATATATACAAACACACACACATATATAGTGCATTTTTCCTGGAAAAAAGGTGTCGTTACTCATATGCAGAGCTCTTTCATTTGTACATGAGGTCCATAGGTCAATTTTAGCAGGCCATAAAAGAAGGTACCAGTACTTCATACCACCATGTACTCCCTCAAAGAAAGCCCTATATACATATATACACTGTAATGTTAGTGTTTTAAACTCTTTTCAAACTTTTATTTCATACTAACTGCAGACAGTTCCCCCTAGACATTATTGAAATGTTCTTTTTGGTTTTTGTTTTTCAAATGTTCAGCTGCTGTCAGTTTGCACTTACTGGCAAGATGCTTTCAAACAACACTATCATCTTTGTTTTTCTCCATGTAAATTTCAAACAGTTTTAAGGGAATTTTAATTTAAACATTATTAAACGCCAGTTACTTTTTTTACTATAACATACTACAACCCTGTCAGAATTCTCATTTTAAATCATAGCATACCTAGCAGATTAGCTTTTTGATAGAATCAGGAGATTCTCATCATGGACTAGGCCAGATATATTGCTTGCTTAATATGAGTGAAACATGAGGAGACATTCTTGTTTCTGTCCAGGTCTTTTGTAAACAAGCTGACAATGTTTAAATTTCAGTAATTATTCTCATCAAACTCCTCAGAGTAGTATTTTTTCCAGCTTAAAATATGTACAAGATTTTTGGCAAAAATTATTTTCAATCAATTCAACATTCACACTGCTAGAGCAAAAAATCATCACAGATGCTCTGAAATTCATTTATATTCCTCTCTTGTATTTCTTTCCTTTTACCTGGATCAGGAAAACATTTAAGCTGTTTTTCTTTTTTTTTTATTAATGTCTTCTTTATTCAATTCCATTCACACATTTTCTTTTAAAAAAGCATTCAGGACTTGAACAGCTCTCTGCCTGCTGTCAAAGATTTCCTGCTGATGCTCTTCTTCAGACGTGAGGGCCTTTTTACTAAAGTGCAGTAAAGTTTTCTACTTACCATACCTTAAGTGCAAAATTAAAGTTGCGGTAAGTGCAAAGCTTGTGTAGTAAATACAGGTGGTGTGTCCTGCATTTACCACACAGAGCAAACACTTACCTCATGGGACTCCTTTCCCTGCCAAGGGGGGTAGTGCAGGTACACCCATGTTACATGCTGAGGCAGGGAATGCAGACCCCAGTGCCCAAAATGTGGAAAAAAAGCTGCTTCCATGGACACAATATCCCCAACCTCCATCTGATCCAGCCCTCCCACTTCACTTCCCTCCTATGATCACCTGTCAACATCATGTCTCTCCCAATCCTGGCCCCTTTAGCACCTTCCCATTTGACAGCCAATGCCCCCTCCTCCCACTGATGGGTCCTTTCAGAGGAGGCTGGTCCTGAAATATATGCATCAGACTCTTCCAAGAGAAAGCCACAAAACCCCCTTGGCAAAGAGAAATCCCAACCCCAAAAAGAAGGTGCTTCCCAAAGACCAGGTCTGACACTCTCCTCCCCCTGACCCCCCTCTGGGTCTTACCTGATCCCCCTCTGTTCTTGACCAGCTGCCATTAGGTTTCAAAATGGAAGCTCTAACACCTAGTGATAGTCTCATGGTACTATTGCCTGGGCTAAATCCCTAGTGGTAGAACCACAAGACTACTGATTGGGGCTACCACCACCATTTTCAAACCGTCAGCAGATGGAACCGAGAACATAGCTGCTTGGTTCATATTAAGTAAGATGAAATTGTGGGAGGTAATTTTATAAACTGGCACCTAGTTAACATTTGTTTCTACACATCTATTTTACAAAGTCAAGTACCAGCATACTAGACTTTATTAAATAAAGCATAAGCACGAAAGAGCGTATGTATGAAAAGCTAGTGTAAGTAACTGCACCTACTTTTTGGAAGAACGTGTGTAAATTAAGGAATTAAATTATCTACATAGTACTTGCTCATACTGCTCACATTCCACCCAAACTCTGCCTCTGTACACAGTGAAAGTACATGCAATGAACTTTACATGCACACCTTTATCCTAGGTTCAATTTTATAAAAGACCATTTATATGTGTAAACGGCCATTTATCCATGTAAATGACTAAAATACCTATTTTAGGTGCCTACTTTCACACATAAAAGTAGGCACACTCATAACATTGTCTCACAATGTATAAAAGTGGTAGCTTTAGTATTTATAAAGTCCAGTTTATGGGGGTAGTAGCAGAAGAGATGCCTGGCGGAAATTATGGGGCCGATATTCAAAGCTCTAATCTGGAGAGGAGGGCTATCTGGATAAGGGTGCTGAGCAATATATTCAGTGGCATTATCCATATAGTGCCATTGAATATCTTCACAGACCACCCCAGCACTATCTGGTCAGTGTAGGGGCAGTCCATGGGTGAAGTGAGTATAGTACAACCGCTATCTGGATAAGTACTAATTTTCAGCCATCACTTATCCGGCCAGCTTGAGCTGCATTAAAAGTGGGTCTAAATTGCTATCTGTATATTCCTTGACTGAAAATTGTTATTATATGAATAAGATTGGCATTTATCCAAATAGTGCCACTCAATTGGGATATGCATCAGCAGCTGCTTTCCGGATACTGCTGAAACCTCCCTAAAGGTTGGTGTTTCAGAGTGTGCTGAATAATGTAGAATCAAAGGGTAAATGGTCACTGTAGCTTCTGAAGAGGTCAGATGAGGGGCAACATTAAAATAGCAGTCTGCAGTAATAGTTACTAGGCTAGCAGAGCTGGAAAATAAACATTTAGGGGGATATGCAAATCACTCTGTGCTGAAGGAACAAGGGTAATATTTGCTTACATTTACATCTAGTATTACGATTTAACTTTGAATCTGTAGGGAAAAGAGTAGGGGAATAACATGCACACACTAGACAAAGGGTGGAGAAGTAAATACTGGAGGGGGGAAGGGGGTACTGGTGAAAACTGCTCACCCTAAGAGAAATGGTATCACTTCGCACTGGCACCAGCAGACCTATGCAGAAAAAAAAGCTTGAAGATACAGAGTTGTTAGGACTCCTTATTTGAAAGTGTCTAAGTCCTATGAGAAAGAGAAAGGGAGTTTTCCTAAAGATGGGGTTAGAAAGTCTTCAGGGAGCCTAGACTGCCTCAGAATGAAGATATCAGCAAAAAGCCTCTGACAGACCCAGTTGGGAGTAGAAGTAAAAATGGGGGTGAAGGATCTTCTCCCAGCCCAGGGAGTGCAGATGTCAGCAGAGAGATTCTGGAGAGTCTAATCCAGGCTTGGGAGTCCAGTAGCTGATCAGCTCAAGAGAGAGCTGTAGTGGCAGAGAATCCAGGAACCGAAGAGCCCAACGCCAGATCAGCTCCTTGGGGAGCTGCATCAGTGGAGAATTAGCTCCAGAAAGAGCTACACTGGCAGAAAGCCCATTCCGGACTAAGAGCCACAAGACCCAGGGAGGGTCCAGTGGCAGATCAGCTCACTGGAAAGCTGCAACAGTTGTTCCTGATTGGACATGAGTGCCAAACCCTCTTCAGATTGGAGGAGAGCACTGAGGAGGTGGAGCCAAGTCTACAGTCTCAGTGATTGGACAGATGTAAAACACCTCTCCTTTCATAAGCAGCGTGTCTCAGAGCATCTCTACCCAATCGGGGCACAGCTCTCCATTTAAAAGGAGAAGCCACAGGCACAGCATCCTCTCTTGCTCTGCTTAGCTCCAGGAGGAGCTGAGCCATCTACCCGAGTCGAAGCCTCATCGAAGGGAGCCTGCCGTGCTCCAGAAGATCGGCGGCAAGAAAAGAGCAAGCCAGCTACAAAAGACCTTGCTGCACACAAAAGAGCTCTTCGGGGGAAGCTGCTTTTTGGCTCCACCCCTCCAGCAGCGTGTCTCAGAGCATCTCTACCCAATCGGGGCACAGCTCTCCATTTAAAAGGAGAACGCCACAGGCGCACCCGCGCCTGAGGGCCGCGCAAGAGGGCCCTTTGGCACGGCCCTTAGGAAAAGGCACCCCCAAGATCGTCACAGAAACATAACAGAAAAAACGACGCTGAGACTACACCTCCCTCTTGGTACAGCTGAGCTCCCTCGGGGTCGAGCTCGCGTACAATCAAGAAACTGACAATCCACCAATTCACAGTGGAAACGCAGAATACCAACTCCGAAGACGCCGAACTGCCTAAAGAGCTGAAACTCTGGGGCACGTAAGTCACACTCATTTGAGTGATTTTTAAACTATCAACACTGCTTCATTACTTATATGAATTAACTGCACTCCTAACAATAATTGAATGTATAGTTCTGTTTAAATCATCTGATTGCAGCAGCACCACTCTCTACAGCTAGGATTATCCTCCTGCCTCTCATAAAAATACTAATTTAAAGGGTAGAAATTCATGTTTGGGACTAGAATCCAAGATCAGTGTTGGGCACTCTAGTGACTAGTTCCCTCTGGATACTGTTGTTAGCTTCCAGCGTTTACAGGCCATATTAGGTATTACCATGTTTGTCCAGATCGATACTGTAAACCCAGGGATATGCCAGTGTTGTTAACTACCATCGTTTATAGGCCATATTTGGTATTACCATGTTTGTCCAGATTGATACCTTAAACCCAGAGATATGCCAGTACTGATGCTATGTTAGAGCAATGTCATCTTTAGCTAGATAAGAACATAGGGACTTGGGATGTACCATAGTGGGTCAGACCAAGAGTTCATCAACAGATCCAGCTGCACACACACGAAACAGGCTCCCTCCACGGGACAGGCTCCCGCACCGCGACAAACCCAGCTCCACATCCACGGGACAGACCCCCGCAACAGGGCGACCACCACAGATCCGGCTCCACCTCCACGGGACAGGCTCCCTCCACGGGACAGGCTCCCGCACCGTGACAGATCCAGCGTCACATCCACGGGACAGGCCCCCGCACCAAGACGACCGCGACAGATCCAGCTCCACATCCACGGGACAGGCTCCCTCCACGGGACAGGCTCCCGCACCGCGACAGACCCAGCTCCACATCCACGGGACAGGCCCCCGCACCAAGGCGACCAACACAGATCCAGCTCCACACACACGGGACAGGCTCCCTCCACGGGACAGGCTCCCGCACCAAGGCGTCCGCCACAGATCCAGCTCCACATCCACGGGACAGGCTCCCTCCACGGGACAGGCTCCCGCACCGCATCAGATCCAGCTCCACATCCAAGGGACAGGCTCCCTCCACGGGACAGGCTCCCACACCGCAACAGATACAGCTTCACATCCAAGGGACAGGCTCCCTCCACGGGACAGGCTCCCGCACCGCAACAGATACAACTTCACATCCCCAGGACAAGCCCCTGCAACAAGTACAGCTCTCCTCAAAAAAGCAAACAACAGACGAAAACCTAAGGACACAGGCGTCGCCCTATCAGAACATCACAAGCTATCAACATGCACACCACATACTTCCTCCCACTATACCTACTAGTCACACAACTCCTCCCACCAACTACACACCCCCACTACCCCCAAACAAACACACCATGGTACCCACCAACTGCACTGCCATATCTCGGTCCACAACACACACACAAAGAGACACTCGCAACCTCCCAAACAAAGAGACAAAACAGACACAAATCAAACCCCAACACCGGCCCTAAGGAAGCACACGTCGCAACAACCTCTTCCACAAAGAAAACATCAATTGAGCTCATAAACGCCAGATCCATCTGCAACAAGATACACACTCTGGTAGACCACATTGAAGAGCGACAGCCAGACATAATATGTATCACAGAGACATGGCTCAACCCTACCGATAGTGTACTACTCAACCAACTAGTACCGAACAACTACTCAGCATACAACTGCCCACGCATCCACAAGCGTGGAGGAGGAGTCCTAATAATAGCAAAAACAGAACTCAAGTTCAAGACACTGAATCTCACAGATACAAAGCAGTGTAACACAATTAGCATCAAGAACAAGAATATTGCAATCTGCCTAACCTACAGAGCACCCCGTGCTCCACCCGACGAACTAGCCTTCATACTCGAAGAAGCCTGTGCCATAACGTCAAACAACAAACCAGCACTACTAATCGGAGACTTCAACCTCAAGTCCGCCAATACAAAAGATGCAGAGGCCTTCCTTCAGGCAATGTCATCACTTCAATTCACACAGATAGTCAATGCACCAACACACAGACTAGGATCATCCCCAGACCTCATCTTCGCATCAAACTACCTAACTTCAAGAGACCTAATCTCTACACCCACCATCACCCCAGTACCATGGTCTGACCATTACTTAATCGAGACAAATCTGCAATCACAAGAAGACTGGACAAGCGAAAGAGCGAACTTCCCACACACACAAAGACGATTCAAGTCCTTTGACAAGGACGAATTCATCCAGGACACAATACAACACTTGAACATTGACTCAGAGGACCTGGAGGAACAAGTTTCCAACTGGAACAATGTCCTAGCTAATGCCGCCAAACCATCCGTTGACAGGACCAAGAAACAACACCACAACAAGAGACAAAACAAACCATGGTACTCAGCAAAAATACGACAGGAAAAGAGGGAGCTCAGGAAAATTGAACGGAGATGGAGAAAAAACAAAACTACTTCCGACCAACATCTTTACCTAACAAAGCAAAAACAATACAATGAACACATCAACCAATCAAAGAGAGAATTCCACACAAACCTGATAAATTCTTCCATCAACAAACCCAGAGAACTTTTCGAAATAGTAAAAACCCTGACAAAAGAGCAAGCAGCAGAAAGAGAAATACAAGTGGATCCACAGATATTCGCCGACCACATCAAAGACAAATTTCACTCCACAGAGCGCTCAACACCCAGTCGAACCAACAGAACGAACGTCCACCCCAAAACCTGGGGCACATTCCACTCACCCTCAAAAGAGCAGATATCAGACATCATCTCCACAATCAACACAAGCACTGCTCCTACAGACCCTTGCCCAGTGTCATGGGTCAAAGCCACCAAAGCAAGCCTCATACCAAACATTCATAAAATGGTACACAACTCACTCACTCAAGGACTCATGCCACAGCAATTAAAGCTTGCCTCAGTAAGACCAATCACAAAGAAAACTTCTCTCGACAAAAAGGACCCAGCAGCATACCGACCAATCTCCAGCATACCCTTCCTCGCAAAAATAATCGAAAAGACGGTTCAACTACAACTTCAGGAACACATTGACGAACACGGAACTCTCGACGACAACCAACACGGATTTCGTCCCAACCATGGAGTCGAAACTCTCCTGATCTACCTCTTCGACAGCATCATAAGAATAATTGACGACATCAGGAATGGAATTATAATGATCTTCATCGACATCTCCTCAGCGTTCGACACAGTTGATCACAATATACTCCTGGAGAGACTGAAGAACACTGGTATACACGGTACCACTCTAAAATGGTTCCACTCGTACCTAACAGAAAGACAGCTACAGGTCAAGGTGGGACAGGACACCTCCCGGCCCATAAACGTCCAACAAGGAGTACCACAAGGATCCGCACTCTCAGCACTCCTTTTTAACATCTACATCCAACCAATATGCAACATTATGAAAGAGAACAACATCCAATACACAATATACGCAGACGATATAATGGTATACTCCCCGATATCAATCGAAAACCCGGACTTCTCTAAGATAGCAGACTGCCTTACCCAAATGGCGAAGTGGTGCCAAAACAACAATCTAGCTATAAACTACAACAAGACTGAAGCTTTAATCATCACTCGAAACCAAAGCTTCACACACCCACCAAACATAAAGATACAAAGCACCACGATACCGATAAGATCGGAGGTGAGATACCTTGGGGTTACTCTGGACAGTAAACTCAACCTCAAACCACACATAGACAAAACAATCCAAAAAGCATATTACAGGATGCGAATCATCAGGAGACTGAAACCACTCCTCGCTCCAGAACACTTCCGTACAGTCTGTCAAGCACTGATAACCCCAATACTGGACTTCTGCAATCCGATATACCTCGGACTACCAAAACAAGCTCTCAAACCACTACAGCTGGCACAAAACACTGCAGCTCGAATCATATCCGGAGCCGCAAGGCAGGAGCACATCACACCTACACTAAAGGACTTACACTGGCTCCCAATCATTGCTCGCATCAGATACAAGACTATCATAAACCTATTTAAGATAAAAGAACACACATCAGCCAACAGCCTCCACCTGCTCATACAACCGGAAACCAGCGCACGTCCCAGAAGAAGTCAAACACGCAACCGAGTCAGCACCCCAAATGAGTACAAGCACACACGCAAGGACACAACAGACAGAGCTCTCTCCATGGCTGCTCCAACAATATGGAACAATCTACCGGACGATCTAAGGGCAACTCCAGACCTCAAAGACTTCAGAAAACAACTGAAAACCATGCTGTTCATAGAGCACTATGGTCACATCACATAACCTAAGAGAATGGATAACAGCACTCCAATCCTCCCAAACAACTGAATATATATAAATATGATTCTAGCACCACTGTAAATAGCCCACCCTGTATATAGCTCAAACAAATCAAGCACCCAACACATCCCTCACACAACTAAGTTTTATCCTCACTGCATGTACAACACACACACTTTACCTGATTGCTTGCTGTGATACCACCTTGATTATTAAGATAAGGCGGTTTAGAAATACTGTTAAATAAATAAATAAATAAATAAGCAGCCACCCGGTCCAGAGCTGCAGCAGTGGGTAAGACTTGGGCAAAGGAAAATGGAAGGGAGTTAGGAGACAGGTTAATAAGGTTAAATCCATAAGCTTTAAAGGTTAACTAGTCATTACATATTGTTTGTTTGAACTGTCTTATCTCTTATCCTATATTGCTATTTCACCTTACCTGCTTGAACCACTTATCATAATATCGAGTTGTACATACTGCATTATTTTATCACAATACATGATGTATATATTTTGTAAATAAATTGTAAATACTATTTAAGCCAGCCGTATTCACAGCAGTGTTTTTTGGAGAGGTTTCTTGGGGCGAAAGGAGGGAAATTTACCTGCTAACACCTTTTTCACCAGATGGAGGCAGGCGCCAAATTGACAAGGACTGACAGAGCCTGCCCTCGAGGGGACTCCAGCCAGGCCAGTCCCGGACCCAAAAGCACACACAAGGCAGCATTACACTGCCATTGAATATCCCACTAACATTTAAGCAGCCAAGGAGTAGTCTAATGATTAGAGTTAGGACCTAGTAACAAAGAGTCCAAGGGTTCAATTCCCACAAGCACTCCTTATGGCCTTGAGTAACTCACTTAACCTTCCATTGCCTTGGAAGAAAAGAGGAGAGACGTGTACCTCAGCCGCAAGGACGGCGTTTTTTTGGGATTCCGTTACCTGAATAGAGAAAAATTCAGCATTTGATACAGGGCCTATGGCTCGAAACGCGCGCGTCATGCTAATGGTTTTCCTTTTAGAGTGACGGAACTACAAGGATATCATTGAGAGAATTAAGCTAAGTGAAAAATTTTATATTGTTAAAAATTATTGATTGATGCCACAGGACCACATATAGAAAAAAAAAGGCAGCTAGCTGTCTGGTGTGGGATAGATAACAGTGCTATTCCTCCTACAGCTTAGCTTCGACAAAACAAATATAAATACTGGGAGGTGATGATACAGTGATTCTTGATTTTTTGATATTTTAGTTGTTTCACTGTGGGTTGGTGATATTTAGTATTTAATTTGGAAGAAAAGCCTGGCAATCGTCTCCCAATTACACTGCCAAAAAGCCCCAGGAGCTGTTGGGTTGTCAAAAGTCAGCAGTGACTCAAAGGCACACATTGCATTTAAGCGCCATGACTGACTGCTGTGGAGTTTGAAATTGGATTTTTGAAAACAGGGTCCGGCAAGTTAGTTGTACTGTTTAGTATTATGTATGTAGGGGGGGGGATTTTCAACGATTATCATGGTTAGCAGACCTGCTAGCTGCATTAATTGTGGCAAGCAGGATACTCAGAGACACTAACGATGTTGGCCAGCTACCATCATGGCATGTCAGGGGCAGAGTGGAGACAGCACCTGACGATAACCCTCTAGCTGTGATATTCAGCCACTAGCAGTTATCCCACAGTGGCAAACGTTGGGCACCTGAAAGACTTGTCTAACTGGTTAGCTGCAGTGCTCTCTGGCCAACCCAGATATTCAGTGTTGGTGGCCAATATAGCTCCGGCATATAATATCTGGGTTCACATTTTAGCAGCAGCAGCAGCCTCTTTATCAGTATTGCACAGTGGTACTGAATATCTCCTAGAAATGGTTCTATTTATAAATTAATTTTCTATATATATGTATTGTAACACACCAAAAACCATGGTGATTTGAAATAAATTAACTAAATAAAGTTAATTTTTCATATCTAAGCAGAGGCTAGCTTTATGAAAGTTGAAGGTCTGTCCTGTGATGGGACATCAGGTTGTGAGTTGTGAAGGAGCGAGAGGTTGCTTTGCAATGCAGTGATTACCAACATCCCATAATATAAGGCACTCTGCACTCTGTCTCCAGTGACCCCTGCCATTAACGGCCCTGGCCCCCTTTTACCTCACTCTCTTTTCTCAAGCCAAAAAAACAAACTTTAAAGCTTATTCTGGTGGAAAATATTGGTCACAGTTTTATTGTAAAATAAGATAGTTTGAGTAATAAACAATTAAATAAAACAATTAATAACTTGGAACACTAGATAACTCAGCTCACCATTTGAGGGGTACTATCCAATGCTTATGTTGATGGAGCCAGTCCTTCCAGGAAATGTGTCCATTATCTGAGCCTGCTCCATGACCAACAGGCATACCATCAGCTTTGGCCACCGTTCCATGCAACCAAGCCCTGCCATGTTGGCTGCCACTCCTTGCAGCTTGTTGGCACCTTTAAAGGTCTGTCCCTCTGTCCCTGTGGCATATTCTTCTTTTAGGGGGTTGTGTCTGTATGGGGGTTCCTTTTGGGAGGGGTTATGGATTTGAGTAGTCAAAAAGCTGTAATTTGAAAGAGTTGTAAAGAGAAGAAAAGGGTGGATTAAAAATGTTAAAAAGACATAGGAATATTTTACTAATGGGTGTTAAGATAGCAAGTGTTAATGGTAGCGATAAAAGGTTTTAAATGCGTAAAGGATGCTGGGCGGGTAGGAGGCGTTCAGGCATTAAGGACGAAATGGGCCATTTAACATGCGTTAACAGGACATCGGGTGTTTAGGTGTCAAGCATGCACCTTAATATCCAAAAATGGCTGTCCCCTAATGCTGGATAAGGAAGCACCAAAGAAAGTCAATGTAAAGGTGATGGATGGAAGGACAGGTGGGAGCTGATGGACCTGTCAGATCCGCGGTCACCCTATATAGTAAATAGTAATTTGGACGAGAATGTGGGAGGCAGCTATACCGATGCACTGGGGGGGGGGGGGTGCCAATGTAAAATGGCACAATATTAGTGTGTGGCATAGGATGGAGAAGACGTGTCCCCCAGCGGAGTCAGAAATAGAGGGATTTGTGCAGCGAAAGGAGGACGAAGCAGGAGTGGTGACATGCAGATCAGGCACAGGAGAAGCATACATGAAGAGCCAAAATGTGGGAAAGAGAACCTGTGTAGGCCATGGAGTAGCAGCTTGCATGAGAAGACATGACTGCACACAGCCGGCAGAAGTGGATGCATGGGCTGAAGGAAGGATGATGGCAGAGGAGAGGGTATTTGTACTGTGTGGGAAAATATGTGTCAGTGCCACGTCGAAGGCTTGATACCAGACATGTAGGTTTCACACCTGCCCCAGCCACACAACCACCATACAACACCCAGACAAATGTGCAGATTAAAACTGGACAGGTGTCATCAAAACTGGGCAAATGGGGCACATACAGACCTTCAGGGGTAGGATGTGTCTGCATGTACCTCAGAAATGTGATGGAGCCAAAACTGTACAATCACAGTCAAAATGCCATATATGACTCATGTCTCATATGTAGGTTACAGAGGTATGCATGTAACTGCCTGTAGGTATACTGCTGTAGCAATGCAGTCATGTTGGGGTACATATTACCGACAAATTGGTAATGTCAGATGATAAACAGGGACTGTATGGACCTGCAGTCAGCTGAGTCACTGGTGTGTGAAGTGACCTGCTCAAGGTCACAAGGAAGTGTTGTCAGTCCATGAAGGTTGTGGCAGACATAAAATGAGACAGTAACACATTCTGAAATGTCACATAAGGAGTGCTATTGGCCCTCAAACCCCGGTATCTTGGCCATTATCATGGCCATTATGCCACACCTCCAAGCAGGTCTTTGATATCTGAGGGTGAACAGGGGCTGCGGCAGAGCCAATAAAACCATGCTCTCAGATGGGCATGATGGGGAATTGCATGTTTGCTGACCCAAAGTGTGGTCAGAATGCATAACAAAGTAAAATAATCTGTGTCTGCAAGTTACAGCAGAACCTGAACTGTTACAGGCAGGGAAATGACCTGAGTAGCACACAGGCACAAAATGAACAAATCGGAATCAAACCATTGTCCCTCTGCTTATAGGGACATTATACTAAACAGTAGGCTACAACTCTACTCCTCTCTCTATAGCAATATCTGGATTCAAAGAGACTACAAGTCACTGCCTAAAATGTCTGTTGTGCGTGCTGGTATAGCTTAGCCCCTCCAGTACCCATGAGATACTGCACATGTGGGACAGCAGTCTACAGCTGATCACCAAATGGAGAATGCACTGATCCATCACATCATCTCAGTAAGAAGCACTGACAGCGTGTGCTACAAGCACAGAACAGTTACAGACCATTCTACTGAGCAGTTTTAGTAGTCACCCTGACAGTGAGGATGGTCGCCCAGCACCTGGTCGCCAAAGCTTGCACTGTTAGTGATAGTCTTTGTTGGCTTTGCTACAAATCCACGTCCATGCCAGTGTGTGGCAGGTATTTTCTTCAATGTGTATGCTAATTGCCTGGCTTCCTGCACAATTTCAGCATGCTGTATGCACCTAGCACATCTGAGGCCTGTGTCTTGCCCCTGTTAGACATGGATTCTCCTAAAAGAATGCATGTTAGTGCCCAGTGTTGCAGCACTTGCTATCCACCACAGAGATGTTTCAGCCATATACATAATACCTGTGGCCAGTCTGCACACAATGCATTTGCTCAGAGCAGCCATGTATACCCTAGCTTAGGACCATCAGCAAGCTCACCAAACATTTGGGTTGCCAGGACAAGGAAAATACCCACATCACTGAAACTAAATAGCTTATCGTAATATATGGATACATAGCCAAGCCATGGTCACAGTTTGGTCAGAGCGAGAGTACCCTCACAGCATGAACTGCTATGGCCACCCAGGGCATGCACGTGGCAGACAGGCAGTACAAAGTCTCAGCCACTGACCCGACCTCCAATGCAGAGACATCCTGGGCAAACCACTCTGTTTCAGGCCATATCCATAATCCTCTGCTCCTCATCAAGCACATTTGCAGAGTAACCCTGGGAACAGCTGAGGCAATGTGGGGCACAGTGCAGTGCAGAAGGCCACATAACTCTGAAGAAACATACACACAATATAATTTTGTCATATAACATATTTAATCTTTACCTGTTTTATTTCAACATATTTAATCTTTACCTATTTTATCCCTCACTTGGTTTGCAGCTTGTCGTGCTGTGAAGGCTTGTGTGCATCAGTGATACTGAGAGTTAAGCTATCAGTAACTCAGCTACTGACAGTGTCTCCCAAGATAGACAGGTCACAGCTGAGGTGCCAGACTAAGACAAACCATCCATCTGGGCACCTGCAGAATGGGACTGTGTTGTAAGCGGAGGATCATATTTCTGTGACAAAAGCAACAGCACTGGAATTAACTCTGCAGAAAAAAAGGCTTGGCAAATCTACCTCTGTATCTTGTCATGAGAACCCAATGGATAGTCACAAAACAAATGGTACTATAGTGGTGGAAGATGAGACCCCCAGATTGGAAAGCACTCAAATGGCTCCTGGAGATGACCTGAAAACTTCTCAGAGTAAAGCCAATATTTATGATGCAGTTGTATCTGCTGATGTAGCTGCACATGAAAAAAGAGTCAGAAGTTGCAAAGATGTCTTACATATTGGGACAAATAGAATATATCATTCTGACATGTTGTAATTATATTGGGAACAAAACATTTAGCATGACATACCTTACTCTATACCTACAGAACTCTGGCAGTAGAGTAAATCTGCTTCTAAACCTAAAGGGAGACTATCTATTGCAGTGCTTGGTCTAGGGACCGGGTGATGTGTGCTCTTAACATTCAAGGTGGTCGGTGAAAAAATAATTTGCACATGTGGTATCTGCTATGTCCGTGAAACACACAATGTGCCTGCATATTCCAGAGCTGATGTAATGGATCGCTGCATTCTCCATTGGGTGCAAAGTGGTGTATAGGTGCTCAGATTGTGAGGTGCATCCTGGGAAATAAAGAAGTCAAACAATGCTGGCACACATAGTCCAAATTGAAGCCATAGTGGTGATCCTGATCACTGGAGCATTGCCCAGTATCAGCATATTTTGTATGACGAAGGAGCAAGTGTGCATGGCCCCCCGGAGACGGCAGGATAGTCTGGGATGGACCTTATGAGTCATGAATGAAGTTTGAGTTTCATGTATGTACAAAAATACTTATCTTGTAGTGCAGAGCAGGTCACAAGGAAATGCACACCTGACACATATGCTGCCTCAGGGATTAGTGCCACACTCCAGCCCGGCAGACCTTTGTGTATGAATGTTGTTTGGCTTAGGAGATATAGTGGAGGGAAGAGCATCTTGTTCTCACATGTGGCTTGGTTTTTGCATGGGAAATTACTACTGCTGCTGTGTGTCTGTTATGCAGCTGCAGTACTGAGTGTCCAGTGCAGTCCATACTGCATGTGTACTGCTGTAGGTAGGCCTTAGGTTTGGTTTATAACAGTCTCAGAATGTGTCTGCAAGATTGTTTGAAGTCCAGCATTTAGGCAATTGCAGGCAGGGGCCTATAATCTGGTATATTCTAGAGAGTCCTTCACACCTGACTAAATTCAAAGGCCTTTACAAAGTCCTCATTCTTCTTGACCTTTCTGCTGCTTTTGACACTGTTGACCACCACCTCCTCCTTGATACATTATCTTCATTTGGTTTTAGGGGTTCTTAACTGTCCTGGTTCTCTTCTTATCTCTCCCATCGTTCTTTTATCATTTCTTCTGGTGGTTCCTCCTCTACTGCTTTCCCTCTTTCAGTTGGTGTACTCTAAAGGTCTGTTCTAGGCCCTCTCCTTTTCTCTCTCTATACCCAGTCCCTTGGTGAGCTCATCTCCTCCCATGACTTTCAAAATCATTTTTATGCTGATGACTCTCAGATCTATCTATCTACACCTGATATTTCTCTTACACTTCAAGTCCATATATCTGCCTGCCTATCTGACATTGCTGTCAGGATATCTTACTGCCATTTGAAATTGAACATGGCCAAAACCAAACTTCTTTTTTCCCCCCAAATCCTCTTCTCCCCTTCCTCCCTTCTCTATCTCTGTTGATAACACTCTTCTGCTTCCTGTTTCCTCAGCCCACAACTCCGGAGTCATCTTTGATTCTTCCCTCTCTTTCTTCGCATATATCCAACAGATAGAAAAAACCTGTAGTTTCTTCCTCTACAGCATTAAATAAATTTGTCCTTTCCCTTCTGAACATGCTACTAAACACTTATCCACTCTTTAGTCACTTCTTGTCTCGACTATTGCAACCTCTTCCTTGCTGGTCTCTTTCTGAGTCAACTTTCTCCCCTTCAATCTGTGCAAAACTTTGCTGTGCGGCTAATTTTAAACCAGCCCCAATATACTCATATAACCCCTCTTCTCAAATCATTTCATTGCATTTTCATTCCATTTCCATATTCAATAGAAACTTCTCCTTCTGACCTATAAGTGCATTTGTTCTATGAGGTGTGACAAAAAAGAAACAAGACTGTCCCATAAATGTTTTATTACAAAATCTACAGAGAAATTATGCATTGTCCTCTTCAAAGTCCCCCCCCCCCCCGAGTTAATGCACTTCTGCATTTGCTTCTGCCACGTACGGAAGCACTCAGTAAAGTCCTCCTCCTTGAGGTCCCTCAGCTCCCTCATCATAGTCGCCTTGATCTCATCTACAGAGGCAAAATTAGTTCCTTTGAGCACAGTCTTCAGCCTGGGGAAGAGCCAGAAGTCGCACGGTGTGAGATCTGGGGAATAAGAAGGGTGGTTGAGAGCTGTGATCTGTTCATTGGCCAAAAACTGCCTCACACTGAGCACGGTGCATGTGGGCATGTTGTCGTGGTGGAGCAGCCACGACTTCTCTCCACAGAGTCCGCCTGCTGTGCCGAACCCAGTCATGGAGGCGATTAAGGACCTGCTGGTAGAAGTGCTGGTTGGCTGTCTGATATTCAGGCACAAACTCATGATGGACCACTCCCTTCTGGTTGAAGAATGTGATCAGCATGACCTTGATCTTTGCTTTGGACATGTGCGCCTTCTTGGGTATGGGTGACAGTCGAGTCTTCCACTGCAGGCTCTGTCTCTTGCTTTAAGGGTTATACTGGAAGACCCAATTCTCATCTCCTGTGATGACTCGGCCAACAAACTCTGGATCTTCTCCGATCTTCTCTAGCAAGTCCTGACAAAAATTGACCCGGTGCTCCTTCTGGTCATCCGATAAAAGCTTGGGCACCATCTTGGTGCATACCTTCCGCATCCCCAGCTCCTGCACCAAGACGGTCTGCACTGACTCCCTGTTCAGGCTGAGCTCTTCAGCTATTATCTGCACCATCAATCTGCAATCACTCACATCATCTGGTTCACTCTGTCAATGTTCTCAGCCCTCTTTGTCATGGAAGGCCATCCTGACTTGGGATCATCCTCCACCTCCTCACGGCCAGGCTTGAAGCATGTGTGCCACTCGAATACGCGTGGCCTTGAAATTGCATCTTCTCCATAAGCCTTTTGGAGAAGCTGGAGACACTCAGTTGGGCCCTTCCTGTAACTTAACCAGAAATTTCAAGTTGATTCTTTGCTCTATATTTCTGCCACCTCCAGTTGCATGACAAAGCAATGGAGCAGTGTGCTACAAAAAAAAAAACCTGAAAAAGAAAAACAGAGTGAGAGAGATGAAAAATATTATAGCAGAATAGTGGCGAGATGTTGCATAACAAAGTGACATAAGTGGTTAACCAACTGGCATTGAGTCATGGGCGTGGCTGCCACAGTCTCGTTTATTTTTTGTCACATCTCGTATGTTTTATTGACTACAGCAAGGCTTTTGATTGTGTAAACCATGAGAAACTCTGGGCCACATTAAGAATCATGGGTATATCAGAACACCTTATCGTACTCTTGCACAATCTTTACATTGATCAAGAAGCAACAGTTAGAATGGAACTAGGAGAAACAGAATGGTTTAAATTCAGCAAAGATGTATTACAAGGCTGCATACTTTCCCCCTATCTGTTTAATTTATTTGCAGAACAAATCATCAGAGAAGCAGGACTGTATGAAAACAACCGAGATGTGAAAATTGGTGGAAGACTCATCAACAACCTTTGTTATGCTGACCACATTACTGGCTGAAAGTGAAGACAATTTGAAACATTTATTTCTCAATATCAAGGAATATAGTCTTAAAATGGGTCTGTACCTTAACATTAAGAAGACAAAGAATCTGACAACTGATAAAATCAATAAGTTCATCATTGATGGAGAAGAAATTGAAATAGTTGACAATTTTAACTTACTTGGATCAACAATCAATAAAATAAGGACTAGCAGTCAAGAAATCTGATAATGTATTGCTCTTGGTAGAATGACTATGAAGGACCAAGACAAGATTCTCAAGAGCAGAGATATGTCTCTCTCCATACAAAGATTTGATTTTCCAGGCCAAGGTATTTTCAATAATGTCATATGGATGTGAAAGTTGAACAGTGAAAAAGATAGAAAGAAAATTGATGTCCTTTGAATTATGGTGCTGGCGACGAATACTGTGTATATCATGGACTACCCGAAGAACAAACCAGTCAGTATTAGAGGAGATCAAACCTAAGCTTTCCTTAGAACTCAGATGGCACGACTTCAACTTTCATACTTTGGACACATCATGCAAAGAAAGAGATCATTGGAGAAAGACATAATGCATGACAAGGTAGAAGGTCAACACAAGAGAAGGCGGCCAATGGTTAATGCACAGCAGCATACCACTTAGATCCCGATCATGACTCCTTTAAGCGTAACCTCAAGACCCACCTCTTTTCCCTGGCCTTCGACCTCCCCTCACCCTTCATGTAACTGTCTCATTTATGTCTTGTCTTCTCTCTCTTACTGTCCTGTCACTGATTGTAGTTCCTTTCCTTTTCCACTAGGCCTCGTGCCTCTACTGTATTTTATGAAATGTAAACCGCCTTGCTTATCACAGAAGGGCGGTATATCAAGTTGAATAAACATAAACATAAACATAAACACTTGTTAAGTGTAAGGCACAGTCCTCACCCATGCCCTGTCCCATTCTGTGTTTGTCAGTTAAGTCAGGAATTAGTGATTGAGTTAACTGTGAGTAGCGATTCACCACTAGCCTCTGCTAATGATAAGGGTATGACTCAGCCCAGTCAAGAGCTGGCTTCTGGGGCTGGACCTAGTAGTTCTTCCACCCTTGAGATTCTCGGGATGGAAGCTACTGGCTCAGTTTTGCCTCCTTCCTTTCTTTCTTAATTAACAGATTTTTATATACCGCTCCTTCCATTGATCAGATGCGGTTTACATGGAACAACAGTAAACAGGGAGAGCTGTTTTTACATATAACAAATTGGAACTTACATTTAACAATTAACAAATAGTGAACTATGTACAAAGGAACAGAATTAAACTATATACAGAGTTATTTGTTATTCATTTGTCATCAATACATTGTTAAAATTGATTCTACTTTTGAAGCTTTGCCTCCCCCCTCCCCTCGCTGATTTCTTTCACCTCCTCTAAGGGACCCTTGGCGTCTCTGGCTGAAGTATCTTTAAAAGACATTTGGGCTATTGTTTCTCGTATGGAGTCGATGCTTGAGGTTTCCTTGCAGAAAGTGGCAACTTTTTTGGTGGAAACTGGTACAAAGTTATCTGACCATGAGACTCGCCTGTCGGTTGTGGAGAAAGTAGCTGAGAAATGTGAGAATATGTCTTCATCCCAGCAAGTTGTGCTGGCTACAGTTACTCAGGATCTTTGCTCCTTACATCGACAGGATGAACTTTTGGAGAACCATATGAGATCTAAGAACTTGCGTTTATTAAATTTTCCCCATACGCATAATCTTTCCCCTTTAATTCTTTTTCAAAAATATCTTAAATAAATTTTGTTATTTAATGATGTGGAAAAGGTAGCCATTTCTCGGATGTATTATGTGCTTAAGGGGAAAGTGGTTAAGGATTCAGAGGTGGGGGGGGGGGTGCAGTATGATCACTTAGGGGTATGTTTACTAAACTGCAGTAATGTCATTCGCGGTAGGTTCCGCAGTAAAGGTAGAGATGCCCATATAAAGGCATGGGCGGTGCATCGTTACAGCAAGCACACAGAGAACGTGCGTTACAAGGGGAATGTCAGGTCTGTGCCCTAGCGACTATTGGATAGGGTGGACCAGGTAGATATTGGTGGATTGTGTTTGGACTTGGTTAACTGCTGTCTTGCTGATCTACGGTGTCTATGTTCCTATGTGCCACCTAGGTGCCCGCCTGGTCCACCCTGTGCCCCAGCTGCCCATGCTACATGTCCTGCCTGAGGACCCCTATGCCCCATTTGCACCATCGCCATAGTGGCCATTCATACTTTGGCACTATGGTATTGCTGTACATGGAGCACTACTATCACAGTTTTTGGGCTCCCTGCCTGGGCTGTACATTGCTGACATTTAAATGGTTTCTCTCTCCTGCATATGTGCATCTAACGGCAGGTTTTCAATCGCGTTAGGATTCAGCTCTTCAGATCAGCGCGTTAGTGTGAATGGAGCCTCTCCCCGCCCACACTCCGCCGATTGACCCCTTCTCTCCGCCCTCTCTCCACCTTCTGTGGTGTTTACCGCGCCGCGGAACATCTACGATCGTTAACATTATGTAACATGCGTTATGTAACTTTACCGCAGTTTAGTAAACATACCCCTTAATTTCTTCTACTTTAGACATTTCCAGGTTTTTAGAATCTTCTTTGGATGATATTCCTTGGTTACGTTTTCCTCGGAGATGGATAAAGCTAGAATATTGACAGCATATTTTTGAAAGAAAAGTGAGAAATTTTGTGGTCAATTAATTCAGTTATTCCCTGATGTCTCTAAAGTTACCCAGGAGCAGCGTAAGGCCTTTTTAGAGGTCCACCCCCGGGTGTTAGCTTTGGGTGCTTTATTCTTTCTTAAGATTCCTTGCAAATATCATATAGTTTTCCAGGGTAAACGTTATGTTTTTCTTTTTTTTTTAAGTAGATCAGTTGTTAAAATTTCTTCTAGAAAGAAATGAGTGTTTTCAATTAATGTTTCAATTATGTTATTCTCTTGACTACGTTTAATTGAATCTAATGTTTTTGCTGGAGTCCAATCTGCCCAATTTTCTTTTTTTTGTTTGTTTGTTTAGCTGCTTCTTGATGTGGACAATGGATTATGTATACTATTAAAGTTAGTGCATTTTTTGTTTATAATTTCTACATAAATGTATTGAAACCTTGTATAAAAAAAAGTCAGGAATTAGTGCATGCTAATTTATAAGGTTGCTGCATTTATTCTAAATGTACTTTTAGAATAAATGCAGCAACCAAAAAAGGCTCTAAATGTACTTTTAAAAAGAGGACCTTACCTATTTAAATTTTTAATTCAGTTTATCTGTCACTTTGCCTTCATGCACACTTGACACAGAAATCCTTTACATTACTCTGCAGCAACAAGTTTGGAAAAACCCTTCAAGTTTGACTATCTAGGATTCTGGATGCAAAATAAAACAGACCACGACAAGAGTATTAGTAAGAATTTTACAGTGCTTGCTGCTAATAGAATCCATCTTTGAATGCAGACTTTATCATTATCCTCCCAGCTAAGCCTTCCCTTTATATTAATCAGATGGTATAGCTCATCATAAAAATGTATTATGACCTTTTACTGAAAGGGTGGTGGATGTTTGGAATGCCCTCCCGATGGAGGTGGTGTTGGCAAACACAGTGATGGAATTCAAAGTGGCCTGTGAGAGACACTGTGGATCCCTTTACAGCAACAAAATTAAATCAAAATAAACGGAACCATCTAATTTCTCAACAAATAGGGGTGTCCTACATGGAGCGATGGGGGAGGAGTGGTGTGTTGACCCCTAAACAAACAAAGAAACAAAGATATGGGGAGGGGTGAAGACATGGGGAGGGGTGCACCTGCTCCTGGTGGGTGCACCACTAAGCAAAGACATGGGTAGGGGTGCACCTACTCCCTAAAATACATGGGAAGGGGTGCACCTACTCCTGTCATATTGCTGAGCAGACTAGATGGACCATAGTGGTCTTTATCTGACGTCTTTTACTATTTTACTATGTTACCTTAGGCAGCAGGGATACTTGGAGATGTGATAAGTCTTCTTCAAGGTGTTAAACATTTAGAAAGATTATGAGCAGCAAACAAGTAACCAAATAGCTGACCAACTAATTGCTTGCCGTTTATATAAAAGAACTAGGGGAGCTTTTTAAAAAGGGGGGTCTTCTCTACTGCAGATGAGTATGCCAATTGGGTCGATATGGCCTTTCTCAACTATAACTGTATCTTATCTGTCATAGATATCCTATTGAAACCTGCTGGGGATGTACAGTAAGTCTAAAAGCAAAGACCTGTTCAGAATGGCTAAAAGCTTTCAAAAGATACTAACGTTGGCCATGCTCCTCAAAAACTGAAGCCAGACAGAAGTAGAAAATTTTATACAGTTCTTTGAAACGCTTATTAAAACACAGATGGTTCCTTCATTTTGCTGCTAATAACGATGGCAGGGCAGCAGAAGTTAAAAGGTTCAATAAAACCTTAAAATCAAAGATATAGTGCTACTTTATAGCACACAACCCTTTTATTATCATCAGATGTTGCCAGCCTTTATACGCAGCTATAATCATAAAGGTAGAATGGCAATAAAATAATATGGACAAGTTTTGCTTCTGCCGCTATAACTTTCTGTCCATCCTAAATCCTGACTCTATTTAAACTATATGCAAAGGTTTGAGTACCTCTGGTCAAACTGTGTGTTTTGATGGATCCCTAAATGAACAGAAACTGACATATCTCTACATTATTCAGATTTAAAAACAATGAGACTGATATTCAGCGGCAGAGCCTAGGCTGTTTAAAGCTCACTGGTCAGCATGCTGCTATCTGCTCAGCAGGGATATTAACCGGCTAAACAGATAGTGATAACTGGTTAAAGTTAGGATAGCCATTGGACTGTCTTAAATTTAACTGATTTAGCTATCTACTTAGTGGATGAATATCACTGGTGACTGGATAGTGACCAGCACCCTCCCAATCCACCTACAGATGGCCCCTGTTTTAACAGGTTAAAATGCTTTGAATATGCCCCTCCCCTATATTTTTCTGCAAACATCAGTGCTCAGTTATCATAGATTTGCATGTTTTTACTGATTCAGATTAACTTAACAATGAATATAGTAAGTGCAAAAATTTCAGTCAGTACTAAGTAATATGTCTTTGGCAAAAATAAAAAAAGTTTCTAAATATTTCCTGAAGACAGCTAAGGGGTATGTTTACTAAACTGCATTAGTGCGATTCGCGTTAGGAGCCGCGGTAGAGACAGAAACCCCAAATAAAGACATGAGCGGTACATCATTGCCGAGAATGCGCTGAGAACGCGCGCTACAAGGTGCCATAATGAACGAGCGCTAGAGGGCACGTTACCACGTGTTAATCTTAAGAAGGCGCACAGGCATACAATCACAGCAACAGAGCTGTAGCACAATGGTTACAACACTGACTGATGGTACAGGGGTCATGGGTTTGATTCCCCAGTGGGCCTAAGGTATAAGGCTGGCTGAGGCAGCACCCTTTACATTTAATTAGTGATTGTTGAGGCATTTGACATGTATTTTAATTTGTGCTGCCAGCAAACACACCCTCACGGTGGCATAACCTAAGGTGCTGCATAAGGCACCCCATAACGCACTCCATAGGGCACATTATAAAGTGTACTGTCTGCCAAGGCACCCTATAATGTCCCCTATAGGACACCTTATAAGGCTGTGAACAAAGCCCTGGCTGGCTGCAGGACTGCATGTCACCACACAAACTGTCTGCTGTGGTTACCAGGATAGGGTTAACCCACCCTTACCCATGATGCTCTGCACATGCAAATCAGCAGTCGAGAGATGGGCACAAGATTGGGTATGCACCCCCACAGCACCTCGGCCAGGTAGGGGGAACAGACCGTGTGTGGTACTGCCACAGAGTAGCCACAGACAGTCACATTGTGCGGGTACTGTGCCCACCCTGAGGTTGAGGTGGGAAGCCCAGCACCAGGTCCACAGCACCTTTCATGGTTGAAATACACCATGCTGCAGGTCCCCATCAGTGTGTGATAGGTAGTTCCGTTAGACACACCTAGGATACATCTGTGCCCTGCTGTATGTCTCGGTCATGTCTAGTCCTTATGGGTGATGATGCACCCAGAATAGTGCATATCCTGTGTTGGTGCCATGGTTACCTGCTGTTGGTGAAAGGGGGGTGTGCATGGACCCAAGGGCAGATCATGTACCACCACATAACCCACCCTCTGGGGCTCAGGGTGGGAAACAGGATCACCCACCAATAGATCCACAGTCTACTTCCCTGCACTGGTAGCAGTAGAGGGGACCATCAACCCCAGTCCTGCTGGGGAACAGACAGAGCAGTACATATCCGTAACACAATAGCAGACAGACGGCAGGTCTGGAAATGCTCAGCTGCCCCCCACCATTATCTGACATTCTCCAGCAGCAAGCCTCCAGCCACTGCACCCTGCAAGGTGTTCCAGCAAGACACATACTAGCTGCAGACAGTCCGCCAGCTTTTCCATAGTGCATGGTCCTGGAGGAGCTGCATGCACCCAGAACGGGGATATCAGCATACACACCAAGCAGATAAGTCAGTGATTGGGCCCCAAAACAAAAACCCATATATATCACATGAGAAAAATGCTATATAGCACTATGGGGGAACCTAGCCATGCCATGGTCACCGCTCAGTCAGGGTGAGTGTGACTGCCCAGCAGGACATGCTATGGCCACCCTGTCCGTGCAGGTGGTACCGGGCACTACAATGTCCGAGCCATTGCCCTATGCCCTGTGCAGATGCGGCCAGGCCAGGCCACCCTATCCAGGCTTTTCCCACAGTACCTTGCTCCTCATTATGCACATTGGCAGGCCAATACTGGCAACAGAGCTAGCAGTGTGGGCTGTGGAGGGTGTTGGCAGCCACCACACACTGGATAGACAGACACACACTCCCCACACCTATGCCAGCATTGTGCAACTATAGAGGTGTTGGGCAGCCCAGGCCACCACACCAGTCCTGGGCACAGGGCAGGCATGGCTATGGTACGCAATATTGTAGAAGTCACTCCCCAGGTTGGTAAACACTGTCAGACACAAGACCTGTAGCACACTCCACAGACATCAGGAAGGTTGCTATGACTCAGCTCAATCAGAATATTGTACTTGACCTAGGAATTGCTATCTGCCAGTAATCATAGCAACCTCTTTAAGGATGTGTACCATATTCCCAGGTTTAGGGTGGCATTACTAAGGTATGCAAGTGCTAGTATTGGGAGATGCATGCAGAGCCAAAAGTCCTGCCTCTCCAGGAGGCTTTGGATAATGGGGCCTGTGGGTGCGGGTGTGTCTGCCCCTGTTGGCTGCTGCTTTACGGCAGAGGTTCCCAACTCCAGTCCTGTGGTGCCAAACACTGTTCGGGTTTTCATGCTGTCCCTCATGAATATGCATGAGATACATCTGCATACCATGGGGGTGGCGCATAGAAATGCAGCACAGGCATCTTTATCAGAGGCAGCATGGAACCGGAATGGTGTTTGGCCATGCAGGACTGCATTTGGGAGACTCTGCTCTAGGTAATGTGCATGTATATGGTGTCCGTGCTCTGTAGGGTAAAATGTGGGTGTCTTGGGCATGTTTACGTCATCTGCAATAAAGGTGCTGTCTGTATTAGCATGTTGTAGTAGTGGGTAAAATATGGGGACTGGGTTGGCAGGAACCACAGCTGGGACTTGAACCTGTGACCCTTTGCTTCTGAATACACTGGTTTTGTGCACTGCACCACCTTGTTGCCACAGAGTCAGTACATTCCTTGGTGATACCATGACTGTTTGTCAGACAGGGCCCATCTGTTGCAGTACATAGCACCCACCTACACAGGGCTAGGCCACGGTCTGTTCTGGGCAGCTGCCACTGCCCCCTCCACCACCAGTATCCCTCAGCCACCATGCTGACATGCCCTTCTGCTGGTGGAGCTGGTGGTGCGCAGTCTCAGGCCATCCAGTGTGCAGGTAGGCAGCTGCCTATGGTGTGGGTTCTGGGGTAGGGGTGCCTGCATAAACGTCCACGCTCCCCCCCAGCCCCGCCTGCCAATGTTCCGTGCCCTTGGGGGTAGCTGTTGGGTACTATCCCCTGTGACACTTTGGGAAACACACTCGTGCCCATGTTGGACCTTCAGCAGTTGCTGTCTGGCTGCTCTGCTGTTTCAGCATTCGTATGGGCCACCTAGGCATCACCCTAGTCCACACTGTGGCCCAGCTGCACCACAGCATGTGCCGCCTGCGGCCCTCTGTATCCCCTTCTGTGGCATCTGTCCAGTTGCCGTTCCGACATGCCCGCCCTGATGTTGCGGGACATGTGCATGCCATAGGAACCCTGTCCTATGGTGGGGAAAACCCTGAGCAGCGCTATTTCACTGTGGGCTCATTCACCTTGTATGGGGATGGAGTATAGACCCTTCTACGATTTATATCTGTTCCATGGAGCTTACTCGGGGGGGGGGGAGGGGTTGATGTTTCTCATTGATACCACTATTGGCCAGCTTGGTTATGGTTTTTTTCTAGTTTGTTGGGGTCATTTTCAGTGTTTATGTGCCCTTTTGTTCTGTGCACATGTATCACACTTATCACTTTTTTTAGGTTTCCCTGCCTGGGCTGTACATTGCTGACACTAAAATGGTTTCTCTCCCCTGTAATGTGCATTTAACGGCAGGTTTTCATTCGCATTGGAATTGAGCTCTTCAGATCAGCGTGTTAGTGTGAAGGGAGCCTCTCCCTGCTCACTCTCCGCCCATTGACCCCTTCTCTCTGCCCTCTCTCCACCTTCTGCGGTGTTTTACCGCGCCGCGGGAGTTTACGATCGTTAGCGCATCATAACGCGCGTTATGTAACGTTAACGATCGTAAGCGCATCATAACGCACGTTAACGTTACATAACGCGCGTTATGTACGATTACCGCAGTTTAGTAAACATACCCCTAAGAGTCTTTCTATTCTTGTTTTTTGGAGGCTTGCTTTTTTTTTTTTTAACACTCTTTCTTGCAGAGATCTTCTAACTTAGAAATTCTCTTAGGTCTTCTTGCATGCACAGCTTGTTTTGAGATCCCCTCTCAGATATTCACTGATGTTTAAATCTGGGGGCTGTGAAGGCCAATCATTTTATTTATTTATTTGTTTGATTTTAGATACTCTACTATTTCAAAATCAGTGCGGTTTACAGAGAACAAGAACAAACGTTTTACATAGAACAGGCATCAAAGAACAGTATAATAAACATCAAGTGTTTCACAATAAACAAGAAGCATTTTACATTAAACAGGGTCATCAACTTGGATGGGAATAGGGAGAAGTAATTACAATCTGGTATGTGTTCTGTAAGCAGCAGGGTGGTCGGAGTTAAGTCTGGCAGGCAAGGACTATATCATAGCTATGGTATATGGTCATAGTACAGATAGAAAAGATGCATCTTTATTGCTTTCCTGAAGGATGAAAGGTCAGAGATGGAACGGATTGGGGCAGGGAGGGTGTTCCACAGAATCGGTGTGTATAACGAGAAGGCTCGGTTCTTAGCAGCTTGGGAACTCTTTCTAATTGCTGACGGGGTTGTGAGCTAGTCATGTTTGTTCTTCTTATTCTATTGTTTGGTGTCCATTGTATGATTTCCTCAAGGGAGATTGTGGAGAGGCTATGCAGTATTTTAAGTGTAATCAGGACGGCTGAGGCAAATCAGTGTGGTATCTGCTGGAGCCAAGCTTTACATGCCACCAGTAGGTAAAATACTTTTGCTGCACATACCACGCATTGACTTCTATTCTCAACATGTGATAGCTGTAAAAAGGTCAAGCGCTACTTAGTAAACACGCCCCTCAGACTGTAAGTTTTATTTTCTTGTGTTTTAATGCTGCATTTTGTGGGGACTGAAAGGTATCCACTGGAAATAGGCACCATCCTGAACATAATGCAGTGCCAACTGTCAAAAACACAGCTACTAGACATACTGAAGGCAGAGTGTGGGCAATTGCTGCTCTAGCCTCCATCTTCCTCAGTCACATGAAAATGAAGGGAAACCAAGCAAGGGAAGGGTTGTCTTTAGAAACATAGCTTTTCCAGCAAGCACAGTGTTAGCCAGGAACGGTGGCTACTATTTCAAAAAAAGAGGGAGAGGCTATGGAGTGATGCAGGCATGGGCCTCTTAAAAGCCACATTTTCACATCTGTCATTGGGCCTGGCCTGGGTGTTTTGGCCCACTGAGAGGTGGCTGAAAGTGATCAGGTACAGTTTCTGCGGTTTTCCTTGATCACAGCAGGAGCTGAAGTGAGATATCAGGGGGCGCTGCAGTGGCTGTGGCTGACCCGATGTAGGCAGGGGGCCTTGGAATCAGGCATGTTTGGGGCTAGAGGGTTCAGCATTGGGCCAGATGGGAGAGATCTGGGGGTATTCTGATGGGCTTGGTAGGTTCAAGAATGAATCAGGATCTGAGGAGACTCGGGGTGGCTCCAGGAAGGTTTCGGGCCTACCGGAGATTGATGTTCTCGGGGCAGAGCCAGCTTTAAAGGGACCAGAGCTCAGAGAAATCATAAAATTAAATGTTAATGTGTTCAAAGGGAAGGGAGTGTTTAGAGAGTTAAAGGGAGTGGTAAGAAGGCTTAAAGGGAGGTTATTTTCTTTTCATGGAGTTGTTTTTGGCCCCATTAGCATCAATATTAAGGGAGGAGAAAATAAGCTATGGTTAGGGAAAGGGGGGAGGGGTGTCCAGGGGGGATTAGAAATACCTAAGGGGCATTTGGAAGTGGTTTGAAGGTTTGTGGGGGGCGTTTTGGCAGTGATTTACAAAAGTTGTGAACGGGGTGAAGAATATTCTCCTGGAAGCTATAAGTTCATAAAAAGTATGCTCAAAGCAAATAAAGGTGAATGGTGTTCAAATGGCCAATTGCAAAACTGTATTTAATGTTTACATTTGTAGTTTTTGTGAATACAGGGTACCCGGATATTATGGGGGGGGGGGGGGGATCTTCGTTGGATACAAGGTAGCAACGTGGCTCAGCTGCGAAGGGAACATGTACTATTGCAGTTTATGAAACAACTTTCCCTTAAGCTGCAGAAGGGAAGAAACAGGCTGAAAAATCTTTAAATGTGCTGGTGCTGTGAATTAAATTAGCTGGGTTTAGAAATTTAGAAGTTTGAATATTAAAATAGAGAGGGTTAGGGATTATTTGATGACACTAGACAGTGTAGGGACACTCTGGGAATTAGAATGTCAGTGAGAGTGCTGTAGGAGTATCAGTTGCAGACTGTTGGAGTGATAAGTTGTGTGTTTCACAGTGGCCGAGGCCTGTGAAAGTGGTTTTCAACGAGGAATTTGGGTGTCTGGTGAAGTGTGGAAGAGACAGAAGTGCAGTGTGATTGATTTTGAGTGGTTTAGGGGTTGTTTTTTTAAACCTTGGCTTGACGGGAAATTGTATTAAGATAGCAAAGAGGAGAGAAGGGACTAATTGAATCAGAGGAGTCTTCCTCTAAAAGCATAAACAAAGCTGTCAAAAATTGAAATTAAATATTTTTTCCTGTATTTGCTGAGGTAAGGATAAGGGTGTAGTCATAGGTAGGAAGAGACTAGAATAGTTTAACCTGTGATAAATGAGGAATAGGGATAGGGGTTAAAAATTAAACTCCTATAGTAAAGAGTGTGTGTGTTTTTTTTAAGTCATTTTAGATATTGCAGAGTGGGGTAAGATAGGTAAAAGGTAAGGTGAGTTTGGAAAGGAAATGGAACCTTTTAAAAGGGTAAGGAGTATCCTTCTTTAAGGGGTATGTTTACTACAGAGCATTAAGGGTACACAAAGAGCATTAAGGGATAGCAAATGTTAACATCAGCAGTAAGGGTATAGGCCAAGGCACGGAGTATGCATACTGTCATTAAGGTTGCTAGGCTGCACTTATTGGGTGCTAACAGGACACTGGGCATTAAGGTGCTAAGCATGCACCTTAATGCCAAAAAATGGCAATCTCTAACATAGGATAAGGGAACCCTGTGAAAGTCACATTTTAGGTGATGGATGGAAGGAAAGGTAAGAGCTGTTGGACATGTCAGATCCATACGTAACCTATGTGTTAGTAAGTGGGAAGGGAATGTGGAGGTCTCTGTACTATATCAGTGAGGGGTGCCCGCGTAATCTGCTGAAATGTCAGTGTGTGGCATAGGATTGGGAAAAACTATGCCCTGGCAGAGCCAGCATCGCTATGATGCGGGCATCAAAAGGATGACTGAGCAGGGGTGGAGACATGCACATCATTCACAGGAGAGGTGTGAGTGATACTTCCAAAAGTCTAAACTGATCCTGTGTGTGCCATGGTGTAGGAGCTGGCAGGAGAATACATGACTGTACATGATGGGCATATGCTGATGTTTGGACTGGAGGATGGATGGTGGCAGATGAGAGCATGGTATGGCCTTGCTGCCCCAATATACCTCTTTTAGTGTTTGTTTACATGGTTCCTCCTCTTCTGCCATTCCCCTCTTAGTTGGTATACCTCAAGGGTCTGCTCTAGGACCTCTCCTTTTCTCTCTCTATACCTAGTCCCTCAGTGCCCTCATCTCTTCCCATGGTGTTCACTATCATTTTTATGCTGATGATTTTCAAATCTGCATTTCCTCACCTGATATTTCTTCTGTACTCCAGTCCTGTATCTCCACTTGTTTATCTGACATTGCTGCCTGGATGTCTCTCCGCCGTCTCGTGACCTCTCTATTGAAATCCCTTCACTGACTTCCCTTTTGGTTTCGTATTCATTTCAAACTACTCCTAACCTTCACTCTATGGTCCCTCATTATCTTTCCTCCCTCCTCTCTTCCTACTCCCCCCCCCCCTTTGTGAACTCCGCTCCTCCTCTGGTCTCTCTATGCCCTTCTTTTCTAATGCTAACTCCAGACTCGATCCTTATACACTGCTGCTCCTTATTCCTGGAATAAGCTTCCCCTATCTACGTCAAGTCTTTTCTCTCTGCCTTTTCAAAACCTTGCTAAAAACATACCTCTTTGAGACCGCTTTCTGACCATGATCTTTGTTTTCCTTGTGTCTCCTCTTCCCTTTGACCTCATGCTTCTTGTATTCTGTTTGTCTTTTAGAATGTGAGCTCGTTGAGCAGGAACTGTCTTTCTCTGGGTAGTGCTTAATAAATGAATAATAATAATAATAATATACCTGATGTGCTTGCACAAATGCAGTTGTAGTGAGTGTGAAAAAACAGTAGTTGTGCCACAGGGAAGTTCCAATACTAGCTATAAGGGTGTGACAGCTGTCCATCTTGTTTAACCACCATACAATATTCCTGACACATGTACATATAATAGCTGAACAAGTGTCTCTCATATTGACCATATGGAGCAGATAAGGACGTGTGATGATCCCTGCAGGTGGCCATCCCAGGAGTGGGATGTGCCTGTATAGAAACATAGAAACATGATGGCAGAAAAAGACCACATGACTTTTCTAGTCTGCCCTTCCATATCAACTACTACAATAGTCCCCTTTTTTCCTTTTGAGATCCTCTGTGTTTGTCCCATTCTTTTTTGAATTCAGATGTTGTCCTCATCCCTACCACCTCCATTGATAGACTATTACACACATCTACCACTCTTTCCATAAAGAAATATTTCCGCATATTACTCCTGAGTCTGTCCCTTTCACCCTCATCCTATGTCCCCTTGTAGCAGAGTTTGCTTTCAATCAAAAGAGACTCTCCTCCTGTACATTTATGCCATGGAGATATTTAAACATCTATATCATATCTCCTCTATCCTGCCTTTCCTCTAATGTATACCTATTAAGATCCTTAAGTTTATCCTCATATGCTTTATAATGAAGACCACTAACCATTTCAGTAGCCACCCTCTACACCAACTCCAACCTGTTTATATCCTTTTGCAGGTGTGGTTTCCAGAATTGCACACAATACTCCAAATGAGGTCGCAACAAAGACCTATACAGAGGCACTATCACCTCCTTTTTTCTGCTTGCCATTCCTCTCCCTATACAACCAAGCATCCTTCTTTGCTGTTGCCTTTTCTGTTTGGCTACTTTAAGATCATCAGACACCATCATGCCCAGGTCCGCTCCATTACATATATGCATGTGCTGCATATGATGGAGCCAAATATGTTCAATCACAGTCATGATGAAATATTGCAATCATGTAAAACTCATGTGTCAAACATATGCAGGGTGAACACGTCCGACCCTTTTCAATGTGCTACAGCAGAGCCAAGAAAGCCATGCTGTCAGATGGGCATGATTGCGATGTGCAGGTTTACAGACCCAATGTGCTATCGCAACACATAACATTATAAGAATGTGTGTCCTGTCAATGCAGACCCTGGACTGTTTCTGGCGGTATATTGAAGTGAGTTTCCCCACAGCCATGAAGAGAACAAGTGGGATTCAAATTCTGGTTTGTTGCATACTGAGCAAGTGCTCTAACCATTAGGCTATACACCTCCACACCTTTCTGCATAGCAATGTCTAGAATCAAAGAGACTGCAGGTCCCTGACTGCAATGGCTGAAACCCAGAACATGAAACAACATAGCTGGCATATTCTGAGACATTGGTACACTGCACCTAGGGCCTGCCTGCAGCGGTGCACATGCAGTATGTACTGCACTGGATACTCAGTATTGGAGCTGAAGAACACATCTCTTATCTAAAAGTCAAGCATACGTGAGGTTTAGATGCCCGTCCCTCCACTGTACCTCTAATGCCAAACAACAATCTCACGCAGAGGTCTGCTATCCTGCAGTGTGGCACTAACCCCTGAGGCAGCATATGTACAGGGCCTGCAGTCCCTTGTCACCTGCTGTACATAGCAAAAGTGGTACACCTGCATATACACTGAGCTCAAACCACATACATGACCCCTGCAGTCCATTGCAGACCATCTGCCCTCCTCGGGGGGACATGCATACGGCTCCCACCATCATAAAAGACAAGTGGTACTGGGCAATTCTCCAGTGATCACAGTCACCACTAGGGCTGCAATTGGGTCATTTGGTATTGGTTAGCACCTCCATTACCCATGATGCACCACACAATCTGAGCAGATATATGCAATTGATGCTCATATGGAGAATGCAGCGATCCAGCACACCAGCACTGTAATATGCAGGGACAGTGTGTGTTTCCTGCACGTAACAGTTGCCATATGTTCAAATTACCTGTTTCTGCAGTCATCCTGATTGTAAGGGAGGACACACATGTCCTGGTCCCCAGAGTAAGCCTGGCAGTAAATGAACTTTCAAGGTTCTGGAGCAGATCTGTATTATTGCTAATGTGTAATGCTTGTTCTCTGATGTTCAGTAAAATTGCCAAATACTGTGCTGGTCTGTCTTATCTGAGTCTTGTGTCCTGCTCCTGTTGGCCAGGGACTTTTCTATAACAACTCATGTTAGTTCCTAAGGTTGCAGCAGCTGATGTCAAGGAGCCTCACTGCTGTGTGTTGTCTAGGCAGGGGGTTATGACACCATATTGAAGAGCCTACCAAAACCATAGTTATCAGCAGGTTACTAATAGCCCACAAACAGCTGTTAGC
The DNA here is from genome assembly GCA_033557465.1 of Ichthyophis bannanicus. Classification (NCBI taxonomy): domain Eukaryota; kingdom Metazoa; phylum Chordata; class Amphibia; order Gymnophiona; family Ichthyophiidae; genus Ichthyophis; species Ichthyophis bannanicus. The sequence goes on along the minus strand of CM066032.1, from coordinate 1,632,241,676 downwards.
CACGAATTCTAATCAACTAGATCAACCCCAGCCAGCCTGGATATATTGGGCAATACCAGCCTGTATCAGCCACTAACACCATCTGTGACCAGTCTGCTAGTCACTTCATGCAGCATGTGCACATAGCCACTACAAACACATTGACTTTGTTCAAACAGCATGGACAACCAACAGTCTATCTAACAACTGGACTGCTATAAACGAAACAGCCCATTTATCATTGCAATCTGATCTTATCTTGCACCATGTGGATACATAGCCATGACATGGTCACAGCTTGGTCAGAGTAAGAGTTGCCTTTAAACTTGAACAGATGTGGACATCAAGGCCATGCCTGTGGCAGACCCATGCTAGGAGGCTCAGCCATGGACCTAACCTCCGCCACATATTACATCCTGTGCAAACCACCATGTTTTAGGCAACACCCAGCATCCTCTGCTCCTCATTATATACCCTTTTATCTTGGACTTGGGGATAGCTTTACATTGTGAGGCACAGTGGAAAGTGGGCCAGAGACATACACAAATACAGTGTCCCCTTACACAGCTCTTGGCAGTGAGCATTGAACATAGTGCCATGTTTGTACTCCCATATAATGTCATGGTCCTAGCCAAGGTCATTCCAAACCTGGCCAGTGTAGCACATGCACTCTCCGATGCTGCAGACACATTGCCCCTCCCCTCCCCCCCCCCCAATGAGTGTGTGGAAGCATGGCAGGTTGACATGGGGTTGGATGTTGGAACAGTTGTTGGTGACACATACGCCACCATACCCTGCCTCTTTAACACCATCCTTGTGATTGTCAAACTTGGTGCCCATGGAGAACCAGTGAGGCGGCTGTCATGCAGGGCCTCTGATGTAATACATGCAAACACTGAGTAGGCCTGTATTGGTTCTGGCCATGTGAACATAGGCTCTGGCCAGTAATGCCACTTATGAAGGGCACATTCTAAACATGCATGGTACTGTTCCCTGCATCCCTATCCCCACCTACAGGCACTGCCTTCCCATTTGGTGACGTGCGATGCAGAGACCACATGACATCCTGCGCCACATTTTGGCAGCTGGAGGTGTGCACGCACCAATCAGAGGTCAGTGTCCCACTGTTCCAATGCCCTTTAACTGCACTTTTGCTCCCTTACTGCCCTTACCACCAGAAGCAAGCAACGTCAGGAAATACATTTTCACTGAAAGGGTGGTGGATGCTTGGAATATTCTCCTGATGGAAACGGTAGGGGCAAAAACTGCAGTTTTAAAACTTTTCTTCTTGGCGCAATGCCAATGAAGTCGTTTTTCTATACAAATGAGAACTTGGTCTCTGTGTACTTCCTCTGTGTAAGGTGAGATAGTGGACTTAGAAGCCCGATAGGCCCCTTACAAGTACTATATATTCTAACTCTCTCATCTTATTTTTTAGATTTATAGCATTTGCATACAAACATTTTAGAGGTTGCATTTTATTCCTATTAATCTGGTTATCAGTTGATAGATGTAATTTGGAATCTTTCAGCTCTGTCTGCTCTGTAATTAAGAGAGTCTTGGTTTGTTTTATCTTTATTGGAACCTCTCTATCAGGATGCCCTAATTTCCCACATTTGCTAGTATCTTTCAAGGATACATCCTTCCAAACCATGTTCTTTTGGGCAACTGTCAGCTTTCCCCTATTATCTAGTTTAAAAAACTGTTCTATCTCCTTTTTAAAGGTTAATGCCAGCAGCCTGGTTCCATCCCACTTAAGGTAGAGGCAATCCCTTCGGTAAAGTCCCTCCTTTCCCCAGAATGTTGCCCAGATCCTGACAAATCCAAAACCCTCTTCCTTGCACCCACCTCATCCCACCCATTGAGACTCCAGAGCTATGCTTGCCTTTTGGGTCCTGGACATGGAACAGAGCTACTCTGTGGTTCCTAGCACATGGTCACTGTGTATAAAAGAGTAAAGGTCATGGGTTCAAGACCAGCCTGTGGATCAAACGTTACATACTCGTGTGCTAACTTAATCCTACATTTCCATATCTGCATCTGCAGATTGTATCTGCAGATACAGTCCACCCAATCTTATCTAGCATTAGTCCTAACAGTCTCCAGCCACACTAAGAAACTGCACCAACACCTGTTGGATGGCAGAGAGCACCCACACACTAAGCCGACCTTAGCAATGTGTGCACACTCAGTGCAGGTATTAGCAAAGTCAAAGCCATAAGGGCCAAGTAAAAATGCCAACTTACACCTCTTTTGGACAGTGGGGTCATACGTTTGTGGATGTGTGTTGTCCAGAGGAATGTGAGCAGTTGTAATGTGTGTAATGCCCAGGTTTTATGGCTGTGTATACAACATGCTGATCGGTCAGTTCTTCTGCAACTTCACAAACTGTGTGAGACACCATTTCTGGACAGGTTAGTTTCCAATAAGTAGTTGCAGCCTGTGGGAGTCCATTAGCTGACTAGTTGTGCCTCTACACATCGTGTCCTCAAAGCTGTGATACTCAAATGCATTCCCAGTTACATCATCATCAAGGTCCATCCCCATAGCATGCCTCAACACTTACCTCCCAACATGACTGTTGAGCCCTATTTGGGGCAGGCCCTCCTACCTGGATTCTTAGACTTTACCCGGCCCTTCTAACAGGAAGGAAAAAACAAGACACATACACAGAGAAACTATTATATTAATTCCAGAGCTTTAGAAGAAAGATCGTCAGAGGGTGCAAATCATGGCTCCTCCCTAACTATCTTCGAAAATCTTCTTCCAGAGATCTGCCTTTTATTAAGATGTATCAGTTGACATAGTAAATTCTTGATTAACATTGGATGATATTATTCATGTTACAAAATTGCAGACCTGGAATAAAATCTGCTTACAGGATCAATTTTTCTGCTGATGCTTTGCAAAAGTCATATAAAAGCAGAAGTTACAAAGCCATTATTATAATCACCAAGTGACAGTAGGTGTCACTGTAATTCTTTCATTATACAAGAGCTGATTAGTTACACTATAAGTTCTTTCTAAATTCTATTAATTTCCCAAGCTTTATTTGATTTCCAGTTATATATTGACCTAAGGTCTCAGATTCTCGGAAAGTTCATGCAATAAAGCTGACATTAGTTGTTATCAAAATTTTGACCTATCATTTACCACAAGAAGAGAGGAGGAACTGCCTGTAGCACTAAAGGTCCCCAAAATTTGAAGAAGCTAACTTTTGGTCACAGTAGCTGTGTACACAACTTTGTTAGTTAATCTCTTTTGCAATAGCCGTCAGCAATTTTTCACAGAGACAAAAGCTTCCATCTAAAAATGTATAATTTGCAATTCAGCCTAGCATTTCAATAGCATATATTTTTACCTAAATAAAGGTATATGGCTATAGCCACCTTCACAGTCCTGTTTCTCCATCAGTATCTGTGCTTCCATCACTGTCTGTATTTATGTCAAGAGTACCATAAACCGGGTCATCGCTATCCATAGTTAGGTCAAGATTGCCATAGACGGGATGATTTATATTAGTGTATGTTGCCTTATCACACAAAAGCTCATCAGTCTCTGCTATAATCTCTAACCTTGTTCTGGGGCCTTGGTCAGTTCTTCCTTTCTCACAATGACACTGCTGTATAGTTCCCATATTGCCTGCTGGAGTGAGCTGGTGGGGGGGGGGGGGTGGCATGGTCTCATCAGGGAGAGCTCCATTGCATGTGTGTGTACAACCAACCTCTGAGTGAGTAGTCCAAGCCTCAGGGCACAAGCGAGAGACCTGATCAATGCCTACTACCACAATAGCTGTATCCACAGCAACACTGTCAGCCCCCTGGTGTAGCTGCAGCCTATTGGGAGCTAGGCTCACATGGAGGCCTGGCCTCTGTGATTGTCCAATGGAGTCACTGAGTTGGTGAGAAAGGAAAAAATCTGCCATGCAACTACTAAGCTGCAGTCACAGATTGCAAACTGAGGGGTCTCTTAGTTCCATGCACAGTATGCACATACAAGCATGTTTGTCTCAGGCACATCTGCACACAATATACACTATCTCAACACTGTCTACTGATGATTTACCACAGCATTTAGCATGACTTTATGTCTTACTCTAAAAAAGCAACTAGTGTTATCCTTACAGAAACAAAATGCATTGGCTCGCCTGATTGTGACACTGACCTCTGAATGGCGCGTGCACAATTCCAGCAGGAGGAATGTGCAACAGGATGTCATGTTGGTCTCTGCATCACCTGGCACCAAGTGGGAAAGCAGTACTTGGAGATGAATACTGGGGTGGAGGTGGGGTGGGGGGGGGGGGTGCTAGGTGGCTTTGCTGGCCAGAGGCTCTGTTCAGATGCAGAGAAGCTCTGAAAGCCTACTCAGTCCCTGCATGTTTCACATCAGAGGCCCTGCGTGACAGCCTCACACACTCTCTGTGGGGCCAAGAGGGACAGCCACAGGGATGTTGTTAGAGCACAAAGAGGCTGTAGATGGCTGCATATGTGTAGCCAGCAATTATACCAACATCTAACCCTAAGTTGCAGAGGAAAAGATGGCTAAAGATATTAAGGGTGGCGACAAAACCTTTTTCAGTTATATTCGGGAAAGGAAGAAAATCAGAGTTGGAATTGCAGGACTCAGAAGTGCTGGGAAAGGACTCGTGGAAAGTGACATAGAAAAAGCGAAATTGTAAAATACTTCTGCTCTGTTTTTACTAAAGAAAATCCTCGAGATGGACAAGCTGTGACTCCCAAATATAAAAATGGGAATGTAGTAGATACCACACCATTCACAGAAGATGAGGTGTTGGAACAACTTGCTAAACTGAAAGTGGACAAAGCCATGGGACCGGATGGGATACATCCCAGGATACTGAAAGAGCTCAGAGAGGTTCTTGCAGGGCCGTTAAAGGATGTATTCAACAGATCCTTGGAAACATGAGAGGTTCCTCAGAACTGGAGAATGGCTGATGTCGTACCTCTACACAAAAGTGGTGACAGGGAAGAAGTGTCAAACTACAGACCTGTGAGCCTTACCTCGATGGCGGGAAAAGTAATGGAGGCACTCCTGAAAGAGCGAATAGTAAACTTTCTCAAAACCAACAGGTTGCAAGATCCGAGGAAACATGGTTTTACTGAAGGACGGTCTTGCCAAACAAATCTGATTGAGTTATTTGACTGGATTACCAAGGAACTAGATCAGGGGCATGTGATGGATGTCATCTACCTGGATTTCAGCAAAGCCTTTGATACTGTTCCTCATAGGAGGCTTGTCAATAAACTCAGTAGCTTGGGGATGGGTACCAAGATGGTAAACTGGATTAGAAATTGGTTGACTGACAGACGACAGGAGGTAATGGTACATGGAGCTCACTCAGATGAAAGGAAGGTGATTAGCGGGGTGCCCCAGGGTTTGGTCCTGGGCCCGGCACTGTTCAATGTATTTGTGAATGATATTACTGAAGGACTGAATGGAAAAGTCTGTCTTTTTGCAGATGACACAAAAAATTGCAACAGAGTGGACTCCCCTGAGGGAGTGGATAACATGAGGAACGATCTACAAAAGTTGGAAGAATGGTCTAATGCTTGGCAATTACGATTTAATGTGAAAAAGTGCAGTGTCATGCACTTAGGTAGCAGAAATCCAAAGGAAATGTACGCAATAGGGGGCAAGAGGTTGGCGTGTAAGGTTCAGGAGAAAGACCTTGGTGTGATTATCTCTGATAACCCGGTGAAAAGCGGGATATAAATACAGCTAAATAAATAAATAACATCAAGGTGGCAAAACAGTGTGACAAGGCGGTGGCAAAAGCCAGGAGGATGTTGGGCTGCATGCAAAGAGGGATTACCAGCAGAAAAGAAGAGGTACTAATGCCACTGTACAGGTCGCTGGTGAGGCCTCACCTGGAATACTGTGTTCAGTTTTGGAGACCATATCTTGCAAAAGTTGTAAAAAGACTGGAAACTGTTCAGAGGAAGGCAACCAAAATGATTTGGAGCCTGCGTAAGAAACCTTATGAGAAGAGACTTGAAGACCTAAATATGTACACTTTGGAGGAGAGAAGGAATAGAGGAGATATAATTCAGACCTTTAAATACTTAAAGAGGAACGATGAACAAACAAACCTTTACAAAGACGGGGAAGCTGCAAAACTAGAGGGCAAAACATGAAGCTGCAAGGTGGAAAATTGAAAGGCAATGTCAGTAAATATTTTTTCACTGAAAGGGTGGTGGATGCTTGGAATGCTCTCCCGATGGAAGTGGTGGGGGCAAACACGGTGACGGAATTCAAAGCAGCATGGGACAAGCACAGCGGATCCCTTTACAGCAACAGTATAAAAACAAAATAAACGGAACCATCTAACTTCTCAACAAATAGGGGTGTCCTACATGGCATGGTGGGTCCACCCCTAAACAAAAACATGGGGAGGAGTGGCCTGCACAGAGCGACAGGTGCGTCTATTCTTGCCGTATTGCTGGACAGACTGGATGGACCATGCTGGTCTTTATCTGCCGTCATTTACTATGTTACTATGTTACTATGTAACCCCGTGTCCAACCTGCCATGCTTCTACGTGCTCTTAATGGGGTGGTGGAAACTGCATACAAGGCATGGGAGAGTGCATTTGCTGCACTGGGCATTTTCACAGTGTCAATGGCCAGGGACATGACATAATATGGGAGCACAAGCATGGCACTATGTTCAGTGCTCACTGCCCAAAGTTGTGTAGGGGGACACGGTCTTCTGGTATGTGACAGATGGCTGCTGGCAGGACAGAGATGGTGGAGCCTTGTGGGATGCCTTGGGTTTGAGTGAATGAGGTGGAGGAGACATCACCTATTTTTATTTGCTGCTGGCAGTTGGACAGGAAGGACTGGAACCAGTTTAGAACTGTGTTCTGGATTCTGATGAATTGGAGGCATTGGAGCAGGATGGTGTGGCCATCATGCACTCACAGCCTATCTCTGGGCCAGTTACCAGTGCTCTTGGCATGGCATTAGCAGTCCCTAAGTTCAAATGAAAAGAGTATACAGATGATGAGCAGAGGATTCTGGGTATTGTTTACAAAAGACCCTCCTCCTCCCACTTATAAACAAGCTCATCCAAGGCATCCAGGCAGCACATCAAGGTTTTATCCTAGTTTTCTTCAACCTTTCAGCGGCATTCGACTCAATAAGCCACACCATCCTGCTCCAATGCCTCCAATTCATCAGAATCCAGAACACAGTTCTAAACTGGTTCCAGTCCTTCCTGTCCAACTGCCAGCAGCAAATAAAAATAGGTGATGTCTCCTCCACCTCATTCACTCAAACCCAAGGCATCCCACAAGGCTCCACCATCTCTGTCCTGCTTTTCAAAATATATCTACAGCCACTGTGTTCAATTATTAAATCCCACATCCTACTCCAACACTTCTATGCTGATGACATCCTCATCTATACTCCCTTTGACACCACTCAACCCATCCTCACGAAGTTACAGCTCTGCTTCTCTGAAATCTCAAAATGTTTCATAAATAACCACCTCTCTATCAACTGCAAAAAAACTGAGGCCCTCTTTATCACCAAAGACAGTAAATCCAGCCCCCCTGCTACCATAATTCTAAACAACACTAACATTAAGTACAACAAGAAATAAAATACCTCGGCATCACTCTGGACCACGACCTCTCCTTCAAACAACAAGTGAAGAAAACAGCAAACTCAATTTTCTACAAGATCCTCACCCTCCAACACCTCCACCCAATCCTAGACACCCCCCCCCCCCGACTTCACATCAGCACTAGAAGCAGCCATCCTGCCAATATTCAACTACAGCAACTCCATTTACCAAGGACTCCAGCAATCAACCATCCTTCCAGTACATACAGCCCTCCATACTGCCACATGCACCTTTCTGACAGCTCCTAAACAACATCACATAACCCCCATCTTCAAGCAACTCCACTGGCTTCCCCTCAACAGTCGCATCAAATACAAAACATTGATGATGACCTACAAAACACTTCTAGGAATCTCCTCCACACACCTTCTCAGCCTCCTCCACCCCTTCCAACCAAACAGAGCCAGCCGCCAATTTTCTAGTGACACCCTGATCACCCCCCACTTGAAAACTAAAAGCACCCAGCAAGCCTGCGCAAGAGCATTCAAACTTTACACACCCATTCTATGGAACTCTCTCCCAACCACCACCAGATGCATCAAAGACCTCTCATCATTCAGGAAGCACCTGAAAACTCATCTATTCATTGATCATTATGGACCTGGAACATCACCCTACTTTATTTTTTTATTTATATTCTCTTATATACTACGCTATTCTGCATCAGTGTGGTTTACATTGAACAAACTGAAATTACATTGAACAGGGTATTATAACTTGGAGATAACTAATTTACAGGGAACATGGGTGATGGAGGGTTAAGTGGCTTGCCCAAGACCACAAGGAGCACCTGTGGGACTAGAAACCCTAGTCCTTCCAGCACAAGGTTGCTGTCCTCTAGTGGGATTTGAACCCCCGACCTTCTGGCCTGAAGTACCTTACCCAAACCACTAGGCTACTCCTCCACCCTACCTACCCACATATCCCAAAAAAGCATACCAATGTATATAGTTAAGTATTGGTATAAACCAGCCCATAACTAAGTTGTTTGTGCATAGTTAAGTTACATTCACTCCACATTTTGCTGTATCCTTCAGTTGTTTGTAAATCACTTTGACACGGTAAAAAATGGTATAAAAGTTCAGCTAAATAAATAAATAAAAGAGCAGTATGCAGAGGATGTACATGAATTGGAGATTAGGTAAATGGCTGAGTCATCAAAACATGGGTCAGACACGAGGATGGTCTGACTGCTCACTGTGACCGTGCTGTGACCATGTTAAGTCTATATATCCATATAGAGCTATCTAGGATTAGGTTGCAGTGACATGGGTACTGTTTTTATTATGGTACTTTAACATTAACCAGGTTGCTGGTTGTCCATGCCGTTTGCATGGAGCCAAGATCCACGTTATGGCTGTGTACCTGCAGTGGGTGGTGATTAACCAACTTGGTACAGATGGTATATGAGTGGCTTACATAGTCCACTATTGTACAGCATCTGTAGGTTGACTGTGATGGATCTAGTGGATTAGGTTTCTCTGAAAGAGAAGAGAACTACTTTCCTAGGCTGCCTCTAACCTGCTGGTGGCAGGCTGTGCAGATTGGTGTCAGCATCATGTACATGATATGGGAAACTGTCGTGATTACTGTGAATGAACATTGTTTTTTCCATCATATATATGCAGTACATGCAGGCACGTCACACTCCTGGGATGCCCACCTGCATAGATCATCCCATATCCTTACTTACTCCATATGGCCAATATTAGGGAAACATGGTTTCAGAGACATGCATGGATGCCAGGTGTGAAACATCATGCAAATGACTTTATTCCACCAGACAGTAAGTGCGTAGACCTTATCTGTCCAAGAGCACTTTGTGTTTGCATGCAGCTTGTACAGATGTATGACTTTTATGCCTTTGGATTATAGGCTCCTTACTTGAGCAGTAATTGTATGCATACATGTCAGGTAGATTGTATGGGGGTTTGAGCAGCCGAGACAGCTATGAAATCTAAATAGATGGTATTAGACCTTCTCTGTGGTCCAGCACCTATATTTCACACACACTACAACCAGGGCCGGCCCGTCCATTGAACAAGAATGTTTTTTGCACAGGGCCCCGCGTTTCAGGGGGCCCCGCGCAAAAAACATTCTTCAGCATCCCAAGTTTAAAAAAAAAAAAAAAACGGCCGCTTCTGCCGTGGCAGCATCAAGAGCTCTGCCGCGGCATCATCAAGAGCTCTGCCGCGGGCCCCCCCCCCCCTGCCCGGCAGAGCCTCCCTGCATCATCAGCTTTCTTCAAGTCCCAAAACGCGGGCTTCTTTCAGAGCCGCGAGAGGTTTTTTTCTCGCAGCTCTGTTAATCCCGCCGGGGCTGATGGGATTTCCCATCACCCTCGGCGGGATTAACAGAGCCGCGAGAAAGGAAACTCTCCCGGCTCTGAAAGAAGCCCGCGTTTTGGGACTTGAAGAAAGCTGATGATGCAGGGAGGCTCTTCCGGGCAGGGGGGGGGGCCCGCGGCAGAGCTCTTGATGCTGCCGCGGCAGAAGCAGCCGGTTTGTTTTTGTTTTTTGTTTTAATTTGGGATGATAGGGGGGAAGGGGGTTTAGGACTGGTAATGGGCTATGGGAGGGGGAGGCTAAACTGGAAGTGGGCTGATGGGGGGTGGTTAGGACTGGTAATGGGCCATGGGGGGGGGGGGTTAGGACTGGTAATGGGCCATGGGGGGGTTAGGACTGGTAATGGGCCAGGGGGGGTTAGGACTGGTAATGGGCCATGGGGGGGAGGCTAAGACTGGAAGTGGGCTGATGGGGGGGTTAGGACTGGTAATGGGCTATGGGGGGGCTAAGTGGGCTGATGGGGGGGTAGGACTGGTAATTGGCTATGGGGGGGCTAAGACTGGAAATAGGCTGATGGGGGGGCTAGGACTGGAAATAGGGTGATGGGGGGTTAGGACATAATGGGCTATGAGGAGGCTAGGACTGGAAATGGGCTGAGTGGAAGGAGGGCTTGAACTGCAAATAGCTGATGGGGATGGGGGCTTGGAATGGAAATGGGTTGTGAGGGGGAGGGAGCTAGGACTGGAAATGGGTGAGTGGGGGGGGCTAGGACAGGAAATGGGCTGATGGAGGGGCTAGAATAGGACTGGAAATTGGCTGTTGGGGGGTGCTAAGATTGGAAATGGGCTGTGGTGGGGGTTTGGATTGAAATGGACTCATGAAGGGGCTAGAACTGGAAGTAGGCTCATGGGGGGCTTGGATTGGAAATGGGCTGAGTGGAGGGGAGCTAGGATTTGACATGGGCTGATGGTGGGGCTAGGAAAGGACTAGAAATGGGCTCATGGGGGGCTGGGATTGGAAATGAGCTGATGGAGGGACTCGGATGGGACTGCAAATAGATGGGGGAGCTAGGACTGGAAATGGGCTTATGGGGGGCTAGGACTGGAAATGGGCTGATGCGGGGACTAGAAGGGAGCGGATGCTGGGTGGGACTGGAACTAGAATGGAGCTGATGTTGGGGGAGGATTAGAATGGGATGGAGCTGGGAGAGTGAAATGGAGAGGGAAAAAATATTTTGTGTGGGAGGGAAGACAAATCTACAATTGTCCGGATATTGGGAGAGTAAGTGGGGATTGAGGATGGAGGGGTAAAATTTGAGTGGATGAAATAGGAATGAGGAAAGAGCAAAAGGAGAAAGATTAGTATGTTAAAGCAGATGTAGAGAGAGAATGGAAAAAAACTAGAAGAGAGAAGAAAAGACAAATGGACAGCAGACGATGAAGAGTTAGCGGAAGACACGAAGAAACCAGAAGAAAGTGGCTGGAGCAATTGCAGCTGAAAAAAAATGCACACAAGGTTGAAAAATATCTCTTTATTTTGAATTTATTAATTGGAATATGTCAGCTCTGGGAAATGTGCATCATTAACGTCTGCGCTTTGTTTAGTACAAGAGCAAATTAATGTATAGTTTTATTTCTACAGTGTTGTACATTCCAAGTTTGGCTTTTGGGATTCCCAGTTTAATTATTGTCTTCTGTTTCTAAATTGTGATTCCTTGTTTGGTGATGGTCTATGTTCTGCATGTGTAACTGAGCTGAGGTATTCTGTTTATGTAATTCCTATTTGACATTGCCACTTGTTCTCTTTCCCCAGTAGGTCATGTATTGTTGTTCTCTGAAATGTATTGGTTTAATATTTGCAGCGTTTCCTTTTGATAGTTAGGGTATGGTGCTTTATGAGTTCTGGTAGTGCTGTTAGGATACGGCGGGTTTGCTATGGGTTCTAAATGGGCAGTGTTTGTAGTAGTTCCTAATGTGTCTGGCGGCGGTTGGGACTGGATTATAGTAATGTAGAAGTCTTTTAGTCTTTCTTTATTCATACACTCATTAAGAGGCATGTTTACTAAAAGTTTGTGTATAGTAACATTATGCAAATATTTATGCAAATGAGGCCCCGCACCGAGTCTCCGCACATGGCCCCGCACCCCCCTTGGGCCGCCCCTGACTACAACTGAGGTTAGCTGCATTTGTGAGATCACTTTGGGTACATTGGGGCAGCAAGGCTATACAGCACTCTCATCTACCCCCTTCCATCCTTTGGCCCAACCATCTGCATATATCCATCATGTTCAATCAGATATTCTCCTGCCTGTTGTTACACCCCAGCCCACATGGTGGCATTTCACTCATTGGGGTGTATCACTCCCATCTTATCTACAGCTGATGTGCAGGTCACCACTTCTACCCAGTCATTCTTTCTATGCCTATACCATGGCGATGGTGGCTACTCCATGGCACACTTCTATCCACTCCTGTTCAACCCACGGACATCACCGTGGATTACGTTGGGACCCTTAATGGTGCTGTTTACCACTTGCAAATACTGCACCCTTAATGCCGTTTAGTAATCATTCTCCATAGTGTATCTCGATAGTCAGAAAGTGTTTCACAAGGTCCCTCATGAGAGACTCTTGGGGAAATTAAAAAGTCATGGGATAAGAGACAGTGTACTAATGTGGATTAGGAACTGGTTTAAAGATAGAAAACGGAGAGTAGGGATAAATGACCAGTTTTCTCAAGTGAAAAAGGTGAATAGTGGAGTACCTCAGGGATTTGTGCTGGGCCCACTGCTTTGTTACATATACATAAATGACCTGGAAATGGGAATAAGAAGTGAGGCGATCAAATTTGCAAATGACACAAAATTATTCAAAGTTGTTAAAACCACAAGGGGACTGTGAGAAATTAAAGAGGACCTTGAAAAACTGGAAGACTGGGCGTCCAAAATGCAGATGAAATTTAATGTGGACAAGTGAAAGGTTGTGCACTTAAGGAAGAAGAACCCAAACTGTGGTTACACAATGCAAGGTTCCACAATAGGAATCATCACCCAGGAAAAGGATCTGGGCATCATCATGAAAAATACGTTGAAACCCTCAGTCCAGGGTGCAGCCGCTGCCAAGAAAGCACATAGAATCCTAAGAATCATAAGGAAAAGAATGGAGAATAAAACCAAAGATATTATAATGACTCTTTATCGATCCACACCTTGAATATTGTGTATGGTTCTGTTCACCATATCTTAAAAAGGATAAAGCAGAATTAGAAAAGGTACAGAGAAGAGCAAGAAAAATTGTAAAGGGGATGGAAGGATATCCCTGTGAGGAAAGGCTTAAAAGGTTAGAGCTCTTCAACTTGGGAAAGAGATGGCTGAGGGGAGATATGACAGAGGTCTCCAAAATAATGAATACATTAGAAGGGGTAAATGTAGATCAGTTGTTTACTCCTTCAAAAAGTAGAAAGACTAGGGGACACACAATTAAGCTACAATGTACCACATTTAAGACTAATTGGAGAAAATATTTTTTCATAATGCGTAATCAATTCTGGAATTCATTGGCAGGGGATATAGTAAAAGCTGTTAGTGTAGCTGGATTTAAAGGAGGTTTGGATGAATTCCTTGAGGAAAAGTCCATAAACCATTATTAAAGAGGATCAGTGAAATCCGTTGATTATTCATGGGAAAAGCAGCATGGAATCTGTGTACCTTTTGGATACTTTACAGGTATTTGTGACCTGGTTTGGCCACTTTGGAAACAGAGTACTGGGCTTGATGAACCCTTGGTCTGACCCAGTATTGCGTATCTTATGTTCTTATCACATATACATGGTAGAAGTAGGATAACCAATGAAGCATCAAAATATCAATGTCTAATTTTTATCAAAATGATAGGATAGATCAAATTAGTGGAATGGCTTGTGCTATATGTTACATGCGGCAGACATTCAAACCTTACAGAAAACAAAAGGCATTGTGGAATCTTTATGGATAGAAATGCTATATGTGATGGGAATGAGCATAGTATTTGGGATATACTATCATCCTCCTGGACAGGATGAAAAGGCAGAAATTGAAATGCTAACAAAAATTAGGAATACTACTCATAGTGGAGTTACCAAAGGGTCTGTACTGGGATCTATGCTGTCTGTAGTTATGAGATTTGCTGATGACACAATTTCATTGAAATGGCAGAGGAATGCCAAGATTTGCAGAAGAGTCTTGAGACTAGAAAAATGGACATCTACATGGAAGATTAAATGTAAATTGGATAAATGGAAAGTGATACACACGAGGAATAATAATCCAAACTATGAATAGGTTGGAATAGGGAATGATTGTTTACCCTTTCAAACAATGCTAAAACCAGCAACTTTTCTCTGAACCTAATGATCAGAAAACTGAAGCGGCATTAGTTGCACCCATGCTACTAGTGCCAAGGACAGGTAGTAAGGGCCATAAATGGCCGCACTAGCTGCGCAACATCAGGAGTGTCCCCATTCTGCTCAGGCATCACCTGACATGTGCTACCAGAGGCCCTATGCTATTGTTTAGTGTGGCACTAAAACTGAATGCTAACTCCTCGATGCTCATTAGTAAATATATCCCTATATTTACTAAAGCACACAAACCAAACCAAATGCACACTAACCAGTGTGCATCCCTAACAAATAAGCTGAGTAATCTGTTGATAGAAATCATAGTCAAGGCAACTAAATTAATGGAGTTCAAAAAAGATTTGGACAACTTCTTGGAGGAAATATCCATAAAAATAATTAACCAGGTACAGGTCCAACCACCAGACAAACTAGGGAGACACTTAGGGCAGTAGCAGTCAAAGCAAAACCATAGATTCTGAAGCCCCACAAATTCAAAGCATGTTTGCATTTTCTGAAGGAAGAGTGGGCACACAAACATATAAAGCAATGTTTAATAGATAAAAGTATGACACCCAATAATGCTTCTCATAGGATTGTGATGGTGGTTTTCCTATGATCTCGGGGGGGGGTTACAGGGTTGAAGGTTTGCCTACGATGCCCAATAGCCTTGCACCAGCCCTGGAGAGGTAGACATAGGAGAATCATCGCTTACCCATTAAAATGAGCTATGGGAAATAGATCAACTTTTTGGGATCTACCAGGCACTTTTGACCTGGGCTGGGTAATGCCATAGACGGATGATGGGCTCGATGGATCTTTTTCTTCCTGTCATTTATGTATGCTCACAGTGGCATTTTGATATTCGCTGTTTTATTTGGCATTCCTTTCCTATTAATGAGAACATTTTATTTTCTTTTTGACCACCATAGAACGCTGAGATGAGGATTTCAGTGTATGATGCCAAGATCTTTATCTTGGGTGGCGATGCCTAATATGGTACATATGGTACACAACATTCTATACCTAGGATTCCCCCCCCCCCCCTCCGGACATAGCATTACACTTATCCACATTTCATCTGCCATTAAGGCATCTAGTCCCCAATCTCCTAAGGTCCTCCTGCAGTTCCTCACAGTCTGTTCATGATCTAAAAACATTGAATAATTTTGTGTCATTTGCAAATTTGAGCATCTTGCTTTTCTTTTACATTTTCAGGTCATTATATCCTTGTTCTCAGCTATTGCATTGTCTGTCTTGACTAGATTATAAGCTCTGATGAGCAGGGACTATCCTTTGCATGTATCTCTACAGCACTGCATACACCTTGTGGTGCTATATAAATGTTCAATAGTAGTAGTATATATGATTATGTTATAAAAAATGCCACTCTCATTCAGATCCTTGACTACTCCAATATTCATCTTTCTCCATTGATAAAAAATGTATTCCTATTTCTTATTTCCTATACTTTAACCAGTTATCACTCCATAATAAGATGCTGCCTCCTATCCCATGACAATGTAATTTCTTCAGAAGTGTCTTATGAGAGATTTTATAAAATTTTTTCTGAAAATCCAGATGTAGTATGTGAGCCAATTCACCCTTATCCGCAAGTTTATTAACCCCTTTAAAAAATTCTAATAGATTGATACGGTAAGTCTTTCCTCTGTTAAATCCATATTAATTATAACTCATTAATCCATTGTAAACCTCTTGAGGTTACTGATTGACCATGAATGTGGTATCACTCATGAATGATTAAATAAATAAAATAATTTAAGCCCAGTCTATCCATATGTTCAATAATTTTGTTTATCAGAATTAACATCAGGCTCACTGGTCTGTAGTTTCCTTGCACCTCCCTAGAGCTCTTTTTAAAAATTAGCATTACATTAGCCATCCTCCAATCCTCAGGTACTGTAGCCAATTTTAATTATAAGTTACAGATTGCTAATAGGGTCTGCAATTTCATTTTGGAGTTCTTTCAGAGCCCTAGGGTGTATACTATTCAGTCCAACTAATTTGCTACTTTTTCATTGTTAATGTGCTCCTTTACATCTTCCAGATTCAACATGATTTGCTTCAGTACCTCCAAATTACCACCTTAAAAATTGTTTATAGTGTGGGGTTCAGCTCACCATTTTCCTCTGTAAAGAGCGGAGCCAATATTCATTTAGTTTTCTACCATGACCTTATCTTCCCTAAGAATCCCTTTTATCCCTTGGCCATCTAATGGTTCAGCTGACACCCTCAGTGTCATTTTGCTTCCCATTTACTCAAGAACGGTTTTATTATGATTTTTTTTATCTTTATGGGAAGCTTCTTTTTCTGTCAATCTGTTTATTGAGAGACATTCAACTAGTCATAAAACACAGTACATAATAATTGAACAAGAATACAGTAATCAAGATCATCCACATCGATACAGCAACATCCAGGAGGAAGAAGGGATAGAACAACTATTACCCAGAGAAAGAACAACCTCCCACCCCCACCCCTATCATCCTGGACCTCCCAAATAAAAAACTGTAAAAGCAACTCCCCAAGAACTCTCTCGTACAGTATTTCCAACTATTTCCTTTTTTAATTGGTCTTATTTTATTTGATTCTTTTATGTATCAAATATGTGTGCATATATAGTCCAAAGCCATTTCATTGGCCACTTTTTATTTTAGGCGAAATTGGACGTTAAGGGGTTGAACTGCAAAGGTGCCAATAATGTTTACCACAACTGTTTTAACATACCCTACCCCCATACTCCCAGTATCACTCCCACTCACATACTGCAAATCGCGTATCACCCCTATATACCAGGAGACCAGGGTTAAGGGTCAAGTGTACCACATTGAACCACTGATGGAAGTGCAACACCCCATTACAGTTTAAAGGAGGCAGAAACCCTCATAGTCCACAAATCTGGACCACACCTCATAGGCGGACTGCGATTTCCCCAGCACTTTAAATGTAAGTTTCTCCATGAGGTAGATCTCCCAAACCTTCGAGACCAATTCCATAACATTTGGAGGGGAGGCACATTTCCAACAATGTGCTACAATGCTGCATGTGGATGACAGTAAACCATTCACCAGACGGCTCAAGGCCTTATCCCAATCCTCCGAGGGAAGAAATCCCAACACAAATGCTGCAAACTCAAATGGCAGGCATACCCCAGCAATGGCCTGACCATGGGCACTATCCTTAACCCAAGATGTCTGCAGCTTCAGGCAGTACCACTACATATGTTCAAGATCTCCCCAGCCTCCACACCCTTACCAACACAAGTCATTGTCACAATGCCCCCATCTAAATAGCATGATAAGCAGGACATACATATGGAATAAAATCTGCACCTGGGTATTCAAAAGGGACAGAGAGATCAGGCATGAGTGGGTGTAATTCCAAATATCTGCCCAAGCTGAATTCACCTGATGCTGCATATCAGAGGTGACTGCTTCATTTTCCAAAGCCTGCAACTCGCTCTCTTGTGCACCAAGAGCCTCCACACCTCTCCCGTGTCCCCTGCTTATGTTTGACTTCCAACTTGCAAATTTCCCTCTGCAACTGAGCAATTTCAATTTTTCCTTCTTACCAAATCCAAAGGTTAGGGATATAACCACTTTACTCACCTCCCACAAAGAAAAAGCAGAGATATTTTCCAACTCATTAAACTGCAAATAGTCCTGCCACCTTACCACTAATTCTCTTAAAAAGTCAGGATTCTTTAATAAATTTCTTTGCATGGACCAAGAGAGAGGGGGAGATTTAACTACTCCATCTCTTAACTCCAGGCTCAAAGTAGCATGATCAGAAACCCCAAAGGATCCAATAACTGATCTACCCATAGACGGATGGAGAGCACACACAAGAAACCAGAAATCAATATGAGAATAGCTATTATGCGGGGCAGAAAAACACGTGTAGTCCCGCTCTTCAGGGTGGAGAGTCCTCCTCCCATCCAACAGCCCGAACTTCCCCAAAAAGCTGCTGTAGCAACTTGGACCCCTTGGAGGGGACAAAGCTCCCACTTGAGTGATCCATCCCTATGAGGTCACAATTTAAGTCCCCTCCCCAGGATCAGCATACCCATTGTCCTAAACTTAATAGCCTCAAACAACTGTGCCAAGCTGGATACAGCCTGTGCAGGCAGGATATACACATTCACCACAGAGTACAGCACTCCATTCAGGCAGCCATTCACAATAAGAAATCTACCCACTACATCAGAGATCACCTCTTGGATTTGAAAGGCACAGTCTTTGCTAATCATAGCCACTACTCCCCTCTTTTGGGAGGAATAGTTAGCTGCAAAAACTTAAGGGAAATACTTAGGCGTCAAATACTGGCAGCCATCTCCCACCATGTGGGACTCTTGCAGTAAGACAATATTTGCTTTCTCCCTCCATAGCTGCATCAACACCTTTGCCTCTTAGTAAGACTATGGAGCTCTCTGACATTCCGCACATTTCTGCACAGTGGAGCAGAAATACATTGCGCAATCAACCCCAGCAACCCGGCCTAACATAATTCCCCCAGTCACCCATCATTTCCCAACACCCCCACCCACCCAAACATACCCCCCATTCAACATGTCCCCCCTCCCGTCTCCCCTTCCTTCCTTCCTCAAACAATCACAATTAAATCCCTCTCAAACAAACTACCACAAAAAAGCACCATTGATGTGTCACACAGGCAAGGCACCAATGTCCTAGCCTTCCACCCTCCTCCACCTCCCCTGGCCCTATTCCCATCTCATAAGCACCCATCCTGAGCACCTCCCAGCCACCCGTCATCTGGAGCTGGTTTCTCATGACTCAGGTCCTTGGGAAAGCTGAGTAAGAAGCCCCCCTCCTAGGGCAACCCCTACAAAACCCCTTCCCCCTCATCTTCAACCCTCACCCTCTGACCCAAAGCACAATAGCACACAAACACCCTCATGCTCCCCAGTCAAACAACAGAGAAACTCCATTCACACCAAACTACCAAAACCCTGAGGAAGTGATCACTCTCCTCCCAAAGGAATATTGCAGCAAGTAGCTATTAAAGTACCAAATAGAAAAAGAAACACAATCACAACTATCCCCAAAAGGGGCCATCAGAAACTGAGTTGAGAGTCAAGCTATAGAGCACAGTAAATGTTCATGGAGGTTTGGAAGTATCCATATCTTTGCCTGAGTCCTCCTTAGATGAGTCATATACTGCAGCTTGTGACATGAACCTGGAATTTTCCTCCTCTTGGGGCTCAAGTCCTTCCACTAACCTCCTGCCTTCCAAACTGAGGGCTTACCCAAGCCTTTGTCCTGCAGGGACTCAGCCATTTCCAAGCAAGCCTCAAGTTCAGTTTTTTTGTGCTACAGAACTCTAAAATTAATGCAAATGGGCAGTCCCAGCAGTAGTATTTGTCCCATTCCTGCAAAAGCTGTGTAAAAGACTTGAAACTCTTCCACCACTCCAAAGTTTATTGGGAGAGGTCCTGAATGATACGAATATTGGGGCCTTGGAAAGATAGACCCTGTTTGACTTTGAAGCTTCTCAACAGTGCCATCTTGTCTTCAAAATAATGAAAACACACTACTGGTCGCAGGGACTGACCATCCCAGGATCGCAAACCCAGAACCCAATGTGACCTCTCCAAGTGAACCAGGCCAGATGCGCTAGGCACGCAGACAGCAGTCAGCAAATAGCTGTGGCACCAGCTTCCCCATGTCCACCCAGCTGCCCTGCACCTCAGGGAGGCCCAAAGTCCATAGGTTGTTTCTATGCTGTCTATTTCCAAATTGTCATGACGTTCCCACCATCCCCATGAACAGCTTTCAGAATAGTGCCCCTGGTATATGCACATAAGAGTGCACATAAGTGGCCATTCACACATATAAATCCTTGAAAATAGGGACATACTCACATAACTCACACATAAATCTCCTTGCTATCCATAGAAAATCAGTCCCTAAAAGTTGGCTTAAAGGGTGTATAGCATGCTATATACTTAGAGGCCTATTTACTAAAGTGCCATAAGGTTTTGTATTTACTGCATTTAATTTCCTAAATTAATGTATGGTAATTGCAAAACTTTTGAATTAACTCTTGGGGGGTCCCTAGCAGTTTTCATTCAGTTAAAACTGATAATATGGGGGTCATTTTAAAAAACTTAGTTGTGATTTGGACAGCCGAAGATGTGCATCAGTACGTCCAAATCACCAAAATGTCTCCAGAGTCATTCTACAAATGGCTTTTAAAGACACCACCAGTAGGCAAGGGGTGTGGGGAAGTGCAATGGACATGCACATCCCCATTTGATTTCAGAAACATCAGGGATGTCTGCAGGCATGCCCATGTTTTGATCTGCTTGAGACATAAATAGGCATCAGGAAAGTGCTTGTTTTGGTCTTAAAGAATTCAGAGATTGCAGAGAAGATGGAGCGTTAGGCTAGTCACTTAAGATCCCAAAGGGCTCACACTGGAATTTGAACCTTGGCTACCCTGCTTATAACCCACTACTGCAGCCATTATCCTACTAGATATTCATGCTTTTAAGTGCAATTCTGGGGGGTATCAATGTAGATATCTCTGTGGACATCCATATCAGTCACATCACAAACCTGGATTTCTCTGTGACTCTGAAGGTGTTTAGCGATCTGATTTAAGAAATCATCAGTGTCTAATGCTTCTGGGTTTAACTTTCCAGAATACAAGGAATTGTGAAAAAGAGATGAGTGTAGATGCACCTGTACATAATCACCAGGTAAAACCCTGCTGCTAACCTCATCCAGAATATGCTGGATACCTTGCCGAATGGCGAATTGAGCCTCAGATAATGATGTTACCCTGTCTAAATTAATAAACCGAAATTCCTCTGAATAAATTACACCATTAAACTTGTCCAATTTACGATCCCACCTTTTCACAAACTGAACATAGCTAACTGGTTCTGATTCTTCAGCGGGGCCTAATGCAAGATTATTTGCTCTGTCCTCTGAAACACTGTGATCAAAGACATGGCTTTCACCACGCCCTCCGTATTCTGTTCCGGCGTGTGTAGATTCACCGTCAGAAAAACCTTCACTGTGTGATCTTTTCCTGTTAGACTTCTCTCCCATAGCCGCTGGTTTTCTAACATTTTCTCGATCTGAAAAAGAAAACGTAGGGGCTAATACTTTTTTTCTTTTACAGTGGCCTTAAAATCTAGGTGCCGGATAAAACTGGAATACTCCCTTTCTGCTTGTCTTTTGGCTTTCTGTAAGGTGTCGTCTGTTGATTAGGCTGGTCATCTTGTTTTGTAGCAGCTTCGTGGTCTTTAATATAAAAAAAAAACATAAGACACATTATAAAGAGCATAGCTGCTGGAAAATTAAAAAACACATGACATACCTTTTAACTTTCTTTGCTGTCTTCTTTTTGTAAGAGAGAGTTTATTTGTACCCCGTGGCTTCTGCTCCTATTGTTTTTAAAGACAATCATAAGAGACAGAAACATTACATAGCCAACAATATTTTTAAAAAAGTAAGACTCATATCTACTCACCATGTCTGAAGAAGAGTTGCAGATGATACAAGCTATAGAGACTATGTGATCTTTTCTAGCTGCTGAAATGTACTGCACCTTTTTAAATGAAATTCTTTGATGGGGTTTACAGCCCCCCAGACTCTTTAACTGAAACATCTCTGGATCTCATAATCTTATCATACGACCTGGTTAATTCACACTGCCTTTTTTTTCGCAGACAGTACATTGTAACAGATGCTATATATTTATTTATTTATTTATTTATTTAACAGGTTTTCTATACCGCCTTTTCCTTAAATCAAAGCGGTTACCAGACACAAGAAGGGAGAACAGAGACAGGGGGGCATACACTGATTAAACTAAAGAGTGACGGTAAAATTGGGATACGCAACATCAAGGAACCGTTACAGTAAAACAAGTTACATGCAGGCTATAATAATAGAGACTGTTAGATGTCTGTGCCATAGTACTCAGTGAAGAGTACAAATTTCAGTTGTTTCTGAACTCCTTTAAATCATCCATGGATCGCACATCGGGAGGGAGAGAGTTCCATATAAGTGGGGCCGATAAGGAAATTGCCCTTTGTGTAGTACATTTACACGCTTTTCTGAAACTACTTGGGGTGCTGAGGGTGTTTGATGTAGTTATTCGTCTTGGCCTGTTGTTATTCTGGAGTAAGAGGTTATGAAGGCTAAAAGCAGAGCATTTATGTCTGATCTTGAATATATTAATTACCATCTTGTATTTGACGCGCTGGCTTATTGGAAGCCAGTGGAGCTCTTTGAGAGTAGGGGTAATGTGATCTTGAGATGCTGAGCCAGCAATAATTCTGGCTGCCGTGTTCTGAGCCATCTGAAGAGGTTTAAGTGAGTGTTTTGAAAGACCGTAGTAGATAGGATTACAAAAGTCCAGAATAGGAGTTATTAAGGCTTGGCAGACAGACCGGAAGTGGTCATATGAGAGTAAGGGCTTGAGGCGTCTAATCACTTTCATTCTGTAGTATGCAGACCTCACAGTTTTTCTGATGTGTGACTGGAGGGTTAGACCTTTATCGAGGGTAATTCCAAGATATCTAACTTCATCCTTAACTGGTATTGTAATGTTGTTGTATTTAATGAAAGGTGGGGGGTTGAAGTCGGTGTTTCGAGTGACAATAAGCGCCTCTGTTTTATTGTAGTTTAAGGCAAGGTTATTGCATGTGAGCCAGGAAGACATGTATGTATTGTGTATGTGGGCCAATGTGGCTAATACACATTCCCCCACCCCACCCCCAGACGCCTTAAGTGGATTTTAGTTCTACAATAGATAAATCACAAGGTCCCATTTTTACAGACAACCCATTGTAGGTTTAATTAACAAGGCAATCCTAAAACATACCACACAAAGCTGTAGGTTCAAATGTTTTATTTCAAATAAAATGTTTTCATCTTGTGAAATGATTCATTTGAGCATTACAAGTTTTTTAAAAAAATATAAAGGCATACATATAATTTTTGTTCATCTGTATGTTCGGCTAATAGATTCTGGAAATACATACATTTTCATAAAAAATCAATTTTTTACAGAATTTGGTGTTTTTAAAGAACGATCTATAATCTCTGTCACAGATTAAACCTTCTACTAGCTACATATCACATTTTCCCCAGATCTAAGCAAAATATTGAACAGTTGTCCTGAATTTCTAGTGGTATTAAAATCTCTGATGAGTTCAAACAAAAAATTCAAATTTTCATAAACTAGGGCAGTTGATTTTCATTTTATGACCAACAATCATGGCAACATTTACAATAGGTCCTAGACACAACCGGTTACAAGTTTTATGGATTTTCTGTTGTATTTCCTTGTGTCCCCACCTCAGACAATCATGATGTCTTTTGCCCTGGAGCATGTATTACACAAGCTGCATAGTCTCTATGCATAACACCCTGACAACATTTCCTGATAATACAGCCCACCGTTGCCTGTATAACATATTTAAATGTGTTTTATTTTTTTCATCAGGTTTTTTTGAGTTGTCCTTTTGGCTGGCTATGACATCAAATGCCTCCCTTTGATATGTACAGAGAAAGCAAAAACAGTGTAGATTGGTTGCCTGTATGTCCTCTAACTCTTGTAGGAGCGGAGATTTGTTACAACACTTTTCTACAAAAAAAACCTTCTCTTACCTCTGCTGATCCTAGTTTGCTTGGTGTTCCAAAAAGAGCCATTTCTTCTTTTTGAATCTCTGTGTTAAAATGTTCCCCTTACACCAGGAGCATGCTCAGAACACCTGGAGCATGCTCTGAACAGGCCTCTTGTTTCAACCAATCACGTGTTACCACACCCTAGAGAGGCATGTTCAGACTTGTCTCTCTGTATTGTTTTTTTTTCAAAGCCACTAAAAAATAGCTATGGCTGTGTTTGAACTCAGCTCTCTCTCTCCAAAAATAGCTGTATTAGGGGGATTTGAACTCAGGTCTCTCCCTCTCTATTTCTGTGTTTGCCAGAATACTTGTCTCTAACCATGAGGTCTTAAAAGCAAAATTCTATCACATGGACAGCAGTGGTTTCTCTAACAAAAAGATGTGTTAATTGAGGTTTAACATTTGTAAAGAAAAGCTTCTACCCTGTCTGTGCCTCTGTGAAAAGCCCTGTGCTGTGCTACGAATCTTTTGTGAGAAAAAAGAACTGGGGCAGAGGGAGAGAGAAAGCATTTTTTGTTTTGTTTTCCAAGGTTCCTGCTTGTTGCAGATGTAAACATTAACCAGAAGCAAAACACATTTCCGGAGTCAGTCATTCTCTTACCTCTGCTGATCCTAGTTTGCTTGGTGTTCCAAAAAGAGCCATTTTTTTCTTTTTGAATCTCTGTGTTAAAATGTTCCCCTTACACAGGACACACAGCCTTACACCAGGAGCATGCTCAGAACACCTGGAGCATGCTCAGAACAGGCCTCTTGTTTCAACCAATCACGTGTTACCACACCCTAGAGGCATGTTCAGACTTGTCTCTCTGTATTGGTTTTTTCAAAGCCACTAAAAATAGCTGTAGTAGGGGGATTTGAACTCAGCTCTCTCTCTCTCCAAAAAATAGCTGTATTAGGGGAATTTGAACTCAGGTCTCTCTCTCTCTGTATTTCTGTGTTTGCCAGAATACTTGTCTCTAACCATGAGGTCTTAAAAGCAAAATTCTATCACATGGACAGCAGTGGTTTCTCTAACAGAAGATGTGTTGAGGTTTAACATTTGTAAAGAAAAGCTTCTACCCTATCTGTGCCTCTGTGAAAAGCCCTGTGCTGTGCTAAGAATCTTTTGTGAGAAAAAAGAACTGGGGCAGTGGGAGAGAGAGAAAATCATTTTTTTTTTGTTTTGTTTTCCAGGGTTCCTGCTTTTTGCAGATGTAAGCATTAACCAGAAGCAAAACACATTTCCAGAGTCAGTCACTCTGCTTCCGCTGAGGTCATCGGAAAAGGACATGGCCCTTTTCTGATGACACCCTGTTTCCAGTGATGTCAGCAAAAAGGGACAGTCCATTTCTGATGACACCCTGTTTCCGGTGATGTCATTTCCGATGATGTAGGCAGGGGCGTGGTTGAGTGTGGGAGGCTGTGGGTGTGACACAAACACGGAAGTGGGTGCTGATTGGCTAATGCCATATTGTGGGGTGGGGCGTGGGTGTGGCACAAACCCGTAAGTGGACGCTGATTGGATTATGTCATCCTTGGGGCGGGGTGGAGGCATGTCTAGTGCGGCGGTGGCCACGCCTGGGGGCGGGAGTGGGCGGGGCTAACTCACCATTCACTTCTATGGGAGGGGGCATGGCCTAAGGCGGGACATACGCCAGACGTGGACACTGATTGGTACCTGTCAACAGTTTGGGGGGTGGGAGTGGGTGGGGCTAACTCACCATTCACTTCTATGGGAGGGAGCGTGGCCTAAGGCGGGACATACACTGGAGGTGGATGCTGATTGGCTCCTGTCCTCCTTATCTCACCTGTCAATCAGTTTGACGAGTAGTGAACCCATTATACTACTAACATATTCAGGTGACATTAACTGCACCGTTCTATTTGCCAGGTTGACAGTTATAGGGTAATTTATAGCAGGTCATGTGAAGGTGCATAGTTTTAGTCCATTTTATAAAGATATATAGGTGCCTATATGGTACATTTTACAAATGATGTCCAAGTACAATCTGGAATGTCTAAGCCAGAATTTCTGAAAAAAAAAGCAGGCATGTCCAAATTCAAGCACGATTTTAAAAATGTGGATGTTCCCAATATAAATATCTATGGTAACATCTACATAGATGTCCCCAGAACAGCAGTTCAAAACAGGGACATCTAATGGCATAGTGTTTAGAGTAATGGGTTAGGGGTAGGTTGTAAGAGCTCATATTCCATTGTGGACCTTTTTGTGGTTTTAGGTTTGTCACTTAATTCTCCATCTTCTCTGGATGTTTGAAAGCCAAAACATGCACTTTCCTGATGCCCTCTCATGCCTTGGACATGAAATCAAGGGTGGATGTCTAAGTCCATTGCACCACCAAGATACACCTGCGCCACACTCACTCTCTATTTGAACATCCCAGCATTGGAGACATCTTTATCACTAGAAGCCCCAAAGTGCGTCAATTAACGCAAATGCATCTTCAAAGTTGTATACCAGTGCCACTGCTAGAACCATGTCAGTCATGTTCCATGACTTTGTTAGCAAGGTCAAGATGTTCAAATATGTGCATGAAAATTAATGACAGATGCACCACCTAGCGGTAAAATGAATTTATACATAGAAGCCCCAAAGTACGTCAGTCGATGCACTCAATTGTCTTGGATGCGTCAATTGAGGTACTTTGGGGCTTCTAGGTATAAATTCATGTTCCCACTAGGTGGCGCATCTCAATCACTGTTTACAGTTTTACTCCAACATTACACATAATAAATACACGATGATGTCATGTAATGACGTCACATACTGCACGTATTTAACAAATAAGTAACTTCACATTAATTCACATCTGCATTTCATGCTAAACGCAGTCGTCGTGATAATGCGTCAATTGATGCACTTTGGGGTTGCTAGGTAAAATTCCTTTTGGGGCTTCTAGTGTTAAAAGACATTCCAAAAATGATTCCAGGGACATCTCCGTGATTTGAAAGTCTACATGCATGTTTTCAGACATCCAAATCTCAAAAAAAGGCATATAAAATAACTCCCTATAAAATGCTAGGTATAAATTGACAGAAATAGCCAGATTGATGCTACAGACCTTTGTGCCTGCTCGGGAAAAAGTATAAATGTTAGCATGTAAAATATGTGTATAAATCACAACTCTGCTTTTGCTCCATTCAAACTCCTTCCCAGAACATGCCAACACATTGTGTAAAGGTATATGCCTTCTTTTTACTGTACATAAATTTATGCATGGAACCTATGGAGTGATTTTATAAAAGCCTTTTTATGCATGAAACATATTTTTATAAAATTACTTTCTTAATTTGCATTAACTACCTTCATTGTAAGGTGCAGCCTCTGCTCATTCTATGACCATTCCATAGCCCCTTTCATATTAACAGTAATGCAGCAATTAGCACACACCAGGGTATGTTTACTAAGCTTTGTGCTGGTAACACGGGTGTGGGCCACATTACCAGAACAACAATTCATGCTAGATGAAGGGGGGGGGGGGCATCCACCCCCCTACATTTACTGGGGGGGTGCACCCTGGTAAAATGGCTGCAGGAGCAACTAACATCACCCATTGAGGGTTAGTTGCACCCCCCATACATGCTCTGAGCACAAGTAGCATGGGCTACAAATTACTGACTACCTGCACCGCAGTGGGCATGCTCTGATCCTGCTCAGTCTCCACCCCTTGTGACTATGGGGTCAAACAACAAAGCAAACTAAACATTCCAACCAGTGACTCCAAACCAATTAGTACAACACCAACTCAATCTAATAAAATCTGACTAAAGAGTTAAGACTTCAAGTTGATCAAAGCATTAAGGACTAGCTTTATTGATAAGCACTATTGTCTTACCATGTGCTAAGATGCATTCATGTGCATTCTTTAAAGCAAGTTGCATTTTAGGCCATGAGGCCAATTTACTAATAATATGTGTTGAAGGCTTTAGTGCACATTAATACTGCAACATACTTTAGTAAATATAGCTCTAAATAATTTAGCTCAAACTCCAGATTGAGAAAATTTGTTCTGTAATAGTGGGGCTCCCCATCTACTGTCTGGTTATGTGTTCTGATCAGTTTAATATCTTGAACTGTGGGATCACTGAGCAGAATGCAAATCTTAAGTGGGAGTATAGAGCTGGATATAGAAAGAGAAACAGAGAAAATGGCAGCAGATAAAGACCATAGGATCTATCCAGCCTGCTCATCCATATCGATTACTGAGCTCTATAGTCTCTTTCTCTCTCATAGAGATCCTCTGTGCTTATACCATGTTTTCTTAAATTCAGATACAATCCTTCGCCATTTTCGCTAGGGGACTATTCAACGCATCCAAAACCATTTCCATAAAGAAATATTTTTTTAGATTACTCCTGAGACTATCCTCTTTTATCTTCATCCTATGCTCTCGTATTCCAGATATTCCTTTCAATTGAAAGAGGCCTACCTCCTGTGCATTTATGTCACAGAGGTATTTAAATGTCTCTAACATACCTCCTTTTTCCCATTTTTCTTTCAAACTATACATACTGAGATAAAGATAAGTCTGTCCCCATATGCTTTATGACAAAGATTTTAGTATTCCTGTGCATCAATCTCATCCTGTTTATATCGTTGGGAATGTGCAGTTCTCAAAATGAGATTTATACAGGGGCACTATCATCAGAGATTTATACAGGGGCACTATCATCTCCTTTTTCCTGCTGGCCATTCCTGTCTCTATGCGCCCAAACATCCTTCTGGATTTTGTAATTGACTTTTTTAACTGTTTGGCCAAATTAAGATCATCAAACATGATTATCCCCAATGATCCTACTCTCTTTTCATGAACTAAAGTACTTTGCTTCCTAATATTGTACTGCTCCCTTGGATTTTTCAGCCAAAATGCATGATTTTGAATTTTCTAGTATTAAGTCTTAGATGTTAAATTCTAGACCAATGGTTCCCAAACCTGTCTTGGGTACTCCCCAGCCAGTCAGATTTTCATGATGTCACTATGAATATTCATGTCAGTGATTTGCATGCACTGCCTTCATTGCATGCAAACCTACCTCCTGCATATTCATTATGGATATCCTGAAAACTCAACTGGCTAGGGAGGGACAAGTTTGGGAACCACTGCTCTAGACTATCCAAGCTTTGTTAGAACCCTCCTCATGTTTTCCACACCTTCAAGTTTGTCTACCTTATTGTTGATTTTGGTATTATCCACAAAGAGGCTAACCTTACCTGACAGCTCTTTTGCAATATTACTTACAGAAATGTTAAAAAGAACTAGACCAATAACCAATCCCTGCAGCAGGGCCGGCCCGTCCATTGAGCAAGAATGTTTTTTGCACAGGGCCCTGCGTTTCAGGGGGCCCCGCGCAAAGAACATTCTGCTTTTTTAAAAATTAAATTAAATTAAAAAAAAAAAAGGCTGGCTGCTGCCGCTGCCGCCGTGGCAGCAGCAGAATGGAGTATACCGCGGGGCCCCCTCTGCCCGGCTGAGCCCCTCTGCGCCGGCTTTCAGATACACGAAGGGAGAGTGTCTCCCTCACATCTCTGTTAAGCCCGCAGGGGCTGATGGGAAATTTCCCATTTGCCCCTGCGGGCTTAACAGAGACGCGAGGGAGACACTCTCCCTTGGCATATCTGAAAGCCAGTGCAGAGGGGCTCAGCTGGGCCGGGAGAGAGCTCAGCCAGGCAGAGGGGGCCCCGCGGGACATTCCATTCTGCTGCTGCCGCAGCGGCAGCAGCAGCAGCCAGCTTTTTTTTTTTTTTAATTTTGCATGAGCCGATGGGGGGGGGGGGGGGGGTTAGGACTGGTAATGGGCTATGGAGGGGGTTAGGTCTTGACTTGAGGTGGGCTATGGGCTGTTGGGGGGTTAGGACTGGTAATGGGCTATGGGGAGGGGGTTAAGACGGGTCATGGGCTGTGGGCTGATGGGGGCTGGCGGGACATGAGGTGAGGGGGGTTAGGACTGGTAATGAGCTATGGTGGGTTTAGGACTGATAATGGGCTATGGGGGGGCTAGGACAGGAAATGGGCTGATGGGGAGGGGTTAGGACTTGAGGTGGGCTGATGGGGTTAGGACTGGTAATGGGCTGTGGGCTGTTGGGGGGTTAGGACTGGTAATGGGCTATAGGGGGGTTAAGACTGGTAATGGGCTGTGTGCTGTTGGGGGCTGTCTGGAAATCGGGTGATGGGGGTTAGGACTGTAAATGGGCTATGGTGGGTTTAGGACTGATAGTAGGCTATGGGGGGGCTAGGACAGGAAATGGGCTGATGGGGAGGGGTTAGGACTTGAGGTGGGCTGATGGGGTTAGGACTAGTAATGGGCTGTGGGCTGTTGGGGGGGTAGGACTGGTAATGGGCTATGGGGGGGGTTAAGACTGGGAATGGGCTGTGGGCTGATGGGGGCGGTCTGGAAATCGGGTGATGGGGTTAGGACTGGTAATGAGCTATGGTGGGGTTAGGACTGATAATGGGCTATGCGGGGGGCTAGGACAGGAAATGGGCTGATGGGGAGGGGTTAGGACTTGAGGTGGGCTGATGGGGTTAGGACTTGTAATGGGCTGTGGGCTGTTGGGGGGTTAGGACTGGTAATGGGCTATAGGGGGGTTAAGACTGGTAATGGGCTGTGAGTTGATGGGGGTTGTCTGGAAATAGGGTGATGGGGGTTAGGACTGTTAATGGGCTATGGTGGGTTTAGGACTGATAATAGGCTATGGGGGGGCTAGGACAGGAAATGGGCTGATGGGGAGGGGTTAGGACTTGAAGTGGGCTGATGGGGTTAGGACTGGTAATGGGCTGTGGGCTGTTGGGGGGGTAGGACTGGTAATGGGCTATGGGGGGGTTAAGACTGGTAATGGGCTGTGGGCTGATGGGGGCGGTCTGGAAATTGGGTGATGGGGTTAGGACTGGTAATTGGCTATGGGGAGGTTAGGACTGATAGTGGGCTATGGGGGGCTAGGACAGGAAATGGTCTGATGGGGAGAGGTTAGGACTTGAGATGGGTTGATGGGGTTAGGACTGGTAATGGGCTATGGGGGGTTAAGACTGGTAATGGGCTGATGGGGTTAGGACTAGAAGTGGGCTGATGGGGGGTTAGGACTGGTAATGGGTTATAGGGGGGGCTTAAACTGAAAATGGGGTGATGGTGGGCTAGGACTGGTAATGGGTTGGGAGGGTTGCTAGGACTGGAAATGGGCTGAGTGGAAGGGGAGGCTTGAACTGCAAATAGCTGATGGGGAGGGGGCTTGGAATGGAAATGGGCTGTGAGGGAAGGGAGCTAGGACTGAAAATGGGCTGATGGAGCAGCTAGGATAGGACTGGAAATGGGCTGTTGGGGCGAGCTAAGATTGGAAATGGGCTGTGGTGGGGGCTTGAATTGAAATGGACTCATGGAGGGGCTAGAACTGGAAGTAGGCTCATGGAGGGGCTTGGAGTGGAATTGGGCTGAGTGGAGGGGAGCTGGAATTTGACATGGGCTGATGGTGGGGCTAGGAAATGACTAGAAATGGGCTGATGGGGGGCTAGGATTGGAAATGAGCTGATGAAGGGACTCGGACTGGAAATGGATGGGGGAGCTAGGACTGGAAATGGGCTGATGGGGGGCTAGGACTGGAAATGGGCTGATGCAGGGACTAGAAGGGAATGGATGCTGGGTGAGACTGGAACTAGAAGGGAGCTGATGTTGGGGGAGGATTAGAATGGGATGGGTCTGGGAGAGTAAAATGGAGAGGGGAAAAATATTTTGTGTGGGAGGGATGAAAAATCTACAATTGGCCGGGTATTGGGAGAGTAAGTGGGGATAGAGGATGGAGGGGTAAAATTTGTGTGGATGAAATAGGAATGAGGAAAGAGCAAAAGGAGAAAGATTAGTATGTTAAAGCAGATGTAGAGAGAGAGAATGGAAAAAAAAACTAGAAGAGAGAAGAAAGGACAAATGGACAGCAGACGATGGAGAGTTAGCAGAAAACATGAAGAAACCAGAAGAAAGTGGCTGGAGCAATTGCAACTGAAAAAAAAATGCACAAAAGGTAGAAAGATATCTCTTTATTTTGAATTTATTAACTGGAATATGAAAGCTCTGGGAAATGTGCATCATTAACGTCTGCGCTTTCTTTTGTACAAGAGGAAATTAATTTATAGTTTTATTTCTACAGTGTTGTTGTACATTCCAAGTTTGGCTTTTGGGGTTCCCAGTTTAATTATTGCCTTCCTGTTTCTAAATCTTGATTCCTTGTTTGGTGATGGTCTATGTTCTGCATGTGTAACTGAGCTGAGGTATTCTGTTTATGTAATTCCTATTTGACATTGCCACTTGTTCTCTTTCCCCAGTATTCTCTGAAATGTATTGGTTTAATACTTGCAGTGTTGCCTTTTGATAGGTAGGGTATGGTGCTTTGTGAGTCCTGGTAATGCTGTCAGGATACGGCGGGTTTGCTATGGGTTCTAAATGGGCAGCGTTTGCAGTAGTTCCTAATGTGCCTGGCGGTTGGCACTGGATTATAGTAATGCAGAAATCTTTTAGTCTTTCTTTATCCATACACTCATTAAGAGACATGTTTACTAAAAGTTAGTGTATGGTAACATTATGCAAATATTTATGCAAATAAGGCCACTTATGCAAATGAGGCCCCGCAGCAAGTCTCCGCACATGGCCCGCACCCCCCTTGGGCCGCCCCTGCCCTGCAGCACACTTCTAATAACATGCTTTTCCTCAGAGTGAACTCCATTTACTCCTACCAGCTAAGGCATACACTAGGACTTGCTCAAGAAACACTGTTCTAGAGCAGAGGACAAAGTACCTCAGGCCAGAGGGCCAGGGGTTCAATTCCCACCTGTGGACAGCAATCTCAGGCCGGAGGGACTGGGGTTTCTAATCCTATAGGCACTCCTTGTGGTCTTGGGCAAGCCACTTAACCCTCCATTGCCTCAGGTACACATAGATTGTGAGCCCTTTGGGGACGAGGGAATGTATCCAGTACCTGCTTATAGTGATTGTAAACCGCTCTTATGCCCTTCAGCCTGGGCGGTATATCAAGAAATTGCATAAACAGAAACAGAAACAATAGATAAAAAAGACAAAAAAATCAGGAAAGGTTTTCTACAGAGCTCAAGAACAATCAAGTTTTGGGTCAATAAGAAAACAGGTATGAAGAGCACCAGAAACGTAAGAGACAGTTAATAGCAAGCTGGCTGGAACTAGCTTCTAAGGATATCTAATAGCTTGTCTTTGGAAGATAAATGCCTTCTAATGCAAAGACCACCAACTCGATGTCAAGTCATTCCAATTAACAAAGGTAGAAAAAAAAGAAAGTTTATTGTTTGTTTGTTTTTATTTGTCTATAAACCTCAAATAACATTTCAGCAGTTTTTTATATTTTTTTTTGTTTGGTCAGCTGTCACTACTACCTCCTAATTAAGAAGATTGACTTGAAATGAAAATTTATAAAACAAAATAAAACCAATGGAAAAAACTTACAATGTAAGCGACTCTTATGCTCACTCAAACAAATCTTAAATAATCAAATTGTCTTACCAATATATAATGGCTTACATGGGCAAAATATGCCATACACCACATAATCCAATTCACAAGAAGTTGACGATCTTAAAAAATACACTTTACCCTTATAAAAGAAACAATCGATCTCCCATGACACCATGCGAAACAATCGATCTCCCATGACACCATGCAGAAAGCACAACTTCCACATTTCTTATGTCCTAATTGTCTCACTGAACCCTCTTTAACAGACGTCAATGCCGACGGACATAATATCTCCTTTAAATTAGAGTTCCGTTGCCATTGTGATGCAGCGGACCCTCTGGCAGAAAGGAAACAAGTTTTAAATTTAGAAAAAAAACAAGTTTCAGTTGCAATATCCTGAAAGCCCACATAGAGGGAGCAGGAGAGCCAGCTTGGATGCAGAGGAACCACGCCTCTATGGGCAGGACTTAGAATCAGTCAGTTCCGATTTGAGCAGGGACAGAGCAGTTCAAAAGGAAGATCAAAGAGCAGGCCGAAGAGCAGGCCAAGGAGAAGGCCAAGAAGCAACTTGGAGAGCAGACCAAGTAGTAGGCCGAGGAGTAGGCCGGAGAGCAGGCCAGAGACAACTCCAAGGAGCAGCACTGCAGAGAGCAGTCAAGGAAGAAGGTGCTCTCCCATCCAGCTGGAGAGAAAGCCCTATCCAGGGAGAGGGGCTAAGCCACGATCTGAGAGAAAGATATCCAGCTGAAAAGGATACTCAACAAGAGAAAGGTACTCTTAAAGATTTCTATAAAAGTAACCAGAGAGAAGGGTGGAAAACTCAGAGGTCTGGTGAACAGGGAAAAGCTGAGAGGGCACGGCCACTAGCTAACTGCCACGGGAGTGGAAGCAAAGGCCGAGGGCATCAGCTGCAGCCCTGCCCCAAAGAGGTTTATCCACACTCTAGAGAAAGAGAGACCCGGGGGGATTACTTGAGCCAGCAAGAATTAGAAGATAATCAGGCTAGGCCTCAAGCCTTTTCTGGAAGAGACTACAGAAAGCTCAAAGGTAAAA
This sequence comes from Ichthyophis bannanicus, assembly GCA_033557465.1. Classification (NCBI taxonomy): domain Eukaryota; kingdom Metazoa; phylum Chordata; class Amphibia; order Gymnophiona; family Ichthyophiidae; genus Ichthyophis; species Ichthyophis bannanicus. The sequence continues at coordinate 1,632,207,188 of CM066032.1, read as the reverse complement.
CAGTTATTGCCTGTGACTGTGTGCCTAAACCCAGCATAGGAGAAAAGCAGAAGAGAGGATTTTATCAGTATAATAATGACACTTTTAAGCAGGAAATAACAGATGATTTCCCCAGGAAGAAAACTGTTAATGCTAAAGGTTGGGACAAGAGAGCTTTTAAAACCATAGCAGATGAACAGCCAGGGTTCTACCCTATAGCCAAGAACTGACGCCCCAAGCTGACAAACAAGCATTGGAACACGGTTTGGCACGCTTTCAAAAAGCCAGAACTCAGCCCCATTGAAGCTTCCGATTCAGAGCTCTCGGACATGGAATGGCTGCCAGTGGAATCTGGGGGTGAGGAGGCGGAAGAACCCATGGAATGCGTTTATTGTACAGTAGGAAAACTATAATCTGTTTGGAGTTAAAGAATGTATGAAGTGAATACAGGATACCTTATGTTTTGAGTTACTGTGGAGATTAACAGTTGTTACTTTGACCGTTTTATACATGTGGAACCTGATGTAAGGATTGTTACAGCCCTGTTACTTTCTGAACTGTATATTTTGAACCATATTGCGCAAAGGAGAAATAAAAGCCTTTTTCCTTTTTCCCTACACTTGGCTGTGAAGTCACTTTATTGGGAAGTTGGCAACGAGGTTGGCACGAAGGACCGCTACCTTATGACCCTCGCAACTGGCCAACCCTGATACCCCAAATCTTATGCGCTCCCCAGCCTCCGGTGGAAACACTACGCCGCCACCAGAGGGGGCTGCGGGGGACATAAGTGGCGTAGTTGGCAGGAATTTTACGGTACCCTCAAGTGTACAGGACTGTATTTATACCAGTACAAAAGAAAGTACCAGCTTTCTCCTTTTTCTGAAAAAAAAAAAAAAAAGCTCTCAAAAAAGTAAAACCCGAACCGTCCTGCAACAAAAACTAGACTGGAAGGAAAACCAGGAGCAGAGCGGATACAAAAAGGCCGGACCGGAGTTGAAAACACGGAGCGGAGTCCTGGAATCCAGACCGGAGCTGAAAAGTGAAAAAAAAAAAATCCTGAAGGTGGGAGATCCTCTGGTGAGTCCAGAAGCGGTGGAGCAACCCTTGGATGACTACATATATTCCCCAAAGCTGATGCAACACTAGAGCAAGGTAAGGTGTATATAAGCCTACCTAGTGTTGGATATCTGAGGAAGTCAAAAAAAAAAAAAAAAGGGTGTGAGGAAAAATATTGTAAGGAGCCACACTTAGGTTTGTCTCTGTTTGTTTTCCAACAGGTACGATGGAGCCCAAGGAACTGTGTGCCTGGATGGCACACCAGTTCAGCAAGCAGGCAGAGCTGGCACAACAAAGCCAAGAGCAAGCACTGAAGGCGGTGCAAGCGCAGCAACTGCCAGTCATAGAGACTATGAACACATGGCTTGCGCAGCAGCGGCAGGAACTGGCTCAGAGCAAAGCAGAGAAGACATCACTCGCCGGAATGGTAAACGCTGACCTTGGACACTGGTCTTGTTCAGACTTGATGATTGGTAAACTCAGTCCGAGCGATGACATTGATGACTTTTTGGACACATTTGCTAGAATTGCACATTCGGCTAAATGGCCCGAGGAGCAGTGGGCAATACGCCTAGCGGCATCACTCACGGGTGAAGCGCTGGCGGCCTACAGGTCAATGCCCCCAGAGTTAGCGAATTCATATACCGATGTGGTAACAGCGATCAGGGATCGTGTGGGTCTTACGCCAGTAGCGTGTAATAAAATGTTTAGGGCTACCTTTCTTAAAGCAAATGAGACACCTAAGGCACTAGGCCACAGATTACGTAGCCTAGCTTATAAGTGGTTGCAGCCCGAAAGGAAGAGCATAAGTACACTCATGGATGCTATAATTCTGGAGCAGTACATGAATGCCCTACCTAGTAGAGTGCAAAACTTTTTGATGCTCCAGAATTGTTGCAATACCACAGAGGCAATAGCACTCACGGAGAGATACTTAGAGGCCGAAAAAGTGACCCAGCCTAGGGCAGGCCCACGAATAGCCATGGGGTTGGAGGCACAAGGAAGGGAGAGTCCCTCACGTCCTCCAGGTGGTAGGTGGCAGAGTAACAAGCCCCTAAACAAAGAGAGTTCAAGAAAATGTTTTGCTTGCGGTAAGAAGGGACATGTACAATATGAATGTCATGTACGTACTGCCTTGGTAGGAGAATCACCAAGACTAATGCATGATGGGTTTGTGATTAATGTGAAAATACAAGGTATAAGTGTACAAGCCTTATTGGATTCTGGAGCCGACCAGACCATGGTTTCTAAGAAATTATAGTTGACGATCCAGGCTCATGGACTCTCAGTTCCAGAATCTCCAGAAGGATATGTGAAAATCAAGTGCGTGCATGGAGCAGCCACACGCTACCCTATTTATAAATTGTGGATAAAAGGGATGGGCATTGTAAAAGAAGTGCCAATTGCAGTAGTTCCAAAGTTACCGCAGGACTTGGTCCTGGGCCGAGATTGGCCACAATTTAGAAAAACGTTGAAAGAAGGTTTGTTACCTCAAGTAAAACCAGATTCCACTCGCATACACCCTGATTGGTCGGAAGCTCCCCTACCCCAGTTGAATGGTATGGAGAGGGATACAAGGGAAACTAAGGCTCTAGTCTCCACAAGGGCCCACTCCCAGGATGGTGAGAAGCCCTCTTGTTCAAAAGAGGCTGCCCTAGAAGATCTCCCTTCGCATGATGAGCTAATAGGGGACCCAGCACGAAAGGGACGAAAACCTAAAGCTGACCGAAGGAGAGAGAGGAGAAGTGGATCCCGGGGGAAAGCAGAGTTAGAGGCAGGAAGAGGTATGCCTTGGATACCCGCGGAGGTAATTGGAAAATTTCCCTCCTTTAAAATGGAGCAGAGGGCAGACCCTGCGTTGGTCCGGGCGATCGAACAGGCCCAGGAAGACTGTGAGACGTACCCCAGGTTCGTAATGGATGAGGAAATTTTGTACAGAGAAAGCAAAGATGTGCGGACTGGACTGGTTCGTAGGCAGTTGGTCGTCCCAAGCAAGTTTAAGCTATCCGTCCTGCGTCTAGCCCACGACCATCCCACAGGGGGCCATAAAGGCTCACAGGGCACCCTGGACCAGATTTTAGCAAGATTTTACTGGCCAGGCGTTTTCCGGGAGACCACCCGCTTTTGCGAGTCCTGCGCGTCCTGCCAGAGGGTTACAACGCACCAACCAGCGGGAGTGCCGCTAATTCCGATGCCTGTAATAGCGGAACCCATTAGAAGACTGGCCATGGACATCGTCGGACCCCTTATCAAGACTCCGCGCGGCTTTCAATATATCCTGGTGATCATTGATCAGGCCACGCGATTCCCCTGGGCAGTACCCCTAAGGAATATCTCCGCTAAGGCGATTGCAGCGGAGATGGTCAAATTGTTCTGCGAGGTCGGATTCCCGCAAGAAGTCTTGACAGACAGAGGAAGTAATTTTCTATCAAAATACCTCGCCAAGTCTGGGAGGCATTCGGGATCCGACATGTAAAGACAGCAGCCTACCATCCCCAATGCAATGGGTTGGTGGAACGTCTAAACCAAAGCATAAAGCAGATGCTGAGACGGGCCTTGAACGGAGAAATGAAGGAGTGGGACACCATGCTACCCTTCATACTGTATGCCTGCCGGGAAAGAAAGCAAAGTTCATTAGGTACATCACCGTATGAGCTCATGTACGGGCGGATGCCTAGAGGTATACTAGACGTATTGAAAGAACAGTGGATCGAACCAGTGGAGGAGGAAGTAGGTGTACCCCTATTCCTACGAGACTTGAGAACACGCCGGGAGCGAACTTCCCGGTTTGCTACGGAGAAGCTTAAAGAGAGCCAAAAGAAACAGAAGCACTACTACGACAGACGGACGAAGCCAAGACATTTAAAAGTCGGGGAGAAGGTAGTGGTTCTAGTACCCGGGCCGGCTCCTAAATTTGAGTACCAGTGGAAGGGTCCCCATACCGTCGTCCACCCAGTGGGCACCACTTCCTATGTTGTGCGAAACTCAAAAGGACGGGAACAGGTCTACCATGCCAATCTTCTTCGTCCTTGGCAGGAACGGGACGTGCTGTGGACGCATACCGAGCATGGATATCACCTTAACAGGGTGCCGGTAAGCAGCAAGCAAGTCACACATGGTCGCAAGCAGCAGAGAAAAGCTGACTTTAGGTCATGTATTACGTACTGCGGTGAAGAGTTTCCCCCAGCCCGTAATATTTTGAGAAGGGGGATGTGTGATGCAGCGGACCCTCTGGCAGAAAGGAAAAAAGTTTTAAATTTAGAAAAAGACAAGTTTCAGTTGCAATATCCTGAAAGCCCACATAGAGGGAGCAGGAGAGCCAGCTTGGATGCAGAGGAACCACGCCTCTATGGGCAGGACTTAGAATCAGTCAGTCCCGATTTGAGCAGGGACAGAGCAGTTCAAAAGGAAGATCAAAGAGCAGGCCGAAGAGCAGGCCAAGGAGAAGGCCAAGAAGCAACTTGGAGAGCAGACCAAGTAGTAGGCCGAGGAGTAGGCCGGAGAGCAGGCCAGAGACAACTCCAAGGAGCAGCACTGCAGAGAGCAGTCAAGGAAGAAGGTGCTCTCCCATCCAGCTGGAGAGAAAGCTCTATCCAGGGAGAGGGGCTAAGCCACGATCTGAGAGAAAGATATCCAGCTGAAAAGGATACTCAACAAGAGAAAGGTACTCTTAAAGATTTCTATAAAAGTAACCAGAGAGAAGGGTGGAAAACTCAGAGGCCTGGTGAACAGGGAAAAGCTGAGAGGGCATGGCCACTAGCTAACTGCCACGGGAGTGGAAGCAAAGGCCGAGGGCATCAGCTGCAGCCCTGCCCCAAAGAAGTTTATCCACACTCTAGAGAAAGAGAGACCCGGGGGGATTACTTGAGCCAGCAAGAATTAGAAGATAATCAGGCTAGGCCTCAAGCCTTTTCTGGAAGAGACTACAGAAAGCTCAAAGGTAAAACAGTTATTGCCTGTGACTGTGTGCCTAAACCCAGCATAGGAGAAAAGCAGAAGAGAGGATTTTATCAGTATAATAATGACACTTTTAAGCAGGAAATAACAGATGATTTCCCCAGGAAGAAAACTGTTAATGCTAAAGGTTGGGACAAGAGAGCTTTTAAAACCATAGCAGATGAACAGCCAGGGTTCTACCCTATAGCCAAGAACCGATGCCCCAAGCTGACAAACAAGCATTGGAACACGGTTTGGTACGCTTTCAAAAAGCCAGAACTCAGCCCCATTGAAGCTTCCGATTCAGAGCTCTCGGACATGGAATGGCTGCCAGTGGAATCTGGGGGTGAGGAGGCGGAAGAACCCATGGAATGCGTTTATTGTACAGTAGGAAAACTATAATCTGTTTGGAGTTAAAGAATGTATGAAGTGAATACAGGATACCTTATGTTTTGAGTTACTGTGGAGATTAACAGTTGTTACTTTGACCATTTTATACATGTGGAACCTGATGTAAGGATTGTTACAGCCCTGTTACTTTCTGAACCGTATATTTTGAACCATATTGCGCAAAGGAGAAATAAAAGCCTTTTTCCTTTTTCCCTACACTTGGCTGTGAAGTCACTTTATTGGGAAGTTGGCAACGAGGTTGGCACGAAGGACCGCTACCTTATGACCCTCGCAACTGGCCAACCCTGATACCCCAAATCTTATGCGCTCCCCAGCCTCCGGTGGAAACACTACGCCGCCACCAGAGGGGGCTGCGGGGGACACCATACACATCAAAAACATTTTGTTTCTAATCCTGATTCAGTTTGTAACACATTAGCATGTTTCTGCACAATTTGTTGAATCTAGTGACTAAAAAGGGAATACTTTGAGATCAAATTAACATGGTCATCATCCTTCTGTTCCCGTGGCTTAGGGGACAATAACCATCTTCTATCTTTATAGAGGGCCCCTTATATGCCCGGTTCAATACCTTCAATACTTTCTCGATAACATTAGCAAGATCCATCCTTTCCTTTCTGAACACGCTACTAAAACACTTGTCCACTCCTTGATCACCTCCCGTCTTGACTCCTGTAACCTGCTCCTTGCTGGTCTCTCTTTGAATCATCTCTCTCCCCTTCAATCTGTTCAACACTCTGCTGCAAGACTAATCTTCCGCCAGCCTTGTCATGCCCATATTACTCCTCTTCTCAGGTCACTTCATTGGCTCCCTATCCATTTCCGCATCCAGTTCAAGCTTCTTCTGCTGACCTATAAATGCATTCACTCTGTGGCTCCTCGGTACCTTTCTTCTCTTAACTCTCCTTACAACCCCCCTCTGGAACTCCGCTCTTCTAGCAAATTACTTTTATCTGTGCCCTTCTCTTCTACTGCTAACTCCAGACTTCGCTCCTTTCACCTTGCTGCACCTTACACCTGGAACAAACTACCTGTGTCTATACGTCAGGCACCCTCTCTGACCCTCTTCAAATCCAGGTTGAAAACTCACCTCTTTGCTGCTGCTTTTGGATCTTGACTCACCTGATCTTTTCTTTCCCCTTTTCTTTCCCCTAGTTCTATCCCTGCTTACACCTTCTGTGTTTTGTCTTGACTAGATTGTAAGCTCTGATGAGCAGGGACTGTCTCTTACATGTCTGTACAGCGCTGTGTACGACTGGTAGCACTTTACAAATGCTCAGTAGTAGTAGTAGTAGGTGCCATGGCGTCACGTTGCCATTATGGCTCCATACTGGAGCCACAATCACTGGCACTGCATTTAAAGTCCTGTCCCCCACCTACCAACCCCCGATCAAGCCTTCCGAGGCCGGGATGGGGCTGTGGTGAACCCCCTGCCCCTATTCACGTCCACTCCAGGTCCTTTCTTCAGCTGCCGCCAACACCAGGGGAACTTATTCCACCTCTGAAGTGGAAAAGTTCCCCCTCCAAACTGCAACCCCTGGATGCATAGGGCCGACACCGGATTTGGCCCTGTATATCCAGGGCCACGGTCCCACCTCCTGCCTGCACTCTCCCCTCCTCCGGCCCTCCCCCCTCCCGTCACCATACAGAGCTCCCTGCACATGTCTGCAGCATGTGTGGGGAGCTCTGTGCTTGGAATCAGCACCCTGGCATTTAGCGGGGATGTACATCCATATCGGATGTACATCCCCACTAAACACTGATCAGAATCTACCCCATAGGAAGTGAGCAGAGATTTAATGTTTTTCTTATTGAGCTTTTTTTTACTTCCAGGTACTTTGTTCACCCACCCCTGATGAAACTATTTAAAGCCCTGTTCAGTAGGTTAGCCAGTCTGCTGTGGAAAGCACATCACCTCTTCTTTGTTAGGTAGATACCTTAAAGTACAGAGCCCTTACGATTCTAAGAGTGATTACTAGCATCCAAAGCCAGTCCAAGGGTTTCTGCCATACCAGGCAGAAACCTCGGCTGTGCCACCCCTTCCGCACTGCCGCCCCCCCCTGCCACCGACTCTGTCAGTGGGGGAGAGGCACCAGTGGCAGCGGCCTGCGGTAGGCCATGTCTGCTGCCCTAGGTGGCCACCTAGCCTGCCTAGTGGACGAGCCAGCCTTGATATCACTTTAAAACATTACACAGAATCTAAGAGGCAGCCAACAGAATGACATAAGTTGTAAACTTGTTCCATCCCATCATCTACTCTTCAGCATATGTTTACTAAATGGCGGTAGTGGACTCCGTGTGATGGCCCCATTGATTTCAGTGGGGTTGCAGCTCCAATATCGCACGGAGTCTGCTACCACAGTTTAGTAAACATACCCTTAGGGGCTTGTTTACAAAGCTGCGGTAGCGGTTCGCGATCGTTATCGGAGCCGCGGCCCCATTGATTTCAATGGGGCCGCGGCTCCAATAACGACCGCGAACCGCTACCGCGGCTTTGTAAACAAGCCCCTTAGTGATATTAGATAGCTCTGTTCTGGATAAATTGTACCTGTTCAGAGATTTCATTAGCAAGCCGAAATATGCAACTTTGCAGGAAATGAGAAGGGACAAAGCCCTTGTCTTCATGATCCACCTCTGTTCTTAGCAGCTATAGGCCTGCCAATTATTTTAAGATTCAAGAATGCTCCCTTAATCACAGACATAACTTGATCCTCTAGTGATACTGAATTAATAAAAATGCCAGGAATCTCAATCTCAGAAGCTAAGGTAAGGGTGGTATTACCCAATCAAGGACTTATTCTGTTTAAAGTTGTATTTCAGTCGCTTGCATTTTTCTCTTGCATATCATGGTTATATTTGATTTAGAAATTCTGCTGTTCATAACATATTTTGATGCCATTACTGTAAATTATTTCTTCATGAAAATCTATTTGGATATATAAAATTCCAGTGACTGACATTTTTTCACTGATCTGAAGCATTTGAATAGGTCCTTTCTTTCTATACATACATGCAGTGATACATTTATTAGGAGCTGTACAGTACATTACATTCCCTACAGCTTCAGTATTTTGAAAAACCAGACTATCAATAACGATCAAAGCTCCATTTGGAGTCACCTTGGCAATTTGCTTAGAAGTTTCAAATTGCACCGCTGCCATTTCACTTGCAAATAGTAAAAATGTCAAATTGCAATCTTTTCTTGATGACTTAATCGTGTCTGATATCTCGGTTCTCTGTTCCAAAATAATCCACTCTGTGTAGTGTATGCATTTCTTTTTTACATTTGTGTTCCAATACTTGAAAGTATTCTGTATACCAAACAAGAAAGCTTCAGAAAAATATAGCATGATACATGAAAAACACCATGAAATCTGCTGTAACATCTGACTTCTAAATAGCACACACGTGCATGTGGTCTCCAAAGTTCAGGTACATTACTATCTTTGAATTTTTTTTCACTCAATAAAAGCTTTCAAAAAAATCTCCTTTTTTCTAGGCTACTAGATCTTTGCACTTTATACTGTGTCAAAATGGAAGGTGTTTCATTATAAATCTAACTTCACTTTTCTCAATTCTTTAGCTGAATGTGAATCCTTCTAATGTTAGTAAAATAAAAGTGGTAGCTTGCCGTTTTTCAATAAAGCAGCTGAAATATATTATAATTGGATTGATTGATGTCATTTTCTTTCTTTTCACAATCTGGGCCCCTTTTACATTTAGCTCGAGCTATCTGCGACACAGTCCATAGGAATAAAATGGGCCATGCAGTAGATAGCTCGAGCTAAGTGTTAGTAAACGGGGCCTTATGTGTTTTTGCCTTCCAAAACCATATTATGCTTAAAACTAAAGGGGTCCCTAGGCAAATGTCCTAGTACTTATTAATGCATGGAGGTGATCACTAGAATGTCAAGGACAGTGATAACTTTGAGAACTGATTTCTCAGAATGTTCAGAGTGTGCATGCTTTTCTTTTTAAATTTATTATTTTTTTATTTATCTAACAGTTTTCTAAATACTGTCTAACAAAAGAAATGGAGGAATAACCTAGTGGTTAGAGCACTGGCTTGGTGACCAGGGTTTGATTCCCAATAGCACTTCTTCTGGCCATGGGCAAGCTACTTAACCCTCCATTGCCTCAGAAGAAAGGCCTGGCAATCTACTTCTCGTCACACTGCCAAGAAAAGCCAGGAGTTAGCACTGACTCAAAGGCGCACATTGCATTTACAATATAAGTCTTGAGTTTTCAGCTGTCTCTGAAACTAATCAGGGTCAGATCTAGGTAGTACTGGGATGGGAGACCACCTTGGCATAGGAGGGGCAATAAACTCACTATGTGGAAGAAAGGTATGGCAAGATTTCCAGGAGTCAGCATTGACTTGATGACACAGAAAAAAAAATGCCATCCATTGATCTGGGTATTTATGTACAAAGCCCCATCCATACTATTTGACAACAGAATTTACAGAGAAGAAAATGAATTTTAACTGTTCTAACTTATTGTCATTTACAAAAGATAGAATTACAGACTTGTTGAATAAAGGAAGATCTGTTTCCCCTTGCAACATGGCAAATCATCTGTGCAAAGTCATTGACTTAGCATGAAAACAATCTTTAAACTAACCTGTGTTACTTTAAAAAGAGATACTTTATACCATTTTCTATGCTAATAAATAACTGTATATTATTCTTTCTAGGTTGTTAATGCATAGAAACATGACAGCAGGTAAAGATCATATGGCCTATCAGTCTGCCCTTCTATACCAATGACTAAGCTCTACTGTCCCATTTTTATCTTGAGACATCTTCTGCATTTGTCCCATGCTTTCTTGAATTCAGATACAGTCTTTGTCTCTACTACCTCCACTAGGAGATTATTCCATGCATCTTCCACTCTTTCTGTAAAGAAATATTTCCGCATATTACTCCTGAGTCTATTCCCTTTCAGCCTCATCCTATCTCCCCTAATAGCAGAGCTTGCTTTCAATTGAAAGAAAGCTTTGCAATGAGGGGGCATAGGATGAAGGTGGAAGATGGTAGATGTAAGAAATATTTCTTTACAGAAAGAGTGGTAGATGCCTGGAATAGTCTCCCAGTGGAGGCGGTAGAGATAAGGACAGTATCTGAATTCAAAAAAGCATGCATCTCTAAAGGAAAAAAGGGGATTATTCAATGTAAACCGCGCTGATGCAGAATAGCGTGGTATATAAGAGAATGTAAATAAAATAAAATAAATAAAATAAATAAATAGTAGATATGGAAGGGCAGACTAGATAGGCCATGTGATCTTTTTCTGGCATCATGTTTCTATGACTCCATCCTTTTTATATCTTCTTAAAGGTGCGATCTCCAGAACTGCAGAAAATACTTTAAATTAGGTTTCATCAAAGACTTATATAGAGTGTGGTGATGAGGCTGCACTAGAACCTAGGAAAATACCTGGGAAAGGAACTTTTTCTTCTAGGCAGAGGAATCCCTCAGCTAAGCACATGTATCAGAATGCAGGTAGAGAGAAAAACCACACATTCAGAACTATTGAGTGCAGGCCACACCCAGGCTCCATGGCAACACAGGGTGGAGATGGGAGGCACCTAGGGGAGGAGCCAGGAAAGGGAAGACAGTCAAACACATTTAAGCTCTCAGGAAGAGGGAGCAGAGGGAGGAGGAAAGGAGAAAGAAGCAGGCGGAGGAGTTCCAGTTCCAGCTCTTGTTCTAGTTCTAGTTCCAGTTCCAGTTCCAGATACAGAGACAGGCTCACGGAGAGCAGGAGACACAGTCTCAGAGAAAGCCACGGCCAGAGCCTATGCCAGGGCCAAGGCCAGAGTGGAGGAGAAGGGAACAGAACCAGCCAGAGTCTCAGAGATGGGAACAAAGCCAGCCACCGTAGCAGGCACAGGACTGGAGACAGAGCCAGTCTCGAGCCGTCCAGGAGAGAGGGGCTGAGGAAGCAAATTACAGGCAATGTGAAAAGGGAATATACACAGCAGACTAAGGAGAACTCAAACTTCAGGCGTCAAAGGCAGAGAGTGTCTAGGAACAGACACCGGAGAAGCACTCAGAGCAGCTTTTGTTCAGAAGACTGCACTCCAGAGAGGAGCCCCTGCCGTGAGAGGTTTACAGCCCAGTTTGAAGGTAGGAGGGATACTCCTGGGGAAACTGAAGGTTATAGCCCTGTTAGAGGAGCAGCACTAGAAGATTCCAAGAGAAACGTTTTACCCCTTTTAAAACCTGTAAGGCAGAGTGTTACCATAAGCAAGGTCAGATAGTCAGAGCCTTTGGATATTTTATTCAGAGACAGGAAGCCTTACAGTCACCCTAGGAACCCAGAGGGGAGACAGAAGTCTCAGTGGAACAAACTGTTTAACCTTTTAAAAGACATCAAGCCTGCGTGCACAGAGCAAGTTCCAAGCCCAGAGGAATGTAACTCTGTGAAAGTATGGACATGGAGCCCTGTGAGATGGAACAGGACTCGGTTGATAGTTTAATGGATTGCTTTCTTTGTCTAGCATCGGAGTAAAAGAAGACCAAGAGTTTTAAGCTCAGAGAAAACCGGAACCGGTGTAGCTTAGAAAAAGACTTGTTGTTCTGAGCACTGGAAACTCTGGAAAGAAAAGGGATTTGCCATTGTTAGAGCTAACTGAAGTGCCTAAGTGTAAACTGAATGTCTTAAGAAGCTGTTATTCTGTGGATAATAGAAACAGGAAGAAGGAGCCTTGTTTAAGCTTGCACAGTTTAAAAGAAGCTGATATCTGTACTGAAGGCCCTAGGAACCAGTGAGCACTAAGTTTTAACCCTGGCATTTGAAGAAGCAAATACTGTTTGTTATACATGAAAGAAGTTTATTCTTGAGCACTACCAGGACATTGTTTTGTACGACAATTCTGATTGGAGAAAATATCCTCTTTAAGTTGTCCTGTTCAAATACTACACAACGAAAGTTGTTTGCAAAGTCTTGACAAAAAAAAATAATAAATAAATTTCCTGTGTTTGCCAAAACCCACTCGGACTGTCTTCTTGACCCACAACTACAACGTCAGAAGTCCTAGCTCTTAAAATGGAGCAAAATAAATGTTATGAGGTGGCACGCTGCAACCTATAGGCGACCGCCTAGTTGGGGCGCAGCACCACAAGAGGCACTATCAACTCCTTCTTCTTGCTGACCATTCCTCTCCTTATGCACCCAAGCATCCTTTTGGCTCTCACCATCACCTGTTTATCCATCTTAAGATAATCAGAAACAATTACCCCTAGGTCCCGATCTTTTTTCATGGACAGCAGTACTTCAACACCTATACTGTACCGCTCCCTTGGATTTTTATAGCCCAAATGCATGATCCTGCATTTTTTAGCACTAAATCGCAGCTGCCAAATTCTCAACCATTCTTCAAGCTTCACTAGATCCCTTATCATTTTATCTACATCTTCCTGGATGTCTCCTCTATTGCAGATTTTGGTATCATCTGCAAAGAGGCAAATATTACACTTATCATTTCCTGTTGGGTTAGTCTTGCTCTGTAAATAAAACAAAAAAGATTATTTACTATAATAGAAAAAAACCTCACAAATTACAATAGACCCCATAATACCAAAATAGGGGTCCAAAGGCATGTACAACATGGATCAAAGAGGTGTGCAACATAAAAATTCACTAACAGTTGTTGGTGAATTGATGTACATCTCCTCAAGTTCCCTCCTCAAGTTTTGCTGAGTACCTTCACATTGTAACCCCATTGTATAACATCTACACTAAATCTCAGCAAAGCGACACTACAATTGAAATATGAAACATAGAAACATAGAAACATGATGACAGAAAAAGACCACAAGGCCCATCTAGTCTGTCCTTCCATAACAACAACTACAACAGTCCACTTTTTACCTTTAGAGATCCTCTGTGTTGGTCCCATGCTTTTTTGAATTCAGTTACTGTCCTCATCTCTACCACCTCCACTGGGAGACTATTCCACGGATCCACTACTCTTTCCATAAAGAAATATTTCCGCATATCACTCCTGAATCTATCTACCTTCACCCTCATCCCATGTCCCCTCGTCGCAGAACTTGCTTTCAATTGAAAGAGGCTCTCTCCCTGAACATTTATGCCACGGAGGTATTTAAACATCTCAATCATATCACCTCTATCCCGCCTTTCCTCTAAGGTGTACATATTAAGATCCTTAAGTCTGTCCTCATATGCTTTATAATGAAGACCACTAATCATCTTAGTAGCAACCCTCTGCACCGACTCTATCCTGTTCACATCCTTTTGAAGGTGCGGTCTCCAGAATTGCACACCATACTCCAAATGAGGTCGCACCAAAGACTTATACAGAGGCATTATCACCTCCTTTTTTCTGCTAGCCATTCCTCTCCGTATGCACCCAAGCATCCTTCTAGCTTTTGCTGTCGCCTTTTCTACCTGTTTAGCTACTTTAAGATCATCGGACACAACTACGCCTAGGTCCCGCTCTTCTTTAGTGGACAAAAGTACTTCACCTCCTATACTGTATTGCTCCCTTGGATTGCTGCAGCCCAAATGCATGACCTTACATTTTTTAACATTAAATCCCAGTTGCCAAATTCTAGACCATTCTTCAAGCTTAGCTAGATCCCTCCTCATGTTATCTACACCTTCCTGGGTGTCTATGGTAGCAATGAAAAAGAAAAATACATACTGGCCACATGTCACCCAGGATAAAAAGGTGCCTATCCATAGCTGATGCACAGTGACTAGGGCTAATGATGGTGGTTGCCATAGTGTAAGCACTACAGATGTAGATAACATTGCTGCCACAGATAAAGGCCGTGGTGCGCATGTTCATGCACGCATTGTGGCAGGCGATCAACCACAGAAATTAATCAAAAAGTTAAGAGGTTACATTAACTGCTGCAGATAAAGAGAAGATAATCACTGTTTTGCAAATTTTCAAAAATGCTTTGCTTCAGAAATTAAATGTGCTATTTCTTAATGAATTTGATACGCTGAATTCAAATATGATAGTGAAATTGGTCGATTAGCTCCTGTTTCTATGATATGTTGAAGAATGCACATTTTACCACTATGTATGGTGAAAATCAAGCCTATATCCTTAGATGTAAATCAAAATCTTATTACAAATAAAACTTTGCACAATAACAACATGTTTTTATAAAATAAAGTTCATAAACATACTTAGAAGAAACAGAGGAGTAATTATGTCTGCAATTTAACTTTCATTAAGAACATTTGTAAGTACATTCAAGCAATTTTTTTTCTCATTCAGTGGCTTCATGACTCTTCCTGATCTGTTTCTTGTACTGAAGCAATGGAATATCCCTTGTCACTGTCCAGCAGTAGTCTGCAAGCATTGATGGAATCCATTTACCCTGATACCTCTTTTCCATGGCTGCAATGTCTTGGCGAAATCATTCTCCATGTTCATCACTTACTGCTCCGCAATTTTGTGGGAAAAAATCTAGATGAGAGTATAGAAAATGAATCTTTAAGGACATGTTGCAACCAAGGATTTGTATGCCTTGAGAAGATCTTGAACAATCTCTTGGTAATTATTTGTTTTGTTTCCAAGAAAATTGTGTGTCTCTGATTCAAATGCTATCCATGCTGCCTTTTCCTTTCCACATAATAAACAAAGAAATTTGTCATCTTGAAGAAGTGCACGAATCTGAGGGCCAACAAAAACTCCTTTCTTAACTTTGGCATCACTCAGTCTGGGAAATTTACTACTAAGATACCTGGAAGCAGGTATAGTTTTATCCATCGCCTTAACAAAGTTTTTCATTAGTCCCAACTTGATGTGCAAGGAAGGCACAATCTCTATCACAACTATCCCATTCACACAGGAAGCAGTATTACTTGGTGTATCCACCCTGAAGACCAAGCAAGAGGGCAACCACTTTGAAGTCACCACAGATTGACCATAGATGTTGATCATCGTTTATATATTTCAAAAGTTGTTTCATATTGTCATAAGTCTCTTTCATAAAAGCTGCATGGCCAATAGGAATTGATGGTAGCAAGTTGCCATTATGCAGCAATACAGCTTTAAGACTTGCTTTGGATGAATCAATGAAGAGACTCCAATCGTCTGCATTGTAATTGATATTGAGAGCTGCCATTAAACCTTTTACGTTGTTGCATGCAGCAAGATCACCTTCTTTGAAAAAGAATGACACCAAGTCTTTCTGACGGTCCCGGAAAAAAGAAATTCGAACGTCACCAGCCAGAAGATTCCACTGCTGTAGTCTAGAACCCAAAAGCTCTGCTTTATTCTTTGGGAGATCCAAATCCCTGACAAGGTCGTTCAATTCACCTTGCGTTATGAGGTGTGGCTCATTAGCAGTAGCCAGAAGAAACTCTGGGTCACGTGGGGTTTACGGTTCATGACTACAAACTTCTTCCTCTTCCTCACTTGATTCTAATGATAATGATTCTGACATTTTGGGAATCGGCAACCCTTCTCCATGAGGCACTGGGCGTATTGCAGATGGAATGTTTGGATATTGCATGGTCCACTTACTCTTTCTGGATATGCCTTTCTGAATTGGAGGAACCATGCAGAAGTAGCAATTGCTGACATGATCCGTGGGCTCTCTCCAGATCATTGGAACTGCAAAAGGCATTGATTTCCTTTTCCCATTCATCCATTGCCTGAGATTTGTTGCACATGTATTGCAGCATATGTGTGGTGCCCAGCTCTTATCTTGATCTCCTATTCTGCAGCCAAAATATAAGTTGTAGGCTTTCTTAACTGCCACAGTCATATTCCGTTTTTGTGAAATAAAAGTCACTTCACCACAAATATATCAGAAATTATCTGCATTATTAACACAAGTACGATGCATCGCCAAATACGCTGTGATTGACATATCGGCATAAAATAATGAAAAATAATTAATTTTTAATTTTTCTGTGACTTATACACCTTAAGATATATAGGGGCTTGCTTACAAAGCTGCGGTAGCGGCTTCCTACCCGATATCGGAGCCGCAGCCCCATTGAATTCAATGGGGCCGCAGCTCCGATATCGGGTGGAAGCCGCTACCGCGGCTTTGTAAACAAGCCCCATACTGTCAAGTGTTGCAAATTTAAATACTGATTGCATCATCTGGTTTTTGACAGATATTTCTATTGGTTGCAAGTAGAGATTATGCAATCTCACGCAAATGTTGCATAACACACAGTTAATGGCCCCTAATGACTAATTAATAGCATATATCTTAGCAACTAGACCTAATCAGCCACTTTCATTATGATTTCTGTGTTCAGCAGCCTTAAATTAATTTAGAACAGCTGCCTTTGTGTCCGAAGCATTTTGGCTGTTGAACAGTTTAATGTATTGCCAACTTTATACTACAAACCCTATATTTAAATCAAGAGGGTATACAAAGGGAATCCTCCAAAAACTGGAAAAAAGAGGAAAGTTGCCATAAGAAAAACTGCAAAAAGCAACTGACAGAAATTTAAGATCTTTAATTTTGCAGATCAAAGTTAAGAAGTATGTGAACGATAACATCTTGAAGCAATTAAGGGCTTCTATGGAAAAATAAATACAGTAAGGAGGAGGAGACCTAGGTGAAAGTACCAGAAGAAAGGAATACATGGAAAAAGAAAGAGCAGTTGAGGGGGAGATGGAGTTTAGAGATCTGAGAATGCAGGAGAGTGAGCAAACTACTGGACAGGTCAACAAATCAACTGAAGAGAAGGAAGAAAAGGAGGAGACAGACCCAGAGGTGGAGAAATCCAAGACCTAACTCTTAGTCCATATGGAAAAAGATGACTATGCTGGGTTTCAGGTAAGGGAAAGATTACCCAAGTTAAATTTAACACCTAAGGTTAGCAGTATGATAATTAAGATGAATAAGGCCATATCCAGTATAAAGGGACTATTTATTGACATCAGTGAAATATATAAAATACAATATTGTGAGCTAAAATTATTACTGCAAGGGTATTACCAACTACAATGTAGGGCCAGAAGAAAAAGAGAACAATAACAGTTCCCCCTTGGAAAAGGCGTATCAAAGGAAAAATACAGTAATTGTGTAGGAAGGTATCCCTGACAGATGGGTATCTAAAAGGATTAAGATAATCAAAGATATTAAGGAAGATTCAAGACGTCAAACTGAAGCATGTTGCATTAATAGAAGAAGACCTGAAATGCATATGTTCCAACAATAAATTGAAAGTAGCAATAGAAGCACAAAATCTGTGATAATATGAAGAAAACAGAAAAGAAAGATATCAAAATAAACTACAGAGAACCGAAAGCAATTCTACAGGGAATTGGGAAAGAGAAATAATTTGGTAAAAACACCACCAACCAAAGCCAAAACAGAAACCTGTGATAAGGAAGCTTATCATAGCTCAGGAAGGAGCTATAGTAAAGGTGAAGTGACTCTGAACAAGCAACCTGTCAGTTCTGGTAGAAATAAGAAAACAGAATTTTGCCATAAAAGACTACCAGTCCCAGAATGCACCAGGTTTCCAACAGCCATTAGAGGAGCTGAAGTGGGGAAACGTGTGTTCAATCAGGAGGGCTATGAGGTAATCCCCAAGCACTCATCTCAAAGGGCAGGGCCTGATTCAGCACAGCTGCGCTGTGCTAGGGTGGAGCACTCATCAAAGCAGAATAAAGGTAGAGTTTATTCTACAGAGAATTGTCCTCATCCTCATCATCTGGGAGATCCTCATCCTCAGAATCATCCTCAGTTTCATCTGGGAGATCCTCATCCTCAGGATCTTGATCATTTTGGACAGCTTCATCATCTGGAGGATCATCAGAAGCAGAAGCCAGAACGGACAGACAGAGAGGGCAAGAAACCCTTTGGAAGAAAGAAGAGAAAAACATTTGGGAGGTCTAAAGGAGTCCAGAGCAGTACGTATACTGGGAGACATTCAAAAGGCCAGCTTACACCATTGGACTGGGGAAGACCAGAGGAATGGTGCTGCAGAGCTAGGAATCTCCAAACGGTACCTGTGAGGGAGACGGCTGCACTTGGAAGGGACCCTAGGACCCGTGCCAGAAGGTATGTGAAGAGAGATCCAGTGTCCAGGGATCTGGATTGGAAGGCTGGACATAAAAACTGGACTACATACTGGCCAGGCTATTTAGAGAGGAACTCTAACAACAATGGAAGCTCAGGTATGAACACTGATCTATGCCCTAGCTATAACCTTGAAAGACAGCAGGGAAACAAGTATTCTCCTGAAAGTGCTTCATTGAGAAATTCCTCTGTGCCAATCCCTGATATTGAACACATGATTGTTGAAGAAGGGGAAGGAGCGGTCTTAGATACAGGCTGTGAATATATGGATTGCTCTCTGTCTAAACTCCTTTGGTAATTTTCTGTTACAAAGTACAGCAACCATCACAAAGAAATACCAACTTGTTCTTTAATCTACTCAGAAAAACTCCTGAAGTAGGATTTGAGCCATGCAGTAGAAAGCAAGCCAGCTAAGGGGTTTCAGCTGGGTAACTGCTAGCAATTGAGCCTTACCTAATTGCTTGTGAGCTCTGAGGGAATCACTTCTGAGTCTATGTGGGAAGATATGAGAAGTTAACCTGAAAAGAACAGTTTTTCCCTTCTTTGTGGGTTTTGCTTGTTGTTTGAAACACTGCTAAGAAAATATTAGCTAAAGCCTACAGAAAAGACCAGTTTGTTACCAACCAGGTCTTTATTCTTTTCATTTGATTGCCTGACAAGTTCATCTGTTGTTTTCCTGATTTTGTTTTTCTAAGTTTAACACTGAAAGCAAGTATCCTGTTTTATGTGCTACCAAGCATATCTGTGTTGGGAGAAATAACCCCATAAATAAATATCTTATTGGCTTTACACTCAAGCACAACTAATTATTGTGAGCAGCTGTGTCTGGTGTGAATGGACTGCATTTCCCACAATCCCTTGCAAATCATATTGATATATGCACTTGCCAAGACTGTGAACATTCTCACCCAGGCAGCCGTCTGACAAATGGCGTAGTTTTTCGGATTGCTTTTGCACAAAGGATTTACTTGCTAAGAATTACAACTCAAGTCTGAAGGAAAAGACAATTCAAGCTTAAAAGCTGAAAGAAAAGATTTTCCCTCAACTGCACTTTGGAGGAGAGGTGGCTGTTCCAGGTAGCTGTTCCAGGAAGAAAAGACCCTGTGCAGAGCTGGATTCATCACTGGCATAAGGTAACAAGTACCTGGGCATGTCTAGTGGTGGATGGGAGTAAGGCACAGGGGTAATTGGAAAAAAAAAAGTAGAAAAAAAAACACCTGTTTGGAAGGTGGTGCACTGTGGTTTTTTTTGTGTGTTTTCTTGCAGGGATCAAGATGGATCCAAGGGAACTAGCTGATTGGATAGCAGCCCAGTTTAGCAGGCAACAGGAGCTAGCACAGCAGGCTCAGGACACTGCTATGAAAGCCTTAATGGACCAGCAGAGGCCAGTGCTTGATCTGGTGCAAGCCCTAGTTAAACTGCAGAACCAAAGTGGACCAGATGCAAGACCAGCAGTAAATACTGGTACACCACATGTGGACAGTGTGGGACTCAATCAAGGAATTGGGGCATTTAGTTTTGGGAAGCTAACTCCAGATGATAAATGTTGATGATTTTCTAGAGTCTTTTGAGAGAGTGGCACAAGCATTAGCATGGCCAGAGACCCAGTGGGCAGTAAGGCTGGCAGCCTCATTAACTGGAGAGGCGCTTGCAGCTTATAGAGCAATGCCAGCAGCCCAGGCTTTGAATTATAAGGATGTAAAGGCTGCTATTAGAGATCGCCTAGGGTTGTCTATTTCAGAGTATAGGCGAATGTTTAGAGCTACTACATTGAGAGTGGGTGAAACACCCAGGGCTCTGAGTCAGAGAATCAGAGGATTAGCTGTAAAATGGTTGGAGCCTGAGCAAAAGACAGTAGAAATGTTATTAGACATTATTATGCTTGAACAATTTATGTCTGCGGTGCCTAAAGATTTGCACACTTTCCTTATACAGCAAAATTGCCAAAATCTTGGAGAGGCAACCATGCTAGCAGAGAGATTCTTGGAAGCCATGCAGGCTTGCCATAGAATGGGTGGCCCTCTGAAGATGGGTGCTGAGGCAAGCTGTGCTGTATCAGAAAATAAAATATTTAAAAATGCTTCTGAAAATAAATGTACTGTGCCAAACCAGATGACACAGTGGAGTAGCAAGAAATGTTTCAAGTGTGGAAAATGGGGACATTTAGAAAAGGGATGCCAGACACATACTAGCTTAATGGGTGTGGATTTAAAACAGCCCAAAGAAGGATTTCTTTTAATGGTTGATGTGCAAGGAATTACCACAAATGCTTTATTAGACTCCAATTTTGTGACGTTTTTTTGAGTCAAGAAGCGGTGCAAGTACGTTCTTTTCTCCGTGACACAGCTCATTTTCTTCAACTACTGACACAGTTTGAATTTCCTGCTTTGCAATTTCAGATGGTAACATTAGACGTTGCTGCTCTATACACTAATATCAATCAAATGGAGGCATTAGAACTCCTTTCAACTAGATTCATTCACGCACCGGCTCGCCTCCCTCGTTCATTTTTGTTGGAGATGATTACGTTAGTTTTAACACGTAATTATTTTTTGGCATTGGGGCAATATTATTATCAGGTTTTTGGTATTGCAATGGGGGCATCAGTAGCACCCTCTATTGCAACCATATATATGGCCGAGTTTGAGGAAAACCATCTATATAAGTCTCCTTATTTTCATAATATCCCTTTTTGGAAACGTTATTTAGACGATATTTTCTTTTTGTGGACTGGGTCTAATCTTGAGTTACAAGATTTCTTGATTTGGTTGAATTCCTTAAAGTCTAATTTAACCTTTACAGCCACTGTCTCTGATCATCATATAGATTTTTTGGATCTAATAGTGTTTAAGGAGTCGGATGGTTTTCGTACTTCTCTTTATCGAAAACCAGTACAACGTAACAGTCTCCTCCAATATCAGAGCTTCCATCCACAATCCTTAAAAAGGGGCCTTCCGTATGGACAGTTTTTACGTATTCGTCGTATATGTTCAACTCTGGATGATTTCAAAGTTCATGCAGCGGAACTTGGTCAACGTTTACGTGCCCGGGGATATCCCCATAAAGTGATTTGCTTAGCATACCGCAGGGCATTATACACACATCATGAATGGTTGTTTCTTCCGCGGACATCTTCTTCAGAATCGCCATCACTACAACCTTTAGTGGGCATTTTGCCATACATGTCATCTAGCATAGCGGTGGCAGCTATTCTACGAAAACATTGGTCAGTGTTGGAATTGCTTCCTTGCTTTCGTTGCTCATTCAGGGTAGCATTTTCAAGAGGAGCTAATCTTGGTGACCTTGTGGCCCAAACCACTTTACCAATAGACAGACCTCTAGTTCCACCACTTCAACATCGGGGACATACTATCTGCCAAAATTGTACACATTGTGCTTTATCCTTGACAGGAATTCATTGGACTCATCCTTTGACTGGTCGATCTTATCGGAGACGATGAGAGACGGATTGTACCACGACTTTTGTGGTTTATTTGGTTCAATGTCCTTGTCCCTTAGTTTATGTGGGTCGCACAAAACGTGCTATCAAGGTGAGAATGGGTGAGCATGCCTCATGATTGCGACAACATGTGGAGTCAGCCCCGATGGTGGATCACTGTCAGCAATTACATTATGTATATCAGGACCTACGTTGGACTGTCATTGATTTTGTCCCTCCTGATCCTCGAGGAGGAGATCGTGTCAATAGACTTCAACGTTTGGAACAATCTTGGATTTTTCGTTTGGACTCTGTCCACCCCACTGGGCTTAACAAAGAAGTTGAATGGATGAGTTTTGTCTGACGTCATCCGATTGGCTGAGGGGCTCCCTGATTGGTGGGAATTTCTCTTGTTCCAATTGGTTGACTGATTGATTGAAGGCAGAGTATAGCCATTCACATAAGTTTTGTCCTCTTAAGAAACAGCTGTTTCACAGTGTTCTGTTAAGGATTTTTACATGACAAGTCAGCACTTGAAACAGGGTGTTCAACCCGAAACGTGCACGTCGTGCTCTAGTTCTTCGAATCAGCTAAGTAACAAACGTCTATTTTTGAGAATGTTTATTGAGTTCTCTTTTTTTAAAAAAACGATTAAATAGGATACAACCGTGTGGAGAGCATGGTTTTTAGTCCATGTCCCTTTCCGGTATTATCCAACAAAAATTGTTGAGTGTGTTTCACAGGGGGTTTGGTGATATAATTTTGTTTGGAGAGTTATTAGACTCTGGGGCAGACCAGAGTATGATGTCAAAAAGGCTTTGGAAGAGGATAGAGGCCCAAGAAGGATTTGTGCCTAGAACCCCTGAAAGCCAAGTTCACATCAGATGCATTCATGGTGCTGCAACATCATATCCCACCTATAGGCTAAAGGTTAAGTGCCTGGGGGAACAAGAGGAAGTCCTGTTAGCAGTGGTGCCTAGGCTACCCTTTGATTTGGTTCTAGGAAAGGACTGGCCAAGATTTGAGCAGGGTCTAGTGGAAGGGCTAGGAAAGAAGGAGGGAGAAGGAATAATGGAAATAGCTCCCGGGCCTTTCTTTGGAAGTCCTCAGTCCCTAGCTAAAAAGATGGTTAAGCTTCCAGAAGGCCAAACTATAGGTAATAAGAGGAGCCTTGTATCCACCCGCTCGCAGGCTAAGGTAGAGAGCCAGCAAAAGGAGGAGGGGGAGCAAGCAGAGTTATTAGGAGACTTACCCTCTCATGATGATTTAATAACCCCATCATCTGGTAAAGTAAGAAAGTTGAAAGCACAAAAGCGGCGTAAGAGACTTTGCAGAGCACAGGGTAGGGCTGAGATGTTAGCTGGTCAAAGTTTACCCTGGGTGCCAGCCGAGTTAGTGGCAAAGATTCCTAACTTTCCACAAGAGCAGCGAGCTGATCAAGCTCTCACCCGAGCTTTTAAGTATGCTCAGGAGGTCAGGGAGGAGTTGCCCAGATTCAGACTAGATAATGAAATATTATATAGAGAGAGTCAGGACCCCAGAAATGGGACCATACGTAAACAATTGGTGGTACCCACAACTTTCAAAGGGCTAGTACTTAGATTAGCACATGATCATCCAGTTGGAGGTCATAAAGGGATGCAAGGAACGCTGGATCAAATACTTATGCGTTTTTACTGGCCAGGTATCTTCAAAGAAACTGCCCAGTTTTGTGCTGCATGTCCAGGGTGTCAGCGAGTTACAGCGGCTCACCCACCGGTGGTGCCATTGATTCCCATGCCAATTATCACAGACCCAATTGGTCGCATTGCCATGGATATTGTAGACCCATTAGTCAAAACGCCCCGAGGTTTCCAATACATCCTAGTTATGGTAGATCAGGCAACAAGGTTTCCCTGGGCCATACCATTGAGGAATGTTTCTGCAAAAACAATAGCTTTAGAGCTAGTAAAATTGTTTTGTGAAGTGGGATTCCCAAGAGAGGTGTTGACTGACCGAGGGTCCAATTTTGTATCCAAATATTTGGCCCAGGTCTGGGATGCCTTTGGCATTCATCACGTGAAAACCTCAGCCTACCATCCACAATCAAACGGTTTGGTGGAGAGATTCAACCAAACTCTCAAGCAAATGTTGAGAAGGGGGTTAGCAGGAGAGGTAAAAGAATGGGATATGTTATTGCCCTTTGCCTTATATGCCTGCAGGTAAAGAATTCAGGTGTCCCTAGGTGTAACTCCATATGAATTGATGTATGGTAGGGCTCCACGGGGTTTGTTAGATATTTTGAGGGAACAATGGATTGATCCTGAACCAGGAAGTCAGGAAGTGCCACAGTTTCTACGTGACTTGAGAGCACGTTTGAAAAGGACCTCGCAGGTTGCTGAGAGGAACCTGCAGGACAGTCAAGTGCGCCAGAAAGGGTGGTATGATAGGAAGGCCAAAAGCCGCCAATTAAGCATTGGTGAAAAGGTTTTGGTTCAAGTAGCAGGAACTGCCCCAAAATTTGAAGTACAGTGGAAAGGGCCATGGAAGGTTGTTAAACAAGTGAGCCCAGTGTCTTATATGGTAGAAAATGCAAGAGGGCATAGGCAGACCTACCATATTAATGTACTTAAGTCTTGGAAGGAGAGGCCTGTAAATAATAATGACCCTGAAGCCAGTCAGGAAGTAAGTGAGCTTCAAAAAGATAACACTCTCGTAGGTATTACGGACTGTAGAAAAGAAGTTTCACCAGTTACACCAGTCCGTAATAACTTAAGCAGGGGGGTATGTGATAAGGAAGCTTATCATAGCTCAGGAAGGAGCTATAGTAAAGGTGAAGTGACTCTGAACAAGCAACCTGTCAGTTCTGGTAGAAATAAGAAAACCGAATTTTGCCATAAAAGACTACCAGTCCCAGAATGCACCAGGTTTCCAACAGCCATTAGAGGAGCTGAAGTGGGGAAACGTGTGTTCAATCAGGAGGGCTATGAGGTAATCCCCAAGCACTCATCTCAAAGGGCAGGGCCTGATTCAGCACAGCTGCGCTGTGCTAGGGTGGAACACTCATCAAAGCAGAATAAAGGTAGAGTTTATTCTACAGAGAATTATCCTCATCCTCATCATCTGGGAGATCCTCATCCTCAGAATCATCCTCAGTTTCATCTGGGAGATCCTCATCCTCAGGATCTTGATCATTTTGGACAGCTTCATCATCTGGAGGATCATCAGAAGCAGAAGCCAGAACGGACAGACAGAGAGGGCAAGAAACCCTTTGGAAGAAAGAAGAGAAAAGCATTTGGGAGGTCTAAAGGAGTCCAGAGCAGTACGTATACTGGGAGACATTCAAAAGGCCAGCTTACACCATTGGACTGGGGAAGACCAGAGGAATGGTGCTGCAGAGCTAGGAATCTCCAAACGGTACCTGTGAGGGAGACGGCTGCACTTGGAAGGGACCCTAGGACCCGTGCCAGAAGGTATGTGAAGAGAGATTCAGTGTCCAGGGATCTGGATTGGAAGGATGGACATAAAAACTGGACTACATACTGGCCAGGCTATTTAGAGAGGAACTCTAACAGCAATGGCAGCTCAGGTATGAACACTGATCTATGCCCTAGCTATAACCTTGAAAGACAGCAGGGAAACAAGTATTCTCCTGAAAGTGCTTCATTGAGAAATTCCTCTGTGCCAATCCCTGATATTGAACCCATGATTGTTGAAGAAGGGGAAGGAGCGGTCTTAGATACAGGCTGTGAATATATGGATTGCTCTCTGTCTAAACTCCTTTGGTAATTTTCTGTTACAAAGTACAGCAACCATCACAAAGAAATACAAACTTGTTCTTTAATCTACTCAGAAAAGCTCCTGAAGTAGTATTTGAGCCACGCAGTAGAAAGCAAGCCAGCTAAGGGGTTTCAGCTGGGTAACTGCTAGCAATTGAGCCTTACCTAATTGCTTGTGAGCTCTGAGGGAATCACTTCTGAGTCTATGTGGAAAGATATGAGAAGTTAACCTGAAAAGAACAGTTTTTCCCTTCTTTGTGGGTTTTGCTTGTTGTTTGAAACACTGCTAAGAAAATATTAGCTAAAGCCTACAGAAAAGACCAGTTTGTTACCAACCAGGTCTTTATTCTTTTCATTTGATTGCCTGACAAGTTCATCTGTTGTTTTCCTGATTTTGTTTTTCTAAGTTTAACACTGAAAGCAAGTACCCTGTTTTATGTGCTACCAAGCATATCTGTGTTGGGAGAAATAACCCCATAAATAAATATCTTATTGGCTTTACACTCAAGCACAACTAATTATTGTGAGCAGCTGTGTCTGGTGTGAATGGACTGCATTTCCCACAATCCCTTGCAAATCATATTGATATATGCACTTGCCAAGACTGTGAACATTCTCACCCAGGCAGCCGTCTGACAAACCTTCTGGAGAAAACTATATGATGACCCTATAGAGCACAATCAGGAAACAGAATGGTTACACTGCATACAGGATAATTTAGAAAAAAACAAACATCAAATCTATGGAATGGCATGCAGTAACAATGAAAGAGCTATAAAACAGGTTAAAACAAACCAAAAAGTCCTGGCCAAGATGGAGTAACCAATTTTTGGCTCAAGCAGTTAATAACACTCCTCCAAGATCTGGCAAACTGCAAAAATCAATTGTTCAAGCAGCCAGACTTAACACCGCTATGGCTTATAAAAGGAAGAATATTTCTTCTTCAAAAGGGGGACCCAAGTAACATTTCCAAATAGACCAATAACTTTTCTACCTTCATCTATAAGTTGTTCTCTGCAATAGATACTGACAGAATATATGATCATATCGAGTCTAATAACATCATGACAACAGAACAAAGGGGCAATAAGAGGGGAGCATATGGAAACAGAGACCATTTAATGTTGAATAAGGCCATCATGACCAGTGCTAAAAAAAGAAACATAGAAACAGTATAGCATGGTTTGATTATAAGAAAGCTTTTGACAAAGTCCCACACTTTTAGATAATAAATTGCCTTGAAATGTATAAAATAAATCCTGGTTTGATACAGTACATTAAGTTCACTATGACAATGTGGCAAACCACACTCTTTTTGAAATATGAAGATGGTCAGTAAATCATTCCTAACATTAAGATCCACTGAGGAATATTTCAGGGAGATTCCCTGTCACCCTTTCTGTTTTGTGTGGTGCTTAATCCATTGAATACTCTGATCAACTCTGGGATAAAGATTTAACATGAATTTTAAAGAAGGTAATAACCCATAAATAACATCCCAATTACTATTTGTAGATGATATGAAGCTCTACATTTCCAGTAACCAACAATTAGCAGAGCAACTCCGTGTAGTGAAAAACTTTTCTGATGACATCAGGATGACGTCTGACCTTGATAAATGTGCTAGGGCAACATTTTTTAGAGGAATATTGAGCAAAACAGAAAACATCTCCCTGGCTGAGGGATATGACATCAAGAAGCTTGAACAGGAAGGCATATATAAGTATCTCGGAGTAGAGGAAGGAACGACAGTCAAGCATAAGTTGCTGAGAGAAAAAATTAGTAAAGAATACTGCAGGAAAATAAAATTCTTATTGAAAAATTCTTTTATATGATGGAATAAGATACAAGCCATCAGTCACCTGGCAATTTCTATACTCTCATACAACTTTGTGATAGTGGACTGGCCTCTTAAAGATCTTGAAAAACTGAATATGTGAACAAGAAAACTCCTCCATGCCCATGAAGTAATTTACAAGAATCAGTGTATGCTAAGACTGTACATTCCTAGAGATGAAGTAGGGCTAGGTATCATAGAGATTGATTATACATACCGAGCTACTATCATAGGCCTCCTGGCCTACCTAACTGCATCATCAAATCCAAATACACAAAAAGTACAGAAATATGAATGTAAATGTCCAGAATCTGTCTCCATCATCAAACTTGGACAAGTTTTCTGACTACTAGAAGGAATAAGTAAGAATCCACAAGCTTACTCAGCAAAGGAAGTAGCAAAATTTTCAAAACAAGAGAAAAAAACTCTTTGAAGAATTAGATCAACAGACAAGGAAAAACAAATTCACAAATATAGTGGGGAATTCAGAGTGTTACTCCAGGAACTCTTTGTTGATCAAGAACTGACATGGGAATGGTTAAGATGAGGAAAAACTGAAACCAAAGGATGCGAGGTTGATAATTGTTGCCTAGGACAGTGGCTTATAGACAAAATGGTTTAGAGCGAGCATTTAAAAAAATGGCAAAACAGGCATATATCAATTCTGTGGGAAAGAGCTGGAAACAGTGACTCACCTCATAGCTATGAAGTTCTGATGGCAGAAGATTTCTATTCATAAAGGCACAATGAAGTAGCACACCTCATCCACTGGAAACTCAATGAGCACTACAACATCACTGTACCTGAAAAGTACTAGGATCATGACCCTAAAGAATTACAGAGAGCAAAGAGGTTAAGATCACCTTGGATACTCCCATTCCAACTGATAAAAAACTGGATGCGAGGAAGCCGGATATATAGTTGTGGTCAACATTATTAGCACTCTTGCATTTTAGGTATGTTGTGTACAATATCTTGAAAAATAATTGGAAATATTCCAACTGTATGCCATCATAATTTTTTAATAGTATGTTCAAAGGTATACAAACAAAAAAAGAGATGTCTGTGCAAAATAGATATAGTAACTACTGAGAAAAGATCTGGACAGGATTAACGGTACCCTTCACTAACGTTTGGTTGTGCAGCCCTTGACAGTGATGACATTCTCCAAATGTTTTTTGTAGGCCTCTATATGTTCCATACATCTGTCTGCTGGTAGTTTCTTCCACTCTTCCACTGCATTTTTTTCCAGCTTATGAATGTTTCCAGGATTCCTTTTACCAATGGCAGATTTCAGTTCTTTCCAGAGGTTCTCAATTGGACTGAGATCAGGACTCGTTGCTGGCCCATTTAAAACAGTCCATTTGTCCCTTTTTAACTATTCTTTTGTATTTTTGTATGTATGATTTGGTCATTATACTGCTGGAGGATCCATGACCTTCGATCCAGACCTAGCTTTCTGACACTAGGTAGCATATTTCACTCTAAAATATCTTAGTAGTCCTCTGACTTCATGAATCCTTTAATATGTTCAAGGCCTCTATTTTCTGAGGCAGCAAAACAACCCCACAACATTATGGGACCTCCACCAAGTTTGGTTTCATCTGTCCACAGAACATTTTCCCAGAAGGACTGTGGTTTCTTGAGGTGGGTTTGGGCAAAGATCAGGCATGCCTATTTATGTCTGTCTTTGAGCAGCGGGGTCCTCCTTGGCCTTTGTCCATGCAGTCCTGATTTGTTTAGTGTGTGATATCTGGTGTGGGTTGAAATCACCACGCCAGTTTTTTCAAGGTCAGCCTTAAGCTCTTTGGATGTTTTCTAATAGTTCTCACTAACCTTCAAAGACTTCATGGATTAAGTTTCCTTTTCCCACCATGTCCTGGGAGGTTCTTGACTATTCCATGAGCAGAAAACATCTTAATGGCATTGTGAACTGTAGACACAGGGAGCCCAGTATTCAAAAGGCATTTACATAGTTTACAGCCCTGTAAATTGTGTAAATGCTGCTCAGCAGGATAGTCATGTCACTAACATAGCTAGTGCCACCGAATATCCCCGATCTTCTCCCCTATATACCTTGATGTTATCCACTTAGCATCAGGGTGTGTCATGGGCATTCCAGGGTGTGTTGTAGGCAGCAACAGAGGCTAACTGGGTAACGGTGATATTGCACCACTACTGGGTTAGCTTCTATGGGTAAAAAATAGACACTGCAGAAGCTGGCCTGTCTTTACCCATAGAAGCTAACTGGGCAGTGGTGCAATATCGCAACTACTTAGTTAGCCTCTGCGACTCCCAGGCATGTGCAGCAACCCCAGATATTCAATGCCAGGACTGCATATGACCCTGGCATTGAATATATGGGGTTAGAGGACGGTGGCGATGGCTAGGCACTGTACTCGCGCCTTGACGTCCTAAATCAATATCGGGCCTAGGAATCCCAAGATTTTGGAGATGGCCTTGTATACATTTGAAGTTTGATGTTTAGTGATTATGGCTTTTCTGATAGTCTCAGACAGCTCTCTTGACTTCAGCATTGTGAAATTGGAACAGGGAGTGAATGTGTCAGTTCCAAGCGACTATTCTGTGAACTGTGTTGAGAGGGAGAAAATCTTTACGTGCCAAGAAATGCAGTCAGAGACAAAAAAAAATGTGACAGAAAGATCCTGAGTGATTTCCTTTCATGTTGGGTGCCACAGGCCTAATAAGGAAAACTTATCAAGCACACCTTGATAAATTATCTATACACTTAGCATCTTACGAACTCCAGAGGGAGGCTTTCTTTGGCACAATGCAAGTACTACACCAAGCCTTAGCAGTACATTTGAGAGACTGAGATAATACTCCACATATCCTGGCTTACAAGTGAGGTTCATGACCATCCTTTTGAGGAGAAGGAGGTTACCAGTGGTGTGCCTCAGGGATATGTCCTTGGTCTGATTCTTTTTAACATCTTTGTTAGTGACATAGCGGAAGGGCAGTCGGGTAAGGCTTGCCTATTTGTGGATGATACCAAAATCTGCAATAAAGTAGACAACCAGGAAGGTGTATATAACAGGAGGAGGGATCTAGCTAAGCTGAAAGAATGGTCAAGAATTGGCAGCTGAGATTTAATGTTAAAAAATGCAAGGTCATGTATTTGAGCTGCAGCAACCCAAGGGAGCAATATAGTTTAGGGGGTGAAGTACTTTTGTCTAATAAAGAAGAGCGGGACCTAGGCGTGATTGTGTCTGGTGATCTTAAAGTAGTTAAACAGGTAGAACAGATGACAGCAAAATCAAGAAGGATGCTTTGATGCATAGGGAGAGGAACGGCCAGCAGAAGAAAGGAGGTGATAGTGCCTCTGTATAAGTCTTTGGTGCGATCTCATTTGCAGTATTGTGTGCAGTTCTGGAGACCACACCTTCAAAAGGATATAAGCAAGCTGGAGTCAGTACTACAGAGGGTGGCTAATAAAATGATTGCTATTGGTAAGTGCCATCAAGTCGGTGTCAACTCATGGCGACCCTCTGGATAGTTGTCCTAAATTGTGTTTGGTCTTTAGTCAGGCAGCTCATTGTTGATAGACTGGCACCCGTAGCTGCTGTTATTGTATCGATCCATCTCATTGCCGGCTTTCCTTTTTTTGCGTTGACCTTCTACCTTGCCAAGCATATGTCTTTCTCTAATGATCTCTCTCTTCGCATGATGTGTCCAAAGTATGAAAGCTGAAGTCTTGTCATCTAAGCTTCTAAAGAAAGCTTAGGTTTGATCTCCTCTAGTACTGGCTGGTTTGTTCTTCGGGCAGTCGATGGTATACACAGTATTCGTCGCCAGCACCATAATTCAAAGGCATACGTTTTCTTCCTGTCTTTCTTTTTCACTTTTCAACTTTAAGATCCACATGATGTTACTGAAAATGCCATGGCTTGAAGAAGTTAAATCTTTGTATGGAGAGAGACATCTCTGCTCTTGAGAATCTTGCCTAGATCTTTCATATCCATTCTGCCAAGAGCAATGTGTCATCGGATTTCTTGACTGCTTGTTGCTTCTTTATTGATAGTTGATCCAAGTAGGTTAAAATTATCAACTATTTCAATTTCTTCTCCATCAATGATGAACTTATTCATTTTGCCAGTTGTCAGGATCTTTGTCTTCTTACATTAAGGTGTAGACACATTTTAAGACTATATTCCATGATATTGAGAAGCAAATGTTTCAAATTATCTTGACTTTCAGCCAGTGATGTGGTATCAACATAGCGAAGGTTTTTGATGAGTCTTCCACCAATCTTCACACTTCTGTTGTCATCATACAGTCCTGATTATCTGATGATTTCTTCTGCATATAAATTAAAGAGATAGGGGGAAAGTATGCAGCCTTGTCGTACACCTTTGCTGATTTTAAACCATTCTGTTTCTCCTACTTCTATTTGAACTGTTGCTTCTTGATCAGTGTAAAGGTTGTGTAAGAGAACAATTAGGTGTTTTAGTATACCCATGCTTCTTAATATGGCCCAGAGTTTCTCATGGTTTGCACAGTCAAAAGCCTTGCTGAAGTCAATGAAGCACATATAGATATCCTTTTGGTATTCTTTTGTCTTTTCAAGGATCCATCTCACATCAGCGATAATGTCTCTCATTCCTCTCTCTTTCCTGAACCCTGCTTGCAAATCTGGCAGTTCTCGTTGCAGGTATGGGTGTACTGTAGTCACTGCTGAATGATCCTGAGGAGAATCTTGCTGGCATGAGGGATCAGAGCGACTGTGCGATGATTTGCACAGTCGGTCGGGTCACCTTTCTTCAGTATTGGTATAAACACAGATCTTTTCCAGTCAGTTGGCCATGAATTTGTCTTCCAAATTTCCTGGCAGAGCCTTGTAGGTATGGAACAGCTTCATCTGATTGCTGTAATAACTCAAAGGGAATGTCATCAATGCCCAGTGCTTAGTTCTTTGATAAGGTTTTCAATGCTGCTTTGACTTCTTTTTTATCACCAATTGTTCCTGATCATAAGGTATAGGTTGAAACGGCTGTTGGTCCACTTGATCTTTATGATATAATGGCTGTATATTCTTTCCACCTTTTCTTGATCTTCTCAGCATCATTTAGCATGGATCCTTGAGCATCTTGTAGCATTCCAATTTGAGGCTGGAATTTTTTCTTTAACTCTCGTAGCATTAGAAAGGCCGATCTTGTTCTTCCTTTAATAGCTTCTGATTCTATTTCCTTGCATGAGTCATTTTAGTACTTTTCCTTGTCCTGTCTTGCTGTATGTTGGAAATCTCTGTTGAGTTCTGTGATTGCCTTTCTTTCTCCTTTGGCTTTAGCTTCTCAGCGTTTCTGGACAATTTTCAGAGTTTTTTCAGTCATCCATTTTAGCCATTTTTGCTTTTTCACCTTATGTAGAGATTTATCGCTTTCTTCCAATACACTCTTCTTGATGTCATCCCACAACTCTTCTGGTACTCTGTCATTTGTATCTAAAGCAGTAAATCAATTTCTCAAGCAGTTTTTAAATTCCAGTGGTATATTCTCAAGGTCATATTTTACTACATTCATGAATGGCTTGCTCTTTTTCAACGTTAGCTTGAGTTTGCATATTAGTAGTTGGTGATTTTTACCACAGTCAGCTCCAGGTTTTGTCTTTGTTGATGTTATCGAGCTTTTCCATCGTTGTCTTCCACAGATGTAGTCAATTTGATTTCTGTACAATCCACTGGGTGAAGTTCACGTGTACAGTCGGTGCTCATGTTGCTGAAAGAAGGTGTTTGAGATTAATACCCTTCCCCTCTCCCTCCCCCCTTCCCCCCTCCCCCCTCCCCTTTCTTCCCTAGGGTCCCCTACAAAAGTTTCCTTTAAGGTAGGATTGCATCCCAAAATCTGTAAAAAGACATCCCATTTGGTGCCCCCCAAGACTTGGGCAGTATGTTGCTCCATGCTCTTTAATTCTTTCATACTTCGCTCCCAACCCCCAATACCAGGGGCACTTGTCTCTATCCAGTGCCTCAATATTCCTTGTTTTGCTATTAAAAAAACCCTTCTCACATAGCCTCCTATGGCTACTATGTAAGTGTGCTTTGGACTCATAGGAACTGAAAAGACACCATTCCGGGGATAAATCCACCGATTCCCCAATCCAGGTCTGCAGCTTATCCCCCACTCCTCTCCAGAACCTTTGTATACAGATACACAGCCAAATTTGTGTGCCAGAGTGCCCCTCTCTTTCCCGCAGAGTTTACACACATCTGTCTCTGCAAGGCTTGCTTTTGAAGCCCACACATCATGAACATATGCCCTACATAGAAATTTGTATTGCATCACTTGCAGTTGTACTGACTCGGCCACTTCTTTTACTTTTAGGAACACCTGTTTCAAGCGTTCTACTGTTCCCTCAGGTATCCCATCTTGGTGCCATTTCCTCTCCAGTGTCTCTAGTCCCCCTTCTGCCCTTCCAATTCTTAGTTCCTCCCACAACCTTCAAACCACAATTTTCCCATCCAGAGCAATAAACAAATCTACATCCCTCTCCCAGATGGGGGTATGCTACCTTTTATCTGAGTACCTCTCATATAGTGCTGCACTTGCAAGTAGAAATAGAAGTCACGAGTGTATAGACGGTATCGCCTCTGTAGAGACTGAAAAGAGTCGATCTCTCTCAAATTTTCCATTCTCATGTGCCCTACATAGCGCAATCCCCTTGCCTCCCATTTCCGTGCCACCGCTCCTTGCATTCCTGGTCCAAAGTCTGTGTTTCCCCCCAGCGGGAGACAGTCTGTAGATCTCCACTCGACTTTTACTAATTGGCATAAAACCTTCCAGGCTTGCCGCAAAGCTAGCAAACATGTCAAAGCCCACCATGCCAATGACAATTCCCTGTTTGGTTTGTGTAGAAGATATGTCCTGTGCAACTCCCCCGACCTATCATCTACTAGGTCTATCGTACACGTTTCTGTCTCTCCTGTGATCACTTCCCGTAGGGATCTCGTTAGATAAACTAAGTTATAGTCCCTCAAGGGTAGGAGCCCCATCCCCCCATCTTCTATCGGCTTCATCAAGGATTCTAATGCTATTCGCGCTCTCCGACCCTTCCACAGGAATCTCGACACCTGGCTCTGAAGTCGTCTAATATCTCTTCTCAATATCCAAATCGGAACATGCCTCAGCAAATAAATCCATCTGGGGAGTTCTACCATTTTAAATAATGCTACACTACACAACCCTTCAATGATATTGGAAGATCTCACCATCTTTTGAGCCTCTCAATGGTTCTCTCCATCATTGGCTCTACATTCACTCTGTAGAGCTTCTTTATTGTAACCGGTATTTGTATGCCCAAATACCGAAATTGACCTTCTGTCCACACTAGGGGAAAATCCCCAGTCCAGCTTTGCCGTATTCTATTTCCGATATCTAACCCCAGCGACTTCTCTTTGTTTATCCTCAATCCAGAGAATGAGCCAAACTGTTCCATCCATCGCAGAATCCTCGGTAAAGAGTACTGGGGGTTTGTTAAACATAACAGCATGTCATCCGCAAAGGCGCTTATTTTTATTCCCCCCTGACCCCACTCCATACCTTTTATCTCCTCCTGTTCTATCAGTTTTCTCAGCAGAGGCTCCAGCTGCAGTACAAACAGCAAGGGAGAGAGCGGGCACCCCTGTCTTGTCCCCCTCCCCAACTTAAAGGGACTGGAGCTTTCGCCCCCAGCAACTATATAGGCTAGTGGGTCGGTATAGAGTGCCCTAATCCACCCCAAGAATGCTCCTTCAAAGCCAAACCTATGTAAAGCTTCAAATATGTAATCACGGGAGACCCTACTGAAAGCTTTTTCAGCATCTAGACTTACCAAAAGCAATGGGGTTCCGTTTTACAATCTACATCCATCACTAAGAACTTCACATGAACTGCTGAATCTGCATAAAACTGAAAGATATAACAGCTTGTCTATCAACATTACGGTTGGAGTTGATAGACAAGTTGTCATATCTTTCGGTTTTATGCAGATTTTAGCAGTTCATGTGAAGTTCTCAGTGTTGGATGTAGATTGTTACACATGAATATGGATTAATAGCCAAGAAGGAAACCTTCCAGTTTTAACGTGTTGTCGTTGATATCACAGATGAAGGGTTCAGCACAAGATTAATGCAGTTGAATCTACCTAGCAAAAGAGGCATTGGGTACACCAGAGTTCCCCTGAAGAAGTCATTTCGAAACACGGCCTGTTTCGGGCATCATGGTGTAAGAGATATATAAAATAAAGTATTCCTTCCTTTATACCATGTTTTTTAGACTGGGTTCTTATTGTTTAAGTGGCATACTGCTTTTTTTGGTGTACATATTATACATATCCTTAAGTCTATCCTCATATGCTTTATAACGAAGACCACTAACCATTTAAGTAGCCATCCTCTGCACCAACTCTAACCCTGTTTATATCCTTTTGAAGATGCGGTCTCCAGAACAGCACACAATACTCCAAATGAGGTTGTACCAAAGACTTATACATGAACATTATCATCTTCTTTTTCTGCTAGTCATTCCTCTCGCTCTGCATTCGTCATCACCTTTTCTACATGTTAAGCTACTTTAAGATCATCAGACACAATCATGCCCAGGTCCCACTCTTCTTTTGTGGACAGAAGTACTTCAGCCCCTACACTGTAGTTCTCCCTTTGATTATTGAAGCCCAAATACATGACCCTGCATTTTTTAGCATTAAATACCTCCGTGGCATAAATGCACAGGAGAAGAGCCTCTTTCAATTGAAAGCAAGCTCTGCTATGAGGGGACATAGGATAAGGGTGAAAGGAGTTAGGCTCAGGAGTAATATGTGGAAATATTTCTTTACGGAAAGAGTGGTAGATGCATGAAATAGTCTCTTCTGCAATATCACTAACAAAGATGTTAAAAATAATCAGACCAAGGACAGATCCCTGCGGCACACCACTGGTACCCTCCTTCTCCTCAGAGTGAGCTCCATTTACCTGTACCCTTTGTCGCCTCCCACTCAACCAATTTCTAACCCAGTCAGTGACTTTAGGGTCCATCCCTAGGGTTCTGTTTGTTTATAAGTTGCCTGTGCGGAATGGTGTCAAAGGCTTTACTGAAATCCAAGTACACCACATCTAGAGCTCTCCCTCGGTCCAATTTCCTGGTCACCCAGTCAAATAAATCAATCAGATTTGTCTGACAAGACCTGCCTCTGCTGAATCTATGCTGCCACTGATCCTGCAATCCATTGGACTCCAGAAACCTCACTATTTTCTCTTTCAGCAGCATTTCCAATAATTTACTCACTACAGAGGTTAGACTAACCAGTCTTAGTTTTCAACCACATCCTTATTTCTGCTTTTTTGTAAAGCGACCCCATGTGCTTCTCTGCAGTGCTTTGGCACCACTCCAGATTCCAAAAAGGCATTGAAAAGGTCAGTTAGTGGAGCTGCTAGAACGTCCACAAGTTACTTCAGTATTTTCGGGTGTATCCATCTGGTGCCATCACTCTTTCTACTTTTAGTTTAGCAAGTTCCTCATGAACACAGTCTTCTGAAAATCATTTGAGATCTCCTTCGCTTCTGTTCCTATTTGTGTGTGATTTCTGAGGTCCTGTTCCTGGCCCTTCATCTGTAAACACAGAACAGAAATACATGTTAAGTAATTCCCCTTTATCCTCATCAGCTTCTACATATTCCTCCCCATCACCCTTGAGTCTGACAATACCACTTTTGTCCTTCCTCCTCTCACTAACATATCTGAAAAATGTCTTATTGCCCCATTTTATTACATTGGCTATTTCCTCTTCTTTTTGTATCTTTGCTTTCCTGACTACTTTGCTAGCTTCTCTAAGTTTTTCCAAATATAGATGCCTGTCATCCTCTCTCTGTGATCTCTTGTAGTTCATAAAGGCCTCCCTCTTTTTCTTCACCTTTTCAGCTACTTGTTTTGAGAACCATAGCGACCTTCTTTTCCTTTTACCTTTATGTATCTTTCTAACAAAAAGGTTGGTTGCCCTTAAAATATCCCCTTTCTGTTTTGCATACTGTTTTTCTACATCCCCCAGCTGTTCCCATCCCGCTAATGACTTCTTGAGGTATTGGCCCATCTTGGCAAAGTTATTTTTCCTAAAGTCTAAGACCCTCACTTTTCAATGGATTTTATCAACCTTAATCTTAATACTGAACCACACCATCTGGTGACCACTAGATGTGAGATGACTTCCTTCACTGGATGTGAGATGATATCCTAATGCCAGTGCCTAAGTCCACATTCCTTCCAACCTCAGAGGTAGCAGCATACCATGGATAATGTGGGCATCAACCTCATTACCTTTTGCATGTAAAGTGAGCACTCTACCACTTGAGATAAATCCCCAGGGGTGGGATCTGCCTGCATGTACTGCATATATGTGATGGAGCCAAAGATGTTCAGTCACAGTTATGAAAAATATTCTAATCATGTACAACTCATGTATCATACATCTGCAGGGTGAACATGTCTGGCCCTTTGCAGTGGGCTACAGTAGAGCCAATAAAGCCATACTGTCAGATGGGCATGATTGCTAAGTGCATGTTTGCAGACCCAATGTGCTGTTGTAACACATAAAAAAAGTGTAAGAATGTGTGTCCTCCTGTCAATGCAGACCCCGGACTGTTTCTGGCAGTATATTGAAGTGAGTTTCCCACAGCCATAAGAGAACAAGTGGGATTCAAACCCCGGTCTGTTGTTTATTGAGCCAGTGCTCTAACCATTAGACAACACCTTCGCGCCTTTCTGCACAGCAATGTCTAGAATAAAAAAAACTGGAGGTCCCTGCCTGCAATGGCCGAAACCCAGGTCATGAAACAATGTGGCTGGCACATTCTGAGATAGTGGTAAACCACACCTAGGGCCTGTCTACAGTGGCACACGTGCAATGCATACTGCACTGGACACTCAGTACTGCAGCTGCATAACAGACACACAGCTGCAAAATACATCTCTTGTCCAAAGGCCAAGCCAAACATGAGGTCAAGATGCCCATCCCTCCACTGTATCTCCAATGCCAAACAACAGTCACACTCAGAAATCTGCTACGCCACTGTGTGGCACTAACCCCTGAAGCAGTACTTGTGCAGGGCATGCAGTCTCTCGTGACCTGCTGTACACTGCAAGAAAGGTACACCTGCATATACACCTAATTCAAATCACATTCGCGACCTATGCGGGTCCATCACAGACCATCCTGCCCTCCTCAGAGGGCCATGCACACGTCTCCCACCATCACAGAAGACAAGGAGGAACTGGGCAATGCTCCAGGGATCACAGTCACCACTATGACTGCAATTGGGGTTCTGGGTCCTAGTATCAGTTAGCCTCTCCATTATCCATGATGCACTTCACAATCTGAGCAGATATATGCAACTGATGCCCATATGGAGAATGCAGCAATCCATTTTATCAGCTCTGTAATATGCAGGGAGATCGTGTGTTTCCTGCACATAACAGCTGCCATATATGCAAATGTGCAATGAATGTGAGGAAGGGCACACATCACCAGGTCCCCAGAGCAAGCACTGCAATAGATGGACTCTTTAGGTTTTGGAGCAGACTTATATCACTGCCAGTGTGCTGCAGGTATTGTCTGCAGTGTATGATGCTAGACAATTGGTATTCTGTAAAATTGCAGCATGCCAGAGTGGTCTGTTTTATCTGGGCCTTGTGTTCTGCTCCTGTTGGCAAGGGATTCTCCTGTAACATTTCATGTCAGTCCCTAATGTTGCAGCAACTGTTTGCAGGGAATCCAAATGCAGTGAGTGTTGTCAAGACAGGAAGGGGGGGGGGGATGATGACACCAAGCAAAAAAGCCTATAGTAACATATTAAATGGCGGCAGAGAAAGAGCAGTATGGTCCATCTAGTCTGCCCAGTAAGATGGCAAGAGTAAGTGCACCTGCCGCTTCATGCAGGCCACCCCCCCCCCTGCAAGTCTTTGTTTAGGGGTGAACCCACCGCTCCGTGTAGGACACCCCTGTTTGTTGAGAAATTAGATAGTTAAGTTTATTTTTATTTTATCCTGTTGCTGTAAAGGGATCCACTGTGTCTGTCCCATGCCATTTTGAATTCTGTCACTGTATTTGCCTCCACCACTTCCATCGGGAGGGCATTCCAAGCATCCACCACCCTTTCAGTAAAAAAGTATTTCCTGACATTGCCTTTCAATTTACCCCCTTGCAGCTTCATGTTATGCCCTCTAGTTTTACAGCTTCCCCATCTTTGGAAGAGGTTTGTTTGTTCATTATTTCTCTTTAAGTATTTAAAGGTCTGAATCATATCTCCCCTGTCCCTCCTCTCCTCCAGAGTGTACATATTTAGGTCTTCAAGTCTCTTCTCATAAGGCTTCTGATGCAGGCTCCAAATCATTTTGGTTGCCTTCCTCTGAACAGTTTCCAGTCTTTTTACATCCTTTGCAAGATATGGTCTTCAAAACTGAACACAGTATTCCAAGTGAGGCCTCACCAGTGACTTATACAGTGGCATTAGTACCTCTTCCTTTCTGCTGGCAATTCCACTTTGTATGCAACCCTGTTATCTGTAAACGAAAGTCAAATTATCTGACCAATGTGTTTTATTGTTACAATGTAAACCGCACTGATGACAAATAGTGCGGTATATAAGAAATGTTGAATACATAAATAAACCCAACATCCTCCTGGCTTTTGCCACCACCTTGTCACACTGATTTGCCACCTTGAGATCCTCAGAAATAATTACATCAAGATCCTTTTCCTGGTCCGTGCACACCAACCTCTCACCCCCTATCACGTATAAAGACCATATTGCAGGTTGCCAACAGCCCAAGAACAGATGCTAGCCTCACTTTCTGGGAATTCCAATCAGCTAGATCAATCATAGGCAACCTGCATATATTGGACAACACTGGGCTGTGTCAGCCACTCACATACCATCTGTGCTCAGCCTGCTAGTCACCACACACTACATGTACTGTATATATAGCCAACATGAACACATTGGCTTTGCACAAACAGCATGGCCATCTAATAGTCTGTCTAGTGATTGGACTAGCCAAAAAAAAACAGTACCCCTATCATTGCAGCATGACCCTATCTAGCACCAGGTGGATACATAGCTGTGACATGGTTACAGCTTGGTCAGAGTGATAATGGCCTCCCAGCCTGAACAGATGTGTGCATCCAGGCCATGCCTGTGGCAGATCCACACTAGGATTGTTCAGCCATTTACCTTACCTCCGACTCATAAACATCCAGTGCAAACTGCTCTATTTGAGGCCGTACCCAGAATTCTCTGCTCCTCATTATGTATCTTTTATTTTGAACATTGGGACAGCTTATGCAATGCAAGGCATAGTAGAAAGTGGACTAGAGACAGGCTATTAGTGCATGCTGGCCCACAGTGGCATACGTCTGTCACATACCTAAATATGGGGCCCCCTGCTTAGCTTTTGGCAGTGAGCATTGAACATAGTGTGATGCTTGTATTTCCATATAATGTCATGTCCCTAACCATGGACACTGAAAAACTGGCCAGTACAGCACATGCACTTTCCCATGCTGCTGACACAGTGCCCCCCCCCCCCCATCCCCCAAGAGTGCATGGAAGCATGGCAGGTTGGACATGGGGATGGATGTTAGAACAGTTGCTGTTGACACATATACCACCATTCCCTGCCTTTATGTACTCTAACTGATAGGGTAAAATAAGACTTAGTGTGTGTACAGGAGGACTAGGAGGCCCGCAGGGGAAAATGGGACTCCTGTACATATCTATATATGGAAAAGGAATGTGCTGTGCTAAGACAAATTGATTGTTCTGCAAGGAAACAACTAACATCTGTGAAGTTACTGATAAGCTGTGGTGGGCCTCAGGGGATGAGTTGATGACGTATGTATATGCTTTTGTTCATGTATAAAAGACAGACAGACCCTCCAACCTGTCGAATAAACTTACATACTACTTATATGCGAGTGTGTGTGTTTGTTCCCCTGAAATTCCAGACAGAGAAGGTAAGGTGGTTCCCCGGCACAGGGGATTAGCGGGCGTCCCGATGGTAAATGGTATATAGTGCTGGGAAAGGAGTAAACCACACTTACAATTTGGTGTCAGAAGTGAGGATTTCCCCATTGCATTGGGATTTCCCGACTTCCTAAATTGGCGTTGCTTTGGTAGCTGCACTGGCATTTCCCGACTTCCTAAATTGACGTAGCTTTGGTAGCTTGTCTCAGGAATGTGCTTTGTGATTGTGTGAGCTTGGCAAGACGCTCCTGCCTCAGCCTGAAGTGATAGCGCTAGTGATGGCTGTTGGCAGAAAGCAAGTGGCCAAGCGTGCAATTGTTGGATATTAATTAGAGGATGGGGGGTCCCAAGGTAAGGGGACCACTCCAGAATCCACGGGAGTGCGATCACAGCC
The DNA here is from genome assembly GCA_033557465.1 of Ichthyophis bannanicus. Taxonomy (NCBI): domain Eukaryota; kingdom Metazoa; phylum Chordata; class Amphibia; order Gymnophiona; family Ichthyophiidae; genus Ichthyophis; species Ichthyophis bannanicus. The sequence goes on along the minus strand of CM066032.1, from coordinate 1,632,165,327 downwards.
AAATGTTGTGATAAGGTTTAAAACTGCAGCTAGGAAGGCATCCTATTCTCACCATACCCCGGTCCCTCCCGGTGCACCCCTGGTAGATGGGGAAACACTGAAGGAATATGTAGACAGAGTGGCAGGGGGTTATTATACTAATCCCTGGGTGGATAATATGGCGAGGTGGACAGAAGGTTTACGTAGCTCAAATCCTTTTCCCAGGAAGGGTAGCTTCTCTGCCTGGCATTTAGATATGATTCGGGGATTGTGTCTGGGGGATAAGAAAGCTTTTCCCTTTTATTCCGGAGACCCGAAATGGCCAAAATCTTATATGAAGGAATGTGGTACTGTATGGATACAACTGGCTCCTTATTATAATGGTACTCGCCCCGGGAACTGCCTCCGAAATCGCCCCAACCCCAGGTGTCCTCCTCCCGAGTGCCTACGGCCCCTCCGCCGTATCAGCCCATTTACCCCTCCCAGGTTGGATCGGCCGCCATTGTAAAGCCAGCCAGAGACTCTGATTCACTAGACGACATTGTTCTGGTGGTGGCTGCTTCTACCATGCACCCCCCGGTAGTAATGGTGGGGCATGCCCCCACCCACCGGGAATTTCCTATAGATAAAATGTTTTGACAGATATGTACCACTTACGAGGCAGTGCAAGGCAAGGTGTAGGAGCCTGCCGGTTCGCCTCCGCCGCTGCCCGCTGCCTGGCTACCTTCTCCTGCCCTACCTTCTCACTCAAGCCCATGTTTGACTGAATCTGGGCCCGCCCCTGCTGGTCGGGACGCGCCCAGGGGAAACATGTATCGCCAATTGTGTAAGACATCTCAGGAGGTCTCTACTGGGGGTTTGGGGATGCGAGCGGAGGCCAGAGGGTCCGCTGCTTCCCTGGTCCATTTTGCCCCACTAGAGTCCCTCATTACCCCCCCCCTAATTCCCCCCTTCTGATGCCTTCAACCGAAGATCGGGTGGGGGAACAGGAACAGAGAAGGGCTAGGGCTCATAGGGATGGGCTTAGCCCTCATAACCCCTTTCATAAGCTGGATTCAAATGACGTGAGAACTTCTAACAGTGATAGAGTGACAGGTTACCCTACCTCTAAGGGCCATATATACACCCAGTACCCTTTTTTAACTATTGTTAACCAGCTTGTTTTTAAGCCCCTGGATCCCACCATCCTTTCTTCTATTTTACAGCATGCCCCGAACCCTATGAAAATGCCAGCTGCTACTGTGCACTACTTGCAACGTATGACTCGCGGGTTGCAGTGTACAGCGCAGGGCTACTGCCTCATTATTGAGGGTGTCCTGGGGTATGATGAAGAAACCCCATTTAATTTTTCTAGAGTTAAGTCACTGGCGAACCCTTATGAGACGCCGGATGATTCTAATTACCCCCTACGATATCCCAAGGTGATAAAAAAGATGTGGAACGAAGTGTTAGGAGAGTTTGAGCGTTTATTTGGGGTGAAACAGAATCTTGCTGCATCTATTGCATGCGTGCAGGAACCAAGGGAAGGAGTTTCACAGTTTGTGCGAAGGTTTTGTAAGTGTTGGAAGGAGGAGGCAGGTTTATCACAGGAAGGCCTGATAGCTTCGATGTATATTCAGACGCTGTTTGGGGCTATGCGCCCCGAAGTGACTGTAGCATGTAAGCGACTGATAGATACTTGGTTTAGCATGACTCCGGCAGAATTGGAGAAGGTAATATTAACGAAGGAAGCGGCGGGATGCTTTGCAGATATGGATGTTAAGAAAGGTAAAATTTCTCATGCTTGGTAGGAGGATGTGGGTTGACAGCAATCCTATCCTGGGGGGATATCAACCCCCAGGGCCTCAGTGGTCGCAATCTCGGGGGTGGAGGGGACAGCGGGGCCGGTTCGAGGCAGACAGGGTGGTGGATGAGGAGTAGGGCAGGGAATATCTAGGAATCAGATTTGTTTTTCATTGTAAGCAACCAGGACATTGGAAACAATGAGTGCCCTTACGCGGCAGGTAGCGGCCCCGGGCCGACTCAAGGGGGTGGGCTTTGCCCCCTCCCGCGACGCCATCGGCACCACTCCCTCCCTATCTAGTAGCCCCGCAACCCCTGTTATCCCTATTACATGGCAACAGCCCCCGCAATGCCCATAGGGCTGCCCTGAGGCAACGGTTCCGATCTGGTTTCAGTTAACGGATGGATGGAAGGAGCCCCCTTGTTGTACATTGTGCATTAATGTCCAGCAAGTCTCCTTTGTAATTGATACGGGAGCGACTTGCTCTACATTCATGTCTCTGTTTGTAGGGAACCCTTAACGCCAGGTCCTGCCTCAGTTGGGATAAATGGAACCTCTACCCCCACGTGGATTACACCCCCATTGTCTGTCTCCGCACTTGGTAATAATACTGTTCTGTTTACACATTCATTTACGATTATTCCCTCCTGTCCAGTGAGTCTCTTGGGGTGGGACCTGTTGTGTCACTTAGAAGCAGTAACTATTAGTAATTCAGACGGCTCTTTTGCCCTGCACTCTCCCTTTTTATTGAATATGATTTCTACAGAGGTGCATGGGTTGTCTAAGGTTCCTCCTAAACTCTGGGCCACCTCCCCAACTGATGCTGGATTGGTCCCCTGTACGCCATACATGACACGTTTGAAGGATCCTCAAGCTGTTGTTTGTATCCGACAGTACCCTTTGTCTGGCCCTAAGGAAACTGCTTTGCAGTCCATGATCCAGGATTTTGTCGCAGCAGGTATTGTAGTTACTACTGTTTCTCCTTATAATACTCCCGTGAATCCCATCCCTAAGGGGATGGGTTCCGTTTTACCCAGGATTTATGGGCTGTAAATCAGCTCGTTGTCCCACTGGCACCGGTGATGCCCAATATTGCCGGGCTACTTACTCTTATTCCTATGGAAGCCAAATGCTTTACGGTTATTGATTTAGCTAATGCCTTTTTTAGTGTACCACTGGACCCCATCACGCAGCCTCTTATGGCTTTAACACATGCAGGCAAACAATATACCTGGACTCGCCTGCCGCAGGGATACATTGATTCCCCGGCGGCGTATTCTCTTGTTCTTAAGGCATCAATTGAAATGTGTCATCCGCCTTGTTCCTCCACCCTTTTCCAATATATGGACGATTTGTTGTTATGTTCGAAAACAATCACAGAATTTGAAAATGACTCTGTATCCTTGCTCTGCCATTTAGCCTCCCATGGACATAAGGCTTCTCTAAAAAAGCTCCAGTGGTGCTGCGAGCATATTACCTACTTGGGGTTTGTGCTGTCCCCTGGAAACTGGGTGCTCTCTCCTGCCTGAGTACAGGCAATTATAAAATTATCTCCTCCAATAACAGTGACACAAATGTTGGCTTTCCTTGGATTAGTATCCTTCTGTCGCGCTTGGATCCCAGACTGTGCTTATTGGGATTCCATATTGTGAAGGGCTACTTTTCAGGTACCAGGCTCTGCATCTATTGAATGGACCGAAGAAATGCTTTCTGCATTTGCCACTTTGAAAAAGCTGTTTATCTTGGCTCCTACACTTGGACTACCCGACTACGGGAAAGTGTTTTACCTATATGTAAAGGAAGAGGGAGGAACTATGGCAGCTATTTTGGCTCAAGACCGTGGGGTGGGGGGGCGGGAATGCGCCCAGTCTCATATTTATTGAAAAATTGCTCCTCCAGGTACAGGGTATGCCTGCATGTCTGCTAGCCCTGGTGGCATCGGCTATTGCCATACAGATGACTATCCCAATTACCCTGTCTCATGAGACTATTCTGTTTTCCACCCATTCTGTTTTGAATGTGTTAAAAAACATCTCTACGCAACATATGACAGCCCAGCGCCTTAGTGGGTATGAGGTAATTTTAACAACTAGTGAAGGATTGTCTGTTAAACAGCAATCCGCTGCCTTTACCCCGATGCTGGCCTTACAGGCCTTAATGCGCCCAGTAGATGACTCTGAGTTGCCCCAAGAAGAACATGATTGCTTAAAGTTGATCAACTTTAAGACATCAGTGCATCCCGACTTGTCCTCCTCCCCGCTCCCGGACGCTCCACATATATTTGTGGACAGGAGCTGTGTCCATCCCGCAGACAACGCCTACATTGCCTCTTATGCCATTGTAGAAGTCCCAAATATTCTGCATGAAGCCCAGAATTGGTAGCGCTTACTAGAGACTGTGAATTATTTGCTGATAAACATGTTAACATTTATACAGATTCCAGGTATGCCTTTGGGGTGATGCATGATTTTGGCCTCTTATGGGGGCATAGGGGTTGGAAGACGGCAGACGGTAAACCAATTTCCCATGCACAACTGGTTAATGAATTGCTGGCCGCCTTATATAAACCAAAAGAAGTTGCCGTTATTAAATGTGCCGCCCACAGATATGATACTTCTATTGCCTCTCAAGGCAATGCTTTAGCTGATCTTGCAGCCAAACTGTGTGCACAAGCCCAAATTGAACTTTTTCGTAGTAACAATATCTCTCAGGGCATGCTGACAGTTTCTTATTATTTGTCTGATCCTTCATTGTCTGAATATTATGTTTCCCCTCTTGAACATTCTTTCTCCCTGCACCACTTGCAGGCTGCTGCAGATCCCGAGGACATTATTTATTGGGAACAACATAATATGAGTTTAAATTCAGCATAGATTTGGCAGGAAAAAGGGGGGGGGGGGGGCGAAGAGGGCTACCAAAAGCGGCAGCCCCTCTCTTAATTGGTCAAGTACATGGGGTAGGACATAAAAACAGGAAGACGGTTCTTAAGGAGTTACAAGAAATATTTGTTTGCAGAGATTTGCCTCATTTAGTGGAATCACAACTGAGTCAATGCTTAGTATGTGCTAGGAATAATGTTCAGAAGGGAAAAGCAATAGGACAATTGCAACAGTTACCCTCACCCCAAGGCCCGTTTCAGGCCCTACAAGTAGATTTCACATCTATGCCACAATCGATAGGGGGGTATAAGTATTTGTTGGTCATTGTTGATAGGTTTTCCAAGTGGCCAGAGGCTTTTCCCACGACTAAGGAAGATGCTAGAACAGTAGCAAAAATTCTCTGTAAGGAAGTTATTCCCTGCTTTGGGTGTCCCCTTTCTATAGATTCTGATCAGGGACCAGCATTCACCTCTAAGGTGTTACAACAGATTACTCAGATGTTTGCCATTGATTGGAAATTTCACGTCCCATATCACACAAAGTCATCAGGGATAATAGAACGAATGAATCAAACAATTAAAGAAAAATTTTAAAAGGCTACACAACACGTCCCAGGAAAGTGGCCAGTGTATTTACCGGCTGCATTGGCAGAGATTAGGCTGACCCCAGGGGCATCCGGATTCACTCCTTTTGAAATTCTGATGGGACGACCCTTCCCCTTCCCCTGGAAATGGCCTGAGGGAACGGTGATAAGGGCAGATGACTTGCTCCTAGCACAGGAAGAATATGCCACACAGTTAGCTAAATATTTGTGCACGGTGTCTGAACAAGTGTATAATGCTTTTCCTTTTCCTTCTGCAGAACCGACGCACCTGTTCCGCCCGGGAGACCATGTGCTGGTAAAGCTGTTTCATAAGAAGGTCCAGTGGGACCCGCCGTTTGGAGATCCAGAGGAGATTATTGCAGTTACTTGCACAGCCGTGCTAATTGATAATCATCCAACCTAGGTACACGCCTCACGTGTCAAGAGTGCACCGGAGGATTCCTGGAAGACGCCTGACTCGCCCCAGTCATGAGGTCTGCCTGGCTGGCTCTGTTCTGCTTGTTATTGATCTCGGTTGTCATTGTGCTGACTATATATTATTTTACAAACGAAGGACATTGGACGTAGGCACATCGGACAGAGAACAATGCAACTTGGATTCAGACCCTGCAGAGCTCTACCACTTTTATGTACTCTTATACACCTGTTTCCATGGTGGCTGATGTACCTGAGCATGCCACCACCGACCTCCAGTTAATAATGTCTGCTTAACTCTCCTTCAGAAGACTGTTCGGCTGTTCTTATAGTGGGCCTATGCAGGCCCAAAGGGGGGATTGATAGGGTAAAATAAGACTTAAAGTGTGTGTACAGGAGGACTAGGAGGCCCGCAGGGGAAAATGGGAATCCTGTACATATCTATATATGGAAAAGGAATGTGCTGTGCTAAGACAAATTGATTGTTCTGCAAGGAAACAACTAACATCTGTGAAGTTACTGATAAGCTGTGGTGGGCCTCAGGGGATGAGTTGATGACGTATGTATATGCTTTTGTTCATGTATAAAAGACAGACAGACCCTCTAACCTGTGGAATAAACTTACATACTACTTATATGCGAGTGTGTGTGTTTGTTCCCCTGGAATTCCAGACAGAGAAGGTAAGGTGGTTCCCCGGCCTAGGGGATTAGAGGGCATCCCGAGACTAAATGGTATATAGTGCTGGGAAAGGAGCAACCCACACTTACACTAACATCATCCTTGTGACTTTCACACTTGGTGCTCATGGATAGCCAGTGAGGCTGTCATGCAGGCCCTCTGATGTAACACATGCAGACACTGAGTAGGGCCCACATAGCATCTGGCTATGTGACCATAGGTTTTGGTCAGCAATGCCACCTATGAAGGGCACATTCTAAACCTGCATGGTACTGTTCCCCCCAACCCAACATTCACCTCCAGGCACTGCCTTCTCATATGGTGGCAGGTGCAGAGACCAACTTGACATCCTGTATCACATTTTGGCAACTGTTATTGTGCATATACCACTCAAAGATCAGTGTCACACAGACACAATCAGGCACACAAGTGCATTTGGACTCTCATTTGGGGTAACAGGCAGGGCCGGCCCGTCCATTGAGCAAGAATGTTTTTTGCACAGGGCCCCGCGTTTCAGGGGGCCCCGCGCAAAGAACATTCTGCTTTTTTTTTTAATTACATTTTTAAAAAAAACCTGTCTCTGGCTGCTGCCGCGTCCGTCGCAGCAGCAGCAGAATGGCGTGTCCCGCGGGGCCCCTTCTCCTCGTCGAGCCCTCTGCAAGGGCTTTCAGATTCGCGAAGGGAGAGTGCTCCCTCACGTCTCTGTAAAGCCCGCAGGGGCTAATGGGAAATTTCCCATCTGCCCCTTTAGACGCGAGGGGCTGATGGGAAATTTCCCATTAGCCCCTGCGGGCTTTACAGAGACGCGAGGGAGCACTCTCCCTTCGCGAATCTGAAAGCCCTTGCAGAGGGCTCGACGAGGAGAGGGGCCCCGCGGGACACGCCATTCTGCCGCTGCTGCAACGGACGCGGCAGCGGCAGCAGCTAGAGCCAGGTTTTTTTTTTTTTTTTTTAATTTGCCGGAAGGGAAGGGAAGGGAAGGGAAGGGGGGGGCTGATGGAGGCTGTCTGGAAATGGGGTGATGGGGGGTTAGGACTGGAAATGTGCAAGGGGGGGGGGTTAGGACTGGAAATGTGCAAGGGGGGGGTAAGGACTGGATATGTGCAGGGGGGGGTTAGGACTTGAAATGTGCAAGGGGGGGGGTTAGGACTGGAAATGTGCAAGGGGGGGTTAGAACTGGAAATGTGCAAGGGGGGGATTAGGACTGGAAATGTGCAGGGGGGGGTTAGGACTGGAAATGTGCAAGGGGGGGGGTTAGGACTGAAAATGTGCAAGGGGGGGAGTTAGGACTGGAAATGTGCAAGGGGGGGTTAGGACTGGAAATGGGCTGGAGGGGGGGTTAGGACTGGAAATGGTCTAGGGGATGTTAACACTGATAAAGGGCTGGGCCTGATGTATGCTGACTGGAAATGGTCTGGGGGTGGTTACGACTGTAAATGGGCTGGGGGGGTTAAGACAGCTAATGGGCTGGGGCTCTTATGGGCTGACTCGAAAAGTGGTGTGAGGGGGGGTTAGGAATGCAAATGGGCTAGGGGGGGTTAAGACTGCTAATGGGCTGGGGCTGATGGAGGCTGACTGGAAATGGGCTGGGGGGGTTTAGGACTGGAAATGGGCTGGGGGGGTTAAGACTGGTAATGGGCTGGGGGCTGATGGAGGCTGTCTGGAAATGGGGTGATGGGGGGTTAGGACTGGAAATGGGCTGGGGGGGTTAAGACTGGTAATGGGCTGGGGGTTGATGGAGGCTGACTGGAAATGGGGTGATGGGGGGTTAGGACTGGAAATGGGCTGGGGGGGTTAAGACTGGTAATGGGCTGTGGGCTGATGGGGGCTGTCTGGAAATAGGGTGATGGGGGTTAGGATTGCTAATGGGCTATGGGGGGGGTTAGGACTGCTAATGGGCTATGGGGGCGCTAGGACAGGAAAAGGGCTGATGGGGAGGGGTTAGGACTTGAGGTGGGCTGATGTGGTTAGGACTAGTAATGGGCTGTGGGCTGATGGGGGGGGTTAGGACTGGCAATGGGCTATGGGGGGCTGACTGGAAATGGGCTGATGGGGTTAAGACTGGAAGTGGGCTGATGGGGGGTTAGGACTGGTAATGGGTTATAGGGGGGGGCTTAAACTGAAAATGGGTTGATGGGGGGCTAGGACTGGTAATGGGTTGGGGGATTGCTATGACTGGAAATGGACTGAGTGGACAGGGAGGCTTGAACTGCAAATAGCTGATGGGGAGGGAGCTTGGAATGGAAATGGGCTGTGAGGGAAGGGAGCTAGAACTGAAAATGGGCTGATGGAGCAGCTAGGATAGGACTGGAAATGGGCTGTTGGGGGGAGCTAAGATTGGAAATGGTCTGTGGTGGGGGCTTGAATTGAAATGGACTCATGGAGGGGCTAGAACTGGAAGTAGGCTCATGGGGGGGCTTGGACTGGAATTGGGCTGAGTGGAGGGGAGCTAGGATTTGACATGGGCTGATGGTGGGGCTAGGAAATGACTAGAAATGGGCTGATGGGGGGCTAGGATTGGAAATGAGCTGATGAAGGGACTCAGACTGAAAATGGATGGGGGAGCTAGGACTGGAAATGGGTTGATGGGGGGCTAGGACTGGAAATGGGCTGATGCAGGGACTAGAAGGGAATGGATGCTGGGTGAGATTGGAACTAGAAGGGAGCTGATGTTGGGGGAGGATTAGAATGGGATGGGGCTGGGAGAGTAAAATGGAGAGGGGAAAAATATTTTGTGTGGGAGGGATGAAAAATCTACAATTGGCCGGGTATTGGGAGAGTAAGTGGGGATTGAGGATGGAGGGGTAAAATTTGTGTGGATGAAATAAGAATGAGGAAAGAGCAAAAGGATAAAGATTAGTATGTTAAAGCAGATGTAGAGAGAGAGGATGGAAAGAAAACTAGAAGAGAGAAGAAAGGACAAATGGACAGCAGACGATGGAGAGTTAGCAGAAAACATGAAGAAACCAGAAGAAAGTGGCTGGAGCAATTGCAACTGAAAAAAAATGCACAAAAGGTAGAAATATATCTCTTTATTTTGAATTTATTAACTGGAATATGAAAGCTCTGGGAAATGTGCATCATTAACGTCTGCGCTTTGTTTGGTACAAGAGGAAATTGATTTATAGTTTTATTTCTACAGTGTTGTTGTACATTCCAAGTTTGGCTTTTGGGGTTCCCAGTTTAATTATTGCCTTCCTGTTTCTAAATTGCGATTCCTTGTTTGGTGATGGTCTATGTTCTGCATGTGTAACTGAGCTGAGGTATTCTGTTTATGTAATTCCTATTTGACATTGCCACTTGTTCTCTTTCCCCAGTATTCTCTGAAATGTACTGGTTTAATATTTGCAGTGTTTCCTTTTGATAGGTAGGGTCTGGTGCTTTGTGAGTCCTGGTAATGCTGTCAGGATACAGCGGGTTTGCTATGGGTTCTAAATGGGCAGCGTTTGTAGTAGTTCCTAATGTGCCTGGAGGTTGGCACTGGATTATAGTAATCTAGAAATCTTTTAGTCTTTCTTTATCCATACACTCATTAAGAGACATGTTTACTAAAAGTTAGTGTATGGTAACATTATGCAAATATGTATGCAAATAAGGCCACTTATGCAAATGAGGCCCCGCACCGGGTCTCCGCACATGGCCCCGCACCCCCCTTGGGCCGCCCCTGGTAACAGGTAATGTACTGCTGAATGTTTTGGGACATGATCAGTAGACAGTGTTGAGATGGTATTTATTGTGTGCAAATTTACCTGATACAGACCTGCCTGTATGTGCATACATTGCATGTAGCAAAGAGTTGCCCAGATTGCACTCTGCAACTGCAGCATAGGACAAGAGCAATGTGCATGCAGATAAATCACAGAATCTTTCCAGTGTCACCAACTAAGTGAATGAACTAGACATCCACAGAGACCAGACCTCCGCTTGAGCCTAGTTCCCTATAGGCTGCAGCTCCACCAAGGGAGCTGACAGTGTTGCCACTGATACAGCTGTTATGGCAGTTTACATTAATCAGGCCTTTCACTTGTGGAAATTGGTACATCCTGAGGCCTGGAGACTCAGTCAGAGGTGAAGCTGCAACACATTCACGTGTCCTTCCCATTCACTCCAGTCAAACCAGCAGGCAATTTGGGAGCTGCACAACAGTGTTATTTTGGGAGGTAAGTGTAGGTAATGCTGTGTGGTTGGACTTTGATGATAATGTAACTGGGAATATATTACAACGTCAAAGTCACAGATTACAACTACTTACTGAAAACTAACCTTCTGCTTGTAAATGGTATCTCAAACATTATGTGGGGTTGCTGTATAGCTGACCTGCAGCATGGTGTATGCACAGCCATAATACCTGGGCACCACATGCATGCACAATGCATTGCTGCAGTTCACACTCCTCTGTAGACACACACACAAACACACACACACGACCCCGCTGTCCAAAAGTGCTGTAGGTTGGCATTCTTACCTGCCCCTTAGGCCTCCTTTGATGCTCCACCCTTCTCAAAGCCTGATCAGTGTGCAGGCACTATTAGCATGCTCTGCAATGCTCAGGTGCTGTCAATGCCCACTCAGTGTGCCAGTCCTATTAGTGTGCTCTGCCATCCAGCCATGGGTGATGCAGCTTCTCAGTGTAGCAGCTGAGTGGGTGAACTAATACTGGATAAAATGTTGAAGGTTGTACATGATAGTACAGTTCTGGAAACATAGGATAAACTTCACAACCTTGGATATACCATTCCTGGTCAACAGGCTAGTCTTGAACCCGACCCTTCTTGCATACATGCACTGGCCATGTGTTTGGAACCACAGAGCCACCATGTGGGTTTGTTAGTCAATGGATATATATGTGTTCATTGTCTGTATGCATGAGGACATGAGTTGGAGTATGCCTATGTCTGCTTAGATCTCTGAAGGCTCTGTGCCATACTTGTCTGACAAGGTATATTTGGCATGTGTGGGAAAGGAACATCTTGTTAGGTCTGTATGTTGCATTGCCTTGCTATGCTGCTTGTTCAACTGACATTCACATCTTACATATGGAATCTGTCCAGTCAAAGGTGCAAGCCATGATACATGAACACACACATTCCAGACCATGGGTGTCCTAGCAGAATGACCAACATACCCATTTCCTGGTGTATGCTTGTGGGGCAGTCATGGAATAATTTCATATTTTGCAGACCACAATAACTAATTTAGATTCACATGTAGCTCAGATGATTGAAACTGATTGAGTACATGTTTATGGAGGAGTCACATGTTCATGCACATATTATGGTCATCATTTTGGCAGGTGAGGGGGCAGGCTGATCATTTTTTCTCTGACATGGGCTGTTATCATATTGCATAGTCTTCCTGCCTCAGTGGCATATCTTTTGCCCCACATGCACATATCGACTCAATATGTGCCAGTGGGGGACATCCTGATCCCAGGGCCAACCCATCCACTCAGAAACCTAGCTGGGTGCCAGGGTCCACCAATCATGGACAGCTTGCCAATCAATCCCTCCCTCCCTGCCAATGTGGCACAACTGCCACTTCAGTGCTGCTGGCAGCCTTATTGAAGTTACACACATGCAGCTAGTCACAGCATGCTGCTCCTGCCCTCCTCCACTGGGGGTTGTGGGCATGCATGCTGCTGCCTTAGACCTTGGAAGGGTGGGATCACCATGTACTCCATTGTACTTGCTGCTGACTTGCATGCCATCCACTGACAGTGGCAACTGCAGTGTTGAACCTGACACACAGGCCGGGACACAGATTTGGTCTGCAGCAGGCTTCAGTTGCTGCAAATGCCACTCCCACCCTCACACAATGCTGACATGGCAGCATGGTGGCAGTGGGGGTGGCATGACTCCTTTTTGACTGTGGAAGATGTACACCCTAGGCAGCAGCCTTGTCAGCCTGGTGGACCAGCCAGCCCCACTATATCACCCATGTGACTCCTCCTTTGCCAATTTGGCACCAATAACATAGTGCCCTTCATTAATAGAGCACCATGCTGTTGCTGCCAATGGAGCACTACTATCACTAATTTGAAAAATACCATGGGTGAAGCACATCACATACATTTAAATAGGCTCTCTCCCCTCAGAAATAGCCTTTACCGCAAGCTTTCAGATGGCATTAGGATTCCCAGAGTCGGGAGCTCTAATGCATGGTAACTCAAACCAGTATTAAAGGAGCACAGTCTATCCCCGCCCAGTCTCACCCTATTATTAATGCACATTCTCCATCTCCTTTATCCTTAATACTATGGGCCAAGCTTCCACATGTTAGTCCAACATTATCAGAGCTTTAAGCAGTATTAACCTCTCATGGGTGCTGATAACCTCTGTTAACAGTACCTTTGCCCCCTTACACTCTTTCCTAACAGGGGCTCTACAGTTCAACCAACAGTAAGGATTTGAGGGTTTATTTTTATTAAATTGCTAGCTCTCTGACTGGGAGATCTTAAAAAGGGTTTTTGTATATTTTTAAAGCAAAGTTACTTTCTTGTTGGTGCTTTAGTAGAAATTTCCTTGAGCAGAGTAGGTTGTTGAACTCTAGTAACCTCCTCAGCTTTGGGAACTGCTGACACCTAATCAGGAGTTAGTGGGCCTGATTACCTGAGAGCAGCTGAGGCCTGCATAAAAGGCTACAGTGCCCTTCCCTGTTGAAGCTTTCCTAACAGGGGCTCTACAGATCAACCAACAGTAAGGATTTGAGGGTTTATTTTTAATAAATTGCTAGCTCTCTGACTGGGAGCTCCTAAAAAGGGTTTTTGTATATTTTTAAAGCAAAGTTGTTTTCTTTTAGGTGCTTTAGTAGAAATTTCCTTGAGCAGAGTAGGTTGTTGTACTCTAGCAACCTCCTCAGCTTTGGGAACTGCTGACACTTAATCAGGTGTTAGGTCCCTCGCTACCCACCCCGACTCCCACCCACCCCTAGAGAGCAGTCTTGCTTTATAGGGCACCTCTCCATTTAACAAAGCACAGAGACTTGGACCAACACATTTTGAATATAATTAAATAGATTTAACTGCTTTTTCTCTGAAAGGATTGCTGGGAAACCGGCTGGTACTTGGTAGATCTCTCTCTTTTGCTTTAACAGATAACTAAGCTCCACGAACAGAACAGTGGCTGGGAAAAATCGTATCGCTAAAGCTGTTGCACCCATTACAGCTTCTGCCTCTGTCCAGAAAGAGGTCCTAATGCCAGTTGAAGGACAGGTTCCATTTGCAGGGTGCCAGCATGCTGAAGCTCTGAGGAAACAAGTGGAGGAACTCAAAGAGGAGGTGGCGAGGCTGAGAAGCATTCAAGACAGTGAGAAGTACATTGATGAGATGCTTCTTGCGGCAACCAAGCTCTCCAGCACAGGAGAAGATGGATGCCAACAGAATGTCGATGGTTGGACACAAGTCACCAGGGCCTGCAAAATCACCAATCCAACTTCTCCAGCCCTTGAAATGAAGAACCATTATGCAGCCCTGGAAGTGGAGGAGGAGAAAGCATCCCTGGAAAGGGAAGAACCAGAGATCAAGTACCCCAAAGTTGCAGAATCAGTGACCACATGGAAATGAAGAGTAGTGGTGGTTGGAGACTCTCTTCTGAGGGGTACTGAGGCATCTATCTGCTGACCAGACTTGATGTCCAGAGAAGTATGCTGTCTGCCTGGTGCCAAAATCCAAGATGTTACGGAGAGTTTGCCGAGACTCATCAAGCCCACTGACTATTACCCAATGTTGCTAATCCATGTTGGAACAAATGATACTGCCAGGTATACCTCGGAATGTATCAAAAGTGACTTCATGGCTCTGGGACAGAGGGTGAAGCAGTTAGGTGCACAGGTGGTGTTCTCTTCAATCCTCCCTGTTGAGGGTAAAGGCCAAGGCAGAGAGGCTTGCATCCTGGAGATGAATGCATGGCTACGTGGATGATGTCATTGAGAGTGTTTTGGTTTCCTAGACCATGGGATGCTGTTCCAAGGGTTGCAGAGCAGAGATGGCATCCATCTGTCCAAGAAAGGTCAACGCGTCTTTGGTAGTAGACTGGCTAATTGACTGAAGAGGGCTTTAAACTAGATTTGTTGGGGATGGGTGAAAAAAGCCCCCAGGTAGGTGAAAGCCCCCAGGTAGGTGATACATTAAATACCTTTATGGAAATGGGTAATAGGGGTAACATATGGAAAGCAGTGTGTATAAATGCCCGTAGCATGGGAAATAAGATCCCTGATGTTGAAGCTTTGGTGGGAGTGGCTGACTTGGATTTAGTGGCAGTTACAGAAACATGGTTCACAGAAAACCATGATTGGGATGTAACTATACCTGGCTATACTTTATTCAGAAAGGACAGGGTAGGAAGAAGGGGAGGAGGAGTGGCACTATATGTAAAAACTACTATTAAAGCTTTGGAATTACATAGCTTAAAAAGGAGAGTGGAGGCATTGTGGGTTAAACTAGAAAGAGGGAAAGAGAAAACTAATTGTATTGGTGTGATATACAGACCTCCCTCACAAGAGGAAGAGATGGACAGAGAGTTAATTGAAGACTTACGCAGCATTACTAGGAAAGGGGAAGTGCTACTTATAGGAGATTTCAGTATGCCAGATGTTGATTGGCACATTCCTGCTGCAGTATCATCTAGAAGTAAGGAGATCCTGGATTCTCTACAGGGAGAACTATTCAGGCAATTGGTAACAGACCCCACACGTGAAGGGGCCATACAGGACTTGGTGCTTACCAATGATGAAAGTGTTTCTGATGTTGTAGTGGGAGATCATTTTGCATCCAGGGATCACCAGATGGTGTGGTTCAGTATTAGGACTAGGGCTGTTAGAATCCATTCAAAGGTGAGGATCTTAGACTTTAGGAAGACTAACTTTGCCAAGATGGGCCAATACCTCAGGGAGTGGTTAGTGGGATGGTAACAGCTGGGGGATGTAGAAAAACAGTGGGCAAAACTGAAAGGGGATATTTTAAGGGCAACCAACCTTTTTGTTAAAATGGTTAAGAAAGGTAAAAGGAAAAGGAGACTGCTATGGTTTTTGAAAGAAGTAGCTGAAAAGTGAGGAAAAAGAGGGAGGCCTTCATGAAATACAAGAGATCACAGAGAGAGGAAGACAGGCATCTGTATTTGGAAAAACTTAAAGAAGCTAGCAAAGTAGTCAGGAAGGCAAAGATTCAAAAGGAGGAGGAAATAGCCAATGCAATAAAATGGGGGGATAAGACATTTTTCAGATATTTTAGTGAGAAGAGGAAGGGCAAGAGTGGTATTGTTAGACTCAAGGGGAGGAATATGTAGAAGCTGCAGGGGAGGAATATGTGGAAGCTGATAAGGATAAAGTGGAATTGCTTAACAAATATTTCTGTTCTGTGTTCACAGATGAAGAACCAGGAGCAGGACCTCAGAAAACACCTACAAACAGGAACAGAAGAAAGGGACATCTTGAACAATTTTCAGAAGACTGTGTTCGTGAGAAACTAGCTCAACTTAAAGTAGACAAAGCAATGGGACCGGATGGGATACACCCTAGAATACTGAGGAAACTTGGGGACATTCTAGCAGCTCCACTGACTGACCTTTTCAATGCCTCATTGGTGTCGGGAGTGGTGCCGAAGGACTGGAGAGAGGCTCATGTGGTGCCTTTACACAAAAGCGGAAGTAAGGATGTGGTTGAAAACTACAGGCCAGTTAGTTTAACTTCAGTGGTGAGTAAATTATTGGAAACGCTGCTGAAAGAGAAAATAGTGAGGTTTCTTGAGTCCAGCGGATTACAGGATCCGAGGCAGCATGGATTCACCAGAGGCAGGTCTTGTCAGACAAATCTGATTGATTTCTTTGACTGGGTGACCAGGGATTTGGACCGAGGGAGAGCCCTAGATGTGGTATATTTAGATTCAGTAAAGCCTTTGACACCGTTCCTCACCGGTGACTTATAAACAAACTGAGCACCCTAGGGATGGACTCTAAAGTTACTGCTTGGGTTAGAAATTGGTTGGGTGGGAGGTGACAAAGAGTACAGGTAAATGGAGCTCACTCTGAGGAGAAGGATGTTACCAGTGGTGTGCCCCAGGGATCTGTCCTTGGTCCAATTCTTTTTAACATCTTTGTTAGTGATAGAGTGAAAGGGCTGTCGGGTAAGGTTTGCCTCTTTGCGGATGATACCAAAATCTGCAATAGAGTAGACACCCAGGAAGGTGTAGATAACATGAGGAGGGATCTAGCTAAGCTTGAAGAATGGTCTAGAATTTGGCAGCTGGGATTTAATGTTAAAAAATGTAAGGTCATGCATTTGGGCTGCAGCAATCCAAGGGAGCAATATAGTATAGGGGTGAAGTACATTTGTCCACTAAAGAAGAGCGGGACCTAGGCGTGGTTGTGTATGATGACCTTAAGGTAGCTAAACAGGTAGGAAAGGCGACGGCAAATGCTAGAAGGATGCTTGGGTTCATAAGGAGAGGAATGGTTAGCAGAAAAACGGAGGTGATAATGCCTCTGTATAAGTCTTTGGTGCGACCTCATTTGGAGTATAGTTTGCAATTCTGGAGACCGCCCCTTCAAAAGGATGTGAACAGGATGGAGTCAGTGCAGAGGGTGTCTACTAAAATGATTAGTGGTCTTCATTATAAAGCATATGAGGACAGACTTAAGGATCTTAATATGTACACGTTAGAGGAAAGGCAGGATAGAGGTGATATGATTGAGATGTTCAAATATTTCCATGGCATAAATGTTCAGGGAGAGAGCCTTTCAATTGAAATCAAGTTCTACTATGAGGGGACATGGGATGAGGGTGAAGGGAGATAGATTCAGGAGTGATATACAGAAATATTTCTTTACGAAAAGAGTAGTTGATACGTGCAATAGTCTCCCAATGGAGGTGGTAGAGATGAGGACAGTAACTGAATTCAAAAAAGCATGGGACAAACACAGAGGATCTCTAAAGGTAAAAAGGGGACTGTTGTAGTTGTTGATATGGAAGGACAGACTAGATAGGCCATGTGGTCTTTTTCTGTCTTCATATTTCTATGTTTCTATGTTTCTAGTTAGCATACCCCTTAGTTTCATCATATCACATCGGGACTATGCAAATACAACCTACTCTTTCCTTCTGACATTTGATCTAAAACGTAGTCAATCCATTCAGAATATGACTCCCTCCATCATGACTTTCACTTAAAAATATGATCACATGACTCCTCTTTTTATTGAGCATCACTGGTTACATGTCTCCTTCTGGATAAAATTCAAAATTCTATTTTTGGTCCACAAGACCTTGCATACTGGGCAGCTAGAATATTTGGCTTCATTATTCACCCTGCATACCCCTGCACGCACACTCAGATCATTACATGGAAATTGATTTCATATTCCGTCCCCATCCCAGGCCAAATATGAGTTAACCTGGCAGTCTGCATTTTACAGTAAGGCACCCTTGCTCTGGAATTCTTTGCCACCTGACTTACACGCAGAACAGATTTTGTTCAGCCCTCAAATCCTATCTGTTTGAGAAAGCCTTTGGCCCCTGTGAATGTAGCCCTGGGAGGAAAAGTATTATATAAATGTGCATTTTGTACATGTTTTTCTCTCTCTTTCTACACAGTCTTTTCTTTTCTGTTTTAGCCTATTGTAGTTCCTTTCTATCTGATTATTTTACAATTGTAAACCCCTTTGATTACTTTGTTTTTAAAGGTGGCATATCAAATAAAAATAAATCATAAACCATTTGAAATGCTCCAGGGCCTTTAACAGTATCTCTAAACTTTATTGGCATTGTAAGGCATTGATTGTTACTCTAGAACATATGCTATATAGCTGTCCAATGGTTTTGGCTGTTTGGGCAAAAATTGTAAATTGAATAGCAATATGTCTTATTAGTTTGTGATCTTTTGATCCATTGGTGCTTTAGGGCAGGATGAAGATGGTGACAAAGGAAAATTGCTATATATTTTAGGACCAAAAGTAGTGATGGCTAATTGGTAGATTTTCTCAATGTTTTATATCCTTATTGGTGGAATTTGGTTTGTATTATCTTTAAATATGAAGCCATCAAAACTAGGAAGAGTGGGAATTAGAAAAAAAATTGAGCAGCTGTGGTTGCCAGTTGAAAAATATTATAATGGAAAATAGAGGAACTCATTTGTTTTGCTTGGGTCATATGCTCTTTTATTTCTTTATCTCACAATCATATGATTTGGTAAAATTCTTATTTTTGTTATTTTTTTATATTTTAACTGTTTTGGCATCCTGATTTATGAGGGATAGTTATTTTGGCTGTATAGTTTCTGTATTGAAAACTCAATAAAAAGTGTTTGAACTAATAACAAAACAGGAAAAAGAATTAAACTTCCTGTAAAAATAATGAAACCATAAGGGGCCTGTTTACTAAGGTATTGTAAGGGTTTGCACCTACTGTGTGGCATGTGCCAAAATGCCAGTGCAGTAGGTGCAAATCCTGTGTGAGAAATACGAGGTTATATCTAGCATCTGCCCTGAAATTACCACACAGAAGACATGTACTACATGAGTCCAGAACCAAAGAACAGGGAAAGGACAATCGGCTGCAATTGCTATGAACTCCCCTATAACAGCTAATCAGCCCCCCCCTTTCTAGAATCAGCCCCCCCCTTCTGCAAAGATCCAAAGGACTCTGCCACTTATAAAGCCCCCACCACCTGAATGGAAAGGAGCAGCCACCTTTTGCTCCTGCCCAGGGGCGGCCCAAGGGGCGTGCGGGGCCATGTGCGGAGACTCGGTGTGGGGCCTCATTTGCATAAAGTGGCCTTATTTGCATAAATATTTGCATAATGTTACCATACACTAACTTTTAGTAAACACGTCTCTTAATGAATGTATGAATAAAGAAAGACTAAAAGATTTCTACATTACTATAATCCAGTGTCAACCACCAGGCACATTAGGAACTACTACAAACACTGCCCATTTAGAACCCATAGCAAACCCGCCGTATCGTAACAGCACTACCAGGACTCACAAAGCACCAGACCCTACCTATCAAAAGGCAACACTGCAAATATTAAACAAATACATTTTAGAGAACAACAATGCATGACCTACTTGGGAAAGAGAACAAGTGACAATGTCAAATAGGAATTACATAAACAGAATACCTCAGCTCAATTACACATGAAGAACATAGACCATCACCAAACAAGGAGTCACAATTAAGAAACAGGAAGGCAATAATTAAACTGGGGACCGCAAAAGCCAAACTTGGAATGTACAACAACACTAGAAATAAAACTATAAATTAATTTCCTCTTGTACTAAACAAAACACAGACGTTAATGATGCACATTTCCCAGAGCTGACATATTCCAGTTAATAAATTCAAAATAAAGAGATATTTTTCTACCTTTTGTGCATTTTATTTTCAGTTGCAATTACTCCAGCCACTTTCTTCTGGTTTCTTTGTGTCTTCTGCTCTCTCCATCGTCTGCTGTCCATTTGTCCTTTCTTCTGTCTTCTAGTTTTTTCCATTCTCTCTTTCTACATCTGCTTTAACATACTAATCTTTCTCCGTTTGCTCTTTCCTCATTCCTATTTCATCCACTCAAATTTTACCCCTCCATCCTCAATCCCCACTTACTCTCCCAATACCCGGCCAATTGTAGATTTTTCATCCCCCCCACACAAAATATTTTTTCCCTCTCCATTTCACTCTCCCAGCCCCATCCCATTCGAATCCTCCCCCAACATCAGCTCCCTTCTAGTTCCAGCCCCACCCAGCATCCACTCTCTTCTAGTCCCCGCATCAGCCCATTTCCAGTCCTAGCTCCCCATCCATTTCCAGTCCTATCCGAGTCCCTCCATCAGCTCATTTCCAATCCCAGCCCCCCATCAGCCCATTTCCAGTCCTAGCTCCTCTGTCCATTTCCAGTCCTATCCGATTCCCTCCATCAGCTCATTTCCAATCCCAGCCCCCCATCAGCCCATTCTAGTCCTTTCCTAGCCCCACCATCAGCCCATGTCAAATCCTAGCTCCCCTCCACTCAGCCCATTTCAATCCAAGCCCCCCATGAGCCTACTTCCAGTTCTAGCCCCTACATCAGTCCATTTCAATCCAAGCCCCCACCACAGCCCATTTCCAATCTTAGCTCCTCCAACAGCTCATTTCCAGTCCTTTCCTTGTTGCTCCATCAGCCCATTTCCTTTCCTAACTCCCTCCCCTCACAGCCCATTTCCATTCCAAGCCCTCCCCCCATCAGCTATTTGCAGTTCAAGCCTCCCCTTCTACTCAGCCCATTTCCAGTCCCATCAACCCACTTCCAGTCCTAACCCCCATCACCCCATTTTCAGTTTAAGCCCCCCATAGCCCATTACCAGTCCTAACCCCCCATCAGCCCACTTCCAGTCCTAATCCCATCAGCCAATTTCCAGTCTTAGCCCCCCCATAGCCCATTACAAGTCCTAACCCCCCCATCACCCCATTTCCAGACTTAGACCCCCCCAGCCCATTACCAGTCCTAACCCCCCATCAGCGCACAGCCCATTACCAGTCCTAACCCCATCAGCCCACCTCCAGTCCTAGCCCCCCATAGCCCATTTCCAGTCCTAACCCCCCATCAGCGCACAGCCTATTTCCAGTCCTAACCCCCCCATAAGCCCACAGCCCATTACCAGTCCTAACCCCCCCTCCCCCCATCGGCCCAGGGAAAATTAAAAAAAAAAAAGCTGGCTGCTGCCTCTGCCGCCACGGCAGCAGCAGAATCGACTGTCCCGCGGGGCCCCCCCTGCCCGGCTGAGCTCTCCGTGCCTGGCTGAGCCTCTCCGCGATGGCTTTCAGATCCGCGAAGGGAGAGTGTCTCACTGTCTCCCTCGCGGCTCTGTTAAGCCTGCAGGGGCTGATGGGAAATTTCCCATCAGCCTCTGCAGGCTTAACAGAGCCGCGAGGAGACACTCTCCCTTCGCGGATCTGAAAGCCGTCGCGGAGAGGCTCAGCCAGGCAGGGAAAGCTCTGCCGGGCAGGGGGGGGGGGCCCGTGGGACAGTCGATTCTGTTGCGGCAGCGGCAGCAGCCAGCTTTTTTTTTTTAAATTTTATTTATTTTTAAAGCAGAATGTTCTTTGTGGGGCGCCCCCTGAAATGCGGGGCCCTGTGCAAAAAACATTCTTGCTCAATGGACGGGCCAGCCCTGCTCCTGCCCCTATCACCCCTGGACCAACAGGGAGCCCCTGATAGGGCCTGGGGATGGGTGGAGGGGAGGGCCGTGTTTATATTAATGGTCTTTGGGACCAGGATGGGGTGGGTGAGTAATAGAAGCTTCCTGCCTTGGGTGACATCTGGTATAGGAGGCTCTGAAGGGGGGGGGCATCATGGGAGGACTCTATAGGGAGGGTCCTTTTACAGGTGATATCAGCTCTTTGGACCTTTGCAGTGGGGGATCCCAAATCTGGGGGGGAGGCCTGATCAGTTGCAGTGGGGGGCCTTGATCAGGCATGTTAAGGATGGATTGAGCAGGTGTGTGATTGACAGTGTGGGAGACAGAAGAAAGGGGCCACCGTCATTGCCTAACTGCCTCTCTTATCAGCAGCAGCTGCACTGTTGAGTCGCTGGTAGTGCAGTTGCACTTATCACCATCTCTTGTGGTGGCTTTAAATGCAACCATACTATCGGCAGCCGTGACTGCCCATGCATGGCAATATCCCATACGCTGGCCATCACTGGCCACCATGCCCTCATTCTGCCCCGATCCCACCCCACGGAATGCTGCATAGCAGCATGGATTTAACCCATGCTGTTTAGTGTGTTAGCACATGCTCATGACCTGCATTAATTCTCGTATTAACAGCTAGTGCACCTTAGTAAACAAGCCCTTAATTGAACATTTGTTCAAAGTTTAATTTCAGTTAAATAGAAAAATCATTACATATTAGGAATGTTGTGTGTTTGTTAACACACCTTAAATAAGTCAATGCTTGCAAAATTAATTTAATAGGCATTAACTTATGAATTAACACAACATGTGTACACTGAAAAGTTATTTCAGAAAGAAGTTGAAAAATCAAAACAATTTCTGAAAAGTTTGAAACCAAACCAAAAATTTTAGCCTGTGGATGTCCCTACAGAGTATGCAGAAAATTAAAAACTGGAGAAAATACATCGACTTGGGGCTATAATCACTAATGTACTTTGGAAAAGACAAAATATACTTTGCTGAATTAACCAATTTTTCATACTATTGTGCAATATACAGTGCACCACCACCCTACCACCTTCTGAGACCATCCCCTACTTCCCTTTTTAGTGCCTCCCACTCCCCTGCCATCCTCCCACCCTGGGCCAGCACAAGGAGTTGAGGTGCCCCCCCAACCTGGTTCCTGCTTGTGCCCCCTCCCCAGCCCCTACTGCTGCCACTGCCACCCTTCTCCGGGACCTGAAGTGGTGACAATGATCACAAACGGCCCTGCATTGCTTGCCTTCAATCCCCAGTGCTGCAAGGCTATTTCCATTCCATACACAACACAGCACCGTCCTTCCTCTCCATGCTTATCACAACGCAACCGCATAACAGAAGCAGAAGAACGCACAACCTAAACATCCTACATGTTCCACCCTCCATCTGCACAGCTAAGACCTCCACGAGTAACAGAGCTTTCACCTACATAGCGCCCATGCAATGGAATAAGCTACCAGCCACACTAAGAGCAAACAACGACCTGCAAGATTTCAGAAAAAAACTAAAAACCTACCTTTTCCAAGAATACTACAACGTAACTTAAAACAGAAAGAAACCATTTGCTCAGCACACCACAAAAAACTTATGACTGTAAACAAACAGTAATTAAAATTAAACTGTAAATAGACCAAGATGTGTTTAGCCAAATGAAACTGTAAATAATCCATACTGTAACTAGCGCACAATGTATAAATGAATCTGTAAATGACTCAAGCTGTACAAACCAAAAGCATAAATGCGACTGTAAATACCCTAAACTGTTTAATTTCTAATCACCAAAATCCAGATGTAGATTCTTTGATGATTGTAAGAAAATGTTTGCTGTGTCAAAATTTTAATATGATGTAAACCGCTACTGATCGCTGGAAGAAGCGGTATAGAAATGTAACCAAATAAATAAAATTCTTCCCCTACCGAGGCCTGATGCTGACTTCCTGTTTGTAGGAGAGGGGCAGTAGCAGCAGTGATACAATGAGGTGCCCCAAACCATTGGTGCTCTAAGTGGCCACCTAGTTTGTTTGCATAATGGTCACACTGGCCCTGCTGCTTCCTCCTCTGTCATTTTTCCTAGCTCTTTTCTTCTCCTGTTCTCGGTCATTCCCTTCCACAAGCTTAGTCTCCACTCCTCATGTAAGTCCACTCCACTGCCACGTCATCCCTTTCTGCAGCACAGTCCTCCTCTCAGCCCTCCCTCATGACATCTTTCTTCCTTTCCATCCTTTGGCCAACGTCTTACTCCCTTTAGCTTCCTTCATTCCCTCTCAGTTGCTACTATCCTTCTATTCTTCCCAACTTCTGCCTCCCTAATCTCCCTTTGCATCTCAGATTCTCTTTCTCATCATCTTCATAATATGTCAGAACTCATAAGCTAACTGGGTTTCTTCTGTGCTTGCTAATCAACATACTATCAGTAATAAGTAGACTCACTGTGAATTTCTCAGTCCCCATAGATCCTCAGTTGAGTTGATCCCCATGAAATATAAACTGCCTGAATTTGGAGTGTGGACAACACTATGTTTTTCTAGAAACGTTATCGAAATATAGTAGCAATTGTAATAGGAAAAGGAAAAGGAGGAAGAGAAGGAATGTAGAGCATTGTTTACATTTCATCAATGCCATCCTTGTAGGGTAATCAATAGCAAAAACAACCCCAAAAACGGTAGTCAAAGTAACACCACAAAAACAAGACCCCGTTGTGTTCCCCAAAAAAACTTCTTTCAGTATATTTTTTTGTCGGAAATAGATCGTGAGGAGGAGGCACTATGAACCAACCCACTAACACGATACATATCCCTTTTATTCAACCACATAGGTTCAAATGTTCAAAACGTTTAAGTACACAAAAACATTTCAGCAATAAAAAAGCACTGCACTTATCTGAGACATGCGCGACGTGCACGTTTCGGGGGGAGAAACCGCTGCATCAAGCGCTCAGAACTCCACTTATAGACGTGCACGTTTCGGGGGGAGAAACACCTGCATCAAGCGCTCAGAACTCCACTTATAAAGAAAAAACACAGCCGCCATGGAACTGGCAAAAAACGCCGAATTGTTGGCAGTTTAAATAAAGGAAACCAGCTTTGGATTTGGCTAACAAAAATGCCTGTCAAAAACAACCAACCAATCAGAAGAGGGGAATCCCCACAAGGCAGAGCACCCCCTAATCATGAAAGGATGACATCACATCACCCCCAGCCAATCGATCTCACAGTTCAAACCAGTAGGAGACACTGCCCTTAAAAGGAATATCCACCGTTGTTCAAGCCTCCGTAACTTAAAGGTCCGATCACCCCCTCTAGGATCCGCAGGGACATGATCGATCACAGTCCACCGTAGCTGCTGAAAATCATGATGAAATTGAGAACAATGCGAGACCATCGGAGCTGTAAGAATCAGCTGTCGAAGACGACTGGCATGCTCCGCCAGACGAATCCGAATCTGTCGAGTAGTACTACCCATATAACGTAAAGGGCAGGTGCATTCAATAAAATAAACCACATAGGTGGAATGACAAGTGGTTTGCCAATGATGATGAAAAACCTGGCCCGTATGTAAATCAGCCCAAGAACCACCAGACATGGTGGTGTCACAAAACCGACAGGCTCCACAAGGTTCATGAAGTCCAGTCCGTAATTGAGGACGCAACGGGCGATCCAAAGATGTGGCAGAAAAAACCAGCTTGTCCCGGAGATTGGCTCCCCGCGAATATGCAATCTGCAAGGGCTTATTAAAACTCAAATGAAGAGATAAGACTGGCCAATACTTCTTCAAAATGCCTACCACCCGTGACGAATTGGACATATAGGGCAAAACCCCGGTCACAGTGTCATCCGCTGCAGGAGATGGCCGAGCCAATGGCCACTCTAAAAAACACTCCCGATGCGAATACAAGGCCCTCCGATAGGCACGCGATACAACTGTCCTGGGGTAGCCCTTAGCCATCAACCGAGCTATTAAATCAGCAACATGAGTTTTAAAGTGAGCCATAAAAGAGCATAACCGTCAAAGCCTCAAAAATTGCCCATAGGGCAAACCCTTTCGCAGGGGCTCAGGATGGAAACTGTTATAGTTCAACAAACTATTACGTTGCACCGGTTTGCGAAACAGAGTGGTGGCCAAACAGTCCCCCGCCCGAAAAACAATCATGTCCAAAAATTCCACATGATCAGAATCAATATGGGCAGTATATTGAATATGAGGTTTTAATCCATTTAACCAGTCCAAGAACACATGCAAAGAAGGTAAGTCCGATGTCCAGATGAAGAAAATGTCATCCAAAAAGCGCTTCCATACCAGAACTGATGAAAAATTGGGTGAACCATAAACAAATCGCTCTTCCACATCTGCCATATAAAGGGTCGCCACCGAAGGAGCCACAGTGGCCCCCATGGCGATGCCAAATATTTGCTGATAAAAGGACCCTTCAAACAAGAAATAATTACGGGTAAGAACCAACGTGATCAAATCCATCAAAAAAGACTTGGGCAGCCGAGGGGGAGCCTGTAAAAACAAACCATGCAGCAAATGCAGTGATTTCCCTTGATCTATATTAGTATATTGCGCAGCAACATCAAGCGTGACCAGAAATACGGGTTTAGATGGTAATATCACATGCTGTAATATTTGCAGAAATTGCGTGGAATCCCGAATAAAAGACCGAATCAATGCAGCCTCTTTACTCAAAAACACATCGCAAAATTTCGACAATGGTTCAAGGACTGAACCCCGACATGAAATTATTGGTCTTCCCGGGGGGTCCGTCAACGATTTATGTACCTTGGGCACAAGATACATAATAGGTGTTTTAGGATGAACCGTAGAAAGAAAACGCAACTCCCTTGAAGTGATCCAGCCCCTAGAAAAGGCTTCCGTTAACAAAACCCGAATCTCCATCTGTAAAGACAGTGTGGGGTCAGCGTCCAACCGAAGATATACCCGTGGATCAACTACATGAGACCGCAATTTCGACATATAGTCCTGAGTGTCCCACAGCACTATTGCGCCCCCCTTATCAGCACTGCGAATTGTCACAGAAGAATCCTGCGCTAACCGCTGCAAACATGCCCAATCCGAATGAGCCAAGTTAGACTTCCATCTAGGAAAAGAGTTTTCTTGTGCCTGGAGATCCCTTAACACCAAAGATTGAAAGGTAACAAGAGCCGGATCCGGCGAGCCCGGCGGAACCCACCGAGACGAAGGTCTCACGATGGACACATCCGAAGTGCCCAAAGAATTGGTCTCAAAATAATGCAATATATGTAACTTTCGAAAAAACCAATGCAAGGCCAGCCGCATGGCAAAAGAATCATATCCCACCGTTGGCACAAAGGAAAGGCCCAAATTAAGGAGCCGTTCACTAGGCACATCCAAAGGACGGGAAGTCAAATTAACCACTAAAGAATCTGATTCTGACGGGCACGCTGGCGAGTGACTGGAGGTCCCCCTTCCGATAAATGTTCTCCTGTCCGCTGCGTTCGATACCGCCACGCACGTCTATAAGTGAAGTTCTGAGCGCTTGATGCAGGGGTTTCTCCCCCCGAAACGTGCACGTCGCGCATGTCTCAGATAAGTGCAGTGCTTTTTTATTGCTGAAATGTTTTTGTGTGCTTAAACGTTTTGAACATTTGAACCTATGTGGTTGAATAAAAGGGATATGTATCGTGTTAGTGGGTTGGTTCATAGTGCCTCCTCCTCACGATCTATGTCCGACAAAAAAATATACTGAAAGAAGTTTTTTTGGGGAACACAATGGGGTCTTATCCTTGTAGGGTAAGCAAATCAAG
This sequence comes from Ichthyophis bannanicus, assembly GCA_033557465.1. NCBI lineage: Eukaryota > Metazoa > Chordata > Amphibia > Gymnophiona > Ichthyophiidae > Ichthyophis > Ichthyophis bannanicus. The sequence continues at coordinate 1,632,138,027 of CM066032.1, read as the reverse complement.
GAAATTACCCTCAAGCCCAGGGCTTTAGGGGTCCACACAAATACAGGATCCACACATTTCCCTTGTTGTTTTTAAAATAGGATTAAATACTTCTTTCATTGAACAGTCTTTTGATGTGTTGTCCATTGTTTAGTCATTTGGGGGTAACACATGTGGTTAATACTACTCTTATTTTTCTCCCCTTCCCTTTTTGTCTTTATTTCTATTTTGTTTCTTTCTCTATTATTTTATATTTTTGCTTTGGTATGTTTGTAATTTTATTATTCATTTATTGTTTGATTTTATTGTAAACTGTCTTGTAACTTTTTGAAAGTTGATCAGGCAAACACTAAAATAAACTAAACTCAATTAAACTTCAGATGCATGGTGGAAGGCAAGATGGTATCATCAGCCATGGAAGAGGCATTTGCATTCATATGTGGACGAGGGGGTGATGTCATCACACATGGTGCATACAGGGAGCACTAAGCAATTGCAGAAATATAGGTGCTTGGGAGGGATAGAGGCTGGTGAGAAGGAAATGAAAATGCTTGGTGGGATGTTGGGGGAAGTACTTGCTAAAGTCTTAGAGGTGTAAGGAAGGTTTAGAAGGGGGATATATACTGTGGTTTTGGAAGTGGAGGATAAGGGAGCAGAGGAATGTCAGAAGGAAGAAGGAGAGTGATGTCTGGTGTCAAAGGGAAAGGGGGGTCTGAATGGGGTCACAGGGGAGTTCTGGCTGAGTTCATGGAAAGGGAAAGGAGGAAGTACTGACTGGGATTTTGTGGGGAAGAGTGCTAGATTGATCTTGAGAAGAAGGCAAGGAGATGGTTCTGGAGGGGAAAAGCTGGCTGGAGTTTGCAGGAGAAAAGGGCTTTAAACTAGATTCGTTGGGGATGGGTGAAGAAAGCCCCCAGGTAAGTGAAAGCCCCCAGGTAGGTGATACATTAAATACCTTTATGGAAATGGGTAACAGGGGTAACATATGGAAAGCAGTGTGTATTAATGCCCGTAGCATGGGAAATAAGATCTCTGAAGTTGAAGCTTTGGTGGGAGTGGCTGACTTAGATTTAGTGGCAGTTACAGAAACATGGTTCACAGAAAACCATGACTGGGATGTAACTATACCTGGCTATACTTTATTCAGAAAGGACAGGGTAGGAAGAAGGGGAGGAGGAGTAGCACTATATGTAAAAACTACTATTAAAGCTTTGGAATTACAGAGCTTAAAAGGGAGAGAGGAGGCATTGTGGATTAAACTAGAAAGAGGGAAAGAGAAATCTATTTGCATTGGTGTGATATACAGACCTCCCTCACAAGAGGAAGAGGTGGACAGAGAGTTAATTGAAGATATACGCAGCATTGCTAGGAAAGGGGAAGTGCTACTGCTAGGAGATTTCAATATGCCAGATGTTGATTGGCACATTCCTGCTGCAGTATCATCTAGGAGTAAGGAGATCCTGGATTCTCTACAGGGAGAACTATTCAGGCAATTGGTAACAGACCCCACACGTGAAGGGGCCATACTGGACTTGGTGCTTACCAATGGTGAAAGTGTTTCTGATGTTGTAGTGGGAGATCATTTTGCATCCAGTGATCACCAGATGGTGTGGTTCAGTATTAGGACTAGGGCTGTTAGAATCCATTCCAAGGTGAAGATCTTAGACTTTAGGAAGACTAACTTTGCGAAGATGGGCCACTACCTCAGGGAGTCGTTAGTGGGATGGGAACAGCTGGGGGATGTAGAAAAACAGTGGGCAAAGCTGAAAGGAGGTATTTTAAAGGCAACCAACCTTTTTGTTAAAATGGTAAATAAAGGCAAAAGGAACAGGAGACCGCTATGGTTTTCGAAGGAAGTAGCTGAAAAAGTGAAGAAAAAGAGGGAGGCCTTCATGAAATACAAGAGATCATAGAGAGAGGAAGACAGGCATCTGTATTTGGAAAAACGTAGAGAAGCTAGCAAAGTAGTCAAGAAGGCAAAGATTCAAAAGGAGGAGGAAATAGCCAATGCAATAAAATGGGGGGATAAGACATTTTTCAGATATATTAGTGAGAAGAGGAAGGGCAAAAGTGGTATTGTCAGACTCAAGGGTACAGGGGGGGAATATGTAGAAGCTGATAAGGATAAAGCGGAATTGCTTAACAAATATTTTTGTTTTTGTTCACAGATGAAGAACCAGGATCAGGACCTCAGAAAACACCCACAAATAAGAACAGAAGCGAGGGACATCTTGAACAATTTTCAGAAGACTGTGTTTGTGAGAAACTAGCTCAACTTAAAGTAGACAAAGCGATGGGACTGGATGGGATACACCCTAGAATACTGAGGGAACTTGGGGACTCCACTGACTGACCTTTTCAATGCCTCGTTGGTGTCGGGCGTGGTGCCAAAGGACTGGAGAGAGGCTCATGTGGTGCCTTTACACAAAAGCGGAAGTAAGGATGTGGTTGAAAACTACAGGCCGGTTAGTTTAACTTCAGTGGTGAGTAAATTAATGGAAACGCTGTTGAAAGAGAAAATAGTGAGGTTTCTGGAGTCCAGCGGATTACAGGATCCGAGGCAGCATGGATTCACCAGAGGCAGGTCTTGTCAGACAAATCTGATTGATTTCTTTGACTGGGTGACCAGGGAGTTGGACCGAGGGAGAGCTCTAGATGTGGTGTATTTAGATTTCAGTAAAGCCTTTGACACTGTTCCTCACAGGCGACTTATAAACAAACTGAGCACCCTAGGGATGGACCCTAAAGTTACTGCTTGGGTTAGAAATTGGTTGGGTGGGAGGCGACAAAGAGTACAAGTAAATGGAGCTCACTCTGAGGAGAAGGATGTTACCAGTGGTGTGCCCCAGGGATCTGTCCTTGGTCCGATTCTTTTTAACATCTTTGTTAGTGATATAGCGGAAGGGCTGTCGGGTAAGGTTTGCCTCTTTGCAGATGATACCAAAATCTGCAATAAAGTAGACACCCAGGAAGGTGTAGATAACATGAGGAGGGATCTAGCTAAGCTTGAAGAATGGTCTAGAATTTGGCAGTTGGGATTTAATGTTAAAAAATGTAAGGTCATGCATTTGGGCTGCAGCAATCCAAGGGAGCAATACAGCATAGGAGGTGAAGTACTTTTGTCCACTAAAGAAGAGCGGGACCTAGGCGTAGTTGTGTCCGATGATCTTAAAGTAGCTAAACAGGTAGAAAAGGCGACGGCAAAAGCTAGAAGGATGCTTGGGTGCATACGGAGAGGAATGGCTAGCAGAAAAAAGGAGGTGATAATGCCTCTGTATAAGTCTTTGGTGCGACCTCATTTGGAGTATGGTGTGCAATTCTGGAGACCGCACCTTCAAAAGGATGTGAACAGGATGGAGTCGGTGCAGAGGGTTGCTACTAAGATGATTAGTAGTCTTCATTATAAAGCATATGAGGACAGGCTTAAGGATCTTAATATGTACACCTTAGAGGAAAGGCAGGATAGAGGTGATATGATTGAGATGTTTAAATACCTCCGTGGCATAAATGTTCAGGGAGAGAGCCTCTTTCAATTGAAAGTAAGCTCTGCGACGAGGGCACATGGGATGAGGGTGAAGGGAGATAGATTCAGGAGTGATATGCGGAAATATTTCTTTACGGAAAGAGTAGTGGATCCGTGGAATAGTCTCCCAGTGGAGGTGGTAGAGATGAGGACAGTAACTGAATTCAAAAAAGCATGGGACCAACACAGAGGATCTCTAAAGGTAAAAAGTGGACTGTTGCAGTTGTTATGGAAGGACAGACTAGATGGGCCTTGTGGTCTTTTTCTGTCATCATGTTTCTATGTTCTATGTTTCTAAAAGCTTGATGGGGGAGGAGTGGAGAGACTTACTGTGGTTTCCCATGACACCTGAAGTCGAGACTTGCGGAACATTTTGCTGCAACTCTGACATCACTCTTGAGGCCTACAAGACAATGGCCCCTTCTGTGGTAGCATCGGGATGAGTAGAGACTGTGGTTTCCTGCAACATCTGAACCCAGGACCTGTGGTGCGCTTCGGCATGACTCTGACTTCACTCTTGGGGCCTACAAGACCACAGCCCCTTCTGTACGATGTGGCCGTGGGGATGTGCCCATATGTGTATGCACAAAGGGGCATGCCCAAAGAGGCAGGTCATACCCCCTTTGGAGCCCCTTCAGAGCACCGAGGAGCCAAAGGAGGAATGGACTATTTAGGAGTGGGGAAGAGGAAGAAGAAGAATTATTTTCCTGTGAGTACTGTTAATCTTGCTAAAGCTGTTAAAGTCATTGGGCCTATGTACAGGCACCTTGTGTCTGATGTTAAAGAGGGTCTCTCCCCTGTTTCTCCTGGTCCCGGTTATGTTACTGGCCCTTCTGTTGGGGATTTGACTCCACCCCTCTAATCTGGATTGGAACGATTGCAGACTCAAGTTGCTTTCCAGGAGGTGGAAGAATTTTCTAGGTCTCCTTTCAGGTGCATTTGCCTAGAATAGTGCAGTTTGCTGTAGAAACTGCTTCAGTACCTGACCCTGAATATGCTTGGAAGCTTGTTCAATGTGCTGAAATATCTTTAATGGAGATCTTGGAGGTTGTCTCTCGTACTGAAGCCACCCTATAGGGTTCTCTGTGACAGTTTTCTGAATTTACAAAAGAATCAGTTGCAAAATTTTAGCAGGTGGATGTTTGTTTAGCATCTGTTGACGCACATCTTACTAAAGTTGAATCTCAGCTGTCTACAAAACAAGCTGTGATCAGCTCATCCATGAAAGACAGTTTGTCAAAGCATATTCAGTTGGAAATTTTAGAGAACATGGTTAGGGTTAAGAACTTGCATTGTTTGAATTTTCCTGTAACCCAATATTTATTCCCCTTGATTTTATTTCAAAAGTATCTTAAGGAGGACTGTGGATTCTCTGCACTTGAATAATGTATACTACCTACCTAGGGGTGTTACATCTAATGTGGAGGGGGCAGTTGAGATGAATCAAGTTTCTTCAGTTGATAGTAGATCTTTCAGCCTTTTTAGAGTCATCTAAAAAAGAGGTTTCAACGAGAGCTACTTTATTAGGGTTTTTTGGCCTTAAAGCCTCACTTATTAGTCCTTGGGCAACTTTTCTTTTCTAAAATTTCCTTGTAAGTGTCTGGTTTCACTTCAGGGAAATTCCTGTAACTTTTTTATTCCTGAGAAATTAGAAGATTTTTCTGAAGTCTAAAGAAGATGTCTGATTTGTTATCCAGGCTGCTAAGATTATAAGAGCTTTAGGGCTATTAGGGATCAGGGTTATTGATCTATTTCAGGGTTTCTTTTTGTGTGCTCCCACCCTCTCCTTGACATAGGCTAGACTATAATTGGGCCATTTTCTTTTTTTTCTCTTTTTCTTATGTAATATGTTATTACTACTGCTACTACTACTACTGAACATTTGTATAGTGCTACAAGACGTATGCAGTGCTGCACAGACACTGTATAACTGAAAATACTTGAATAAAAAAAAAAGGTTGGAATATGCAAGGAGGGAAACAGTGTTGACATGCAGGGCTGGCATTACCATTAGGTGAACTAGGAAGTCGCTTACAGCGCCGGCATCCAGGGGCACCCATTGCCATCACTGTCCACTGCCCCCCTGTCTGTGGTGTTTACCTTGAAACTTCGACAACACAAGGCTGTTTGCTTCCACCCTATCAGACTACCCGAATTCTGACTTCCTGTTTGTGAACAGGAAGTTGGCATCAGATGACAGTAGTAGCGGCAATAGATGCTGGAGGGGGATGGGGTCACAAAGAATGAGGTTCACCTAGGGTGCCTCATCTCCTTGTTCCAGCCCTGTGCAGGATCTCCTCCAGCTCTTAAATTCCATGGGGGTCCATAGGGCTCTTCAGCTTGAAAAATAAATGGCTGAGGGGAGATATGATAGAGAACATAAGAACATAAGATATGCCATACTGGGTCAGAACAAGGTCCATCAAGCACAGTGGCCAATCTTTCCAACAGTGGCCAATCTAGGTCATATGTACCTAGCAGTTTCCCCAAAAGACACAGGTTCCACAATGCTTGTACTGGGTCAAGCATTGATATCCTGGGTCCCTACTTAATAATGATTTATGGACCTTTCCTCCAGGAACTCATCCAAACCTTTTTTAAACCCAGGTACACTAACAGCCTTTACTACATCCTCCGGTAACAAATTCTAGAGTTTGATTACACGTTGAGTGAAAAAATATTTTCTTTTATTAGTCTTAAATAGTTTACCCTGTAGCCTCATTGCATGTCCCCTAGTCTTTCTATATTCTGATAAGGTAAACAATCGATCTACGTTTACCCGTTCCACTCCGTTCATTAATTTATAGACTTCTATCATATCTCCCCTCAGCCGTCTCTTTTCCAGGTTAAAGAGCCCTAACCTTTTTAGCCTTTCTTCATAGGACTATCCTTCCATCCCCTTTACCATTTTGGTGGCTCTTCTCTGAACCTTTTCTAAAATCGCTATATCCTTTTTAAGATATGGCAATCAGAATTGCACACAATATTCAAGGTGTGGTCTCACCATGGAACGATATAGAGGCAATATAATATCTTTTATTTTATTTTCCATTCCTTTCCTTATGATACCTAGCATTCTATTTGCTCTCTTGGCCGCTGCTACACACTGGGCCGAGGGTTTTAAAATATTATCCACAATGACACCTAAATCTTTTTCCTGGGTGGTGGTTCCTAATGTGGAACCTTGCATCGTGTAACCATAGTTTGGGTTGTTCTTCCCTAGGTGCATAACTTTGCATTTGTCCACATTAAATTTCATCTGCCATTTTGATGCCCAGTCTTCCAATTTATCAAGATCCTCTTGCAATTTTCCACAATCCTCTTGGGTTTTAACAACTTTAAATAGTTTTGTGTCATCTGCAAATTTGATAACCTTACTCGTTATTCCACTTTCCAGGTCATTTATGAATATGTCACAAAGCAGCGGACCCAGCACAGATCACTGGGGTACACCACTATTCACCTTTCTCCATTGGGAAAATTGGCCATTTAGCCCTACACTCTGCTTTCTATCTTTTAACCAGTTCCTGATCCACAATAGTATACTACCTCCTATCCCATGACTCTTTAGTTTTGCCAAAAGTCTCTGATGAGGGACCTTGTCAAAGGCTTTCTGAAAGTTCAGATATACTATATCAACCGACTAACCTTTGTCCACCTGTTAATTCACTCCTTCAAAAAAACATAACAGATTAGTAAGACAAGATCTTCTTTGTCTAAAGCCATGTTGGCTTTCTCCCATTAGGCCATGACTATCTGCATACGGAGTAATTTTATTCTTTATGATGGTTTCTACCATTTTTTCCGGTACTGACGTCAGGCTCACCGGTCTGTAGTTTCCCGGATCACACCTGGAACCCTTTTTAAAAATTGGTGTTACATTGGCGATCCTCCAATCTTCAGGTATTAGAGATGATTTTAATGATAGTTCACAGATTACTAATAGCAGGTCTGCAATCTCATATTTCAGTTCTTTCACACCCTTGGATGTATACCATCCAGCCCAGATGATTTGCTACTCTTCAGTTTATCTACTAGTTGTAATACATCTTCCCGATGTATCGATATTTCCTTCCTTTCTTCCGCACCTTTAAATACCACTTCAGTCATGGGTAACATCCCTACATCTTCCTCAGTAAAGACCGAAGCAAAGAATTCATTCAGTCTCTCTGCTATCGCCTTGTCGCCTCTTAGAGCCCCTTTAACCCCTCTTTCATCTAATGTACCAACTGACTCTCTCACAGGTTTTTTGCTACGAATGTGCTTGAAAAAGTCTTTATTTCACATTTTTGCTTCCACAGCAAGCTTCTTCTCAAATTCTCCCTTTGCCTGCCTTATCAATGCCTTGCATTTGACTTGCCAGTGCTTGTGCTGTTTCCAGGTTTCATCGTTTGGCTCTTTTTTCCATTTCCTGAAAGATGCATTTTTGGCAAGAACAGCCTCTCTGACCTCACCTTTAAACCATGCTGGCAGTTTTTTGGACTTCCTTCCACTTTTCTTAAAGCGTGGAATACAGCTGGTCTGTGCTTCCAAGATAGTATTTTTCAACAACACCCAAGCTTGATGTAAGTCTTTAACCTTTGCAACTGCTCCTTTTAGTTTTTTCTTAGCTATTTTCCTCATTTTATCATAGTCTCCCTTTCCAAAGTTAAAAGGTAGTTCTGTGTATTTCCTTACTATCCCTCTTCCACTAATTAAATCAAAGGTGATCATGCTATGATCACTATTGCCAAGTGGCCCCAACAACCTTATCTCTTGCACTAGATCTGGTGTTCCACTAAGGACTAGGTCTAATATGGCTTCCCCTCTAGTTGGTTCATGAACCAGCTGCTCCAAGAAGCAGTCATTTATTTCATCTAGGAACTTTACCTCCCTAACATGTCCTGCCGTGACACTGACCCAGTCGATACCGCGGTAATTGAAATCACCCATTATTATTACTGCGCTGTAACTTTTATTAGCTTCCTTGATTTCTTTGAGCATTTCATCATCCATTTGTTCATTCTGGCCAGGCGTCGATAGTTCACCCCCACTGCTATCACCTTCCCCTTTTTACATGGAATTTCAATCCATAGAGATTCTACAGCAAATTGTATTTCCTGCAAAACTTTAATCATTTCTGACTCAATGCCCTCTCTAACATAGAGTGCAACCCCTCCACCAATTTGGTCAGCTCTATCATTATGATATAGTTTGTACCCAGGTATCACAGTGTCACACTGGTTGTCCTCCTTCCACCATATCTCTGATATTCCAATCATATCTAACCTTTTATTTAGTGCTATATATTCTAACTCTCCCATCTTATTTTTTAGACTTCTAGCATTTGCATACAAGCATTTTAGAGACTGTATTTTATTCATATTAATTTGGCTATTGGTAGACATGGATAATTTGGGATCTTTAAGCTCTGTCTGCTCCATACTCAAGGGCATTTGGGCTACTTTACTCTTTTTTGGAACCTCTCTGCTTTTGGTAGTGTCCTTCAAGGATATATTCTTCTGAACCATCCACTCTTTGGCGACTGTCGGCTTTCCCCTATTATCTCGTTTAAAAGCTGCTCTATCTCCTTTTTAAAGGTTAATGCCAGCAGCCTGGTTCCATCCCGGTTAAGGTGAAGCCCATCCCTTCGGAAGAGCCCCTCCTTTCCCCAGAATGTTCCCCAGTTCCTAACAAATCCAAAATCCTCATCTCTGCACCATTATCTCATCCACACATTGAGACTCCGGAGCTCTGCCTGCCTTTTGGGTCCTGCGCGTGGAACGGGAAGCATTTTGGAGAACGCTACCCTGGAAGTTCTGGATTTCAACTCCCTACCTAAAAGCCTAAATTTAGCCTCCAGAACCTCCCTACCACATTTTCCTATGTCATTGGTACTGACATGTACCAAGACAGCAGACTTCTCACCAGCACTATCTAAGACCTTATCTAGGTGGCGTGTGAGGTCCGCTACCTTCGTACCAGGCAGGCCTGTTACCAGGCGATCCTCATGTCCACCAGCCACCCAGCTATCTACATGCCTAATGATCGAATCACCAACTATAATGGCTGTCCTAACCTTTCCCTTCCCTTAGAGCTCCAAAAAATAATGAGTGGAATGGAATCAGTAAACATTAATTGGTTGTTTACTCTTTCAAAAGGTGTAAAGACTAAGGGATATGCAATGAAGCTACTAAGAAGTACATTTAAGACAAATCAGGAAAAATGTATTTTCACTCAACATGTGGAGCCCAATTCCGAGAGGGGTAAGTCTGGGACGTCCAGATGTTCCGAGGAAGATGGGCCTGTTAGGACTCAATTCTGGCCTGTGGGAACTAAACGTTCCCACGAGACACAAAATTGGGCCTGTGGATGGTCTTGCAGGGACATCCTCCCCGCCGGCGCCCTGACTCCCACGGCTTAGGCCAGGCCCTGGCCCCAGCCTCAGGGGGGGATCCCCAGCCTCGGTCTCTGGTTCGCTGCTGCTTATTCCTCCTCTGAGGTGGAATAAGCAGCACATCCTCATGGATCTCGCAGGATGTACAGGGTCGTGATCTGAATTGACCTTGTACATCCTGCCGAGCAGGCCCGCCTCCGCTCCACCTCAGCCCTGTCCCCTCCTGCCCCCTGCCTGCTCTCTCCATCCTACTGCTCAGGACATGTGAGGAGAACAGGAGGGGGAATAGGGTCCAGAGAGTTTGTGGTGCTGCGCGTCTTGGAATCGAGCCCATAATCTCTGGAAATCATGCTGAAGTAATGTTGAAAAGGTTTTTAGCATTATTGTAGCTGGGTATAAAAAAGGTTTGGTCAAGTTCCTTGAGGAAACTCTATAACTATTATTAAGGTAAATCTAGTGAATTCCACAGTTTATCACTGGGATAAGCAACAAGGAATATGTGTACCTTTTGGAAGTCTGCCAAATATTTTTGCCTTGGACTGGTCGCACTAGAAACAGAATACTGGGCTTGATGCACCATTCATTTGACCAAGCATGGCAAATCTTATGTTCTTTGCCTGAGTTTGGGATGGGTGTAGCTGGGCAATGTCCTCTCTCCTCCAAATACCCTACTGCCAAATTAACCCATGCAGACTGGAACATGGAGGAAACGGTAACTGAGCTCCAGTAGTGAGTTATCCCCCCCCCCCCCACACACACACACAGACTTCAATCTTATGATGAGTAAAGTAGTGATGGCACTACTACGTTTAGTAGATTGCAGGCAAGGGCTTCATACATACTGGCAACCACAGCAGTGCACAGCATGGAGACCCAGAGCATGCACGATCCAGTCGCTGCCATTTCCTCCTTCATCTACTCAAGCACTTTCTATTTCAAAGTGGAAGTGCATTGTTGAAGGAGTTGGGAGCCCATGGGACATGCTCCAGTCTGCATGCTGTGGCTCCCCATTGTCCCCACTGCTCCTACTGCTGGTTATGGGGAAAGGAGATTGAAGAGGAAAGGTGAATGGGGGTGGAGGGTGGAGGGGCAAGAAAAAAAATGGAAGAGGAAGCAGGAAAGAGGTATGATAAGGAAGGAGGGAGGGGGATGGGATAGAATATCTAGGCTGAAAATTCACCTCTTTGCTGCTGCTTTTGGATCTTGACCCACCTGATCTCCTTTTTCTTTCCCCTTGCTTTATCCCTGCCTACACCTTCTGTATTTGTCTTGACTAGATTGTAAGCTCTGATGAGCAAGGACTGTCTCTTACATCTCTGTGCAGCGCTGTGTACGACTTGTAGCACTAAATAAATGCTCAGTAGTAGTAGTAGTAGTAATAGTAGATATAAGAAGGGACAGGATGGGAGGGAAATTTGAAAGGGGGGTGGTAACGAGAAGGAGATGAAAAGGGAGGGTGCAAGAAAAAAGAAGGAAAGTCAAGAGGAAGGCAAGGTGGAAGGTAGAGACAAGAAGGAAAGAAGAGATGGGGAGACAAACTGAGGGATGTGAAGGACAAGGAATGGAAAGATGAAGTGAAGGAAAAGAAGAACAGATGAGGGACAGGCAGGGAAGAGGTGGAGGGCAGAGTGTTGAGATGAATGGGGAGGCAGAGAGAGGAGAACTTAGAAAGAAGGGAGGAGAAGAGAGATAAAGGGAAGGAGGACTGTGAAGACAGAGATCAGGAGAGTTGGTGGGAAAAAAGAGGTAAAGGATGTGTGAAAGGAGCAGGAAGAGAACAATATGTGAGAGCTGAAGAAGAGTGAGTGCTGGGGAGGAGGAATGTGTGAGGAAGAGAGGAACAAGGAATGTGTACCAGTGAAACAGAGGAGACTAGAATAAAAGAGTATAGGCAGGGTTAGGATAAATGCATGGAAAAGAGAAGACAAAACATATAAGTCAGAAATAAAATAAGCAAAAAGAAAGAAAAAGAAAGATGCCAGCAGGATGGAAAAAAGATGAAGGATAAATAATAAATAAGGAAAGGCTAGAGAAATGAAAAATAATTTAAAATAAAGAAAACAGAAAGTAAATTGAAGGATTATGAAAGAAAGATAAAAAAAATAAGAAAAATATCCTGAAACACAAATGTTTGAAAATAATTGAATCACCCTGCTGCAGCTGCATCTGAATAGGTATGATGCTTGAGACTCGTAGGTCTGGGCTTAGGGAAGAAAGGAGAGAAAAAGAAACAGAGTGGATGCGTGTAAGTGAGAGAGGGTGGAGTGGGTGAGGGCAGGGAGAGAAAGTTCAGGTTTATACCATGTTCTCCCCACCAATTCTTGCCAATATTGGTGGGAGAGAAAGTTAACGCTCTACCATTCCTTACTGATAACCACCCTCCCAGTGCACAAAAAATCTCTGCATTATCTGCAGCTGCCCCCCCCCCCCTTTATCTGATACCACGTTCAGAAAGTGTTTGCTATATACTGCGTTAGCAGCGAATGCAGTTTAGTAAACCAGCCCCTAAGGGGCTTGTTTACAAAGCCGCAGTAGCGGTTCGCGGTCGTTATCGGAGCCGCGGCCCCATTGAAGTCTATAGATGGGTTCTTTTTTGGCTTGATTACCCTGTCCATTACCCAACCTAATATTGTCCAGTTTTTACAAAGGACAATACTGACTTTTCCCTTGCGACAGTGCAATATACAATTCTGTATATCACCCAGAAAGACTTACTTTATGTGGTTTATTATTACTATCTAGTAGCATTTGATTGATACATTCAGGCTTACACAGGACTTTTATAGACACATATAGTAGACAGTCCTTACTCCTAGGAGCTGAAAATCTGGCTAAGATAGCTAGACAAACCGCATAACCATTATAGATGGTAAACATTAGTTACTGGATTTATGTAAGAATAGTATTGATTCCACTACAGATGCAGTCAAAGATTTTTATTTTTTCTTGATGGAAAGCCAAAATTAGCATTGGACTAATACAAATACAATGTGGAACATCCCTTCTACAATGAAAACTAGGCAGCTGCCTAAGAGGCAGACCCCATGGATGGCACGACACCATGACCCCCCCCCCCAATGAATTTTTAAAGCAGCAGCTCACAGGGGGCCTTAAAGCACCCATGTACATACATACATTCATGACCTGCCACTCTTGCCCCCTCTGTCAGAAGGGGCAGGAGCGGCAGGCCACGAGTGTATGAACAAGCACAGGTGCTTTAAGGCCCACCATGGGCATCTGAAAATTTCTGGAGGGGCCAGGTTACCATCCACCCTCCTCCCCAAGATGAGATAATGGATGCTGAGGGAATGCTGTGGCATGGTGGGGGGGGGGGGAGGGGGGGCTAGTCTGCCTAGGGTAGCAGAAACCCTGAGGCTAGCACTGAATACAATGACAAGACATATATCAATCCACTCACCTCTAGATTTCTGGCCTCGTTACGCAAAGAATTTATATATATATATATATATATACAATTTAAAAAAGACATGGGACAAACACAGAGAATTCCTTAATGGCAAAAGGATGGAAACCAAGCATTAGGCACCTCAGCTGAAAACAACAGGGAAAAGACCTTTTTTGCACTTCTAAAAAGACAGACGGTAACCTGGAGGGGGCAGCGGTTGCAACCTTTACTGTCTCACTGAACAGACCAGAGGGGCCATTAGGTTATCTGCCATTATCTACTGTTGCTATGTTACTTTGAATGAAATGAATATAAAATGCATAAAGACCTTATTAATTATGATTTTAGATCTAGTATTCTGTACATTTTTCATCCATTTACAGAGTAATTATAGAAATATACTTTTACTAAGGCTATTCATTTGTTTCTTTCACTGGGTTTCATGTATATATGTAAATTGTTTATGTGCATAAATTCATTTTCATGCCCATAAATTGATTTTATGCACATAAAAAATTGAATACCTGGACAACAAAATCTATTTCATTTTATTGTGTGCATAAATAAAAAAATGAAAAAAACCCCACAACCAAATGTAGTGAAATGAAAAAAAAAAAAACTGGGACTGCCCAGCCTTATCTTTTACATATCATTAAAATGTATTCAATGAAAGAAAAAAGAAAGAAATGCATCTTTAGGGCTTCTGAACCCCATCTCCCTCTGAGTTATTGCAGGATCATTAACAATTTAAAACTAGCTTCTTAACAGTACATTGTACTAAAGAGTGTGGATCACCAGATTGTTCCTGAGGGGTTAATGAAAGCATTAGAGCAAGACAGAGAGAACAGCTTCAGATAAGTTGAGAAAGATGGGCTGCTCCATCAGCTGTTGGTGCCCACCTTTCCCTCAATCTTTCAGCACGGAAAGAGAGGTAGCTAGAGCAGTCTGTTCACATCCCAGTCCTGAAACAGGCATGATGCTGTGTAAAGCTCTCCTGTTACAGGCTGTCTGTCTAACACCGGGACACACATGTACTCATAGCCCCCAGTAGGGATGTAGGTGGATCTCAGCAGGCCAGGCAAGGAATTCTGTGCATGCTGCTGAAAATAAAACAGTCAAGACTATAACTGCAGCTGTAAATCAAGGGACTCGGCACCAACTTCTAATTTCCTCTTCATCCTTATCCAGTCCATAGCTGTCATCAGCCAGCTGGTGAGAATTGGCAGGCACAGAGCGGTAAACTCTGAGCGTACAACTTTCCTTGCAACACTGAACTTGAATCAACCACTATCTCCTCCCCAAAGTGCAGGAGCTACCAAATCAACAGCAGGGTAGTATTATGTCTCATCGTCCTTTTTAGTCTATCAGATTTAGTTCTGGAAATGGATCTATGACTGCTTGTTAGCATGGTGTTCACAATAAAGGCAAGGATGTTTCTTGCCTTTTCTCTTTTTTCTGGGGCCAATTCACTAAACTGCAGAAAAGAAGTGTATCCCTATCTGGTTTCACTGTTAGAAAATTCTTGTAGGATTTCTTTAAGTGTGGTCCGTGATAACTGCTGTTTCTAAATCCCACAGGAATTTTCCTTGGATTCCTAGTTACAGGAAATTTTCACATTCCCCGCAATGCCAATGCATAATGACAGAATCAGCTCATGGTGGTTAAAGGGCTACTGGCCATTAGTGTCTCCATACCCTTACTTTATGGAGCAAAGGGAAGCAGGGGTCATCCAGCACCAACTTGGATTTTCTCAATGGCAAGGCAGGAACAATTGAGAGTACTTTTGGTTCCAAAAGACCTGCATCTTCAGATCAGTTTAGTGGGGGTCAGAGAGACTGAGGGGGGTACCAGAGACCTTTGGGTGTTTCAAATTTTGCATTCATTAGGTGCAGAGTTGCCAAGTTACCCAGTTCCAGGAGTGAGATTTGAAGCCAGTCCTGGATTTCTGAAAATCTCATCCTGATGCATTATGGGACCTGCAGCACTGATTCCAATGGGTAAAATCAGAGATTACAAATACCATACTGCATGGCAATGCAAAATTTAAAACTAGAACTGGCACAAAATCTCACTCCTGGAACTGGGTAACTTGGCAACTCTGTAGGTGGGAGTGGGGTTTGGGAGGGTCAGGATTTCTCTGTAACTCTTTGGGGAATTGAGTGGGATGGGGGTATGTTGGGGCATAGAAGACAGCAGTGCTACAGTATGTAGTGTTCTTAAGTTTTATTTTGGTAGTAGTGTGTGGAGTGCAGGGGGAGGGGGGGCTATATGGAATTCTGGCCCTTTAAGTATCAACCAATAAACCAAATACAATACCAACTAGGGTTTCACTAGTTGGTATTTATTGGTTTACTAAGAAATTGGTTTATTGGATTATTAGGCTCTTAGATAGTCTGGCGGTGTGTTAGTATTCCTTTAAGTATCAACACCATTTCCCAGAACCTCCTCAGACTCTGCCTGCCAATGCTCTGGAAGGAAGGTAGAACACCTCTTGATTTCTTGCCAGTTGTGCAACTTGCTGGCATAGAAATCAGCTGTTTTTCATACATGTGCCTACACTACAGCTGATTACCACGATTGTCCTGCGCCTGCTTTTTGGGTTAGGAAATAACAAGCAGAAGCTTGAGATAATCACAAATTGTGCACATTGTTTCCAAACAGCGCATAATAATGTGTTTTAATGCACAGTAAATAGGGCTTACCATACACAGTCTCATTATGATTGCTTAGTAAATAGGCCCCTTGGGAAGCTGCTGCTTTTTTCCCTCTTGATTTCTGGCCGGTGCAATTTGGTTGTGTTTGCTTTATCGATTTACTTCTCTCCACTTGCTAGGGGAGTAACTATTACAGCATGTCAGTCTGAGGCCAGAAAAAACATAAACAGGATGAAGGTTTAGTGATCATTTTCTCTCTTTTATTTTTCCCCTTGCTACATTTTTTGTAAACATTCCTAAGATGGTCATGTTTGCTGTTCGTGGTATCAAATTAAATAAAGGATCATTTCATCTTTCAATCAAATCCTTTTGTTGTGCACTCATTCTCTGTAACTTTTCCTTGCTTTGCATTGCATTGGAGGGCCCAAGGTGAACCAGAAGGAACATAGCCCCCTGAGCTTAAAGACTTGGGGGCAACACTCTGCAAACCGGTTAACCTTCTCCCTAGTTTCTGATGCTTACCAGCACTTTTCTCACACCCTTGTAGATTCTAGGCAGCATCGTCTTCCCCTCTCATAAAAGTAAACCTTTTTTCCTCTATTGAAGTCAAACAGCTCTCTACCCTATCCAAGTCAGAACCCATTCAGCTCTCTCCCAGTTAGCATTCTATCCTACCACCACAGAATCCAGTCAGTCCTCTCCTTCTGAAGAATCTAGCCAGAACTCTACACCAGCTACTCAGAGTCCAGTCATCCCTCTGTCCCTGTAAGCCAGCACTCTACTGTACAGTTGTAGTCAACATTATTGGCACCCTTGCATTTTAGGTATGTTGTGTACAATAGCTTGAGAAATAATTGGAAATATGATGTTGGATTGTTCTCTGAGCTTGATAGTTTGATTGCAGACATTTCATCACCATTCAAGGGGACATCATCAGTGCGGTGTTCCAAATGGTAATGTGCGTCAATGCTTGCGTTTGTACTTATATTAGTTCACAGGACTTAATGGGTTTGTTTCCCTGAGGGTTGCATGGGTGTGGTTGCTGTTTCTGAGCCTTGTTGGCCACACCCCAAAGTAAAACCATATCATAATCGCCAACCAGAGCTACCAATATTCACAAACATATCTAATTGAAAGTATTTATTTATTTTATTTATTTAAAATGATTTATATACCGCTTTATCCTAAAATCAAAGCGGTTTACACTTCAAATGAATCATGTTACATAGTGCGAGGGTGTAGGCATGCAGTGGCTATATAGTTGCGTTTACATAGGTGTAATTACAGAATGCTCTAAGTATAGGATGAGCTATATACAATGTGCTATATACAAAGAGGAGGTGCAGGGTTGACTGGGGAGGGGGAAGGAGCAGGGCATGGGGGGGATGAGCGGTGGCAGGAACAATTAGCTTGAAGGGGACCTTTGGTCAGGTCATGTGCTATCACCATAATGTTCTATGTAGAGTGTGGTTTTCAGTAACTTCCTGAAGTCCTTAATGTCCACAGTTGATCTTAACTAACCAAATACCCTCAACCAGGTTAAAATACTCAAATACATAAAGAAACCCTGGTGCTTGGGGGCGGAGCCCGATGTCCAGCGGGATGGTCGCATAACGCTGAGGCTCCCGAGAGGCCTACTCAGAATCCTGAATTAACACCGGACAAACTTGAATTTCTGCTCTGATCTTGCCGGGGCACATTGGTGAGATGGCGGGGACCAAACCCACGCGCCTGGAATTTGGATCTCCAGCGGCTTCTCACGGTAAACGCTCCAAAACTGAACCCCCGTCCCCGCAGAAGGGGCTGGCTTTGCGCGAGGGCCCCGAAATGCAGCAGGAAATCCTCGCAGAAATTAGAGGGGTTAAGGACCTCGTGCAGGCAAACGGTGAAGCACTTCGAGCGCTGAGGGAAGATCTTGGTGTACTGCAAGGCAGGCTAGAGGGGCTCTCTTCGCGTCAGGACAAAATGGAGAGTATATTAGACTCTCATGCGGTCCGGCTGTCCAAACTCGACAAAGTTGAACGTCAGGTGCGGGCCTTGCAGAAAGAAGTGGAAGATGGCAATAATAGAGCACGCCGCAACAACCTACGACTCGTGGGCATACCGGAGGGAGCGGAATTGGGAGACCTGAAGGAGTTTTTAAGTAAAATCCTCCCTTCCCTGCTTCAAATCACCTTTACCAAAGAATTGGAGATCGATCGCGCTCATCGTGTACCCACAAACATAACGCTCAACAGGAAGACCCCGCGGCCTATCATCTTTCGACTTTTGAGATATCAACATGTGGAACAAATTCTCAGTGCCTCCCGGGCAAAGGGCCATATGGAGTTTGAGAGCCACAAGGTCTCCTTCTATCCTGACTTGGCTAAACCCACGCTTTCTGGAATTTCTGCCGAGGCTTCAACAACTACAAGCACGCTATGGCCTGATGTACCCGGCCAAGCTCCGAGTCACGCTTCACAATCAGACAAGAACATTTGAGGACCCTGATCTACTAGCGGAGTTTTTGGACTCTAAAGAAGCCGACTTGATGCGCTGACTTCCAGAATATTCCTGCCAGTACTCTCACATCCGCTGTACCTGCCATATTGGATTTACCGCGGCTCAGCGAAGAGTCTGTCGAGGGCGGTTTGTTGCCTTATTTTGAAGATATCTGGGACCCGACTCCATCTACCCATAGTAGCCTCGACGAGTATCAGAGACAGTGTTACTTATGGACTCTGGTGTTTCTTTTCTTTTATTATGTCTCTATCTTCCTCTCTAGGGCCTCCTCCCGCAGACATCTGGTCGCCATATTCATTGGGGGTTTTGCTTCTTCTCTAGGTTACTTTGGTACATACTTTTCAATATGGGTGTATTGGCCAGCATACTTGGTGCTTATGTCATTATTGTACAGATTCTGATTATGTTGTAAGTTTTCAAGCGCCCTTACCTAAAATGTCTATTATCGATTGATGGCACCATGTAAGATTTTCTCATTGAATGTACAAGGAATCAATAATCCGATAAAACGGAGGAAACTCCTCAGCTATCTAAGTCATGAAGCTGCGGACCTGATTTCCCTCCAAGAAACACATTTCAACTCGAAGGAAACTCTCAAACTCAATATTAAACCTTACATGGTGGCCGCCTATTCCCCAGCCGTTTCTAGGAAATGTGGGGTTGCCATATTGGATAGGAAATCTCTGCATGCTACTATTGTTGCGACTTGCTCAGATACAGCGGGTAAATGGTCCAGAGTTCACCTCAAGATAGGTAACTTTAAAGTTACATGTATATGCCTTTATGCTCCTAATGTGGATGACCCTGCCCTTTTGCTACTATTGCTCAGGTTGCGCAGGCCTCTGCTAATACTTCATTGATATTGGGGGGGATTTCAATTTAGTTCTTGATCCCCTGATTGACAAATAGCCGCCTAGGATAAGTGGTCCCCCCAAGAGTCACATCGCGCTTACCTCTGTGATCAAAGATATTGTTCTAGTCGATCTATGGAGGTTACTGTACCCCAATGAGCTTGACTTTACCTTCTTCTCTTCCCCTCACAAATCCCAGTTTCGCATAGATTTCTTTCTAATATCAACACTGTTAGTTCCTCTGGTGGACGCTGCAAAGATTCACTCCCAGCATATTTCAGATCATGCTGCTATTTCTTTTCAATACCACACTACTGCACTTCAAGGGAATCCGGGGGCCTGGTTCTTTGATAGAGCCCTATTAACTCAGCCAGAGTTCCGGTTAGAAATTCGAGCAGCCATACATGATTACTTCCAGACCCTGGTACTCCAGGGGGATCTGGACACCCCAACAGCTCTTTTCTGCAGCTCGTTGGAAAACCTTTTCTGATTTATACAGGGAATTTGCGTTACCAGCGAAACATTACTTTCAATTGATGCAGCTTCCATGCTGCCTCAAAAGTGATCCAATCATGCCGCCCTCTGTCCCTACTAAGGATGGGCTATTAGAACTAATTCACTCTATTAGTAGTACACATGGGGTAGCCTCTAACTTTTATAAACTATTATGTCAGGGTACAGATACTGCCACTTGTAGAGTCCACTAAGCCTGGGATCGCTAACCGCAAACCACTTTAACCCCTGTGCATTGGAGCGTTTTCTGGAGCAAAATAGTGCGGGTTTCCCGCTCTGTCTCAGTTACCCAAACTCAACTCTCGTCTTTTTTGCACATAGATGTTCTTATATTCCAGGAAAATAGCCAAATGGAGCACAACTGCCAGGGACCAGTGTAGGTCTTGCCATACTGATGTGGGAACCCTCGCTCATGTTTTTATGACTGTCCTTAACTACAGGTTTACTGGGGGCGGGCTTGGGGCTGTATTCCATTTATCTTACACCTTCACGAGCCTCTTTCTTGGAAGACTGTGGGACTCCGCTCAGTGGCGGAGGTCCCCTCTCTTCCTAAGAAGGGTCGCTTTCTCCTGATTTCATGCTGGGTATAGCCATATGTTTAATCACGAGGACTTGGAAGGATAGCTCTCGACTTACTGTCAATGAATAGTGGAACCTTGTCTGCTTATATAGTAAATATGAGCAGATATCTCGGAGAGCTATTTTCCATACCCAAATTCTTTCTCGCTTGTCTAAATGGCAGATGCTCAATGATCATGTACAATCTGCTCATTGCTTCGACATGTCTGTTTACTGTACACTCATCATGTTTCAGATCGCCGTTAGGTTTTGTAACACAATAATGTCAGTACACGCCCGCTTCGAGAATGATTTAGTTTTCTAGAGAAGAAGCAGGGGGGAGGGGGGTGGCAGGGGTTTACTTTGGTGTATGTATCACATTCCATGTATGTATTTGTCTTTTAGCTGTATGTCTTCCTTTCCTTTGTTGTTGTAAAACGAAAATAAAGCATTTAAAAAAAAAAGAAACCCTGGTGCTTCAAAACCCCATCTTTCAAAAGCTTTTCAGGTAACCAAATTTTTTTGTTGGAAAGGCCAACCAATCTAAGATGATCATGCCTCATGCCGTCGTGGCCCGTCCATTTATTTAATTAAGAAAAAAAACTTTTAAACCACTTCGGAAGCAGCATCAAACGTGTTACTTAGCTGAATCCTTTACATGAAGAAGGCTGTGTAATATTGCCGCAGTCAGCGAAAAGACGATGTGACACGTTTCGTGGTATACAAGAAAACCCCCCGCCTCAGGTCAAAACTGCCGCGCAGTAACTTCTCAGCCCGTCAAAAACAGGCTGAGAAGTTACTGCGCGGCAGTTTTGACCTTAGGCGGGGTTTTTTCTTGTATACCCCGAAATGTGTCACGTCGTGGTTTAAAAGTTTTTTTCTTAATTAAATAAAATGGACGGACCACGACGGCATGAGGCATGATCCTCTTGGCTTGGTTGGCCTTTCCGACAAAAAAATTTGGTTACCTGAAAAGCTTTTGAAAGATGGGGTTTTTAAGCACCAGGGTTTCTTTATGTATCACAGTTGATCTTAGGCAGACCAGAAGGGAGTTCCATAGAGCGGGCGCAGCCCAGGATATTGCTCTCCTTGAAGTGGTTTGCCTCACTTTGGTGAAGTCTTTGGGGGTTGTGATGGTGTCTGTGGTGGCTCTCCTCCTGGATCTGGTGCTTGAGTCAGAGCTAACGATGGTCTGCAGACTGTTCGCTGAGAGGTTCTGTTTGATTTTAAAGATGTTCAGTAGAGTTTTTATATCAGTTGTGAGAACTGATTTGAAGCCAATGAAGGAAGTTCATAATGGGGGTGATGTGATCGTGCCTTGCGGAACCAGTTATTATGCGCAAAGCACTGTTCTGTGCCAGCTGCAAAGGCTGGAGTGAGTGTTTTGGGAGCCCAAGGTATATGTGGTTGCAGTAGTCCAGAATGGGTGTGATGAGGGATTGACAAATATTCCAACTATGGGGCTTGTTTACAAAGCCGCGGTAGCGTTTTCCGATTGGTATCGGAGCCGCGGCCACATTGAAATCAATGGGGCTGTGGCTCCGATAATGATCAGAAACTGCTACTGTGGCTTTGTAAACAAGCCCCAATATGTCATCACAATACTTTAATAGTATGTTGAAAGGTATGCAACATAAGAAATTGATGCCTGTGCAACTTAGATGTAGCAATTTGTGAGAAAAAAAAACACAAAATACAGCCTAGAGAGGATTAATGGCACCCTTCAATAATATCTGGTTGCACAACCCTTGACCGTTGATCACAGGTGCAGCTTATTTTACTGCAGTGGGAATGTGGTTCTTCTGTTCAAAGTGATTTGAATTGTTTATAAAGGTGCCATTATAATCATGTCCTGGCAATATCCCAGTTTTTATACTATTTCCTTTTTTAATGGTCTTGTTTACAGTATATGATTCTTTTATGTGTCAAATATGTGTGCATATATAGTCCAAAGCCATTTCACTGGCTACTTTTTTAGGACATATTGGACATTAAGGGGCTGAATTGCAAGGGTGCCAATAATGTTGACCACAACTGTACACAGTCAGAATCCAGTCATCCTTCTGCTCTGCAAAACGCAGTCAGCATTTCCCTCTTCCCTTTGCAGATTCCAGCCAGCATGTTTATGTCCCCTCAACAGACCTCCACTCACCATTCTCTTGCAGACCTCAGCCAGCAATATTCTCCTCACAACAGAGATCAGCTAGCACTTGCCCTCCCATCACCACAGACCAGTTGGCAGAAAGTCTCTGCTCCCCACAAAATTCCAGCTAGGACACTCACACTCACACTCCACAAGCAGCATCTCTTCTCTCCCCTACCCCTCCACCCAACTCTCTCACACCACCCGACAGATCCCAGCCAGCATTCTCCCTTTCCCTCCCCTCTTCCAACAAGTATTCTTCCCTTTCTTCCCGCATTCATGGCCTACTTGGTTCTTTTCGCCTTCTCTTCTCACCTGAAAGCTACCATGTAATATTTTCCACTTCCTTTACATTCTCAAGCATCACCCATCACTTCCACCTTCCCCCAAGACCCCAAACTACACTCTCACCTTTTATTTCCCATTACCTACCCAAAAGGGCATGCCAATTTTAGGAGTAGATTTTTATTTTTCCAAACTTTAAAAACTTCTAGTGACCAAATTATGCAGTTTTGCATGCTGAATCTAAAGCTATCTTCAGGAACTGCTTAAAGTGAGTCTTACTTACATCAAATCACAGTTGAAATATGTGGAAATTAAGTAGTATTTATTTAAATGTACAAATAGTCTGAACAACACCTGTAGCCACATAATTGTCTTTAAAATGTCATTTATGCAGTTAATTTAATGTTATTTAACAAAATCCAGCAATGAAGGCATATCTTGTTTGCTTCTGTTTTGGTTCATGAGCTCCCTGCTGACCATCTGACCCCTAATATAATGCTCCCTCCTCTCCTGATTGTACACATGACTGGCAGCCTCAGTTGTCATTTTTACAGACCCTTCTATGGACTAGGCGTGTGGTGACCGGTCTGGAAACACCATGGACTTGCTCAGAAATGCCTTGATCTCTGCTGTTGTCATGGTGCAGGTAAGAGGAGGCTCAGAAACTCCGGAGCTCCAGTCAAGTAATTGGGTGAGTGTAGTTGCTTCAGTGTTGATGGATGGCATTTTCCTGGGTCTCACACTGCCGCCTACAAGCTGAGTCTTCTCATCTCTTTCACCTCTGATCTTCAATATCTTCTCCACTGTATCTCCTCTCTCCTGTTCCTCTTCACTGCACAACATAGCTTGCAGAATCGACTCACTGTAACCATATCAAGCTGACCATCTCACCGTAGGCATGACTATCTTCCTCACCACCAAAAGAACCCCATCCCTCGCTTCACCTACACTTTGGAATGCCCTCCCCAAACCAATGCGCTCGACAAAGGACAGTAAGATACTACTCTTCACCGAACACTATGGTTCTATCAACCAATAATCCCCATATCTCTATCACCTTACAGCATTGTTTTTGTTTTGTATTGTTTTCCTCTCCCCTCCCATAATGTCCTCCCTTACCCACCCATTACATAACCACTTTAATTGAAGGAAAAGGTGGTATATAAAACTTGATAGATAAATAAATCACCTCTTCACACTGTTTTTTCAACAGTTGCAGCTGGAAAAGGAGATGCCTGGAACCTTGTGTCCAATTACTATTTATTTTTATATTGAACCAGTTCACCATGTAAAACCCATAACACAACTCTATGACCATTCTTAAGTTTCTCAGCTTCTTCCCTTTCAGATTATGCTTGGAAATCTGTATTTTGATGGTCATGGTTGTAAGCCATCTGCTATGTGACAGAGGTTCTATTTCCAACCGAGCCACATCCTTTGACAAGACACTGTTCTAATAGCAGTTACAATTCTATAGCCATAGCTTTGATCACTCCATCGCTGAGCTGAGGAAGATCAGGGCTAAGAGAGATCTTAGTAAAATCAGGATTTATTTCCAGTTCAATAGCAGAATCCAGCATTTTTCCTACTGGACCTGCCCATTTGTTGTTGCTTAATGTCTTGCCATCTAAAGCAGTCACCGAGTGCCTCAATGGTAGTTCACCTGTGTGCAGGTTACAGACAATCCACACCAGCTTCCTTTGTAGCTTCTCCTCAATATAATGCATCACTCTTCCCTCCCAGCCAGTGTTTACATTTCAGGAATCACCTCCAATAGCTTGAAGAGTTTTGTCTGTTCCTCTTTCTCTCAGCCATGCAACCAAATTATCAGCAGTTATTTTTGCATGAGTCTTCTCTTTAGTTGCTCTTTCAGGAACAACATGCCACAGATATCTGCCTACTGGCTCCATACAAACTGTGTAATATTTCTCTTTCACCATACCTGGATACATTTTGCCATTCTCTTCTGCCTTTAACATGAGCCTGGTATCATCATGATGACCATCAAAGAAAATGCAACTGATGCCATTCTACTGCAGTTCCTCCTCAAACTGTACCTCCAATTTTTTCATGATTCTCGCCTGAGCCCTCTTCACCTTGTTGTGATCAATCACGAAAGCAGTGTCCAAGTAAGTGATGAGTCCTGCATCAATACAGGCAGCAATATCAATCTCTGCTGTCTCTCTCAATCCAGTATGGTATCTTAAACTGGCAAGAGCTATGTTGGTTATTATATTTTGACCTCTTCCTAGCTTTCTCTAGAGCAACAGGAGCTTCCTCCATTGATTCTTCTGCCACATCATCCAAATCTCCCTGTTCTACTTCAAGCAAAGCTCTCTCTATCATCTCTTGGTCTTCTGCTGTTATTTTTTCACTCTTCATTTTATGTTTTTCTTCACTCTCCTTACCATTTGCCTGCCTTTATTTCTGTAGTTCTTGTCTTCTGGACTCGGGGAGTCAACTGGTCCAATCAGATGAGGTCCAACACTCCCAACTTTCTCTCTTTGACCTTTTATAAAGACTAACTCAATCACAGGAATCTTCTTCTCTCTGCTGCAGTCACAAAGTATGTGTATTCTATTGACACAGGCAGAATTGTGTCCCACATCAGTACAGCTCTTTATCACACACTTGCAGGTAAGTATGTCTATCAGTCTGTCGAGCTTCTCCATAAATTTGTCTTTCTCCTCCAGTTTTGTTCTGCCCAGAGAAACTTTGCTGGCTTGTTCCCACATGGATTTTAACTTTGCTTTAATCCTAATGTGACTGTTTATAACAGGACCACTGAATATTGGATTTGCTTTGTACCACTGAGCAAGTAATCCAGTCGTTAGGTTATTGACCAGTTTATCAGTGCTATAATTCCATCTGTCTTGATCACTGAGATCTCTCAAATACAATCCATTTCTAATGAGATCCCTGACGGTAGTTCAGCTACAGGTAGTTCTATGCCTGGTCCCACCAATGATGTAAATGGCTCCAAACTTGCAGTCTTGTTTTTCTATTGGACATTTTCAATATAAGATTATTGTGATGATGATGCTATGTTGAAAACCTGTGAATTAGAAAATGAAACAAATGTGTTAGTGTCAAAATGAGTAAATAAGCAAGATAAATTGATATTTGAGCAAGCACATAAAAGCTATTATCAGAGCACTTAAACATATTTCAGTAATTTGTATATTTTCACATCATTTCCTAGAAATTACAGGTAGGTAAATAACATATTGCACAAAATTTAAAGCTAGCTTTCTCACATGAAATTGTACCATTTTTTCACTAGTGCTTTTTAAAATTATGACATCCCTAAAATTTATACACCCTACTACCCAACCCACTAACTTTCCTTCTTTCTTTCCCTTTCTATCTCCTCCCTTCCACCAAGATCCTAACCAGCAGTGACCCTTCTTATTTTCCACCTCCCCAAGACCTCAGCAAGCACTCTCCTTCTTTCCTTCTGCCCATGATTCTACCCAAACTGGCATCTTTTTGGCTGCTCAGGGCTTCTTATACCTTCTGATCCATGAGGATGAATGGTAACACTCCCTATTTTAAAGGTTAACATGAACACATCTGTCATGACTGAAGCCTTCCTCTGTATGCCTCCATTTTGTCCATTTGGGCATATGTGGAGCTGATGATACTTGCCATTTCTTTGTGTAGCTAATGATACCACCATTTCATAAAGTGGGTAAAATCTAGGGGGCTTGAGAAGAGGGGACATTTACCGGGCCATGGACTCTGGACACTATCTTATAGGTGAAGTCACTGTGGACCACTTTCTGTAGTTTGTATCCCCACTATGAGCACATTTAACACTCACAATGTGCTGGACTGTTGGGTATCCTCGATGAACCTCCAGCCTTGCATCCCTCCTTCTGAGATATTGATAATTAAACCTGTTTCCCACATATCAACCCTGTAAAAATTCATAATGGAACATCATACTTTTAAAAATTAAACTATATTTTAGGTATGTGTGCCCACACTCTATGCAGGTAAAAGAATGTGCTGATGACTCTTTGAGTATATGTGGCTGTCAAGATCCATTGTTTTTCTTTGACTGCTGCTGTTCTTTGACGTCCCCAAGTGACTGTCCAGTCTTGCCTAATGGTTGGTTGGCCCTCAGTCTGTGCACAGATGATGAAGAACCACCTGTGGCTCCACAGAAGCTTTTCAGCACTCTGCCTGCCCATCACTCCTGCCTTTATCTCTGTATTCATTACCTCATTATAGACCTGGAAGGGAAGATTAGAGGAATCCCTGCTATGGATGCTGCTGTTAGTATCACTTTGAGTCTCTCCCTCAGTAGTTGTCCGCTTGTACCTCTGCCCCAATCCAGGGCTCTCATTCAGCAGAGCCACTGCCTGCATGAGGTTGTTCTTGACCAAGTAGAGCACCATGTGGATGACTGCTAGATCTGGGAAGCCAATATAGAACAGCATGGTCATGTGCTACTCCTCTTCAATGTCCTCACTGCATGACATCTCCCCTATTCATCCATTATCTCTGATTCTTTCAGATTAAGTATTAGAATCCAGCCTGGATAACAGGAGCAAGATGGCTGCACAGTGGTGAGCTCCACAGCAACTGTGTGTTCCTTGTCATTATTACCTTGGAATTATGCACCTGAAGAAGCCTAAGAAGACCCCACCATGATTTTTGGTGGTGTGAGGTCTGTGCCTCAGCAGCAGCAGATAACAGAACATCTTCAGTCCCTCTCAAAACTGTCTTTGGGTGTTCCTGCTGTAGATGGCATTGGTGGATTGATGCCTCCCTTGGAACCAGCAGCCCTGTCATCAAGGATGCTTCAGTGAAACCACACCCACAGCTGATGGGTGTGGCTGGGGAAAGTGAAGTCATGACATAGGGTAGCCCTTCTGTGATTACTCCTTCCTCTTTGCAGATGCCCAAGTGTGAGGATGCTAGGAGATGATAAAAATTCAGCTCTGGTAATTGTGGTTCCTGATACAAAGTTGAGTGATACTAGGATTTATGAGCAAAACGCAGTCAGAGAGGGGACATTGGCACAATTTGGGAAAAGTAGTGGCAGTTGGACACCTCCATTAAACTTTGTTTTCTAGACATTAATAAATCTTTGCAACTGGCTGAAGACCATTCCCAAGAGGTCAATGAGTATATTAAAAATTCTGATAAGAGGTTTCTTCAGTTAGAGTCTAAGACTCGAGAATCTAAAGTTGTTCTGGATGCCTTAGTGAAGGATAAGTTGCTGGTTCATCAGAACGTTGAAAGTTTTGAGAATTAGCCTCACAGACAGAATTTAAGAATTTTGAATTTTCCTAAATTATTGACTGTGATGCATTTAGATACCTTTAAAAATTATATGACTGAAGTATTATTCCTCCTGATACACATCCTCCAATTAATAAGATGTGTTTCTTCCCAATCTAAATCAGTGCATGCTGATAGTGACTTGAGTTTAAAAGTTGTTTATTTATTTTATTTATTTGATGTTTCTTTAATACCGCCCCTTCCTGTGATCAAGGGTGGTTTACAATAAAACAACAGTAATACATAGAACACATCTTAACAGTCTGTGACTCCAACGGAAGTCAGCACAATGTACATAGAACTAAGAACAATAACTATTTACAATCAGATAGAATTTATAAGTTTCTACATAATGGGTGATTCTTCTGGGGAGGGTTAGTTTTGTGATGGTTTGTGGGAGAAGTCATTCACTCCAGTATTGTCTCCACAATATTGAATGAATAGGTAGGGTTTTTAAGCTTTTTCTAAATGTTTGCAAGTCTTTGGTGGAGTGCAGGGAGTATGGGAGGATATTCCATAATATGGGAACAGCGAACGAAAAGGCACGGTTGGTAGTGACTTGCTTTGATTTTCAAAAGGTGGGTGGAATTGCTAGTGTGTTCTGTGAATGTTCTCTCCTAGATTCGGTATTTCTGGTGTGGGAGATTAATGTCAAGAGGTAAGATGAAACAATTTTATTTGCAGTCTTAAATGTAGTCATAAGCATTTTATATTTGATTCTGCTTGAAACTGGTAACCAGTGTAGTTCATACAATATTGGTGTTATGTGGTCGGACAGATGTGCTTTATATATAATCCTGTTCTCCAGGACCAAGCAGGAAGTCAGTCCTCACATATGGGTGTAATCGGCGCCGATGAAGCCCCAGCGGAGCATTTCCCCAGCTTTCCATGAAAGCCTTTGGGAATGCTGGCACACATGCGCGGTTCCCTTCCCGCCTAAAGGTGCCATCTTACCTCAGTCTCTTTTTTTACGAGAAGCCCATCGGACGTGTGTCCTGTTCTCCCGAATAAAAGTGATTTTTTCTTCGGCGATTTTCGCTCTTTTTTCTCCGGTTCGACGCCAGTTCCCCTCCCGCCGGGTTCGGTACACCGGTATCGAGCCCGTTTTCTTCTTTTTTTTTTTTTCCTTTTTTCACTGGAAGGCCGGTCTTTTGACCTCGCTGGGGCTCTTTTTTCCCCGATGGCTTCCAGTGGTTTCAAAAAGTGTGATCGGTGTAAGAAAATTATGTCTCTCACCGACACACACGACTGCTGCCTTCGGTGCCTCGGCCCTGACCACGACCCAAAGTCGTGTGGGCCATGTGGGAAGATGTCTTCCAAGGCACTAAAGAGTCGACAGCATCAAAAGGAAAGGTTTTTCTCGGACTCTGCCTCCGGCCGGGCCCGGACCTCGTCTGAGGCTTCGACATCTCGGGATTCCGATCCCGAGCACCGTCAAAGCTCCTCGGACAGGGGGTCCCCTGACCGGGAATGTAAGAGGAAGAAGCGGCTCACGAGGGCGGCAGCAGAAGAGGTCCCTGGAACCCTCGAGGGCCAGGTCTAAGACCCCCGACCGCCGTCCCAGGCCCATGAACCAAGAGAAGCCTGCCAAAGTTCCTCACGTGGAGCCTGAGTCTGCTGGACACGTAAGCCCCGTAGACCTCGTGGACTCTCCTCCCAGAGAGCCGACGTCGGGCCCGGCGCCGCCGGGACCCGAGTCGGTGGCTGCTGCGTCTCCCGAGCTGAGTCTCAGGATGACAGCCTTGGAGTGCAGACTGTCTGCCTTCATGGAGCAGCAGCGGGCACTGATGGCCAGCCTGTCTGGTGCATCTGCCCCGACCACCGGGACGTCAACTTCGAAGTCAACCCCGGAGACCGAGCCGATACTCGAGACCCTCGCGGCTCGAAGTCATCCTCGGTCGAGGTCTCCCTCGACCTCCCGTTCGGGACCGAGGGTGTCGACGCCGGTGCCCCCGGCGTTGGGGCAGATGCCTCGGGGCCCCGCGGGGTCAGACCCTGACTCCTCCTCGGACGAGTCCGCCTGGGAGACGGAGGATGAGGAGTCTCCCGATACCTTTAAGACTCGGTGCGTCCCGTCGGACTCACCGCAGTCTGACCCCCGGAGTAGATCCTCTCCGGAGGATACTAGGTTCTCGGAGTTCGTCCGGGATATGGCCGCTGCCTTGGCTATCCCTGCCGATCCCGAGGAAGAGCCTCGAGTCGAGAAGCTCGATGCTCTACAGTACGACTCTCCTCTGAAGGAGGCCTTTACTGTCCCAGTTCCTCCGATGCTGGAACGGCTCCTCTTCCATATGTGGGAGGCCCCGGCTTCGGCGCCGGTTCTAAGCAAGCGAGTCGATTCCATTTATCGACTCCGCAAAAGCCCTGGCTTCCAGAAAGCACAGCTACCACACCATTCCATGGTTGTGGAATCGGCCATGCATCGTCTGAAGAGCCAGAAGATGCACTCTGCGGCACCCCCCAGCAGGGAGGCCCGCAAACTCGATGGCATCGGTAGGAAGTGCTTCCAGGGGTCTATGCTTGCTTGCCGTGTCCAGTCTTACCAGCTGTACATGGGCAAGTATTTGCGGGACCTGGCCAAGAAGTTGGCTGGATTCTCTGCTGTTCTCTCCGGGGAACCCTTGCAGAGATTTCAGACCTTGTCCTCGGGGATTCGGGAATGCTCCAAGTTCATTTCCCGTGCCGCCTACGATGGCTTCGAGGCTTCGGCCAGAGTTGCAGCTGCCGGCATCGCGGCTCGACGCCAGGCGTAGCTGCAGTCATCGGACCTCGAGCCATGGGTTCAGGACAAGTTGGTCGATGTCCCCTGCCGAGGTGATAACCTTTTTGGCAAACCCGTGGCCGAGAAGGCCGCTCAGCTCGAGACTGAGCACCTCACCCGGACAAGGCTGTCGAGGAAGACCTCTGCCCCTTCACATAAGAAGAAGGGCTCGGGTAAAAAGTCCTTTTACCCGAGGAAGGGCACTGCCTACAAACAGTACCCCTAGTATCAGGCTGCCCAAGCTGCCCCCCAGGGTCAGCAAGCCAAGGGCCAGGGTAATGGGCCCCGTAGGCAGAGGACCCCCAAGCCTCAGGCCCCTTCTCCCACTCAGCAGGGTGGGGGGTTTTGACTCCTTGGGCATAGCCACTCCGTCCCTGCCTTCCCAACCCTGCACAGGCGGTCGCCTTGTACTCTTTGCCCACCAGTGGCCTCTCATTACCACCGACAGTTGAGTGCTGGACATAGTCCAAAAGGGCTATGCCCTGCATTTTCATCAACTGCCTCCTCCTTACTTCCCAGGGGAGCCCTTCAGGCCTCCCCTGCACACAGACTTTCTCCTTCGAGAGCTCCAAGGTCTGTTGGTGGACAGGGCGGTGGAGCCTGTGCCTCCCCAC
This sequence comes from Ichthyophis bannanicus, assembly GCA_033557465.1. NCBI lineage: Eukaryota > Metazoa > Chordata > Amphibia > Gymnophiona > Ichthyophiidae > Ichthyophis > Ichthyophis bannanicus. The sequence goes on along the minus strand of CM066032.1, from coordinate 1,632,106,570 downwards.
TTGCAAGGTCACGGATTCTACTCCAGGTATTTCCTGGTACCCAAAAAGACCGGTGGCCTTCGACTCATTCTGGACCTCAGGAACCTCAACAAGTTCCTAGAGAAAGAAAAGTTCAAGATGCTTACTCTTGGAACACTTCTGCCCTACCTCCAGCAGGGAGATTGGCTATGCTCATTAGATCTAAAGGATGCGTACACTCACATCCTCATACATCCAGACCACAGAAAGTACCTCAAGTTCATTGTGGGAGGAAACCATTATCAGTACAGGGTACTGCCTTTTGGCCTGACCTCCGCTCCCCGAGTCTTTATCAAGTGCCTGGCAGTGGTTGCGGCCTACCTAGGAAATCAAGGCATCTTAGTCTTTCCCTATCTGGATGACTGGCTCATCAGGGGTCAGACGTGCCAGGAGGCCAGACAAGCCACCCTCAGAACCATTGCTCTGCTTCAAAACGTGGGCTTTGTCATAAACTTCGCAAAGTCCACTTTGCTCCCCTCCCAGAACTTGGAGTTCATAGGAGCAAGATTGGATTCTCAACTGGTAAAGGCATTCTTGCCAGAAGACAGGGCTCAAAGACTGATGGACGTGGCCAAACAGTTCCTAAACAGGTCCCTGGTCTCCGCCAGACTCTGCCTCAGACATCTGGGCCACATGGCTTCGACAGTGCATGTGACTCCCAATGCCAGGCTTCATATGAGGACTGCACAGTGGTGCCTTCGGACTCAGTGGTCTCAAGCCACAGGCCGCCTAAGAGACAGGATAAAGGTGTCCAGACCCCTTTTGACCTCCCTCAGCTGGTGGCTGCATCCACCCAATCTGCTGGAGGGGATGCCCTTCCAATTGCCAGAATACTCGGTGGTCCTCACCACCGACGCCTCTCTGAAGGGCTGGGGTGCTCATTGTCTAGACAAGTGCACTCAGGGCCTCTGGTCTCCCTAGGAGGCAGCCCAGCAAATCAATCTTCTGGAACTTCGAGCTATCTGCTTGGCTCTCAGGGCTTTTTCTCCGGCCCTGGCTCACCGCTCAGTCTTGATTCAAACAGACAACCAGGTAGCCATGTTTTATTTGAACAAACAGGGCGGCACTGGGTCCAGGCTCCTTTGTCAAGAGACTCAGGACCTTTGTTCCTTTGCCCTGAAGCACAACATGCTTCTCAAGGCGGTGTACCTTCCAGGCCAGGAGAACTGCCTGGCCGACCAGTTGAGCAGAATTCTGCAGCCCCACGAGTGGCAGCTGCATCCCTTGGTCGTTCAGAAGATCTTCCTGAAGTGGGGTCTCCCTTGGATGGATCTCTTTGCTAGTCCTCTGAACAAACAACTGCCCAAGTTCTGCTCCAGGCAACCACATCCTCTGAAGATAGCACCAGATGCTTTTCTGATGTCCTGGTCTCAGGGCCTCCTGTATGCGTTTCCTCCCACGCCCTTGGTGGCCCGAACTCTTTTCAAGACTCTTCAGGACAGGGCCTCGGTCCTGCTGGTTGCTCCCAGGTGGCCAAGGCAGCCTTGGTTTCCACTTCTGCTGCAGCTGGCAGTGGATTCCCCACTACCTCTGGGGTTACAACCCGACCTTCTCTCACAGGAGCAGGGTTCCCTTCTGCACCCCAATCTCAAAGCTCTCAATTTGATGGCCTGGAGGCTGCAAGGGTAGTTTTGGCTCCCTGGGTCCTACCTCAGGAAGTTGAGGAAGTTGTCCTAGCCTCTAGGAAACAGTCCACTAGGAAAACCTATGCTCCTAAATGGAAGAGGTTCTCTGTGTAGTGTCAGCTACGTACAGAGGATCCTTTCTCCTGTACTATGCCAGTAGTGCTTCAGTACTTACTGCACTTGTCCAATCAGGGACTTAAGTCCAATTCTGTTCGGGTCCACCTCTCAGCTCTAGCAGCTCACCACTCTCTGGTGGAGGGACGTTCTCTGTCTGGTCACCCCTTGGTGTCTCGCTTTCTCAGGTGCTTGCTTTTGCTCAAGCCCCCCATCCGTCCTCCTGCTCCTGAGTGGGAGCTGAATGTGGTCTTGCAGCAACTGACTCGCCCACCCTTTGAGCCGATGGCTACTTGTCCACTGCGCTTCCTATCCTGGAAGACACTTTTCCTGATAGCCCTTACTTCGGCTAGGCGAGTGAGTGAGCTTCAGGCCCTGGTCTGTGATAGACCTTACACCAGGATTTATAGGAACAGGGTAGTCCTCAGGACTCATCCCAAGTTCCTCCCTAAGGTTGTCTCCTCTTTCCACCTCAATCAAGAGGTGGTTCTTCCAACATTCTTCCCTAGGCCTCATGCAAGCCACGCTGAAGCAGTCCTGCATACCCTGGACTGTAGGAGGGCCTTATCCTTCTACCTTGAACGTACGCAGGGGCATAGAAGGGCTACTCAGCTCTTCGTATCCTTTGACCCCAATAAGTTGGGGTTGGCTGTGTCCAAGCGTACCTTGTCCATCTGGGTGGCTGACTGTATCACCTGGGCTTACAAGGCGGCTGACCTTCCTTTGCAGGGTAGGGTCACGGCCCATCATGTCAGGGCAATGGCTGCCTCAGTGGCTCATCTCCGCTCTGTGCCCTTGGTAGACATCTGCAGGGCTGCAACTTGGTCTTCAAGCCAGACTTTTGCAGCCCATTACTGTCTGGAGAGGAAGTCCCGTAGGGACAGTGCTTTTGGCCAAGCAGTACTCAGGCATCTCTTTGAGGTTTAGGCAACTCCTGCCCTCCTGCCCTCTGTTGGGCTACCGGTGGTGGTTGTGTCCTTGAAAAGCCTTTCTTTGCTGCTGGGACCAGAGGGAGTTCTCTTGTTCAGCCTGGGTTCCTGGCAGCCCAGAGCTAGGGAGTCACCCATATGTGAAGACTGACTTCCTGCTTGGTCCTGGAGAAAGAGTAGTTACTCACCTGTAACAGGTGTTCTCCAGGAGCAGGAGGAATCAGTCCTCACAACCCTCCCTCCTCCCCTTGGAGTTGCAGGTGTACATAGTTTGTGTTTTTACATTTTTGTGTGCTCTTCTTAGCTATGTCATTTGACTGAGGCAAGATGGCACCTTTAGGCGGGAAGGGAACTATGCATGCATGCCAGCATTCCCAAAGGCTTTCATGGAAAGCTGGGGAAATGCTCCGCTGGGGCTTCATCGGCGCCGATGACATCCATATGTGAGGACTGATTCCTGCTGCTCCTGGAGAACACCTGTTACAGGTGAGTAACTACTCTTTACCCCTCTACTTGAGTGCTCTCAGACTGAATGTTCAGTTAGAGCAATTTTATTGGTGTTTTTTGTGAACAGGATCTGAATATGATGCTAAAATATTTTTTTAAGTATAAATAACTGTTTTTCGGACAGAGAATGAGGATCTTCCCAGATGTCTCTAGATCTATGCAGGAAGGGAGAAAGTTGTCCTTGGCCTTGCGCCAAGAAACTTTGGATATTGGAACAATGTTTATGTTGAGATGTTCTTGTCACTGCATGGGTTAGATATATGGGAGCAAGGTATCTATTCTTTCTGCCAGAACATTGAAGATCCTTTTGGAACTTAAATAAATTGTTGGCTTCCATTCCTAAAACCCATGAGGTTGGCAATACTGCTGCCCAGGATAAATGAAGAATAGAACTTGAAGTGTTTAAGCTTTTTTTTGTCTTTTTTTATTATTATTGCTGCTTTTCCTAATGATATATAACTCCACTTTTTGATCTCTTTCACTCCTAAACTAGTGGCCTAAAAAGAGTGGTGTTGGAATGTAAAGATTTTTTTTTTAAAATTTGATTAATGCTTTCAATAATTGTTTTTTTTCTTAATTCCATCATACTTGTTTTTCTTTCAACAGGTGTATTGCTTGTAAAATTTGAAATGTTAATAAAGCTAGAATTTAAAAAAAAAAAGAATCCAGCCTGTATGCACTGTGGGCACTGTGGACAGCAGGACACACAGCAATTCCAACCACCTTTCGAAAATCAAAGCAAGTCACTACCAACCGTGCCTTTTCGTTCGCTGTTCCCTTATTATGGAATGCCCTCCCATACTCCCTACGCTCCACCAAAGACTTGCAAACATTTAGAAAATACTTACAAACCTACCTATTCATTCAATATTTTGGAGACAATACTGGAGTGAATGACTCCTCCCACAAACCATCACAGTACCATCCAGTACCTATGGATTCCTGCTGTTTGAGCAGTGAAGTGTGTGTGTGGGGGGGGGGGGGGGAGGGAGGTAAAAGGCAACCATGGTTATTGGACTGCCTAGTCCAAAACGTGTTGCTGTCCTGGGACACTGTCTAGTTTGCCTAGTGGCAGGGCTGGCCCTGATTCTTGGAAAGGGAGGAATATGTGCCCCCCAAAATAGTGGGAACATCAATGCATACTTGGTATATGTCTGACTCTGACCTTCCTACCAATGTTCTGTTTAAGGTGTGTAATAGTCTGAAATCTATGTTCTTATTCAGGGCTGGTGCAAGGGTATTAGGTACTCTATGAAACTTCAGCCTTGTGCCCCCTCACAATTAGCTTTTGATTTTTAAACTCAATAGTAATCATCTTAACACCATCCCTCCCAGAAAAAAAATCCTATACAAATGCAAGCAGTATTTGGATATCACACTTTTAAAAATTAAACTGTTTTTAAAATATATGCATAACGAGGGATATTTCAAAAGAACATTTACAAAGGTAAATGGACTATTTGCATATTGTCTATTCTTCCAGTAGGCAAAAGTACACATTGAGGACTCTGAGTTTTTATGACTGCCAGGACCCATTGCTTTACCTTGACTGTAGCTTCTCTTTGCTCCATCTCCGCCCCCCCCCCCCCCCCCCCCCCCAAGCAGCTGACCTAGGTGACTGCCTCCCTTGCCTAGAGTTTGGGCCAGTCCTTTTCTTACTGATAAATATCCTGCAGCAATCTTGTAGTGTCAGGCTGGCATCCTGGAAGTCCTAGAGAATCTCGTTGCCCTACACATTGAAAATGTGATTGTTGCAGCATGCCCAATGGAAAGAATATCTGTTCCTAATGTCTGAATCCACTTGATTTTCCAGCTGGTGTTTCTTCCCCTCTTCCACCTGCCTGGTTCAGTTATCAACTAATTCAACCACAAGGAGCTTCATAATATAGAGAAGGGTGTCAAACTGCAGTCCTAGATAGCCAAAATCCAGCCTGATTTTCAGGATATCGCTAATGAATATGCATGAGATATATGCTGCATGCACTGCCTCCACTGTATGCAGATCTATCTTATGCATATTCATTAGTTATATCCTGAAAACTAGACTGGTTTGTATCCCTCCAAGAGTGCAGTTTGTCACCTGGAATAAAATGCTGCAAGGTGCAGACAACTGATCATTGACCCACACATAAACAATTGATTATTATAGCATAACAATATTTTAGGGATGATGTTGCCTATAAAATAAAATAAAAAGTGCCTGTTAGCATATATATGCAAACTGTTTTGACCCAGTGAAAAGTGGTATATAAGCACAGCTAAATAAATAAATAAATACATATCTGCATTGATCTTATGTATGTTTTCTGATGGGTTGGCAAGCTTTAACTACTATGACATGGCTATATATATATATATATATATATATATATATATATATATATATATATATATATATATATATATATATATAATCACTTAGACAGTTTCCAAAGGTTAAGTATTAGACGTACATCACCTGGGGTTCACAAGAAGAGTGGTCAAATCCATAAATAGATTAAGTGTGGGAATCAGCAGGGGTGTGGGGAAAGAGAACATTGACAATTTTTACCCCGGTGCGATTTGCCTGAAAGCCAGCCCTGGTGGAGAGCTTCGAAGTGTGGCTTACTCTGATTTACCATCCCTAATGGTAGCCCTCGGAGCAATCCAGTTACTGCTATCACTTAACCTTTGCGAATTATCTAAAGTGATCATTTTAAAAAAATCCCACCCTTTCTGCTGTATGAGTAAAAAGAAAGAATGTGCCTGCACCCTAAAAAAATTAAAAACTTAGGTTTAGCAAGGCTTTTGAAAAAGCAAATACTTAACTTTTAATGAACGACAATTAAAATGCACAAAACCCAATTAATGATGGTTTCAGATCCAAAGTTCCGAAGTGCATTTACAATATCTTCGATTTGTGCATCCCTTGCACACAAATATTTTACATATCATTAAAAGTGTATTTAATTGCCTTCAGCGAAAGAACAGATGCGCACCTTTACAGCGTCAGAATTCCCCCCCCCCCCCCTGCCCTCCAAGCGTCTTTGCAGGAACACTTACAATTTAAACCCCGATCCTTAACAGTACTTGGTACTAAAGAGCGTCGATCGTTCCTCAGGGGTTAATGAAAGCATTAGAGCAAGAGAGAGCAATGGCTGATCGGTAGAGGAGGACGCGCCGCTCTGGGTGCGCAGGTTCATTCATTCATTCGTTCAGCGCGGAAGGAGCGGTGGCTGCAGCAGGCACGATGCCGGGTGCACCTCAAATGCTCCTTTAAGCCAAGAGAGGGGCCGCCTCCACCCCTCCCCGATCTGGACTCCCAGGCGGCTCTCCTGACACCACCTTCCTACTTAACACCGGCACACTCGCACATCCACACTACCCCAGAGGAAAGGAGCCGGAGCACGGCTGGACTGACGGCTCGGCAGCAGCCCCGGCAAGGATGCAGGCAGGGGCTCGGACTTCCAACGCGTGCAGCTGAAAAGGCAGCAGAGCCGGCCCGGGAAATCGGGGGCTCCAGCCTCCCCTGTCTGCATCGGCAGCCAGCCGGGAGAGCGCGGCAAACTTAAACTCGGAGCTTGCGGCGTTGCTGCTCCCGAAGTGACCGCTGTCCCCGGCTCTCCCCTCCCAGCGTGCGGGACCTGGCGAGCGACTCGAGGGAAAGGTGAGTCTCTGCCCTTCCTTCTTTTTGCTTGCTGCTTCCTTCGGAATTTGTAATGTGGGTAGCGAACGGAGTCCCGGAGATGGATGCCTGCTTGCCACAGCGATGGGTTCTTGTCATGAGCGAAGAGATCGCACCAAGGGCAAGGATGCTACTTCTCTTTCTCTCTCTTCCCTGCTGTTCCTCTGCTCTGATTTCTTGCCGGGGCAGTTTGCTCGTGTTTGATCGATGTTCTTGCTGGGGGAATAAGTATCGTAGGGTATCCGTCCGAGGCCAGAGATACTGTAAACAAAGGGAAGTTTTAGTGATCGGGTTCTCTCCGTTCCCACCTTGCTCCGTTTGTGCGTATACAGTCCGGAGATGGCCATTCTGTGTTGTCCGTGATCTTGAGAAATATCTACCATCATTTTGGTCTTCAAAGCAAATCTATATGTCAGCATTCATACCCGATAACCTTCCTAGACCCCTTTTGCCCTGGCTATATTTTGCTTTGAAAACTGTGTTTGTTAGGGGTGAGAAACAGGTCTTTCGTGTTGGACATTTCTGATGTGAGCTTGAGTTTTGGTTCTGGTTGGGAAAACAATATTTAGTTACTACCACAGTGCGCAGACACTAGCCTTAGTACAGTGTAGTTATCAGAAGATGCAGCGCCTGGGTATCTTTCTTTCTTTCTTTAAACTGAATGAATGGCAACGAATAGCCGGTTGAGAAGGGTTTGCAGACAGAATTACTTACGGCTTGGTTGACAGGGAGATAGATCCTTTTAGCTTTGCATTTCTTGCAGAAACATCCAGCGTATTAACTTGTTCCTGTTAGATTAGAAGCCACCTGCTGCACTAAGGGCTGCTACTTTGCGGAGCTGATAAGCTAGATCTGGCAGAGAAAGACGGGACATCCAGCAGATGGAGCAATGGAAAACCGAAACAAAAATCCTTTTACAGTCTGTATTTTAGGACAGGTGAGCACAGATGGGGCATATCTTAAACTATTCTTCACGGGCGTTCTGCTTAGTGGAAACCTGAAGTTCCAAAATACGTTTGAGACGAAGAGTGTGAAATCCCATGAGCATGAAGTAGTTTGTAATTGTAAATGCACAGATTTTTCATATTTTGGGATTTTATTCAAAATTCTGTTTTCTGGGCAAGACCATTCTCTGCAAGTGCTGAAGGTGTTGCTGTAATCCATTGCAGAGTTTGAACCTGTTTTATTTTGTGTGTTGCATGTACATTGCTCCTATGAAGTGTGTGAGTGCTTTGATACTAATGCAAGAAAAACAACTTCCAACTAGCTTCCAAACTAAGTGTTCAAATCAAAACTGACAGATGCGATCTCTTACTCGAAAATGGTGTGCATTGGCCAGGATGCAAAACTGAGAGGTTGATGAGATTTTAGATAATGAGGTTGTAATGATGGTAGATCATTTAAGAACTACAGTAATTATGCAATAAGCATAAGTAAGCAGGGCTGTGGTTGCCATTCACGGATTTAAATGATTAAAACTGAAGGTGATTTGCATTTTGGCATTGTTTTCTATGCTTTACATTTTGTTCAGATGTTTGTAATTATGCAATGAAGGTAAATCAAGTGTATAAGAGAGAGAGAGAGGGGGTATGTGAGTCTGATTGTGCTGTTTTGCTGGAGTTGAATAATATTTTTCCTTGTCCTGTTCAGCAGTGTGAACCTCTCAGGTTGATACGCTGCAGGTGTAAAAATATGAGATCAACTCCAGAGAACTTATCTACAAATGTGTCTCACATTAGAAACTTTCTGCTCTGAGCACTAAGGAATTGATGACTTCTTTTCTATGAACCTCCAATCAATTCACAAATTATTCATTAGTAATGATTTATTGACTTTTGTGCTCTTCTTGCAAGATTGACTTAATGAGTTGCTGTATTTTAAGGTCAGTTAACTTTTTTTTAAGATTTGGGGGTCTGAGTATTTCAGCCCTGCGCTAGGCAGAATTAGCCCAGTGCTGCACCAGCATGAATAATTTAGCGCAGAAGAATTCATTTTCCGGTATAAATTACTGTAATAAGGTTGAAATCATTCCTGATCCCATTTAAAAATAAACCTACTGGGAGGCTGACGCTATAGATCATTCTTGCTAGGAGTGTATATTTGTGAGCACATATTCAGTTCATTTAAGTGCCTAACATTTTTATGTGCACACAGATTGCTTGCATGCTTGTATACCTATGAATGTAAACACAATCAGTCTGTGTGCAGAAACAATCCCTAGCGTGCATGCATCATACATGTTTAAAACACCAAATTCAGTTACCAAAAAGAACCTTGCCCATCACTATATCCCTCTTAATACCAAGAAAAGTGTATATGGAGGAAAAAGCCCTCAGATTATGCCCTTTTAGCAACTTATTTTTGAATGATTATAAATCAAAGAATGTCCGTGACATGGGTGTAGTGGGAATCACTGAAATCAGCGTTTTCATTGATTTTATCAGCACTGACTTGAAGATACACAATGCATTGCATTAAAATAAACATATTGGAAACATTAAACAAAACCATAAAATTTTGGAAAAAAATTGCTTTCAAGGAAACACACTGAATTTTTGTTGGGCTATGCACACCCCCAATGTTCGAAAAGCTCTAAGACTTAGAGTGAAACTAATAGGTACAAAATATTCAAATCGTCCCGATGTCACCCTTTGTGTTTGGTATCTAATATGAATCTCAAACATTAAAAAAAAAAAAAATCTTCAAAATCGAGGAAACTCACTAAGCCAGTGCTAGCCATTTTGCCCCCCCCCCCCTTAATTTGAAGTACTAATGAAGTATTCTTGAAGCCAGAGGCAGAAGTTCAAATTAAGGGTCCTCAATCAACAATGTGCAAAGAGCCACCAGAGTGGAGAAGATTTGGAAGCAGCTGCAAAAGGACTCTCTTCTTCCATGTGCCCCCTACATTTCAGGGCTGCGTCGGTAGAATCTTCATGCCTTCCCGCATCACTAAAATTAGACCATGGCATCCTAAGCCTGTCCTAGGGACCCAAAAGCCAGTCAGATTTTCAGGACACCCCTTAATGAATGTGCTTGAGAGTCTTTTGCATATGCCAAGTCTCCAGGGCATGAAAATTGATCTCATGCATATTCTTTGTGGATATTCTGAAAACCTGACATAAGACAGGTTTGGGATGCCCCGCTATAGAATATAGTATTAAGCCTCAATTTCTTTAAAATTTTGCATATATTACTAAGGCTTGGTACATCAGGAGCTTGGTATGGTGGTAATAATCCAGAATATTATTTTGGAAAGGCATATGCAGTTTTATAAAAACAAACAAACATATGTACAGATATATCGGAACAATTAAGATGTCATATGTAGGAAATTCACATCCATAATTCCCATCAGAAAGATCAGGCAAATCTCTTTCTTCTTACCACCTGTAGAAACAATAATATGCTGAAATGTGTGACCTTGCATCTGTACATACTGAACAGATAATAACCATTGAGCAAATTCAACTGTTAAATGAAATGTAAGCTGAATTAAATAAACTTTAAATGTCAGCGTAGAATTGAAGCTTACTGTATTTTAAGGACTGCTTGAAGAAATAATAAAATATTAAAGTAGAGCTTACCTCAGGGAATTCAAATATATACATATATCCTGACATTTTCCACCCACAATTATGAATTCCTTTTACAAACTTTTTTTTTCAGGGGTAATGCCTTGCAATTAAAAGCATAATCTATATGGCAGAGGGAGACAGAGTAAAAAGTTCAAGACAGAATTTGATATTTAATTATGAAAATAAGTCGTACTACTTCATAATTTTTATAGATTTTGAAAAGTTAAGTGAGAATTATAAATCAGAATGCTTTCTTTTTTAAGTTATATAGTGCACCGGACTACGTTGCCCTCATTGTAAGGTAATCAGAGAGGGGAAGGTTGCGGTAGGATCTAGTGCATAGAGCCTGGGGCTGGTAGTCAGGACTTCTTTATTCTATTTTATTTCCAAAGTGGTGATATTCCTTTAGGCTTTTTACTGTATGTTCTTAGATGTGATATCCTGTGTGATAGTCCTAAAGTACAGTAACAGTAATAAAACACAACTTGAACCTCCTAAGCAGCAGCTGATTCTGATGAATAAGAGCAATTGTTAACATAGATACTGCATTTTAAAATAGTAGAACAAACCCCTAATTTATTATGAAATACAAGAATTTCCAGCTATATTGGTATTGCACTATAATAGTGTGGATGTAATGTAAAAATTGCTAAACTCACTATATGTCACTCCAAAGTGAACATTGTGGTAGATGCTAGCATTTCCTGAACGACTGAATGTGCACTCATTGTATATCTGACATGCCTTTTCTGCATAAATGTCATAAATTAAATTCCGTGCGTAATTTAAAACTAGCAATATTATAATTACACTGAGAAAAAAAAAGTGCATTGCCAAGGAACTACAAAAAAAGAGTACAAATTTACTGTAGCCTTTACTGATACAGCAGCATCCTCTTTCTAAACAAGGTATGTATTTCCAATCAGAAGTGTTTTGTGGAATTGCGAGTAATCCAGGCAATCAATATTATGCCTCTGACAGATGGGACATTAGACTGCCATTGAAAAGGTAACATTGCCAAAGTTCTCTGAGCAAACCAATAAAATACTTTATCCTCTGATAAGATCTGTCTAGATATTTTCAACTTCTGTTTTTTGCGAGGGGGAAAAGAAGCATTATGGCATCAATGTCTTATTCCTGTTGACTGCTGAAAAATTGCACAGTAGGTATATCTGTGTTTCCCATTAAGGAAAGCAGCTATAGCAGTGATATCGCTATCGAATGGGTCATGAGATGGTAATGCTTTTCAACACTGATATAGCAAATGAAAGCTATACCTGAAGGGAGATTCCAAACACAGTATGTGCGATCACTTTTCCTATTTACTCTAATTTGATTGGATTAAGTCTTCCCAATGTGTTGGGACTTTAGTTGTATACCATAGCAGCTGATTTAGAAACTGGAAGTGTGACAACTGACTACAGTTCAGCAGAAAGGTTGTACATACTAAAAGTGGAATGCGGCTGATTCATGACCTTCACGTTTAACTCCTTTTAAGATTTTATTTTTAGTGTTTGTGCATATTAACATTCTCAAGAAGAAGTAAGGGGCAATAGATTTTTTGCAACGGGACTGAAAAAAAAATGGGAAGAATTCCTAAAAAGCGTAACGGAGAAACAGAAATGTCTAGTTCATTTTTCAGTTTTGAAGACATTTTCAACCCACAACTTAGGGGTATGTTTACTAAACAGTGGTAGTGGCTTCCGTGCGATATTGGAAGCTGCTACCGCTGTTTAGTAAACATATCCCTAAATCTGAAAATTAAAATTGTTTTTCAAATTTGCAAGTGACTGTTCAATGCACAAAAAGGAATAATATGCATCGTCATTGGGTATGAAAGTAAGTGTCATTACCTGTATAGAGTTGGCCAGCTTTCTGAAAATGGTACTATAATGATGGATAAGAGCCTATTAGAACTGTACAGCCCATCTTTGGTTCAGGTTTCTAAGTTTGCACTTTTGAGGCAATCCCATCCTGGATAGACATGAAGTGCTCCTCTGATCCAATTGAAATGGATCAGTCACCAATGGAAAAGGGAAAAAATAACCGCCCTTTTCTTTAAGTTATTAAAAGACCACAGTGGTCCATCGTTGCTGGGGCTCAAGCGAACATGGGAATCTGATATTAATTTATCACTGGATGTGATTAACTGAAATACATTTTGGAATCACACAGACCCACAATGTCTAGTAGCCTGGCCCAAACTTTGTTTTTCTTAGCTCATTGTGCCATTTGGACCCCACTGCATATGCATACAGCTGGCTTTTACAGTCTAATACTCGCTCGAGGTGTACCGCTGATATATTGACTCTCAATCACATAGTATTTGAATGCCCCTTAATTAAGCCCTTTGGGCTGAAATTCTGGGAATATATTAGTGACATTCTCTGCTTAGACTACCCTATCACAATAGAAATAATTTCTCTTTTAGCCCTAAAGATCGAAAAAAAGAATATCTAAACACGATAACATGCTTCTAGATATCTTGATATCTACTGCCATTAAACATGTTATGCACAGCTGAAAGGATGTATCTTCCTTGAATGCTACCTTCTGGTGGTATGATATCTGTCATACTCGAAAACTGGAGGGACCTGCCTCCGTCTCCTTGAATTGCATTGACAAGATAGAAAGAACTTGGAAATCCCTTGATGATTTCTTATTGGGCTCTTGACAGGTACAAAATTGACTCTGAATCCTGGGTTATATGGAAGTGGGAAGGGGTGGTTTGGTGCTGTTTTTGTAAGTTTTCATTAGTGTTACCATATAGTTAGTAATTAACTGTATGTATACGTTTTTCGAAAATTTAAATAAAATAAAAATTGGGGGGGGGGGGAAAGATAATGGTGTAGAAACATGAGAACCCTTGTATGGCTTACATTCTTTGTTGGCTTACACTAAAAGGACCAAGTTGTTAAGCAGCATGCTAACCTTTTTTTTTAAATTTTAATGTGCATGCTAAAACCAACATTAGTGACTCAATCACTGAGCTAAGAATGTGCATAGCATTCACACGGTAAAAAGGTCATGCAAAAAGGAGCAATGCTTGCTGTGAAGGTCGAAATTATCTCCAGTAGCCAGCCCAAAGTGGAAAAGTTAGTTTAAGGGATTTATCCCATCAACACCTCCCCCCCCCCCAACATGAAAAATTCAGTTTGCTATTTATTATTTCTGTTAATTACCATTGTGACTACTATTGAGGGTTATCAGAGTAAAACTATTTGCACTTTTAATACCATGTTTGGCAAAAGAGGGTAGCCTCATTTAACTGAAGAGAATGTGGCAGGAAACCCATTTTGATCGAGAACAATGTGTGGGTTTGGTTGTATAGTCACATTTGGTGACAGAAATACTGTTAACATCAAAGGTTGTATTAGAAAACTAATGCCGTATGTTCCACTGCATGACCCAATCAATATATTCACAGTCAGAGTGAATTTCAAAGATCCTTTGACTTTCCTTGTATCTTATTCTAATTTGCCAGCCTTAACTGCAGCAAGTGGAGATCAAATTGAATTAATTCTTAACCTTTAAGAAAATTGCATAAGACATTGATGAATGTTTCAGCTCTTACATCACTAATTATTAGATTGTACTGCTTCAGTTTTGAAGACATACTCTAAAATCCATTGACTGGCTATATGCTCTAGAAGGGAGGTATGTTATCTGTTGGTCCATTTTTAATGTTTCTCTATTCTACTCTGTCTTCAATCATTTTCAAAGAAAATCTTGCTTTACTATTTCTTTAATAACATAAGCTGCCTGTGTTTTCTTCATGTGGACCATAAGTTTGTTTAGACAGAAATTCCACAAGCTGAAACACTTATAGAATAGCTACAAAAAGCATGGATACTCCAATGAAAGGAAAGTATATCATTTGTGTTTGCCACACTGACTGTCATAATACAATAGATTTGTGGTCAATTTATCTAGCAATGGTGCTGAAAGTATTGCATAGCTAGGGCTAGCTTATGCTGTTTGCACAGTCAAGTACACACTCTATTCATTGAAAGCCCACTGAATTATCTGATGAGATAGTCTGCTCCAGTCCTTTCCAACATGGGTAGTGATGGAGGCAGCCACGTATTTGCTTATCTGCAACTGGTGAAGCAAGATTAAATTCTGTAGTGACTTTTTAGCAGTACTCGTATAAGGTAAACAGAGATGTAGAGCCATGTTTAGTAAATGTTAGCAAGCGCAATCCGTCACTGTAACCATAGGAATAACACAGGCGCTGCAGTAGATGGTGTATACTAACATTGAGTAAACATGATGCATATTATCTCTATGCCATATTCTATATTTTTGATAATGTTCATTGCCCTTTTACATCACATACAATATTTTCATATCATTTTGCCAGAATGTTGTGATAATATTGTAATATATGTCCGATTCCAAGAAATCACATGACAAGGTACCTAATAAGGGTTACAAAATATAAATAATTTTATATGCATATTAAAATATATTTTATAGATCAAGATGGACATGTAGTAGAACTGAGATTTTGCTTGGCCATCAATTAAAGGATCGACCAGATAGTGCATAAATCTTCCTACCTGTCACCCATCTGCTAAGTACAGAGCACTATGGTAAGAAGGCTTACCTAATAAATATCAAATGTTTCATATCATCTCCCTGTACTCTACTCCATGTCATTTGCTTTTCATCTTGCTATTTTTAAGGTACATGCTTTTTCAGTAATAACACTGATACCTTTTACTATGTTGCTCAAGAGGCATGCAGCTGAGGGCATCTCACTCCGAAGCCTATCTCAGAGAAAAACTGACAAATCAAGGATTCAACTAATCCACAACAAATTGCTTGAAAAAGATTTGCATATAGTGCTTCCATTACAAGCAGATTTACCTCATTCATATTCACTGAGGATATCCTGACTGGCTTTAGTTCCACAAGGACAAGTTTGACAGAACCACTGTGTGAGACTTTTATTGAACATGGGTTTTTAGTACTTTTTAATTTTTATAAAACCTATACTTCTTTTCAAGATTTTAAAGAAATAAAGACAACATTTATTTTGGGGGTAAGCTAGTGGAGGAAAATGTAAGACATCCCAGACGAAGGAAAAAGGTTTCTTGCAATGAATGGGAGGGGTCAATAAATGTGCTGAAAAAGGGTAAACCAATTGTATTTCAAAGGATGGTTCACTAGAGAAGCAGTGATCCATCAGCCTCACTGTTTTCTATACACACTAATAGCATTATAGGAAAAGAACAATACTTATTTTGCAGTCCATATCTGAGAGAAGATATGAGAGTCAATGACTACACTTAAAATAATGGTTTGGCAAGCAGGAGAATAGCTGCGTCCCACAATTAATCCAACTATTCAGCAGAGTGAATGAGGTTTCCTTCCTCTAGAACCTGTGAGTACTCCATGAAATAGGTAGTGTAATACTGTGATATTTTTTTTTCTGACTAAGATTATGGAAAGGGTACTGGTCAACAAACAATCTTGATGTTTTATTGAAGACACTGATAGCTTGGATTCTAACCAGACTAACTTTCATGTTGGACATAGGATAAGGCACGCAGCATTCCATCTTTGATGCCATTTAAATCCCTTAGGCCTGGCTCCGTACATTACCATGCCCCTTCCCCCTCCATCACATTCTTTCCATGCCGTGCCAGAAATAAAAGACTGTGGGCTCAATATTTGAAAGGCATTTACACAGTTTACAGCCCAATAAACAATGTAAATGCCTTAAATGGGGATATTCAACGGCATCTTCATGGTTAGTGCTGTTGAATATCCTCTTCTAAGTCCCCTATGCGCCCCATTGCTATCCGGTTAGCATCGGGGTATGTTGGGAGCATTCTGGTGTGGAGCAGAGGTGGAGACTGCTGCTAATCAGGTAACAGCAACATTGCACCGTTACCTGGTTAACGATCTGCGGCTAAAACTAGGCCAGCTTTTGGCTCACCTAGTTTTGGCCATGGATGCTAACTGGGTAGTGGTGCAATATCGCCGCTACCTGGTTAGGCTCCATGGCTGTGTCTTCTGTGTGCCAAACCCAGATATTTAATGCCATCACAGTGACATTAAAAATCCGGGGTTAGAGGTCAGTGAGCAGGGTTATGCACCATAATGACGCATATCCTGCCCAAATCAATATCAAGCCTTGTATGTCTTATTCTCATGGAAAAACCTGGTCACAGTATTTAAGATATAGGGCCCGATATTCAACTGGGCAGACTATGCACTGCTGAAGCGCATAGCCCTGCCCGCTGACCCCTAACCCCAGATATTCAATGCCATGGTAAGACTAACCCCATGGCAAGGCATTGAATATCTGGGTTCGGAGCAAAGAGGACAATGCCATGGAGCCTAACCGGTTAGCATCCACAGGTAAAACTAGGCCAGCATAATAATTTTAATATCCCTATTTAAGGCATTTACATGGTTTACTGGGATGTAAAAAGCTGACCTGGTTTTAGTCACGAACTGCTAACCAGGTGGTGGTGCAATATCGCTGCTACCCAGTTAGCAGCAACCTCTACCGCTGCTCTGTCCTGTATCGCCCCCAACACTCCCAGATGCTAACCGGATGGCATCGGGATATGTAAGGGAGTTAGCAGGGAGTATTCAACAGCACTAACCATGTAAGTGTCATTGAATATCCCCATTTAAGGCATTTACACAGTTTGCTGGGCTGTAAGCCATGTAAATGCCTTTTGAATATTGGGTACATAATGTTGCTTATTGGTATAATATTGTTTGGAAATTCAGTTCTTCCTATTAGTGGGTACTTTTTTCACCTCTGTTAGTGGAGGCAGACTTTTTAACCAAGCTGTCCATTGCCTGGACCCACTCTGTGGCCAACAGTCATCCCGTTACTCTAGCTGCTGCTCCATGCAAACCAACTTGCTCCTTCCCTGCTCTGACTCCCTATGCCTTCCAGAAGCTATCTAGATCATCTTACCCATAGTCTTCGCCCTCTTTGAGATAGTGGGATCCATCTTTGTGGACACAAGCAACCCATATATCTTTCCTATGCCTTCCTTTTGACACATGGATCCCCTTTCTACTGAACCCAGGTGCATTTTTGATACACCTGGGCCTCTAAGCTAATCTTTGTACCCCCTCAACCATTGGTGACATCATGCTACTGTGACGATACAGCCCTGCCTATCTGCTTTGCCTTTTGAGGCTGGACAGGCAGAACATGGCTTTCCTTCCTTTTCTTTTATTCCTATATCCCTGCAGATTACCCCTCCCCCCCACCCCCTTTATCTTGCCTTCCCACCAGCTCCCTTCCCTTTTCTTGTTCCTGGCCACTGTTGGGTTACTTCCTGTTCTGTCCTAAAGCTGCCTCCCTGCTATTCTCTGCTTGGTCCTTAAGCTGTTGTGTCTGTGCCTTCCACCATCCTTTTTTCCTTCCCTTTGTTACTTGCTGGATCCCCTCCAACTAATGGCACCAGAAATGTTTTAAAGTCTTGTGCCCCTTTAGAGTCTTTGGAGCTAGGCCTCAGTTCTGAGACTGTCATTTGTTGTTGTTATTAAGTGCCGTCGAGTCGGTGTCAACTCATGGTGACCCTCTGGATAGTTGTCCTAAATTGTGTTAGGTCTTCAGTCAGGCGACTCATTGTTGACAAACTGGTATCTGTAGCTGCTGTTATTGTATTGATTCATCTCATTGCTGGCCTTCCTCTTTTGCGTTGACCTTCTATCTTGCCAAGCATGATGTCTTTCTCTAATGATCTCTCTCTTCGCATGATGTGTCCAAAGTATTAAAGTCGAAATCTTGTCATCTGAGCTTCTAAAGAAAGCTTAGTTTTGATCTCCTCTAGTACTGACTGGTTTGTTCTTCGGGCAGTCCATGGTATACACAGTATTTGCCGCCAGCACCATAATTCAAAGGCATCAATGTTCTTCCTGTCTCTTTTTCACTGTCCAGCTTTCACATCCATATGATGTTGTTGAAAATACCATAGCTTGAACAAGTCAAATCTTTGTATGGAGAGAGACATTTATGCTCTTGAAAATCTTGTCTAGGTCATTCATAGCCATTCTGCCAAGAGCAATGCATCAATTTCTTAACTGCTTGTTGCTTCTTTATTGATAGTTGATCCAAGTAGGTTAAAGTTGTTCACAATTTCAATTTCTTCTCTTTCAACGATGAACCTATTGATTTTGCCAGTTGTCATGATCTTTGTCTTCTTTACATTAAGGTGCAGACCCATTTTGAGACTATGTTCTTTGATCATGAGAAGCAAATGTTTCAGATCATCTTTACTTTCAGCCAGTAATGTGGTATCATCAGCATAGCGAAGGTTGTTGATGAGTCTTCCACCGATCTTCACACCTCTGTCATCTTCATACTATCCTGCTTCTCTGAAGATTTGTTCTGCATATAAATTACTTCATGTATGCAAAAACCAGCTCTACTGATTCACCTTAATGTAGTATTAATCTAATAGCAAAAGCAAAGTGGAGAGGACAGACCTCAGAAAACTCTCCAAAAGGTACCTTCGACCCCAAGTGGATCCAGGTGGCCATTCAGATTTGATACATCAACGGTCTGTATAAACCGTTGTTTGGCTGCATAAAAATTAAACAGGTAGGGGGAAGTATGCAGCCTTGTCTTACACCTTTGCTTATTTTAAACCATTCTGTTTCTCCTTGTTCCGTTCGAACTGTTGCTTCTTGATCAATGTGCAGATTGTGCAAGAGAACGATCAGGTGTTCTGGTATATCCTTTCTTCTTAATGTGGCCCAGAGTTTCTCATGGTTTACACAGTCAAAAGCCTTGCTATAGTCAATAAAGCACAAATAGATATACTTTTGGTATTCTTTAGTCTTTTCAAGGATCCATCTCACATCCGCAATGATGTCTCTCGTTCCTCGCCCTTTCCTGAACCCTGCTTGCACTTCAGGTAGTTCTTGTTCCAGGTATGGTTGTAGTCTCTTTTGAATAATCTTCAGTAGAATCTTGCTGGCATGTGGGATCAGAGAGATTGTGCGATACGTTTCACAGTCAATTGGATTACCTTTCTTTAGTATTGGTATAAACACAGATCTTTCTCAGTCAGTTGGTCATGATGTTGTCTTCCAAATTTCTTGGCAGAGCCTTGTAAGTACGGTAACAGCTTCATCAGATTGCTGTAATACGTCTATGGGAATGCCATCAATGCCTGGTGCTTTGTTCTTTGATAAGGTTTTCAATGCTGCTTTGTCTTCTTTCATCAGCAATTGTTCCGGATCAGAAGGTACAGGTTGAAATGGCTGTTGGTCCACTTGATCTTTATCATATAAATATTCTGCATAATCTTTCCACCTTTTCTTGATCTTCTCAAAATCATTCAACATAGATCCTTGAGCATCTTGTAACATTCCAATTTTAGGCTGGAATATTTTCTTTAACTCTCTCGTAGCTTTATTTATTTATTTATTTATTTATTTATTTAACTATTTCTTTTATACCGCCCCTTCCAGAGATCAAGGGCGGTTTACATATAACAGATTAACAGTCTTGTACACAATTTGTATACATTTTACATAGAACAGTAGAAATCAACTATTTACATTGAACAGTAAATATAAACTTTGTAGGTATTGTAACAAAAAACAACTTGAGGGTATTAAAGCAAAATCTTTGTAGGTATTAAAGCAAACATATCAAACTTTGTACAAAAGTATATTTACATCGTGTAGTGTGTGGTGTATGGGGTAGAGATTGGCGTAGGTGCTGGAATTTAGTTCCTTTTATTTTTGTCATCTTTGGGGCGTGTGTGGGGGGGACAGGCTTGTGGTTACATTGTTGGGGTTAAGGGAGTTTGTGCATGGGTGCCCACATTTGTGGTAGAGCTGGCTTTGGGGGAGTAGGGGATTTCGAAGTGTTCAGTGAACAGGTAGGTCTTTAATTCTTTTCTGAATTGGATGAGGTCTCTTATGGTGCGAAGTTCAATAGGGAGGTCGTTCCAGAGTGTAGGAGCAGTGAATGAGAATGCTCTAGAGCTAGTGGTATTCTTGGTTTTACAGATGGCTTTAGGTATGATGAGGGAGTGGGCTGCGTTTTGTCTGAGGGTCCTTGTCGATGTTGGAGATTGCAGTAATGTGGTTAAGTGTGAGGGGGCTATGTCGTTTATGAGTTTATAGGTTGTTAGGATAATTTTGTATTTGATTCGGCTGTTTATAGGAAGCCAGTGGAGTTCCAGCAGTATTGGGGTTACGTGGTCTGTTAGGCGGGCTTTAGCAATTACTTTTGCACAGATGTTTTGTGCTCTTTGTAGAAGGTATGTGCTTTTTTGAGGGAGGCCTATTAGGAGACTATTGCAATAGTGGAAGTGAGGGGTGATCAGTGTACTTACTACGGATCTAAAGTCTTGTGTTTCAAGGAGTGGCCTTAGGTGCTGAATAGTTTTGAGTTTGTAGAAAATGGTTTTTACTGTGTGTTTTATGTGTGGCAGCATGGATAGGGTGTGGTCTATTATTACCCCTAAGTATTTTACCTGTTTTCTGACAGGTATTGAAGTTTTGTTGATTGTGATTGTTTCCGGGTAAGTGTTCTCAGTCATAGAAGATCTTGTTACAAACATTGCCTCAGTTTTTTTGAGATTTATGCTGAGGTAGTTCGTTTCCATCCAGGAGGAGGTCTCGGCCATGCATTTGGATAGAGAGTCATATGTATGGTTTTTAGTGGTTATGGGGATAGCTAGCATGATGTCATCAGCATATATAAAATGGTTAATCCTGTGTTTTTTAAATATGTTTGTTATCGGTTGCAGATACAAGTTAAATAGGAGGGCTGAAAGGGCTGATCCTTGGGGTATTCCTTGTCCTTGGGGAATGTTTCTGATGTTTGTTGATCAATTTGGACGCGTATTAGTCTATGTGAGATGTAGGATTTGAACCAGTTAAGGACAATCCCGCCTATTCCTAGGTTTTCTAATCTGTTGATCAGTGTCTGGTGATTAATGTTATCAAAGGCAGCAGAGATATCTATAAATAGGAGTAAGAAGCCTTGGTGTTTGTCATCTGTGCCCTTGATGAGGAAGTCCATAAGGGTGATTAGGAGGGTTTCTACTCCGTGGAAAGGGCGGAAGCCAAATTGGTGTGAGTCAAGTGGTTTGTGTTCATCAATGTGTTCCTGTAACTGAATTTGAATTGTTTTCTCTATTATTTTAGCTATGAATGGAATGCTGGCTATGGGTCTGTATGAGTTTGGGTCTTTTGAGTCAAGCTTATTATTCTTTATTATTGGTCGGAGCTTTAGGAAAGCCAATCTTGTTCTTCCTCTAATAGTTCCTGCTTCTATTTCCTTGCATGTGTCATTGTAGTACTTTTCCTTGTCCTGTCTTGCTGCACATTGGAAATCTATGTTGAGTTCTGTGATTTCCTCTCTTTCTCTTCTGGCTTTAGCTTCTCTGCATTTCTGGGCAATTTTCAGAGTTTCTTCCGTCATCCATTTTGGCTGTATTTGCTTTTTCACTTTTTGTAGAGACTTCTCGCTTTCTTCCAACACAACCTTCTTGATGTCATTCCATAACTCTTCTGGAGCTCTGTCATTTGGATCTAAAGCAGCAAATCAATTTTGCAGGTAGTCTGTAAATTCTCAAGGTCATATTTTGCTGCATTCATGAGTGGTTTGCTCTTTTTCAACTTTAGCTTGAGTTTGCATACTAGTAGTTGATGATCTGTACCACAGTCAGCTTCAGGTTTTGTCTTTGTTGATGTTATAGAGCTTTTCAATCATTGACTTCCACAGATGTAGTCAATTTGATTTTTATACAATCCATTGGGTGCAGTCCATGTGTACAGTCGCCGCTTGTGTTGTTGAAAGAAGGTGTTTGAGATGAATATATTGTTGGTCTTGCAGAATTCTATCAGTCTTTCTCCAACTTCATTTCTGTTGTCAAGTCCATATTTTCCAACCACTTTGCCTTCTTCTTTGTTGCCAACTTTTGTGTTCCAGTCACCCATGACTATCAGGGTATCCTGTTTTCATGTTCTGTCAATTTCAGCTTGAACCTGTTCATTGAACTCTTCAATTTCATCCTCTTCTGCAGCTGTTGTTGGTGCATATACTTGAATTATAGTTGTGTTGATAGCCATTCCTCATAGACAAATAGAGATTAAGTGTTAACTGACTGTATTGTATTTCATTACAGTTCTTGCAAGTTTCTTCTTTATTATAAATGCAACACCATTTCTTCTTTGTCTTTCATTTCCAGCATAGTAGAAAATCTGACGCAAAGTGCGCGATGCCAGTCCATTTCAGTTCGCTGACACCCAACAGATCAAGTTGTACATGTTCCATTTTCCCTTGGTTCATGCTTCATATGTTCCATGTTCCAATGTGTAAGACTTCTTTACAACTTCTGACTCTCATTTCATGCGCAGCTACATCAGCAGACAGATGTTCCGAGGACTTTGATCCAACCACATCATAAATGCTGGCTTTACTCTGAAAAGTCTTCATCTCTTCCCCAGTAGCTAGTTGAGTACCTTCTGACCTAGGGTCTCATCCTCCAGCACTATAGCACAATTTGTTTTGTTGTGACTATCCTTTGGGTTTTCATGGCAAGATACAGAAGTAGACTGATGGGCCTTTCCTCCACACAGTTTAAGTTTAGTGTTGTTGCCGTTGTCACAGAAATGTGATCCTTCACCATCAACAATATCCCATTCTGCTGCTGCCCAGATGGCTGGTTTCTCTTGGTCTGGTGCCTCAGCTGAAACCTGTCCATCTTGGGAGACCCTGCTAATAGTTAAACTACTGATAGCTTAGCTCTCAGCATCACTGATGCACACAAGCCCTCACAGCATGACAAGCTGCAAACCAAGTGAGAGAGAGAGACTGTCATTAACTTGATTCAAAAGAGCGAACAGTATGTGACTCATTTGTTTCTTTTAGATCAATGGAGGTTATTGGGATTAACTATTCTAAGTGTTAAACTGGATTGCAACTTCAATATTTTCAAACAGAATGCTATCCATTTCATGAAATCTTTCTGTGCAGGTGAGCTGAAGGATCATTATTGCCTCCCTTGATTCCTATTGAAATAAGTCTAAGCATTGGCTTTCAGATCATTTCTATCCAGTGGCTTTCAGATTTCATTGACATCCACTGTATCATCTGTGGGAAACAGCCTGATGAATGTTTCTAGATGAAATAAATGATTACTTCATGGAGCAGCCAGTTCAGGAACTGACTCAAGGGGAAGCTATTTTAGATCTAGTTCTTAGTGGAACACAAGATCTAGTGTGAGAGGTAATACAGTTGGGGCTGCTTGGCAGCAGTGATCATATTTGATTTAATAAATGGCAGGAGGATAGTAAGAAAATCTACTACATTAGCATTTAACTTTCAAAAAGGTGACAATGATAAAATGAAGAAAATAGTTAACCTTTGCAGTTGCTCCTGTTAGGTTTTTTAATAGTCTATATCAGGCCTGGATGTTATTTAAACATACTTTCTTAGAAGCCCAGACCAGATGTATTGCATGTTTTAAGAAAGCTGGAAGGAAAGCCAAACAGCCAGCATGGCTTAAAGGTGAAGTCAAAGATGCTGTTATAGCTAAGAGAAAATCCTTGAGAAAATTGAAAAAAGAGCCAAATGATGAAAACGGAAAGCAATATAAGTTAGACTGCCAAGTTAAATGCAAGGCATTGATAAGGAAGGCAAAGAGAGAATTTGAAAATAAGCTTGCTGTGGAAGCAAAAGTGCATAATATAAACTTTTTCAAGTACATTCGCAGCAAAAAAACTTGAGTCAGTTGGATCATTAGATGATAGAGGGGCAAAAGGGGCACCGAGAGAGAACAAGACCAAAGTGAAGAGACCAAATTAATTCTTTGCTTCAGTCTTTCCTGAAGAAGATAGAGTAAATTTACCCATGCTAGAAATTATATTTAAAGGTTAATGTATAAGAGGAATTGAAACAAATCTCAATAAATTGGGAAGATGTATTACAGCTATTTGATAAACTAAAGAGCATCAAATCATCTGGTCCAGGTGACATACATCCTGGGGTGCTGAAGAACTCAAATATGAGATTGTAGACCGACTGTACTTTTAGTAATCTGTGAACTATCCTTAAAATCATCTATAGTACCTGTGGATTGGAGAGTGGCCAATATAACGTCAATTTTTTAAAAGGGTTACAGGGGTGATCCGGGAAACTACAGACCGGTAAGCTTGATATCTGTACTAGGCAAAATGGTAGAACCCATTATAAAGAACAAAATTACTGAACATGTGGAAAGTCATGGCTTAATGGCAGTAAGCCAACATGGATTTAGCCAAGGAAAGTCTTGTCTCATTAATATGTTATATTTTTTCAAAGGTGTGAATAAGCAGGTAGGCTAATTTTCACCTAGTGGAATTAAGACTTTGTGATTGAAATTGCAGTGATGATTGATGGGTAATGAAATACGTGGTGTAACACTGTAATATTAACTCTTTTTTTTGTCCCTTTTATATCTCCACCTCCTTTTTCTTCTCTATGGCCACTGCCACATATCGCCCTTCTCTTTTCCACTTTCTTCTGCCCTTCCTTTCTTCACTTTATTCTTACAATGTTCCTTTTCATCTTGATTCCCCTTCATAAGCTGTTAGCTTCCTATCATTTTCCTTAGATTCCCTTATCAGTGAAACCATGTAAACATGTCTCAGGTCTGGTTTTATTTTCTCCTTCCAGTGCTCTGGGCTTGCTTTTCTGCCTTGATCTCAAATAGGTACCATCAATTCCTCCTACAGTGTTGGGCAGGGTCTTATGACAGCATTACCAGCTCAGTTATCTCCTATC
This sequence comes from Ichthyophis bannanicus, assembly GCA_033557465.1. Taxonomy (NCBI): domain Eukaryota; kingdom Metazoa; phylum Chordata; class Amphibia; order Gymnophiona; family Ichthyophiidae; genus Ichthyophis; species Ichthyophis bannanicus. The sequence goes on along the minus strand of CM066032.1, from coordinate 1,632,081,365 downwards.
ACTTCCTCCATTGGAAGTCCCAATGAACAATAGGCTTTTCTTTCTTTTCTGCATCCTTCCTTATTGATGTGCTCAGGGACCCATGACAGCAGTTGAGGCTTGGCTTCTCTGACTTCTTTCTTATCATGGCATCAGAAGCTATCAGCATCATCTTCTGGTCCTTCCTAGTATTGTTTGTGTTTGTCAGTATATGTCTGATGAAGAAGCTGTTCCAAAAGCAAACCCTGAAGCACCACTCTAGTTGTCTCTGTTTGAATATGGCAGTTGAATGGCATACTATCATTTGAAATTTAAGGCCGGTTGGTTAAATGGCTGATGTTTGACCTACAGGGTTTATGGGATCCCTTCTTGGTAGGGATTTCCTGATCCTTATAAGGTCATAGGCCGCATCATCAAAGACTGATTGGTTGCTGTCGAAAAAAGGATAATCATCAGCATTTACATCATATGTTGGTCTTTTAAAAGTAGAATGGCTTTTTTTCACGATACTACAGCTGGCATCACCATAGGCATCTTATACAACCTGATGCAGGGTCACAGAGGTCTGACCCGAAACGTATCACGTTGTGTTATCATCTGTTTTCTATGGCGTTCAGTTTGCGAAGAAGACGGAATTGAAGCAGTTGAATTTATCCTGCAGTTAAGTGTTTTGAAGTCACAATTTTTGAAAAATGTAATAAAAGGAACAATCACGGCGAGGGTAAGGAATTGATTCCTTTTCCCTTTTGATTGGAGGTTCCGACAAAACGTTATGGTGAAATTATATCCTTTCTAGAGTGGTGCTTCAGGGTTTGCTTTTGGAATTGTTTGTTTACCCTGAGGATGGTTTCATTTGGGGGATTGATGAAGAAGCTGAGCTGATTATAGCAGATGTTCCTGTAGGACTAAAAATGCTATTCATTCACAGACTACCACCATTGATATGACCCCCTCCCCCCCTTTCAGGTTCCAGGTGAAGTGTCTCAGGAGACTCTGACCAGCATTACCCCAAAGATGAAGTAGAATGAAATAACCTGGACTGCTCTGGGAGGAGCCAATGTGTCCTGTTACAAGACAGATCATTGATTTTTGGTGGCTTGATTATAGTTCAATTTTTTATTGCTTTTATAGAAACTCATTTTTATTGTTTTCAACATTGCCTTAAATGCAGTACGTTCATATCGTATCGTGTCATATCTTATCGAACTGTATAAAGAAATTCTGCACCTGTATCTACTGTTGCTTAAAAACATAATTGTCCATCATATATCTGACTTTCTACATTGCTACTAATCCTCCATATAATTCACAATGGACACCTACCATTTAACATATTTAACAACTAACATTTAACATATTTCCTATTTGAACAACATCTCATTCGCCCCTACTTCCCCACCACTTACTTTCCGCCTATTTATTTTCCTCCCATCATCCACCAACTCTCCCCCCTCCCTACTCCCCACTCCCCTACCCCCCTCCCGAACCCCCTCCCTCCCTCCACCCCCCACCTGCCCTCCCTTTATATCCCTATATTCTTTACATTTGCCCCTCGCTCTCATCCCTTACTTGGAAACCCTTTTCTAACTTCGGCTGTGGCTTGGCTGTTAAACCAGGGCCCAAACACGCATGAACATATCCATTTTATTGCCTCCTAATATTCGTGCTGTGCGCTGATCCATATTCATCAAATCCAGCATTACCTGTTCCCAACTCACTACTGTTGGAGCTTTGCTCCTCATCCAGTGCCGTAGAATGCACTGTTTCGCTACTAGGAACCCTTTTTCACATAGCTTTCTCTTGCTGCTTTGCATGGGAACCCCTACCTCATATGAACCAAAGAGACACCATTCTGGGATCATTGTCACCTGATCAAGTACCCAGTCACTTAATTTCGCCCCTACTTCCTTCCAGAACCCTTGTATGCATGCACACAACCAGAATTGATGTGCTAACGTTCCCTTTTCTCTCTCACAGAGTTTACACACATCTGTTGAAGTCAAGCCAGCCCGAGCTGCCCAGATATCATGAACATAAGCTCTCCATAAAAACTTATATTGTACTTATTGCATTTGCACTGATTCAGATACATCCTTTATTGCTTTAAACGCTCTCTGTAAATGCTCCACTGACCCTTACGGTATTTTATCCTCTTGCCATTTCCTCGCCAGGGACTCCAATCCACCTCCCCCCCCCATTGGGCATAGCCCCCCCCCCTCAATGCTTGTACCGTAATTTTTCCTTCTAGAGCCCTGAATAGATCCATCATTCCCCCCGGATTTAGCAGGGAACTACTTTACTTTTGAAGTCTTCTCACACAATGCCTCACCTGGTATCTATCTCGCAACGAGTGATATGAATCCATTTCCGGTAACCCTTCCATTTTCAAGTGCCCTATATAATTCACTCCATTTCTAGTCCAATTCATAGCTATTTGCCCTTGTCCTTGCATTCTTGGTGGGAAATCCTCATTTCCTGCCAGAGGGAGGCAATCCGTTCTCCTCCACAATATCTTCCTCAAGCAACAGAGGACTTTCCAACTGCATATATCCTGATTCTCTCTATGCTACTGGTAATTCGCTTTGGGTTCTATGCAACAGAAATACCCTATGCTGTACTCCCGACATATTATCAATTAATTCTATTGGCAGCATTTCTGCCATGTCCTCTATTAAATCTCTTAGGGGTCTAGCCAAACTCGCCAAATTATAGGCACACAAAGATAACAAACCAGCCCCCCCTCCTCTGTATTCTTCTTCAAAGTCTCTATCACAATACGAGCTCTGTGTCCTCTCACAAAAATCTAGATATGTGTCTCTGCAATACCATCATGTCTCTTCTTAATATCCACACAGGGGTATGTCGAAAAAGATATATCCACCTGGGGAGTTCTACCATCTTAAAAAGTGCTATACGCCCTTTCAGGGAAATAGGTAACTCTCGCCATTTCTTTAACCGTTCTATTGCTTTTTCCAGAATGGGCCTAACATTAATGTTATAGAGTTGAGTTATTGTTTCTGGGATTTGGATGCCTAAGTATCGAATCTGCCCCTCGGCCCATACCAATGGAAAAATCCCCTTCCACTGTTTTCTGACACTACGCCCAACATCCAGCACCAAAGATTTAGCTCTATTTATCTTTAGTCCGGAGAATGATCCAAACTTTTCAATCTGCTGTAGCACCAACTCCAAGGATCTCTGGGGGTTTGTTAAACACAGCAACATATCATCTGCAAAAGCACATACTTTTATTTCCCCATTTTTCCACTCTATCCCCTTCATTTCCTCTAATTTTAGCAGAGTTCTTAACAGGGCTCCAACTGGAGCACAAACAGCAGAGGGGATAGGGGGCATCCCTGTCTCGTCCCTCTCTTCAATACAAAGGGTTCCGATCTTTCTTCCTCCACCACTATATAGGCTAAAGGGTCTACATAAAAAGCTCTTACCCAACCTACGAACGCTCCTTCAAATCCAGACCTATGCAGCACTTCAAACATGTATCTCCATGAGACCCTGTCAAAAGCCTTCTCTGTGTCCAGGCTGACTAGAAGCAATGGGGATCTCTGCTGCATACTCATCACCATTCCCAGCAACACTTTGATTATATTAAGGAACGCTTCCCTATCTTTTACAAATCCCTACTGGTGTGTGCCTATTAATCTCGGGAGGATACTTTGCATCCTCTCCGCCATAATGGAGGCCAAAATCTTCATGTCATAATTGATTAACAAAATCGGCCTATATGAGGCCGGATCCTCCGGGTCTTTGCCCGCCTTATGTATCCGAGAGATAGAGGCCATCCGCATATCCCTCGGAAAACTCTCAACCTCCAACACCTCAGCATACAAAGCTGCTAAAGTGGGAACCACCTGAGGTGCCAGCATTTTATAAAATTCTGTTCCGTAACCGTCAAGCCCAGGGGACTTATGTTGCTTCCCTGCTCTGATAATCTTCTGAATTTCCCCCCTGAGATGGGTTTATTTAACTCTGACAGTTCTATCTGTGTCAGCTGTGGCAATTGAATCTTATCTAAGAAGCTCTTTTCCTGATCTCTGTATTTTTCCTATGGAGTGTACAGAGCTTTATAAAATTGCCAAAAGACCTCAGCTACCCTCTTTGCCTTGGTCTGCTTACCCCCTCTTCGTCCCGAATGCTTGCTACCACCTTAGTGCCACCCCATTCTTTCACCAACCATGCTAAGAATCGTCCCGACTGGTTACCGTATCTAAAAAATTGATGCCTATAATATTGCATGGTGTGAACCGCCCGATCTTGAAGTAGACTATTTAATTTCTTTTGGACTGCCAGATAGGCCTGCGTACTTTCCCCTGCGGAGAACCTCGAGGCAGCTCTCTTCAGGTCTTGCAGTTCCTGCGTCAGTTTCAATACTCCCTCATTAATCCTTTTCCTTTCCTTTGCTATATATGCAATAACATATCCCCACATCACTGTTTTCCCAGCTTCCCACAATAAAGCCGCTGATTCAGTGTGTTTCTCATTATATCTTAAATACTCCTCCCATTTTTGCTTGAGATAATTTTGAAACTCTCAGTCCTTCCACATATGCCTAGGAAAAGACCATTTATATCCACCTACTTCTTTCCCTCTCCAATCCATTCTCACCATTGCATGATCAGATACTAAAATAGGTTCAATCTCCGCATTTATCACCCTCCCAAAATCATTCTTAGAGACCAGCACGTAATCAATTCTGGACCACGTCTGATGCACTCTCGACGGATGCGTGCAATCTCTTTCCCCCTCATGTAGTGTTCTCCAAACATCTACCAGCCCCCTCATTTGACACAAATAGCTCACCCCCTTTTTATTCCACCCTCCTTCACCTCTTGAAGTAGACTTATCTAGCTCTGGGTTGTGGGGGCAATTAAAATCTCCTGCTAGCACTATCGGTATATGTGGTGCCGCTCCAATTTTCTGTAGGAGGTACTTGAAAAATGTGTGATCATAAACCTCTTCTCTCAATACCTCCACCTAAATCCCTTTTTTAACCAAAATCGCTACCCCTCACTTCCTCCCTCCTGAAGAAGCAGCATACACTTGACCTACCCAGTCTCTCCTTAACGTAGCATGTTCCTTAGTGCTTAGATGGGTTTCTTGCAGGAGGGCCACTTGGGCTTTCCCTCTTTTCAGCGTTTGCAAGATTTTTGTGCGCTTTATAGGTGTACTCACTCCCCCTACATTCCAAGTGATTATACGCAGCTCAGATCTCATTCCTGTCCTGCGTTCTAGTCATTCTCGCATCACTACCATTCGCTTTTAACTTTGCTTGGAGTTGCCCAGCATCAACCCCCCGCTGTTTCCCCTTTAAAAATTTAACCTGTTCGGGTCTCCGTTCTCTAATTCCTACTAGTAAGTTCATATTGTCTAAAACCTACCTTTCATCCCACTCTCTCTCATTGCCATTCGAGCTCCATTGCTCCATTCATCTGCCCCTCCCTCCATTCACTCTCCACACTCCCCCACAGCCCCCCTCCCTCCCCCTCTCTCCACCCTTCCCCTTAAAAAATCTCATTCCCTACCCCCATCACCTTATAGCTGAGGTCTTAGTCCCAAATGGACACTGCAGGGCTGCCCCGGCTCCATTTTTTCCCTTTCTTGCCCCCTCCAATGTTCTTCCAAATCTCCAGGAGAGGTCACAACCAACTTTTTGTCTTTCTTTTCCACAAGTCTATAGTGAATTGTATTAGAGTATTGACAAACTATTCAATCTTCTCTTCCCATACTGCCACACACGTTCCAGAAATGTTCAAACATGCTCAAAAAGTAAACCTTCAGTTCCCATCTGTTCCAACAAACCCTCAGTCTGTTCATTTCCCATCACTCTTGTTTTCTCCAGTTGCTCTAATCCGCAGTCTGATATCCTCATGATTTGGACACCTTCTCCGTCAAGCCTTTATCCAGCCCCACTAAAAATTTATTTGCCGCCTCAAGCGAGCTGAACATATGATTCTGTCCAGAGTTCGAAACTCGCAGAACTGCAGGAAACACCAACGTAAACCTCACCTGCTTTTGAAACAAGGAGGCACATATTGGTGTGAATTCTTTTTTCTTTGCTGCGACCCCTGCTGAATAATCCTGGAAGAGCAGTATTTTTTGGTTTTCTAGCATTAAGTCCTGCTTCCTCGGATATGCTTGGAGTAGTTGTACTTTATGCTGGAAGTTGAGAACTCTCGCAATCACCACCCTTGGGCATTGTCTTGACTCCATTTTCGTTCCCAAGTGATGTGCTCGTTCAACTTTAATTTCGCCTACTAGCGAGTCCAAACCCAGTTCTTGTGGCAGCCATTTTTCAAGTAGCGGCATTAACATTAGGTCTGTTGTTGATTCTGGGACTCCTACTATTCGCAAATTGTTTCTGCGCAATCTATTCTCTAGATTGTCTACTTTTTCGAGTAAGGCCTCAATCTTCACACGTTGTGCTTTATTCTCTCGAGCTTTTCGCCCTTCTTCATCCTCAGTCGTCGCTACTCTGTGCTCCAGCTCGTCCACTCTTTGCCCAATCTCTGTCAGCGACTCTCCCATCATCTCCAGCTTCTTTAAAATTTGATCAAATTTGGGGTCAAGCAATTTCACCACCTCTCTTGCTAGATCCTCCGTAGCTGAATCTGCACTCTCCGTACCTGGCGGGGCTGGCTGAAAAGCCGCGGACGTTGAGGCCCCATGTTTCTGGACTCTCTCCCGGTCTTTCTTTGCTGGCAAAGGTATTATTTTGCTGCCTTCCACTCTTACCGAGTCCTCCCAACTTTCACTCAGCTGCTTTCTCACTTTATTCTGCTGTTATTAAGGGCAATGATCAATTTTATAGCGATTAATGCCAAGGCAGCCCTGGAGCGAGCAGAGAGCTGTTCTCACTCGCTCATGCGTCACATGGGATCTTTTATTGCTTTTAAATTTACTAAAATAGCAATTCATGTCATGACAGTATCCCAGTAAAATTTAAGTCCTAAGAAATATCCAAATCATACAATTGAAAGAAATAAAATAATAATTTCTTAGAAGGCAAGTCCATACTTGAGTACACTATTACACAAATTAACCAAAAGAGCAGAACAAATGTCCATTATAAGGGTAATTTTATAAACATTTTTGGGGATGAACTCTATTGTACTGTACCTGTAGAAAGGGGCTTTCATAAAATTGCCTTGCCCCACTGGTTACATCTGAGTCTTTCCTCTTTTACCTTCATTGTATGTATAGTACCTTCCTTCCAGAGCTTTCTTTCAATTGAAATAGGCTTTCCTCCTGTGAATTTATGCAATGGAGGTAATTAAACATCATTGATTCAATGATAGCACTACTTTTTCCCCTTTTCTTTCAAAGTATACATATTGAAAGCTTTAAGTCTGTCCCCCTATGCATTATGATGAAGACCGCTAGCCATTTAATAGTAGCCATCCTGCATTTGCATACAAGCATTGCAGTCTATGATCACGGCGGTTCAGATAAGTTAAAGTGCTTTTTGAATATTTTCATCTTTATAAGCATATTTATGGTTTTAAAGGTGGCACCAAATTTATGGTTTTTTTACCACCTTATATAGGCTCTTGTGAGGGCTTTTATGGGACTACACAAAATCGATTAAAATGGAAGTAACGGCTTCGAGAGGTTTTTAACCTTATGGCTTCTAATCTCATGGCCGATTTTCCGACAAAAATAATTTTTTCAACAAATCTTTTCAAGATTTCTTGCGGTTGCTCATTCATCTGAAGATTGTCACTCTTCTTTAGTTTCGGGTATTTTAGGTGGGGAGTGCTTGTTGTTTTTGGTTTTGGTACAAGCATTTCAAAGCATGTTTCTTCATGCTCATCGGGTGATGGGTAAATTTGGAATCTTTCTTTATTTAAAGGCACCTGGGCTCCTTTTAGATTTATTGCAACCTCTCTGTTTGAATGTCCTTACTTCCCTGTTTTGTTAATAGCCTTTAAGATTCATCATTCTGAACCATGTGCTCTTGGGCCAACAGTTGCTCAGAAGCACATAGTATCATTCAAAGATACCTTATTCCAATCAAAACAGGGAAGTTAGGGCATCCCAAAGAGGCTGCAAAAAAGGCTAAAGTAGCCCAGGTGCCTTTAAAAAAAAAAGAACAGAAAGAGTTGAAAGATTGCTAATTATCCCTGTCAGCTACTAAAAAGTTTGTAAATTCAAACAACTATACCTTGAAATATCTCTATATAAATACTAGAAGCCAAAAAAATAAGATGGGAGAGCTAGAATTTATAGCACTAAATTAGAAGATAGTTATAAAAGTCATCTCAAAAGAAATAGTTATATAGATATCTGGTTGAAGGAAGTTAACCAATGGAATATTTCGATAGCAGGGTACAAATTATATCACAATGATATCCAATTGGTGGATAGGTGGTGCTATATTTTAAAAAGCATTGAGTCAAATAGAATAACAGTTCTATTGGAAGCAAAATATGCAATTGAATCTTTATGGATAAAAATTCTATGTATGAAAAGGAAAAAAGTAGTGGTGGGATATACTACTGTCCCACTGGACAGAATGAGCAGCAGATGATGAATGTAATCAGAAATTAGAGAAGCTAACAAATATGGGAACACAATAATAATAATAAGTGATTTCAATTAGCCCAAAATTGATTGGATAAATGTCACATGAGGAGATGCTATGGGTGTAAATAAAGTTCCTAGATGAAATAAATACTGTAGCTGCCTTATGGAGTGATTGAAACATAGAAACATGACGACAGGAAAAGACCACATGGCCTATCTAGTCTGTCCTTCCATAACAACTACAACAGTCCACTTTTTACCTTTAGAGATCCTCTGTGTTCTGGAACAGTGTAGAGCAGGAGCTATTTTTTACTTTCTCCTTTGTGGAACACAGGATTAGAGCTAATTGTGGTGGGACTACTTGGCACTAGTGATCATAATATGATTAGATTTGACAACAACTGTAGTGAGTACCCAAATGAAATCTACTGTACCAACATTCAATTTTCAAAAGGAAGATTTTGATAAAATGAGGAAAATGGTAAGTAAAAAAAATCAAAAATGAGTAGCTGCAATGATCAAGGGCCCAAAATTCATCCAGGTCCACTATGCGCCACTATGGCACTTAGCCATCTATGCCAACCCTTAAACCTGGATATTCAATGCCGGGGACATATGCGGCCCTGGTATTGAATATCCAGGTTTACAGCACAGCCTCCCAGCCGCAGTAGCTAACTGGGCAGTGGCGATATTGCATGCTGCCCAGTTAGTTCCTGCAGCTAAAAGATAGGAGAAGCAAAGCTTACCTATCTTTTAGCCATAGGTCGCTAACTGGGCAGCATGCACTATCTCTGTTGCCCGGTTATCAACTGTTGCCACCTATGTTCCTCCCCGGAACACCCACGACATGCCCCAGGGCATGTAGGGGGGAAGATTGGGGATATTCAGTGGCACTAACTGTGTTAGTGTCATTGAATATTTCAGTTAAAGGCATTTACATGGTTTAAAGGGCGGTAAACGATGTAAATACCTTTCGAATATCAGGTCCCAAGAGCTTATATCAGGCCTGGACATTGTTTGAAAATAATCTTGCAAGCCCAGACCAGAGGAATCCCAATCTTTAAAAATGACAGAAGGAACATAAGAACATAAGATATGCCATATTGGGTCAGACCAAGGTCCATCAAGCCCAGTATTCTGTTTCCAACAGTGGCCAATCTAGGTCACATGTACCTAGCAGTTTCCCCAAGAGACACAAGTTCCACAATGCTTGTAATGGGTCAAGCATTGATATCTTCAGTCACTTCTTAATAATGGTTTATGGACCTTTCCTCCAGGAACTTGTCCAAACCTTCCTTAAACCCAGCTACACTAACAGCCTCCACTACATCCTCCGATAACAAATTCCAGAGTTTGATTACACGTTGAGTGAAAAAATATTTTATTTTATTAGTCTTAAATAGTTTACCCTGTAGCCTCATTGCATGTCCCCTAGTCTTTCTATATTCTGATAAGGTAAACAATCGATCTACGTTTACCCGTTCCACTCCGTTCATTAATTTATAGACTTCTATCATATCTCCCCTCAGCCGTCTCTTTTCCAGGTTAAAGAGCCCTAACCTTTTTAGCCTTTCTTCATAGGAGTATCCTTCCATCCCCTTTACCATTTTGGTGGCTCTTCTCTGTACCTTTTCTAAAATCGCTATATCCTTTTTAAGATACGGCGACCAGAATTGCACACAATATTCAAGGTGCGGTCTCACCATGGAACGATATAGAGGCATTATAATATATTTTGTTTTATTTTCCATTCCTTTCCTTATTATACCTAGCATTCTATTTGCTCTCTTGGCCGCCGCTGCACACTGGGCCGAGGGTTTTAACATGGTATCCACAATGACACCTAAATCTTTTTCCTGGGTGTTGGTTCCTAATGTGGAACCTTGCATCGTGTAACCATAGTTTGGGTTATTCTTCCCTAGGTGCATAACCTTGCACTTGTCCACATTAAATTTCATCTGCCATTTTGATGCCCAGTCTTCCAATTTATCAAGATCCTCTTGCAATTTTTCACAATACTCTTGGGTTTTAACAACTTTAAATAGTTTTGTGTCATCTGCAAATTTGATAACCTCACTCGTTATTCCACTTTCCAGGTCATTTATGAATATGTCAAAAAGCAGTGGACCCAGCACAGATCCCTGGGGTACACCACTATTCACCTTTCTCCATTGGGAAAATTGGCCATTTAGCCCTACCCTCTGCTTTCTATCTTTTAACCAGTTCCTGATCCACAATAGTACACTGCCTCCTATCCCATGACTCTTTAGTTTTGCCAAAAGTCTCTCATGAGGGACCTTGTCAAAGGCTTTCTGAAAGTCCAGATACACAATATCAACCGACTCACCTTTGTCCACCTGTTTATTCACTCCTTCAAAAAAACATAACAGATTAGTAAGACAAGATCTTCCTTGTCTAAAGCCATGTTGGCTGTCTCCCATTAGGTTGTGACTATCTACATGCTGAGTAATTTTATTCTTTATGATGGTTTCTACCATTTTTCCCAGTACTGACGTCAGGCTCACCGGTCTGTAGTTTCCCGGATCACCCCTGGAACCCTTTTTAAAAATTGGTGGCCAAATGACAGTTAGCATGGTTAAAAGGTGAGATGAAAGAGTTTATTAGTGATAGAAATATATAAAAAAATTAACAAAACAAAACAAATGAAGAAAATAACAAACATTATATGCACTGGCAAGTTAAATGCAAAGCATTGATAAGAAAAGCAAAAATAGATTTTGAAAAGAAGCTTACCATGGTGACAGAAATGCATAATAAACGTTTTTTCAGGTACATTTGAAGCAGAAAGCCAGTGAAGGGTCAGTTGGACCATTTAGATGATCAAGGGGCACACGGGGAGGATAAGGCTATAGCTGAGAGACTAAGGAGGTCATTTTAGAAGCTGTATACGTGATTTGAATGTTTGAAGATACTCATTCTGACAATTTATAGTCATTTTATAGTCACCTATAGTACACATGTCCAGCAAAATCATATTCATGTCTCACGGAGCCATAGCAGAGGCATATTCAGGGCATCCCAGTAAAGATACACGTGTGCGCCTGTTTTCAAAACTGCATAGCAGACGTGTTGATGTCTAGACCCGCTCCTTGGCACAAATAGCTCCTTGGTTCATTTCAGTAAACATTCAACACTAGAGATGACAGAAGCATTCCCTTTTACTGCTGTGATATTTCCTCCCCCTCAGAGAAGAAAAGCACGATCTCTTTACATACTGCCACGGAGCTGTGCATCTCCATTTGCAAACTGGCAGGCTGAGATGAGTATGTGGCAATATACTGTATATACGTGTACATTTAGAAATATCGGTGCAGACATGAGTATGTAACAAGAACCGTTAATGTCCAAGTTTTTGATGTGTTTGTTTCTAAAATCAGAAGTTCTACTTGTGTCTGAGGCTTTATTCTGCATGTCTCTTCTTCCTTCTTTTTACAGAGACATTTGTATTTTGGGGCAGTGATAGGTTGATTTTAGAAAATATTTGTATGTATTTACCTTCTCTGCTGCCCCTCTCATGGAATTTCAGATGTTTTGATCTGGATATCCCAGATGGCGCCTAAATGGCCTCTCTAAAATAAGAACATAAGAAGATAAGAAATGCCATACTAGGACAGGCCAAGGTCCATGAAGCCCGGTATGTTCTTTCCAACAGTGGCCAATGGAGGTCACAAGTACCTGCAAATATGCCTTCATATGAATTCTTTGCTTCAGTGTTCACTAAGGATGATGTGAGGAAGTTTTCCATGCTAGTAAAGATATTTAATGGTGTTGAATCAGAACCATCTAAGTGAACCTGGAAGATATAGTAGAACAAATTGACAAACTAAAGAAGAGCAAATCACCTGGACTGGATGATAGACACCCAGAGTAATCCCAAACCTACCTGATGCTCTAGGCAGACTTTAGCATGTGCATAAGGGGAACCAAATGATATAAAGACACATTTTAGAAAGTCAGTCTAAGTGAAACCTGGGATATCCAGACCAAAACATCCCAAATGCCATGGGAGTGGCAGCAGAGAAGGTGGACACATGAAAGTGCCTTTTAAAATCACCATGTTTCCTCCCTGAAAGATGCATGTTTCCAAAATTAAAAAGAAAATACAATCCCATGCAAAACAATAAGCTGGGCATGGGAATTGGCCCTGCCTGATATGGTCGGCAGCAGCCTGAGCTACATAGATGTGTCTATATGGTATTCCAGAATGGGCACATCTAACTCATACAGCATGTACATCCCAGCCTGCCATTTTGCAAGCAGAGATGTTCAGTGGTATGGCAACCACAAAACAAATGCCTTAATGTTTTGCTTTATTTCTGTACCTTTGTGAAAAATATTGAGGACTTGCGAGTGCCCTCTTCTGTACTCCCTGCATGGGTTTGAGTGCTGGAATGAGCATTTTCTGATTTCTATTTGTGCCCTGGAGCAGGAATAGATATGGACCACCAGTGGGCTGAGACATGTGGGCCATTTCTGAAATTGGGCGCACATGTGTATCTTTTAAGGAAAGACCCGGCCGCGAATCAGCGAGGCCAGGCACAGGCACACATGGGCAGGCCGAGGTTTGGCCTTAATGGGGCGGGGAGGGGGTGGAGGGGTGGGGGGGCAGGCCGAGGCCTGCTATAAAGGGGGCTGTATGGGCGCTGGCCCATTCTCTTTCGCTGCTCCCCCTCTTCCTTAGTGGAGGACCGACAAGACCGTGGCTTTTGCCTCTACCCCACCTGCCTTGCAGAAGCCGTGCGCGAGTGCACGTGGTTGCAAGGAGCAAGGGCTAAAGGACTGGAAGACTGGCGTGCAGCCAAGCACCACGCATCACGAGCGCATGTGGTTGCAAGGAGCAAGGCAATTGGAGGATCAGAAGACCGGTGTGCAGGCAAGCACCACGCGCCGCGACGAGAATACATTGCCGAGAAGCAGCACATACAAAGACAAGGGCAGCAAGGTAATTAATAAATATATAAATACCTGGGGCACGCTGGAGGAGCGAAGTATAGACAGTCGGCCAGTGAAGGAAGAGGGGGACGAACCTGATGTTGCCTTTCACACGTGGAGGTAACATGCAGGCTCGAATGTATAACCCACGGCTAGGGGCTAGAACGTAAGGCAAAGAAGGTGGGCTCAAGCGCTAGAGGGTCCAGGGGACATGTGCATGGAATGACTGTGATATATAGTTAGGAGGGAAGGGAAAAGGCAAGAGAGAAGCAAGAAGTGGAGATGCCATGCGGAGGGAGGGAATGCAAGGCTTCTATCTAGTGGACATAACAGTACACAGAATGTTATTGGTTTATACAAAAATAAATAAATAAAAATATACCTAAATATTTATATGCATCAAAACGGGTTACAGGTGGCAGGAATCAGGTAATAAAGTGGCAGCATGAAACAAGAAAATGAAGGATGAAATGAGACTGGATATGGGTATGGAATAAGTGTTTTTGTTCTGGAATGCAAGGAGGAGGGAGTTGGTGAAGCAAGAGTTATACGGGCTTAAAGCAGCAGTGAGGCAAGTACTAATTTAGTCTTTTGAATTTTGCACTGCCTCTGCATAGTACAATTTACCCAGAGATAGAGATGCCGTGAAAGAACAACCAAATGGCCCCCAGGACAAGCAGCGCCCAGCAGTCACGTGGCAGGGCAACAGCGAAGAAAGCACCAGCAGCAAAAGAGAAAGCAGATGGGGGTTCAGCCAGATGGAGAGCGGCTGCAGGCAGCACGGAAGCAGCAGGCAGCGTGGCGGCAAATACCCGACACAGAAGTAGGAGAAAGGCACCCCAGCAGCTGGCAACCACACACCCTACACAAAGACAAGAGTTGGACTAGCTGCTACAGATGGTGCGCGAAAGGTTCCGCAACATGGCCTGACCACAGTTAGACAAAGGCTGGAGAGGCCCAGCTCAACAGTTGAAGAACAGTCGACAGCGAACAGTAGCACGACAATGGCTTCTAGCAGCACGACAATTACATCACAACCTAGCACGGCAAGTGGTAAGTCGGGATGTGTAGGGGGGCACCTGAGCTGTTATCCTCATCTGAGGACTCCATCTCTGATAGTGACGGGAACCTAGCATTGGCAGATGTGATTCAGAATCCACTGAAAAAATGTAAAAAACATAAAAAACCCCAAAACAATTGAATCCACTAACACGGGCATGATCAGGGCAGGAGGAGATTTGCAGCCAGAGGGGAGGAGGTTGGGAGAATGTGGCAACAGGGGCAACCCCTGCAGTGCAGGTCGAGTGGCGCAATAACAGCCGTGATCCACGCTGTGGCGTGAGCTCGCTGGCCAGCTCAGTGCCAAAGAAGATAAAAAAGAAGCGCATTTGGAGACGGGAATACATTGACTTATTCTCTCTCTTGCTTAGGGATCACGAAGGGGAGTTAAATGGCGGAAAAGATAGAGAAAAAAGAGGGGAGAGGGACAAGGATAGGAAGCCAAAAATTCCAAAGTCCATTAACAACTGGGTGACAGCATTCCACATATTCATGAGCGTTGTGATGGAAAGGGAACCCGAATCGGGGCCTTATCTGACCAGGTACCTGGACACGATCACCCGAGCACACAAGCAATATGGGGGGGGGGGCCTGGCTGAACTACGATGTGAAGTTCAGGAGGAGCATGGCGGAGGATCCCACATTAGCATAGCATCACAGGATACTGGACCTGTGGATGAAGGAAATGGCTCCCAATAGGCCATGGAACCAAGAAGGGCTACAACAGCCTTTTCAGAGCACACAATGGTGGCGGGCTAGCCAGACGGCGGGGCATCGTTTGTGCCGCCAGTACAATGCAGGGAGTTGTATATGGCAGCCATTCAAATTCAAACACTCCTGTGCAGCCTATGGGGGCGGATACCCTGCCTACACATGCAGAACAGCGAGGGAGGCTAAGCCATTCAGAACTATGCAGCAGCGCACAAACGAAGGCCATGGCCCCAACCCCATCAAGCTTGAACGCATGCGCCCGTGGCTGAGGGCCTATCCGAAGTGGGACAAAACTCTCAATATTGAAAATGGCTTCTCTTATGGCTTTCGCATCTCTTCATTAATACCAGCAAAATCACAGTCACATGTCAAAAGCAACCCCCGTCAATCCGTAAATACAACTCAATAGCACATAACAAGATATCAAAGGAAATAGGTATGGGGAGAGTAGCTGGGCCGTTCAAGGCCCCTCCCTTCGAGGACATTGTAGTGTCCCCATTGGGCGTGATACCAAAGAAAGAACCAGGTCAATTCCGGTTAATTCACAATCTATCATACTCTGAAGGACGGTCAGTAAATTACTATAAAGATCCTGCTTTATGTTCCGTGAAATATGCGATGATCGATCAGGCAGTTGCGCTCATACAGAGCAAAGGGCAGCAGTCACAGATGGCAAAGGCGGATATCAAATCTGCTTTCAGGCTACTGCCAGTGTACCCGGAGTCCTTTCCGTTGTTGGGTTTCACTTTCAATGGGGAATTCTTCTACGATAAATGTTTGCCCATGGGATGTGCAATCTCATGCGCATACTTTGAACAATTTAGTTCATTCATCCATTGGGTAGTCAAGGACATGACGGGCCCCAACACAGTGGTGCATTACCTTACCTTGATGATTTCCTATTCATAGGAAAAGATTACGATGATTGCAAAAGGATACTCGGTATCTTTGAGCAGGTGGCTCGGTCTTTTGGAATTCCGTTAGCGACAGAAAAGACAGGCAGCCCAGCAGGGATTATCACATTTCTTGGCATACAGCTAGACGTACAAAATACTGAAAAATGCTCTGTATTACAACAAGAAAGTAAACTTGGCTATATCACCGACTGCTTGTATCAAAAACATGTGTAAAACATCTATATCTGGTTTCAAGATGGATGACAACATGGTCTCAGTATTACCGGGCTTAAGTCAGAAAAACCGACTAAACGCCCTACCTTAACATCAATGACCACTATCCTGTTGTCAGCTGTTTTTCCAAAAAATGCAAAACTTAAATATATCTTTAAAATGCTTAGCTTAAAATGCTTAGCTTTGAAGAGCTTTCCAAGCTTAGACAAGGGTGTTGCTTCCCAACGCATCAAGCGCTAAGCGTTTCTCCAAACAAGGGTTCTTCAGGGGAAAACTTGCTAAGCTAACGCATCAAGCGCTAAGCGTTTCTCCAAACAAGGGTTCTTCAGGGGAAAACTTGCTAAGCTCTATAACGAAAAAGAAGTTCAAGTTAGCTTTTACTTTCAGTTAGCAAAAAACTTTTTTTCGTCACTGTAATCATCCACTTACTGTAACAAAGATTCCACCATTACCTTATACACCCGCTAGCGTCCCTACTACAAAGAGTCTTTGTTGAACTGCTTAACGGTGGTAAAAAAACCGCTGCACATGCGCAGCTTATATAGACCCAGCTGAAAATGAATGGTGATGAGTGAAACCCCAACAAAATGACGTCACAGGCAGGACTCCCATTCAACTCGGGCATTTAACCCCTGAGGACTGACTGTTTGTAGTTTATGAATCCACTGTTGTTCCGCATATATCAACGTTTGATCCCTAGTACGTCCTTGCTGCGGGCGAAGTATTTGAGTAATACAAAAGCAACGTAAATCTTCAAACGTATGGTGCATTGACAGGCAATGTTCAACTATCGGAGCTTCGAGACGTTTGCACCATACGTTTGAAGATTTACGTTGCTTTTGTATTACTCAAATACTTCGCCCGCAGCAAGGACGTACTAGGGATAAAACGATATATGCGGAACAACAGTGGATTCATAAACTACAAACAGTCAGTCCTCAGGGGTTAAATGCCCGAGTTGAATGGGAGTCCTGCCTGTGACGTCATTTTGTTGGGGTTTCACTCATCACCATTCATTTTCAGCTGGGTCTATATAAGCTGCGCATGTGCAGCGGTTTTTTTACCACCGTTAAGCAGTTCAACAAAGACTCTTTGTAGTAGGGACGCTAGCGGGTGTATAAGGTAATGGTGGAATCTTTGTTACAGTAAGTGGATGATTACAGTGACGAAAAAAAGTTTTTTGCTAATTGAAAGTAAAAGCTAACTTGAACTTCTTTTTCGTTATAGAGCTTAGCAAGTTTTCCCCTGAAGAACCCTTGTTTGGAGAAACGCTTAGCGCTTGATGCGTTAGCTTAGCAAGTTTTCCCCTGAAGAACCCTTGTTTGGAGAAACGCTTAGCGCTTGATGCGTTGGGAAGCAACACCCTTGTCTAAGCTTGGAAAGCTCTTCAAAGCTAAGCATTTTAAGCTAAGCATTTTAAAGATATATTTAAGTTTTGCATTTTTTGGAAAAACAGCTGACAACAGGATAGTGTTCATTGATGTTAAGGTAGGGCGTTTAGTCGGTTTTTCTGACTTAAGCCCGGTAATACTGAGACCACGTTGTCATCCATCTTGAAACCAGATATAGATGTTTTACACATGTTTTTGATACAAGCAGTCGGTGATATAGCCAAGTTTACTTTCTTGTTGTAATACAGAGCATTTTTCAGTATTTTGTAGTATTTACTCTGTGCAACACGGACCAATCTGCAAGTTTGTGACTCACAATACAGCTAGACGTGCCATTGCAAAGGTCGCATTTACCAGCAGATAAGGTGTTGAAGCTGAAAAGAGACATTCAACAAATACATGGTCAACGAAAAGCTACATTGGAGCAATTCCAGTCAATACCGGGCTTGCTTTGCTTTGCATGCAGGGTTATACCGATGGGGCAGGTTTTCTGCCACCGCATGGCGCTGGCAACGAGGGGTATCAAGAAGAAACACCATCACATCCGAGTCACTAGAGAAATCTGTGAAGACCTGCAGGTCTGGATGCAATTCCTACATACGTTCAATGGACTGGCCTTTTGGCAGGCACTTCCAGTATCTAACGCCGACCTAGAATTCTTCACGGACGCCTCCAGTGGAATAGGTTTCGGCATATATTTCAAAGGTATGTGGTGTTCCGAACAATGGCCCATGGAATGGCATGCAAGGGGAGCCACCAAGGACATCACATTCCTGGAACTATTCCCACTAATGATAGCCCTGTGTATTTGGGCCCCGCGGCTCACCAGCAGAGCTATCACCTTCCATACCGATCAGGGCCGGATTTAGCTAGAGTGAGGCCCTACGCCAAGAAAAATTGTGGCCCCCCCCCATGTCCCCGTGCAGTCCTGGGCCCCCCCTGTGCAGTCCTGGGCCCCCCCCCCGTGCCTCCGTGCAGTCCTGGGCCCGCCCCCGTACAGTCCTGGGCCCCCCCGTGCAGTCCTGGGCCCCCCCCGTGCCCCCGTGCAGTCCTGGCCCGCCCCGTGCAGTCCTGGACACCCCCATGCAGTCCTGGCCCCCCGGACAGCATCGCGGCTGTCTGAGGGGCTTCAGAGGGAGCCGGGGAAGCCCGCGCGAGGCCCCGGCTCCCTCTGTACAGCCGCCAGCGTGAAGAGCCTTTTCCTTCACGCTGGCGGCTGTTTCTGTGAAGCCGGGAATGCTGGGAAAGGTTAAACCTTTAACAAGGTACAGATATCCTAGACATCAAAAGGGTAGATAGAATGTGTCACATTCCTCCTCGATTCTCACCACCACCAAAAAGTTGTCTAATAGATAATATTTTGGTGGTGGTGAGAAGCAAGGAGGAATGTGACAAATGCTATCTAACTTTTTTGAAGTCTTGGACATCTGCACCTTGCCCACTCACAATCGTAAATGACAGAGATGTAAGGCAGGGGTCTCCAAATCCAGCCCTGGAGGGCCACAAACCAGTCAGGTTGGCAGGATATCTCCAATGCATATATATCTCATGCATATTTATTAGGGATATCCTGAAAACCTGCAGGATTGTGGACCACCAGGACTGGAATTGAGTAGCTCTGCCATACACTAACTTTTAGTAAACATGCCTCTTAATGAGTATATGGATAAAGAAAGACTAAAAGGTTTCTACATTACTATAATCCAGTACCAACCGCCAGGCACATTAGGAACTACTACAAACACTGCCCATTTAGAACCCATAGCAAACCCGCCATATCCTAACAGCACTACCAGGACTCACAAAGCACCATACCCTAACTATCAAAAGGCAACACTGCAAATATTAAACCAATACATTTCAGAGAACAACAATACATGACCTACTGGGGAAAGAACAAGTGGCAATGTCAAATAGGAATTATATAAACAGAATACCTCAGCTCAGTTACACATGCACAACATAGACCATCACCAAACAAGGAATCACAATTTAGAAACAGGAAGACAATAATTAAACTGGGAACCCCAAAAGCCAAACTTTGAATATACAACAACACTGTAGAAATAAAACTATAAATTAATTTCCTCTTGTACTAAACAAAGCGCAAAAATTAATGATGCACATTTCCCAGAGCTGACATATTCCAGTTAATAAATTCAAAATAAAGAGATATTTTTCTACCTTTTGTGCATTTTTTTTCAGTTGCAATTGTTCCAGCCACTTTCTTCTGGTTTCTTCGTGTCTTCTGCTAACTCTCCATCTGCTGTCCATTTGTCCTTTCTTCTGTCTTCTTGGTTTTTTTTTCCATTCTCTCTCTACATCTGCTTTAACATACTAATCTTTCTCCTTTTGCTCTTTCCTCATTCCTATTTCATCTACTCAAAATTTACCCCTCCATCCTCAATCCCAACTTACTCTCCCAATACCCTGCCAATTGTAGATTTTTTATCCCTCCCACACAAAATATTTTTCCCCTCTCCATTTTACTCTCCCAGCCCCATCCCATTCTAATCCTCCCCCAACACCAGCTCCCTTCTAGTTCCAGCCTCACCCAGCATCCATTCCCTTCTAGTCCCTGCATCAGCCCATTTCCAGTCCTAGCCCCCCATTAGCCCATTTCCAGTCCTAGCCCCCCCATCAACCCAATACCAGTCCTAGCCCCCCCATCAACCCACTTCCAGTCCTAACCCCCCATCACCCCATTTTCAGTTTAAGCCCCCCCTATAACCCATTACCAGTCCTAACCCCCCTTCAGCCCACTTCCAGTCCTAATCCCATCAGCCCATATAGACTTAGCTCCCCCATAGCCCATAGCCCCCCCCATAGCCCATCACCACTCCTAACCCCCCCATAGCCCATTACCAGTCCTAACCCCCCCAACAGCCCACAGCCATTACCACTCCTAACCCCCCCAGCCCATCACCAGTCCTAACCCCCCAACAGCCCACAGCCATTACCACTCCAAACCCCCCCCCAGCCCATCACCAGTCCTAACCCCCCCAGCATCCCACAGCCATTACCACTCCTAACCCCCCCAGCCCATCACCACTCCTAACCCCCCCAACAGCCCACAGCCATTACCACTCCTACCCCCCCCAGCCCATCACCAGTCCTAACCCCCCCCACAGCCCACAGCCATTACCACTCCTAACCCCCCCAGCCCATCACCAGTCCTAACCCCCCCAGCCCACCCCAGCCCAGCGAATTTTTTTTTACAAAACAAGCTGTCGCTGCCTCTGCCGGGGCCGGGGCCGCCGCGGCAGAATCGAGTGTGCCGCGGGGCCCCCCCTGCCCAACAGAGCCTGCCCTCCCCGGTATCACCTCTCTCAGCTGCCTCCCTCCAGTCACACGCGCCGGCTTTCAGAGCGCGAGGGAAGAGTTTTTCCCTCGCTGCTCTGTTTAAGCCCGCGGGGGCTGTTGGGACTTCCCATCAGCCCCCGCGGGCTTAACAGAGCAGCGAGGGAGAAACTCACCTCGCGCTCTGAAAGCCGGCGCGTGTGACTGGAGGGAGGCAGCTGAGAGAGGTGATACCGGGGAGGGCAGGCCAGGCTCTGCTGGGCAGGGGGGGCCCCGCGGCACACTCGATTCTGCCGCGGCGGCCCCGGCCCCGGCAGAGGCAGCGACAGCTTTTTTTTTTTTTTTAATTTTAATGATGGATCAGAATGTTTTTCAGTGGCATCTGACAAAAACATTTTTTAAATTGTTTTTTAGGGGGCACTTTTGGTGATTTTTGTGGATACGATATTTATTTATCACTAACTTGGGGCTTTTTCTGATTGAAAAAAAAAGACACCTGAAGAGGGAGCGGGTTGGTTTGATTTCACTTGTAGTGACAGTTGGTGACTATTCATAAAAAAAAAAAAAAATAGGGTACGAGCATAATACTGATGTGCTAGCCATTAATTTATGCAATAATTGTCTCTTTCTGATTCATGATCCAGTACAGGTGCGTGCCACCCATTGGGGACTTGAGAAGCGTGGATATGTGGCCATTCCTTTGTTCACTGGGTGAAAATAACTAAACGCCACAGACCACAGGGGCTCAATTTGGGACTACCAAGCGCAGACGTTTCAGTTGTATGGCTGGGGTGACAAGGTATGGTGTGGGACCAGCTATTGTCGTCCCTCTTGCAAAGGAAGAGAACAAAGGGGAGCCCGGCGATCATAGTGGTTCACTTAGGGGGCAACGACCTAGCATCTACACGCAGCATCAAGCTTACAAAGAAAATGCAAAGGGATATGCTGGCATTAGCAACCGCTTTCCCCAGGACTTGGCTGGCATGGTCACACATCATACCACGTCGGGTATGGAGGGGCAAAATGTTACACCGAGCACTTGAAAGGGCCAGGCAAAGGTGAACAGATGGATGGTCTGCTTCATGGAGGCAATAGGGGGGTACAGCATCAGGCATAACCTTATTGAAGAAAGTTGCCTGGGTTTGTATCGCGCAGATGGAGTACACTTGTCCAACATAGGAATGGATGTGTTCCTGTGCGCCATCAAAGACACGGTGGAACAATGATGGCACAAGCAGGTGTTGGCCACAGCTGCGTATTAAAAGAGGTGGGTCCCCCGGTAAGCAAGGAGTCGCTACCGTGGAGGTTGGCAGGGGAGATAGGGCCCGAGGAGACCGCACAGTCCCGATGAGGGAGAACACAGCCCAGGCATCCAGTAAATGGGAAGAGTTGCAGCAGAGAAACATCGACCTTCCCCACAGAAATTGACAAGGTGCAGCAGGAACACTGCTCAGATGGTCCCCTGACTCGCTTTAATGGCGGGCGGGCGAAAAAGGAGGGGAAAAGAGTTTCTAAGTCAGCTTGAATGGCAGACACAACCCTTTTTTTCTCCCGGATGATACGGGGAGGACTAAAGACAGATGGAAAAGCTTTGACAGCAAATTTTCCACCCCCATTTATCTAGCCCGTGGGATAATTGGCTGTGCCTCTCGAGAGGGCTGGAAAAAGCAAGAGGTGCGGGAAAGAAAATTGTTTGTGATTGTTGGTTGATTGTTAAAGAATCAGAAGTGTATAAATGTAAGGAAAATCCATAGATAGGATGGGCATGCTGTGGCCAACAGTTTTGTTCTGTAAATTACCATTCTTAACAAATAAACAAATGTGTTGATGAAAGAAAAAGGTGCCGTGCAATTTGTGATGGAAAAGGGGGGGGGGGGGGGAAGGAATAATAAGGGGAGGAGGGATATAACTGAGACCATAATGCCAATTGCGCGGCTGTGCCCTGGACACATTTCCATCACCTTCCTATGCGACATAGACATGATCAGTCTGGAGACGTTGGGCCTTTCTAAAATAGCTCTTGCTATGTCTCAGTGCTTTCAACATTTGAATGGCCGAGTTCAGATGTGGAAATCCCCAAAAAAGAGTTTCTTAAATGACACAAGTGTATTTAGATTTTCAGAAAACTTTTGACAGCCCTATGTAAGAGACTTATGAGGAAATTAAAAAGTTATGGTATAAGAGGCATTGCCCTGTTGTGGATTGGAAACTGGCTGAGAGAGAGAAAACCAAGAATAGGGTTAAATGGTCCATTTTCATAGTGGAGGAAGGTGAATAGTGGAGTACCCCATAGATATGTACCAGAACCAGTGCTTTTTAACATATTTACAAATGATCTAGAATTAGGAACAACAAGCAAGGTGATTACATTTGCAGATTATACCAAATTATTCAAAGCTGTTAAATGTCATGCAAATTGTGGGGAATTGCAGGAAGTCATTTTGAGGCTAGGAAACTGGGAATACAAATTGCATATGAAAATTAATGTGGACAAGAATTGTGTGTAGGATGAATAACCCAAACTATAGATACACATTAGCAGTCACCAAGCAGAAAAGGGATCTGATAGGTGCCGTCGTGGGCATTATATTTAAATCTTCTGTTCAGTGTAAGGTGGTGGTCCTAAAAGCAAATAGGCAAGCAATAGGGATTAAAACCAAGAATATCGCAATGCCTCTTTGTCTCTCCATGGTCCGATTGCACCTTGAGTATTGTGTGCTAAACTTATAGGCACATTCTATGATATTATTTCCACATGTTCACTTCAAGATTACCTGCTAGGACTTTAGAACTAATCTATTCCTAACAGCTGATAACTTGCTGATGAAGAGGACCAGTTAAACCTGGAGCTGAAAAATTCCCCTCCTTTGCTCTTAATTGGCTTTGCAGCCTATAAATCAAAGGGACATGCTTAAGCATTTTCCCCATAGACACAAAAACGGGAAAATGTTTTGTAAACAAGCCCCAAAGAATGAGCTTGGGAGAGGTGGGAAATGGATTGGAGGAGCAGCCTAGTGGTTAGAGCACTGGCTTGGTAACCCCACAGCCAGGGTTCAATTCCCACTAGCACTCCTTTTGAGATAATTACCCAGCAGGTACAGATTCCTTCCCAGCATTAGCAAGTCTTTTCGTAGAACTATTTCTGGCTTGGGCAGTGCTCTTTATCACTCAATCCATTAATGGCTGCATGAATACAGTATTATGACATTACCACTAATACTGTTTATTATTTCTATAGTGCTACAAGGCATACACAGCACTGTTCACATACACGTAAGAGACCGTCCCTGCTTTCAGAGCTTACAGTCTATTCAAGGCAAACAAACAGAACAAAACAGGAAAGTTCTTGAGGGAAATGATTAAAAGACACTTGGGTATTAAATGGGAGAATAAGGGGGGTCAGGATCCAAAAGCAGCCTCAAAGAGGTAGGGTTTTTCTTAGCCTGGAGCCTGACATATTGACTCAAGTTGTCTGTTTCAGGCATACAGCGCAGCAAGATGGAACAAACAAAGTCTATAGTTGGCAGCTGAAGAGAAGGGCACCGATAACAGTGATTTGCCTGATGAGTGGCTTCTCAGCTCCTGTTTGAATAATATTGTTATTTCTACTGTCCTAAGGAACTGGATAGGATTGAAAGACTTTCTGGTTGGCAGTGTGCACTTCAGATACATGTATGGAAAATGTATGTCCAAATAGTTTCAGCTTATTATCACTGTTCCTTATTTACATTACCCAGGAAAAGAAGCTATCATACAATATGACCAAAGTATCATAATCCTGTATCCTACATGGGGCTAAAATGTAACATAACACTACTATTTTAGTGTGTATGTATATACATATATCTTTTTTTAAGCTTTTCTACTTTTTTTTGGCATTTTGGCAAGTCTGGATTTGTTGAGAAGCTGAAGGTTGTCGGGATAAGTAATCCTCTTTGTATAAAGTAGGTAGCATTAGTGTGCTGGTTATTCTGTAATTTATGCTGAAAAACATTTACTCCTCAGAAGTCTGAAGGGCATTTGTTGATGGTTTCCATGTACTTATAATGACCTCATGATTTTGCAACCAACCTTGGACTGTGTCAATGAATATTAATGGTGATATTGATTTTGAAGTTTTCACAGACAGACAGACTTTCCTTTGGGTCTGAACAATGCGTAGCGTGCACTTACTGCAGGAAGCGAGTGCGTGCGACAGCATGTGTATATGTAGAGCTTCTGATTCTTAGGGTTTTTACATCATACATGTACTTCCCCAGTTAGGCACCAGAATTCTGTGTATATTGGAGTTTCCATGTCTCAGAATTACATTTTTAGTATACTTTTATGTAGATTCCGTTTTTAAGTGACCTTATTCAAAACTTAAAATTGGTATACTCTTTTAATCCCCTTCATCACCCCAACAGCCACTCTCCCCCCCCCCACTCCGTTTCTTGCTTCTTTCATTCCTCCCAATTTCTCTCACATTCATGCCCAAACCTCAGCAGTCTCTCGTTCTCGTTCTCAATCCCACATCTCAGGTCTCTCCCTCTCTTATCCTTCATATCCCCAGTGGTCTCCTCTCTCAAACCACTAGTCTCCAGCAGTGTCCCATTCTCAGACATGTCATCTGCTTATTACTGGTCTACTTTATGTCATAGTTTCAAAATAACGAGGACCCAAGTGTCTGGCTGAAAAATGAACAGTTCTACAAACGTTCCACTCTAGTTCCTGCTTATTGAGCACATTTTTAAGGAAGCAAAAGTATTCCATACATTTCTTTACAAGGTTATATCTTGCAGTCTGTAAGACACTGTAAAGAAATATGTATACAACAGCACCAGCAGTGGCATGTGTTTTTTTGTTTTTGATACTTAATGGAATATTATGCTTTTCCTGCTATACTGAAAAGTAACCATGCTGGAATCTGCACAGATTATTGCTGGTTTTAAGACAGGATACTTGGAGGTCATCCAGAACAACAAACAGTGGGGATGTAGGTCCGACTTGGACGTCCAACCCCCACTATTCACAGGGACCCGATTCTGGACCTAGAGCTCCCCACACGTGCAAGGCCTTTGTGTGGAGAGCTCTCGACGGGGGTGGGAAGGGGCATCGCCAGGGCAGAGAGTGAGCAGAGCAAGGGCGGGGCACACATCCCGGACATATAAGGCCGATTCAGGTCATAGACCTGTACATCCTGCGTTGTCAGGATGGACGTGGGACTTATTCTACCTCGGAAGTGGAATAAGTCACGTGTTATGGGGAACTCAGGTTGTCAAAGACACAGGGCTGCTAAAGCTAAGTCCCTGCCATCCGGTCCCAGCCCTGGCTGCCACTATCAAGAGTCAGGCAGTGGGGAAAGGAGAGCGGGGGTGTCAGGCCATTCAGCACTCCTGCATGGTGTCCCAATGTCATGTCGACAACACGCCATGGCAGCAGGGCTCCATGTGAGCATTGCACATCTCGGTCATTAGAATCAGGACCTGTCTGGCCTATCCAAACACCCTGCGGGTGTAGAATCAGGTGCAAATCCAGCCTGTCCATATTTTGGACATCCGGATGGGCTGGACATGCCCCAATCAGAATTGGTCTCCATGTCTCTGTGCTGCAGTTTTAGAGGTGAGAATTTAAGTTTATGGTGTTAATGCTGACTTATAGGGGAAATGTTATGAGTTGCTTAAAGTTATATGACATGTGTAAATCATAGTATTTTAGTGATATATGCGTGCAATAGGGCCTTTATGTGCACAGTTTAGCTGGTCACTTTTCTAGAGTATGCCAGTAGAGCCGATGACACGTAGTTTCATCTACGTGTCATCGGCTCTACATGTACATGAGGAAGGTACACACATACACATGCAATCTACTTGTCATTTACAGTACATCATCCATAGGGCTGGTGTAAGTGATCATGCTTAGATTTAATGCACGTTTTGACCTCTTATACCCCTATTATATAAAGTCAAGTACACACATACTTGACTTTATTAAATAGGCATGAAATCTGCACAAAATAATGTGTGTTAACTTCATTGAACTTTATAAAATGACCCTCATCGAGCACCGAAGGTCCTGGGCCCAAATATTTACAAAACAAATAGAAGTACATCACCGGTCAAGTGTCACACTTGAGGCAATCTGATAGTATCTTAGGTTTTATTAACATTAATTAGTAAAGAGGCTTTCTCTTTGGGGTCCTCTGTTATGGAACAGTTTGCCTGAAGGTCTAAGAAGAATGAAGGATTATTTGAAGTTGAGGAGAGAAGTGAAGAGTTCCATCTTTTGACAGGCATTTGGGGAATGAGAGGGCTAGAGTGGTATGGCTACTATTATTTTGTAGTCGGGTATTATGAGGTAAGGTTGGAAAGGAAGGGGTTCTTTGCACTATAGACTTGGGGAATTTTGAAAGGAAATGCGAGAACTTTAATGGTTTTAATGTAAATCATCTTGGGTTGTTTTATAGATAAGATGGTATACAAGTAGCTAAAATAAATACATCAACATATCTATCTACCCTTCCAGTATAGTCTAGAAGGCAGTAGCATAAATTCCGCCCATGCAGCTCCTGCAATGTGGAGTGGCCCAGGCAGGAAGGGGACC
Organism: Ichthyophis bannanicus; assembly: GCA_033557465.1. Classification (NCBI taxonomy): domain Eukaryota; kingdom Metazoa; phylum Chordata; class Amphibia; order Gymnophiona; family Ichthyophiidae; genus Ichthyophis; species Ichthyophis bannanicus. The sequence goes on along the minus strand of CM066032.1, from coordinate 1,632,053,719 downwards.
CACACAGCAGTGGTAAGGCAGAGCGGCAAACTTCCTTTAACATCTTAGCTGCTTTGCCTCTGCTCTTAACTTTCTACCAGGCACAGAGGATGTTACCTCCCGGTCTGAATTCTGGTGGTGCAGATGTTATCACAAGATTTCAGCCCAGGAGTTTACAACCATCGGACCTAGTAGAAACGTAAAAGAATGGAGGCAATACAGCAAACATGTTAGAGTAAATTTTCGGCCATGATAATGGAGGCCCTCAGCAAAATTTTGCTTGGAGTGCCCCTCATTAGAACTTATGCCACTGCTATAAGGGACATCTTATCATCACTCCTATGTTTCACAATAAATTCAATAACCTTCTCCAGTATCAGAGGATTTTAAACTGTAGCTCAGTGGGTCATAGTGTCCATTCAGGAGTCAACGTTTGAATGCTGTCCAATCAGAGGGCTGATGCATAGACTAATCGGGTGTTGTAGGGTTCTGGGTTTCTGAAGTGGAGGAGTAGCCTCATGGATAGAACACCGGTTTGGGAGCCAAGAGACCAGGATTTGATCCCCACTAGTACTTTTTTGTGGCCTTGGAAAAGTCACTTAACCCTCCATTGCCTCAGAAAAATCCAAGTTATCAATGTCCCTGTTTAATGTACGCTACCAAGTTTAAGTTACAATGTAAACCACTTTGACTGAAATGATGATAAAGCGGTATAAAACATCTTAAATAAATAAAACATGGAGCCACCACTAAAATAAAAAAGAAACAAAAATAAACCAAAAAGAGCTCCTCTGCTGTGCTCACTACAGGGCTCTTAGGAGCTTTCAGCCAGAGTTCCTGTGCTAGACTCATGGATTCAAGTCTCACAAGACTATGAGATGCATACGAGCAGAGGAGCTCTGCCACAGCATGGCTCAAACCTACTAAGCTCATGTGGTGGAGAGAAGCTCCTGCTTTTATTTCAGCGGCAGCAACCTTGGGCCGGAAGGACTGGGGTTTCTAGTCCCACAGATGCTCCTTGTGGTCTTGGGCAAGCCACTTAACCCTCCATTGCCCATGTTCCCTGTAAGTATTAGTGTATGTGTCTCATATCCCCATGTGTTAAATGTATCCCCCAATTGTGTTGTGACCGCTTTGATTGAAGGATAAGGCGGTATACAAAACTGTCTAAATAAATAAATGGAGAGAAAGGGGAAATAGTACAGGAAACAGAGCAATCACAGCTGCAGACTACCAAACAGGATACAACAGAGCCAGGTAATGAACCATATGGTGGAATGCATCAAAACGTCTTTGATTAAGTAATCCATGAGTCCCTCCCTACATGGGCTGTGTTTCAGTTGGTGGGAGCCTTCATCAGGGGTAATGGGACCTTATTTTTTCATATTGTTTTTTTTTTTAAACATCAGACATAGACATATATGTTTAAAACCATCATTGTAGGGAACACATCAATAAAAGTTCATGTTGATCATTCAACATCATGATAACAGACAAAACGATATGATAATAACAATGGAAACAAAATAAAAATGCAATACATGATAAAAGTATAATCACAACATATCTTTTGACTAGAATGCATAAGAGAAGAGGGTAGAGTGAAAACTCCACAGAAGATATGCCACTTCACAGGATAAACCAGGCCCTAGAAAGTCAGCCAAAAACATGTGAGAATAATAATTATCAACTTGAAAGAAGCTAGGGCGAGGGAAAGGAAGGGAAAATGGTGGGGGGGGGGGATGGGGAGGGGGAAGGAAGGGAGGGGGAGAAGAGAATATACAAAGATGTAAGCAATAATACAAAAGATACTATAGAGGAGGAAAAAGCACCTATCCATAAAGCACACGATGAGAAATCAAATAAATTAAAAATTCAAATAAAAGCATGGTACTGGCCATGTCGACAAACAAGGAGTGTGTACAGAGCCACACAGGGCTAGACAATTTGTATATGATAGAAAAAAAAACATATTTTGGAAAGTGGCTGATAGTCTCTGATATAAGCACAGCCGCAGAGAGCAGGCAGCACAGAGGGAAAGGAGGTAAAAAACAATAAAAATATATTTAAATGTTTTTCTTACAAAACTGCTGGATAAACTACTATGTACTTTGTTGCAAACATCTAGGTGGTGTGGCAGTCCCTAGATATCTGGATGGCCATGGGATACACCCAATTCTGCTTCCGCAGGGGCTAGACATCCCCATGGAAACAGAATCTCATCACAGTGGCTGGACATTTTATAATAAAAAATAAATAATAAAAAGGACTAAAATCATAACGTAAAAGAGAATACAACTTAAAAAAACAATAAACCTTAAAAACCAAAAATAAAATTGAACAATAAAAAATGTAAAAGCCAAAGCAGAGAACTAAAAACCATCAAAGAAAAACTGAAAGATCAAATTCTCGATTGAGGCATCCAGGAGATATACAGTACTTCAGTTCCATATGTAACAGAGTGTTATCTTGATCACCAACCCTCCAATGGCAATGTACAGTCTTCAAGACCTAGATTTTCAAATCAGACATATTGTGTTTCTTCTCTTGCCAATGTTATACTAGAGGGCTTGTCTCCAAGCCCCTGTGTAAGCAACACTTACTGTATGTTAATAACGTGAGTCCCAATATTCCTAGTAGTCTCAGTGTAGAGAAGATTACATGGGCACACAATAACGTATACTACATGGTCTAAATTGCAGTTGGTAAATCATGATAAGTAGAATTTCTTCTGGGTGCAAGGATGTCAAAAAAATCCCTTAGTGATGATGCATGGTCACAGGTGGAACACGGGCAACATCTATAATGTCCCTTGACCCTAGGTGCCAGTTGAGGTCTCAGAAGAGCAGAGGACACCAATAAGTTCCTCAAATTAGCATTTCTGCTAAGGACAATAGTCACCGACCATGCTGAAAAGACTGTATGATATGTGAAATATTTGAGGATAAATTAGAGAAGAGAAGTGGACAGACCACCCTATCCTGGTCTTTCTTATCAGACTTTTTCAGAAAAGATGTATGGTCTGAATCTTGTGCCCTTTCATGTGCCTTCTTGATACACTGATCACTGTATTCCCTGTTCTTGAATGTGAGTCCTATCTTGTGCATTTCTTTCAAAGTCACTTGCATGCAAACAGAGACATTTAAACAGAAGGAATTGACTCATTGATAAATTATCCTTCAAGGAGCGAATGTGGAAACTGGTATAGTGCAGGCATTGATTATGATCAGGTGGTTTTCTATAGAGGTCGGTCATGAAGCCCGCCTCTTCCTTCTTGATCATGATGTCGAGATAAGCTATTTCGTTATCACTATATTGTACCTGAAACTGTAGGTTTTCATTCAAAGAGTTTGTGACATTTTGGAGGTGTTTTTGGAATGAATAATCTCCTTTCCAAACCATTAACACATCAATATAATGTCTCCATGATTCAATGTGCCCCTTAAAAGGATTATTCTTCAGGAACACAGATTCAAAATGAGCAGCGTATAGGTTGGGTATATCAGGAGCCATAACTGACCCCATCGCCACACCCTTGACCTGCTTGTAAAAAAGACCACACAAAAAGACCACAAAAGTAAAAATAGTTTTCTGTTAAGGTTAGTCTTGTCAGTTGCATTAAAACAACAGTGGTAATCCTTCCTTCAAGCTGATAATTATTATTTTCACATGTTTTTAGCTGACTTTCTAGGGCCTGATTTATCCTGCGAAGTGACATATCCTTTAATGTGAGTATTTTCCTTTTAGCCTATAGAGAGGTGATATACTTGGTTTAATCTTCTGTGGAGTATTCACTCTATCCTCTTTCCTTTTGCATTCTAATCAAAAGATACTCATGTTATGTTGTGATTATGCTTTTATCATGTATTGCATTTTTATTTTGTTTCCATTGTTATTATTATTATCATATTCATTATATTATTCTCTGTCAAATTGATTGATTACACAGGTACACTAAAAAAAATTTTTTTTAAACTGCCTCTAATGTTTCGATTGATTTTTACGTTTTTTGGTGCGCTGAATCCAAATCTGGTAACCAATTTGCTCCATCACGTACAGATTTTTTGCTACATTGGGTTAGCAGTTTGAGGTGAACGTTTCAGATTGAGTGCGATCGAGATAAAAGTTTCTTGGATGAATTCTTTATACTAATTGTTTAGTAGTTATTCAAATAAGAATAAAGAAAATTGTAACAAGGCAGCACATAAGAATAGAGTAATGTCAACAAAACACACTGTGATGGTAGCAAAATTGTCTGCACTTAAAACAGCCACATACATGTGCACAAACATTGAGCATATAAGAGCGAGGTTAGACACAAAGCAAAGCAAAGAAATGTGCAAAAAATGTTGTACAGGTATGTATGTAAGAATAGAAAACGCAAACCGCACCATTGCAATACATGAAGACAAACACCTGATGGTGTGAAAATAAAATTCTAATAAACGAGATCCGACACTGTGGTAATAACTAGCAAATTTTTATTTCAAAGTTTAGTAAAAACACGATATTTGTCAACACAGTTTAGATTTTAAAGTCATTCTTGGGTCAATCAATCTCCTGGTGGGCCCGTTTCTTCTTCCCCCGAATGCTTCTCTTGGTGCGCTGCTTGGCGTATTTTTCATCTGGGGTTTCCCGCAGCAGCAACCAGCAGAAATCAGCCATCATAGTGGTGTTCCATCTTCCTTGGTACCTTCTCTCTGCGTCCTTGATGTCCTGGTGAAACCTTTCACCTTGTTCTTCACTGTACGCCCCCAAGTTTTCGGGAAAGTAGTTCACATGGGAGTGCAAGAAATGGACTTTCAGGCTCATGTTACAGCCTTGTTCTTTGAAGGCATTGAGCATCCTGGCAACAATATCCTTATAGTTCTCATCCCGCCTGTTCCCCAAGAATTTGAGAACAACATCCTTGAAGGAATCCCAGGCTTCTTTTTCCTTCTCAGACATCGTTTCAGCGAATGCTCCATCTGAAATGAGTTTCCTTATATCAGGGCCAACAAACACTCCTTCCTTTAGCTTTGCTTCAGAAAGTCGGGGGAACTTTGAGCAAAGGTACCGAAAGCACTCACCATCTTTTGGAAGGGACTTGATGAATTGCTTAATGAGACCCAACTTAATGTGGAGAGGTGGTAATAGAATTTTATCACGAGGTACCAAGCTCTCATGAAGAACATTTTTCTCACCGGGTCTCAAATACTCCCGAATTGGCCAGTCTTTTTTCCCCCAGTGTAGGTCGCGGGCCCGGCTATCCCACAAGCAAAGGAAGCAGGGATATTTGGTGAAACCGGATTGCTGCCCTAATAGCATGGATAGAATTTTAAAGTCTCCACAAATCATCCACTTATGCTCATCATAACGAATCTTCTGAAGAATCAGGGCCAAATTCTCGTATTTTTCTTGGAGAATAACAGAGTGAGCAATAGGAACTGAAGCGAATGCGTTGCCATTATGAAGAAGAACACCTTTTATGTTGTCTTTTGACGAATCAATGAACAGCCGCCATTCAGCAGGATCATACTTGAGTTTAAACTTTTCCATCACTCCGTATATATCGTTGCAAAATACCAAATCTTCCTCTTTGCTGAAATACTTCAAAAATTGTGTCTCGCGGTTGCGGTACCAATAAAAAGTTGTTCCTGGTGACAATAGATTTTTCTGTTTAAGCCGAGAACCTAGCAGTTGGGCAGCATCTTTTGGGAGTCCTAAATCCCGGACTAAATCATTCAATTCAGCTTGAGAGAAAAGTTCAGGTTTCGGATCTGGTTCAGTTTCAAACTCGGAAGTACTGGACTCATCGGGAAAAGCCATCTGATGAGTCTCATCATGATCAGAACCGTCCACACAAATATGATCCAAAGATTTTGGTGGTTCAGGCACAGGTACTTCGTTGCTATGAGGCATAGGCCTAATTGCTGAGGGAAGGTTGGGGTAACTTATTACGTTCTTATTTTTTAAGTTGTATCCCTTCACAATGCAAGAGCAAAAATAGCAGTCACTGCTGTGGTCTCTTTGTTCACGCCACATCATAGGTATTCCGAAACGAAATGCTTGTTTTTTACCTTTCATCCATAAGCGTAGATCTTCCTCACATGTCTTGCACACTTTGTGAGGAGCCCACGGTTTGTCTTGATCGCCTAACTTCAAACCGAAATAGGCGAAATATACTTTAATAAATGCAGAAATGTTCCTCTGCCGCTTTTTCACGGTATATTCCCCACAAATAAAACAAAAACTGTCCGGAGAGTTGACGCAACCTCTGGCTCTGTGAGCCATCACAAATACACAGCACTGCAAACTACAACTGTAGTGAACCACTTTGGAATAAAGCTGGATTACGACTGAGCAAACAAAAGGTAATAATGAACTTGCAAGAAACTGAAATTTGACAGGAACGTTCATGTCGCAACCACCGTGTTTGAGCGAGCGAACGAGGCGAGGCGAACAGGAAAGAACATGCGCCAGCGCGAGTACTGGATTTAGCCCCCCGCCTCCCAATTGTCCTGTTAATGTATAAAATGAATACAAAACACTCTAAAATATCATGAGGGAGTGTTTCTAGTTAGTTAACCATTACAACCTCTATTTTGGGCCAAGAAAATAAACTGCAGTCGGCTAAAAAGAAATTATGTGAACATTCCTTATATGGGTAAGAAATCTAATTTTGCAAGAAAACGTGACGTGATGGAACATTTTGGCTATTTTTCCTGGATTCAGCACCCCAAAATCTATAGGAATCAGTTGCAAAACTGGAGGCAGTTTTTTGGTAGTGTACCTGTGTTACTGTTCCCCCCTTGTCTGTCATCATGATGTCGAATGATTGACATGAACTTTTATTGATGTGTTCCCTATGATGATGTTTTTATACATGTATGTCTATGTCTGATATGTTTTCATATTGATTTTTGTAAAAACAAGGTCCCATTACCCCTAATGAAGGCTCCTACCAGCTGAAACACGGCCTGTTTGGGGAGGGACTCTTGCATTACTTAATAAAAGCCTTTTCGATCCATTCCATGGTGTGGTTCATCACCCTGCTCTGTTTTATCCTGAGACAGGGAAAACGGTCAGATCCCATGCTAACATCATCCGGCTATGACAGCAGCAGCTGGATCATGTCATCAATGTGCTTGTGGAATGATGCTTTTTAGAAATTGTTGGTTACAATCAGAAACTACAGTCTCCATCAGGATTTTCTGGTGTGTGTGTGTAAAACAGTGAGAGAGTGTGCAAGAATGGGGCTTTATGTGACTTAGAAAGTATGGAAGAATGATTGTGAGAATGTGAGGAATTTAGAATAGTGAGAACATGGCCAATACCAACCCCCATCATTTCTATAGACATCTGGTTTCAAATGAATAGTTAATGGTGTGTTTGTTTTTTTAATCTACTGTATATTTTTCAGCCATGCATAGAGCTGCTTGATTGGTTTGAGTTTGGATTTGTCAGAGATTTGCATTAAAAAAGCCCTCGCATGTTTCTGTAATAGATTGACTGAAATACAGTTCATATTTTTTTGGAAATGCACTAATGGACTTCCATGGATCTGTTGCAGAGTTCATCCACTAAAAAAGTTTCCAGACTATTTAGATGAACAAACATATTTGCTATAGATTTATATGCATAATTATTGCTGATGTTCTGGCTATGCCCAGATTACTTTGGAGAATACCCTTTTAAAGAGGTCTTGTGTTTTCACAGAATTGTAGGAACAAATTTCCCCTGCAATATTATCAAATTCTAATAGCAATAATTAGATGTATATATTATTAATATGTTGCATTTATAAGTGGATTAGCATATTTCAGAGCGTGTGGTTGCCAAATTACAATACTGTTCAGCTGCTCAAGTTCAATAGTACAGTACATCATTCTAGCAGATATTTTGGCCCAGAATACCAAATTCTTTGTAAGCTGTAGTATGCTTATAAAGACCAATGTGTACAGCACTATCTAAACTGGATTCAGGGAACCTCTAATGATGGAGTGAGAGTAGCTCTGGAGGTCCTACATAGAAGACAATGATGTAGCACTTTAAAACAATGGGGGATAATACAGCAAGATGAATAGTTTACAAAAAATAACATAAAGGCTAATGGCGGATGGGGGAGACAAAAGCTCTAGGCCTAATCTGGTGAACTGAAACCAAAAAGTCAAAATTCCAGTGGCATTATGGGCCGATATTGAGCCTGAAGCAATCCGTTAATTTTTCCATGCCAGCCACCACGGGCAAAGTGAAAGTACGTGGGCAGAGGCTTTCTGCTGAATCGCTGCTTTCACTGGTGACCATAGTATTCAGCGCTATCCAAACAGCCAAACTACATAAAGTTAAGCCAGCATTTTGCTTCCTACCTTAATGTGGCTTCTTATCCTGTTAGTGGACTGAAAATCACCGCTAACAGGATAACTTCTTGCCTGCCCTCACCCTGCCCACAAGATGCCGCAACACCATTCGGATAGTGAATGGCAATTAGAGGAAATATTCAGCGGCACTGTTGAGAGTAGGCTGCTGAATATTGGGCTCAGCAGGGTTTATCTGGTTAGCAGGTCCTGCTAACCACATAAAGCTTTTTGAATATCGAGCCCTGTATTACCAGTCTCGAAGGAAAAAATGAAAAGGCATTTCAAAGCACAAATATTCAGAAGCAAAGGCATTCAGCTCACAAGATACATAGAGGGTCGTTTTAAAAGGTTTATCAATGATTTGGAAGTTGGACTCACAGGCACATCTCCATAGTGTAGCTGTTCCACAGATGGTGTTGCAGGCGTCTCCTGTGCAAGGACGTTCAAGTAGGCATGGGGGTGTGGCAAAGGCATGTCTGGGGAGTGGTCAGTCTCAGAAATTGCAAGCAGCTCAATGTTTATACCTGCGTGCTTGTTTTCACCTTAAAACATCTAGAGAGTGTAGAGAATTACAAGACTAGCCTTAGCTCACAAAGTGCCACAGTGGGATTTGAACACTGGTCACTGTGCTCTTCAGTTCCTACTTTAACCATTATGCTATTAGACATCTGAGTTCTTGACTGCTCTCCTGGGGACGTCTATATAGATGTTTGATACACATGCATATCGGGCATGTCCACATTTCCGAAATCATGCCTGAACTTGCACGGGCCAGCTTTTTTTTCAGACATTCTGGCTTTGATGTTCCAGATTGCACTCGGACATCCCATTGTGAAATGTGCCTCATAGTACCTGATATTAAAAGAATCTACTAACTGGAAAAGTGTCAGTGAGAGGGATATTCACTGCCCCCAGATAAGTGGGGGTAGTGCTGAAGGTTATCCAGCTAGCGGTGATTTTCAGTGCAGCTATCTGCAAAACGTAGGACAGCAAAAAAGCTGAATATCATCTGGACAGGCAATGTGATGACCACAAACTCTGGATATTCAGTGCCACCAGTTATCTGTATAATAGCACCAAATATCCACATTTATTTTATCTCTGGTGGCCAGCGTTTAGAAAAACCCAGTAATTTCAAAGTCTTTGATCTTGAAGCACGCCTCTGGAATTCTCCCCTTCTTATCTCCCTGCAGAGTCTTCAGGCTAGGGTTGCCAACTGGCCGGTTTTCAGCCGGCCTGGCCGGTTTTTCCATGGCCAGGCCGGCTGCCGGCGCAGATGTAAAACCGGCCCTTGAAAAGCCGTTTTTTTGCTCTGGCCGCAAGATTGGGAGCGGCCAGAGCAAAAAAACAGCTTTTCTTCCGACCCGAAGTAAAAAAAAAACCCCACCCAGGGCCGGCCCACACACCGGAGGGTTTCAGACGGAGCAGGGTAAGCTTGTGCGAGGCCCCGGCTCCCTCTGTACAGCCGCCAGCGTGAAGAGCCTTTTCCTTCACACTGGCGGCTGTATCTGTAAAGCCGCGATTGCTGGGAAAGGTTAAAGGCAATACCCTTTAACCTTTCCCAGCATTCGCGGCTTCACAGATACAGCCGCCAGCGTGAAGGAAAAGGCTCTTCACGCTGGCGGCTGTACAGAGGGAGCCGGGGCCTCGCAATCCCAGCAGGTGACCTAGCTGGTGATCAAGAAGGAAACTCCCCCCTTCTCCCCCCTACCCCCCCCCTGCTTTGGCTATGCCTGGGCCACGTTTGCGTTCCCGCAACCTCTCCTACTTCCTTGGAAGAAAGAAGAAGCCTAGTCTGCTTGCAGGCAGGACCAGTGTTAAATGTGCTGAATCCCAGGGTAGAAATTTGGGAGGGAGCCACTACGTCTAACAGCAGGTTCTGCCTCCATCTTCAGATAGGCAGGCTTTGGGGTCCCCTGTGGCATGGGAACTGTAGGCAGTTGCCCTGATTACACCCACTTTCCATAAATGGGAAGAAATTGGATGGAAATTTGTCTTTTCTTCTTTTTTGCCTCCCAGAAGCAGGCTTGGCCCCTAAAGCACCAAACTAGTTTTGGGATAAAGGACAGAGAGTGATACACTAGAGAAAGAGAAGTTTTGCATGCAAAAGGAAGTTGGCATCAGGCATTGAAGGTGGCAGAAGCACAAACAGCCCTGCAGCGCTGGAGATTGATGTAAGCGCTGCAGGGCTGTTGGAAAGCAAGCCACCACTGCAGGACTCGTAGAGTGCAGTAGTGGCGGCAATAGGCTGCCCCCCTCCCCCTGGATCATTGGTGCTCTAGGATGCTGCCTAGTTCGCCTACTAGTTGCACCAGCCCTGACACCAGATGAACTCTTTTTCACACATTCACACAATGAGAGGTTGAAAGAAAACTACAAGGGCATGTGATATCAAGTTATGAACTCTTTCCTCCCGCCCCTCAGGTCCTGTGTAAATATTTTTATACTTTCTTGAAATCTCTGCAGAGACCAGCGGACCTGCTACAAAACAAAATATGGTATTTTAAAACTGTGCACACAAATTTACTTTGACTATTTGTACAGGTTCATTTTCTGCCCTCCTTTTATCCAGAACATAAATCTGTCCTTTTCAATGTCAGCAGTGCTCATGGCATCAGAAAATGAATCTGTAAAGGAAAATAGTAGGAGAACTTTGCAATATTGATTTTATCACTGCAAAAACTTTGAATGAATGTTCCTTTTTATGCTCTAAGGAAAAGAAATAGCTGGGCCTCCACATTGACTTTCCACTTCTGTTTGCTCATGAAAGCTATGCAAATTAAAGTAAAAATCCTGCTGAGTCAGGTCTTGATTAGCTGTGAATCCACACTACTCATAAGACGCTTAGATATATGCAGCAGCAAGACAGTGCATCCAGTAGGGCTTCCGAGAGTTGTGATAGTGAACTTAAGCAGTGTTAAAGGAAAACAGAACACCCAGAATGCTTCCTTATTTTCCCATGATTCCAGTGCCAGAGGAAGGACCATAAATCCTGCCTTTTTTTCCCTTTCCGTGGAATACAAGAGATTGGGGACCCAGTTGTAATGAGTGGCTTGTGCATCTCTCCACCTCCCCCATGACAATTCAGACTTTTCCACAACACAGCACAGGTGATCCAGTGCTTTGCGCGGTTTGCTCCACAGCCCAGGGCTGGCATGTCATGTTTTGAACCATGTGGCACTAGGGCGCCCTACACAGTCCAAAGTAAAAATGACAAAGGCAGGTGACGCTGTATAGACTAAACAATATATTGGGAAGTGAATTTTCACGACAAGAGTCCACTTCATCATATGCACTTGTCTATCTGCCTCTGTCATTTCTGCTACCCCAGGCTAACACAGCTACGCCCCCCCCCCCTAAAATTCCATAGCACAACACCCTGGCCCTAAGCTGCACATGTATATATTTGTGTATAGTAAGAGAATATGAGGTTTATTGGGTGTGTATGTGACTTTATGGACTGTTTATGTTTTCAACATGATTGAGCCTTTATAAGATATAATAAGTGGTATCTACTATTACCAGGTGGGGAGTATTCTGGGCCGCAGGAGTGGGGGTCAGGGGGGCAAAAGGCAACATTTGTAAACATGAACACAGAGGCTGTGGACCACCACCTAATAGTAGAAAATGCCACCATTATTGAATCTTATAAAGAATCAAATATGCTGAAGAGGTGAAAAGTCCATTAGGTTCATGTTTCTTCATGAGGCACAAGAACTACTGCCTCCGAGATAAGTCTTAGAAAGAATTTCATCATTCCTTGGTTCATGGCTCTGACTTCAGTTTTACGGGCACCTCCATCCTTGCTGAGAAACATTTTAACAAGTTCCATTGGCCAGTTCTTACACTGAGCTTGTCTGTCTTTACTAGACACAGTCCCTTTGCTCATGTCAGGCTTGCTGAACTGCCGCTTGCTGCGACTTCACAGGATTGGAAGATATGCTTCCAGCAGCTTCAGAAGGTGTCAGCAGCACTTTGGACTGTCTCTATTTCATTTGATAGTGATTTTTCTTGTTGGAAATTCTAGGGAGTGCTGCAGTTGTGCCCGTTTTTTGTATCAGAAGCATAGCTGTCGTCAGGATCAATGGTGATTCTGAATTGGTGGATACCAGAACTGAACTTACATTGATCATGCAAACCTTTGCAGAGAGGATAGTTAGGACTTAATGAGTGAGTTGAGTAGTCCCAGTCTCAGAGGCCATGGAAATCTAGGAGAGATTAGCAGTCCTAATCATTCATTCCTAAGCTCCCTTCATGTGAGGATGAGGGAAACGGAATACCCATGTAGTCATACAGGTATCTTTCGATGGCGGGACTGTGTCAGTTTTATCTGTGCTAATGTTCTCTCTCTGCAAGCACCCACAAATTGGATCCACAATCAGAATGGATCTGTGACTGGTCCTCTAATAGAGAAAATATTTGATGAACATTTATAAAACAGAATGCATTCATGGATTCAGTAACCTCAGTATGAATAACATGGATGCTCATCCATGTGAACATTACAACCCGTTGTTTGCTGTCCACTATCCTCAACTAGTTCTTCATAACACAGCTGACCAGAGTCTGAAGACATCCATCTCTGCATAGGTAAATGGTGGTTCTGTGCTAAGTCAGTTGGCTGGCAGATCTGACATCTTTTGTTGTTAATATTTGTCCCATAGTTTGCATCATTTAATGCACTTATGAATTACTGTAGTGGTACATCATTTTGATGCCATGATATGAGGGCAGATTTTTTTTCAACCTCCGATAGGCTATAAATAAAAGACAAGTTCATATAAAACAATAATTTTATTACCAAAAGATTGGTACACTTACGGTTACTTTTCGACATAATCACCGAAGAGATTGAGACATTTGTCATATCTGTGGACAAGCTTTTCAATACCCTCTGCAAAGAAAGTTGCCGCCAATGAATTCAAGTAGTCCTTGACGTTGGTTTGAAGGTCCTCATTGGTTTGAAAGCGCTTTTGTGGCCGTCCGTCAACATTTTTGGGACCCAACGTGCACAAAGTTTTTTGTACCCTAACCGTTCAGTAACAATAGAGTACAAAACAGACCTTGAAACCTCTGGAAATTCCGTAGACAAAGCAGTAATGGTGAATCTGCGGTTTTCTTTAACCATTCTGTCAACTCGTTGCACCAGGTCATCTGAAATGACAGATTTGCGTCCTTGGCCCAACACCATCACTCATGAAGTTTTCCCCATACACACGACTCATTCTCCGATGGATTTCTGCAGCACTATGGCCTTCAGCCTGTAGAAAACGAATCACACTTCGCAATTCACACTTGGAGGGAGCATCAATCATGGTGGACATGTTTACATGGCTGTAGCACAACGCCGACTGACGCCTGAATGTCAACAATGGCGGAGTGTGTAGTGCAAGAGCTGCGCAGTCGCCTACAGCGCATGCCCGCTTTCTGCTGCCCGCGTAGCGTCTGCACGGAGCGATCGGAGGTTGAAAAAAAAACGGCCCTCGTATATAGCCCTGCGATCCCGTTAGCTCCTTCTGTGAAATGTTAGACTTGCTGTTTGATGTTCTTGTGATAGTGGTGCTGGCCCAGGATGATCAGGGGGTTCCCTCTCTCTCTTTAAGTTTAGCATTGGTGAGACAACCTCATGACAATCCTCATCCTTCTTGACCTTTTCTGTTTCTTTTGACACTGTTGATCACCACCTGCTCCTTGATACCTTGTCCTTGCTTGGACTTAGGAGCTTTGTTCTGTCCTGCTTTTCTTCTTATCTCTCCCATCACACTTTTAGCGTATGTTCTGGTGGATCGCTCCCTACTCAAATAGAAAACCTTACCACAAAAATCCTGTAAATAACATACCTAGAATGTGGTACTATAGACTTTTACGATGAATATCATAAAGTGTATAATCAAAATGAAATTTCTGTAAATGTTTCGCACACTTTGGGACATGTTTACTAAACTGCATTTGCTGCTACCGCAAGACTAATGTGAAAATATTGCCTGGCAGTAGCCGCTAATACAGTGGAAATGAAGATATTGCAGCACTTTTCTGCAATACTGCATTTAATGTGGCAGACTGGGGTGGGGGGGGGGAGCAGAATAGGGGACTTCAATCTATTGTGCACAGAAGTGTCTTTCTACAAAATGTATGGCATCTGTACATGCTACTTTTCCTCTTTCTGTGCTGTTCTCCCAAGTCCATAGGTGGATAGTTTAGGAGATGGACTGTTTTTGAAGATGTGGCCTTGAATTCTGTATTCAACAATCTTACTGTTGATGTTTAAGTTTATGTTTATTAACTTGCTTGACCGCCCTTCAGGGGTAAGCAGAGCAGTTTACAAATAAAAAAATAAATTCATCTATTACAGCAAGGCACAAGGCCGGAGGCAGAAAGGAAATTACAATTTTTTAAAAAGAAAAAAAAAGAATAGAAAGACAGAAACATGGGGGGGGGGGGGGCAGACAGCATGGGGAGAGGATAGAATTAGGAGGGAGGGGAATTGAAGGCAAGGGAGAAAAGGTAGTTTCTATAGTGCCCGATATTGGAAGGCCATTACACAGGTAACTTCCTTAGTTACCTATGTAAGGGCCTTATCCGGGATATTTGAAAGGCACCTACATGGGTAGTGCCATTTAAATATCCCGGCTAAGTCCCTAACGCACCCATATGCTATCCACAAAGCATTGGGGCATGTTAGGGGCATTCCAGGGGGCAGAGAAAGGGGCTACATGGGTAGCAGCAATATTCAATGCTACCCGTGTAGCCCTCTGCACCTTAAAGATAGACAAGGTTTTCCCTCACCTATCCTTAGGGCAGAGAGGCTATGCGGGTAGCATCGAAAATCCCTGCTACCCGTGTAGCCTCTGAAGCTGCCAGGGCATGCAGGCTTACCCGGATTTTCACTTCCACCGGCGCAGAAGTGAAAATCCAGGTTACAAGGATCAGCGGGCAGGCTATGTGCCGCCGTGGTGCATAGCCTGCCCAACTTAATATCGGGCCCATAGTCTTTGTGGATGACAAAAAGTAGAACATTTGCTGGATGTCTTCTATTTTAACAACAGACTCTTTTCTGAAATGGATCTAAACCACCAACAGACTGTTGGCCTGGCTCATTGAAGAATGCATTGTTCAGTGAGGTTTCTTGTAACTGAGTGTTGGAATCAACTATGATTCAGATATGACCTGGTTTCTGTGGGTGATATATGCCAAACTTTGGTAGGTGCTAAAATTCTTTATTCTCATCACAGGTGGAGCTGGCTTTGCATGACCATTGACAAGCATGTCCTTAACGTTTTTTAGAAAATGAGGTCAAAATGAGATCTTTCCTCCAGCTTCCTTTTTAGAGTTTTTTTTGAGCAAACTGAGCCCTTAGAGAGCATGGTTTTTTGTTGGTTGGATGTTGAGGTTTGGGCATGAACAATGGTAAAGGAGCTACCCAGCTATCTGACTCATCCTCAAAGAATTATTTGTCCACAATTAAAAACATGATAGTAACGCCATAGCGGTGTACAGTCATTAAAAAACAAAGAGGAGGAAAAGTATGCCATTAAAAATAGGATAGAGCATTCATACAAAACAGTAAAGTGGTAGTCAACGAGGGGGGAGGGGCAAGGGAAGCCAGAGAGAAGGGTAGAGGGAAAGAAAGGAAGGGAGGGGTAAATGCAGGCTACACAGTAAAAAGGTTCAGCAAGTGGAATGCTAAAAGGCAAGGTGAGTTTTCAAAGAAGCCTTGAATGTATTAAATGAGAGTTCTAACTGTAGTTCAGGGGGTAGATTGTTTCATAGGTGAGCAGCCAGGAAATAGGCCAAGTACCACATGGATTCATACCTGGCTTTAGTTTACAAGCTCTCAGCTCAGGACAAATATAATGAAAACATGCATACACAAGCTATGGGGACAGAACATGCCTAGTTTTAAAAGGACGGTCCTAAATGTGTGTTTAGCCACCTACATGGCCTTTACAAAGTTATCCTCTAAATCATAATCCAGTCCTGTCTACAAAACCATTTCTTTTTTTCATACATAGCATCACTTAGGGATATGCATTTGGTTCATGATGGTGCCTTACAAATTTTAGTACATGAAAAACTTGCATTAACATATACAATCAATTTCCATGCATCATAAAAAATTATAATGCAGGCTAAAAAAAATCAGCTCCCTTTGACTAACACTTAGCTTGGGCTATCTCACACAATACATAGGAACAAAACGGGACCGTGCCGCACACAGTATGAGCAAAGTGTTAGTAAAAGGGGCCCATTATTAATCTGAAAGTATATAACCAACCCCAAAAACGAATGAGGTAAAAAATAATAGGGAAAAAAGCAAATGTTCTAATAACGAACCAAAAAAGGTTTGCCTGTGAGCATTCTTATCAATCCTTCCTGTTTTCAGCCTTAATTGTGATTTCTAACTTTGCATGTTTCAGACACTGACATATGATTTATTTTCTGGTTTAGGTGATGCGAAACAGCACAGGTGTGTGTGTGGGGGGGGGGCTATTCAAAGCATTTTAGCTGCTAACAGACCTGCCAATTGGCCCAAACGGACTGCTCCCGCTAGTAAGTGGCAGCATCTGGAGAGAGCCACTGAATATCACCACAGACCTCATAAAAAATGCCAAGTTAAAAATGAGCGGTCTGATCCGGGGCAGTGGCTGCCATATTTAGCTGCTATTTGGATAGCTTAACTGGTTAAAGTTAGGTCATCTCAATAGCTATGCTAACTTTAACCAGTTATCGCTATATGGTTGCCACTAACCGGATAACGATGTGCTGACCGATAAACCCAGATATTCAGCACTGGATACCATATAAGTTCTGGTGCTGGGTATTTGGGTTTTATTAAAGCAATGACAGCTAGGCACTTTAAATCGCCTAGCCGCTGCGGCTGAACATCGGCACCATAGTTTTTAATATTACTTCAGTTATAGTAATGCATTTGTATGGAGATACTGCATAAGAATCTCTGAGCATTCACCAGCAGCCCTTACAATAAGCCAGATTTATTGACGGAATATGCCCACTACCTTCTGTGTATGTGACAGGACTCAGCCCTGCCATAGGAAGTTCAGCAGAATGTTTGAATTGTGCTTCAAATAAAGTTAAGCAGTGTCCATAGGTTTCATAGTAGCTATAAATATACTCTATTACTTGGTCATTTTTAAAAGCCTTTAGTGCCTTTTCTTTATTCTTATAACCACTAAAGTGAACCACAGCGTTGAAGAAATAGTTTATACTAAGAACTGTGTACATGAAGAAATAAATTACTTATTATCTTACAAAAACAAAAATGTTAAGTATGTTTGTGACTTAACTATGTATTTCACAGGCTGCTAGTGGTGGAAAAATATGATTCACACACTCACAGACTTACCCATTCAGGTGTCTCTATTCTCATGCCCTCTTCTCTGACTTCTGAGATCAGACCCCTCCCCACACACACTCCGGGGCCATGCTCCCAGCTGCACCTTATCTTGGCCCTGAAGAAGTGCTGCTTGTGGAGAATGTAGTTAGATTTTCAGGTTAATGGCATCTTACTGCAAATTGCATTGATTGACTAGAATTGTGCTAACCTGTGTCCATTATTTCTAAACTACTGTATTCAGTTCATTTCATTTGTTTCTTATGTTAGGCCATGATACGGTACAGCTGGTTAACAGCAATGCAGACTAATGTACATGTTTACAGACCGTCTGCATTCCCCAAGAGGAGGAATTTTCTAAAGCATTTTTTTCTGCTTGTACAGTAAAGCATGCTTTACATGTGACCAAGGGCTCTTATAAAAATCCTGATGCGCCATAGGGCCGGGTCCCGAGACCGGTATAATAACCGGGTTCCCGGGGCCCGGGGCTTTCGTTGGCGGTTTGCGCGAGGGTGGGGGCGGTGGGCGCGAGATGAGCACTGTGAGCGTGCTTCAAATTGCCCCACGTCAGACACGTGGGGCGATGGGATTGGTAGACAGCGGTCTGGGGGCGGGGCAAGCAGGAAGCGAGGGGGACCGGCGGAGTTTGGTCTCCCTCTTTCCTGCTTGCTCAGCTGGTGGAAAGGTGTCCCATCCCATCCACCCATTATGTTGTGGGGTGAGGGATTGGGGGGGGGGTTGTCGCAGCTGGGTAGGGAGGCGGGGGAAGAGGTGATATATGGGTATGTGTGCGGGGTATCGAGCTAGCACTCGCCGACATGGCGGGGCATATACGGCTGAGGCCGCATTGAGGGGAGCGGAGTGCTCCTCAGGGTGGGAGAGACATCTCTGTTGGGGTCTCTGCCCAGTGGAAGGCAAGTGGAGCCAGCCTTTGCTAATAATATGGCGAGGTGGGCAGTAGGGGAAAATGGGGGGAGGATGATGCACCACTTGCTAATAAATGGCTGGTGGGGGGGCAGTTCCTTTGGTAAATAAGAATGTTGTATTGGCTCATGTTGGGCCGGTGTTAGAATATGGTTAATAAAGCTGCGACCAAATGTTGTTCCAGAATTCGGTGTGTGCGTGTTTTGTCAGGAAATGGGGGGGGGGGGGTCGTGTTAACTGGTTGGGTCGGTGGGGGGTGTTCATGCTGGGGCATGCGAAAGCCGGGCATCCGGATACACGCGGTTATTATAAAAATGACATAGGATCTGCATGTAGGCACTCCCAGGGGTGCATTTAGGAGGAGGTGGAGTGAAGTTGTAATGTACTTTGCAAAATAAGCGAGAAGATATGTGGAGGGTAATTTTGTAACAGGTTGTCTAGGTGGGAGAGGGCAAGTGGGCACCTATTTTGGACTTCTTTTATAAAGACCCCTCGGTGCTTACATGTCTTTATAAAGTTCTAACACAAATCCACCTCAGGAGCAGGTGTAAATATATCTACTACTGCTAATCATTTGTATAGCGCTACAAGGCCTACACAGTGCTCTACATATAGATGCACATAGTTAAGTTCCTAAGCGACTATATCAAAACTTGTTAAAAAAACAAGGTATCCTATACAAAAGTTGTCCCCTGTTCTATGTAAAATATTATCTTATACAAAAGTTACTGTTCTATGCAAAATGTTATCTTGTACAAGTTATTTCTTGTTATATGTAAACTGTTGTCGGGTTCCCTGTAAACTGCCCCGATCTCTGGAAGGGGCGCTATAGAAAAATGTACCAAATAAATAAAAATGTAAGAGACAGTCCCTGCTCATCAGAGCTTACAATCTAATCAATTCAAAACATATCTGTATACAGTTTGTATATATTCTATACATGTGTAAATTTTAACTCTGCCATGTCACACTCAAAATCTGTCCCAAACACACCTACATAGGCATGAATGTCTTGAAAGTATGCATGGTC
Organism: Ichthyophis bannanicus; assembly: GCA_033557465.1. Classification (NCBI taxonomy): domain Eukaryota; kingdom Metazoa; phylum Chordata; class Amphibia; order Gymnophiona; family Ichthyophiidae; genus Ichthyophis; species Ichthyophis bannanicus. Next base: position 1,632,034,095 of record CM066032.1, on the reverse strand, counting down.
TTATCCTCACAAGCATTTTTAAGCATGGGGGTCATTTTAAGTGACATCCTACAGTACATACATATACTGACATATATGTGTGAGAAAAATCTTTATAAAATTACCCCCACGAGGTATGTGCACATGCTTTGAGCTTGCCTTGGAGCAGGTATGAGTTTGTATGCGAGCATGTGTGCACTACTAGAGATCATTCTACAAGCCTATGTTATCTTGTGATTGAAATAGCCCCAATAAAACACTCATATCCAACAAGACAAATAAAACCCCAAAACGTCAGTATAAATGGACCATCAAATCCCTAAAGAGCCCTGTGGAACTGCGGCCATCACTAAGCACTCATAATATCATCGGCCCAGTAGTATACATTTCAGAATCAGTATGAAAAAATAACTTTCAGTCACAATAGTAAGGAAATTACTTATCTGAGGACTGCACTGAGGACTGAGGACTCGGCATAACAAATCCACACCCTTTGCATGATAATGCTTCGAAAGCCCAGATTTCTGCATCAAGGGGTGCTCTTCTCATTGATCAAAACCACTTTTCTGATCAATGAGAAGAGCAACTCCTGATGCAGAAAACTGGGTTTTTCAAAACATGCTCATGTCAAGAGGGTGGACTTGTTATGCTGAGCATTCACTGCGGTATGAAAGTTTAAGTATGCTCCTCAGATAAGTAATTTCCTACTATTGTGATTGAAAGTTATTTTTTCATACTGATTCTGAAATGCATACTACTGGGCTGATGATGTTATTATGAGTGCTCAGTGATGGAAGTAGTTCTACAAGTGTTCTTTATGGATTTGAGGGTCCATTTATACTGAGAGTTTGGGTCTATATATAATAAACATAAAATAGGTGTTTTATATGGACTTTTCACATAGGTGCCCTGTTATCTACCACATGTCGATTTAAGATTGATGCATTCTGTTTTGCTGACCTAACTATTGAATGGCGGTATATCAAGAAAAATAAACTAAACTGAACCTCACTGAGATTAACAACTAGCTTTAGAGAAAGATGAGTAATCTTTTGATCAGATAAAGGTCGGTATTTAGATCTGCTGAGAGATTTGAAAAACAATAATATTGGCTATCATGAAGTAATTTTGTTTTCTTCATTCAGTAAAAGAAAGTGGACAGGTGCTTTTGGGACTGTGAGCATGGCTCTTTTGCTAAAACATTAGCTGTTCTATCCCATGAGGTCCATAAACCTATTTTGAAAAGGAAAGCCCATATATTTCCTTTGAGCATGTGCCCATCTGCTGAATGGGGCTTCCATTTCAATGTATATATTTTCATCTGCTTTGAAACCAAGGGCAAATATAAGTAGCAAAAGCATATGTGAGGATTTGGAAATGAGATCTCTACCTGTATCGCTGTTCACAACAGGTGTACTTTTACTTGCTAAGATGAAGTAATTTTTCTTATGATGTTCCTTTAGTATGCCTCCCTTTGAAATTTTTCCTTTGTATATGTTTACTTGCAGTCTACTTATAGTTTTTAACATAGTTTTACTTATCCAATTTGATTGTATTATTTCATGTTTATGGCTGCTTTAGTATATGCATTTTATTTTTTAATTAGGTCTCACTGACCCTTTCTTGATTCCTGCGTAACTTTGTACCATGGAGGTTGAAAATGCGTACTTGTATATTTAAAACGTTCCTGGTTTTTTTTTTTTTGTTTGTTTGTTTGTTTGTTTTTTTTAATTATCAGGATGGAAAATCCCTTAGAGCATCTGTTACCTTTTATTTTATATCCCTCCCCTCTGTCCCTCGGTTGAATGAACTGACTTTAACTGGATTCTCTGGTTCATATGGAGATGGAGGTATGACCTATTTTTGCCAGAGTGAAGTATAGATAGCAACTACCTCCAAGGACTAGAGTCCTAGGTTTAGACTGCTTCACTGCTGCCACCTAGTGGTGCAGCACTTTCATCGCTAGTTTAGACTGCATACTTCAGTACTTGAGTGGAAGTATCATTTTTGCCATACAGACTGACCTTGAAAAAGTGTTTTACCCACCCACTGATTCAGTAAAGGAGTGCAACACATATTGATTATAGGAAAGATCAGTGCATTAAACATTCATTAAGAAAGTATTTTGAAAATATTTTATCGAGAAAATCTGCGGGAATCTTTCCTGCCAACTTGGTGTTAGATTGTAAAGAACACTCTTATCTAGAGGCTAATGATAATGTAAGACTGCAGGTTTGGTTGGGTTTTTTTATCCTTATGCATTTGCTATGTGTATATTACTGTGCAAAAGCATAGGGCAACATCCTACCAACCCCTTCTTTGTGGAAAAAAAAAAAAAGTAGAAACAATCAGTTGCCGTGGAACAAAAAGCACCAGTGAGTCCCTTCACAACAGACTGAAATTTTATAGGAAAATCTTAACATGAAGTCCATTTGCAATTATAATATCTTCTATCACAAAGACAAGAATGGCTCTCTCCCCTTGTGTAGCCCTAGAAATATCAGAAAACATGCAAACTTTCTGTCCTGCGTTCCTTTTTTATTTTCAGTGAAAGAAAGTTTAAATATCGAATCTTCTTCAGGATTCAAAGCATATTTGATTAGCATGGTGCCACAGATTATAACTCCTTGCTGTACGCCTAAATCAGTCACATCCAAGATATCAGATGACAACTGCAGACTTTACATTACTACCACATCTTCCAGATCTTTGACCCCACCCCTCCCCCAGGAGATAATACACCTTGGCAAAAGGCAAGAGGGTTTCAAATAGAATTTTTAATATCTTCTTCATATATTTCCTCAACATGCTCACAGATGACAGGAGAGGTGACCTGGGAAAATTAATAAGTCTAGGATTTTTGCTGTTATTATCATTCTACAACTGTTCAAGCTTGGCACGGAGGTCCACATCATCCTTTATTATTGCATTGTTGCTGGCCTGAACTGAAGAGACGTGCTGTTCAGCTCCTATCAAACAGTGTTGAAAATTTGCATTAATTGAATCCATGACCTGCAATTTGGATGTGGTCTCTGAAATCACCATGCAGAAGTCATTAGTACATACTAAGAGAAACGTGTGCATTCTGGTAATAGCTACCCATATCCAGGACTGACTGAATCGCTAAGCAGGAGAAGTGGACACAGAGGAGACAGCTTCTGTGGGCAGCAAATAGCAAAACCCACAAACTCAAGGAACTATTGGCATCTACTTTTATCCACAGAGAGAACAAGCAGTTTTCAAATAGCTATTTACCCAGGTAAATAGCCTTTGGATATTTTATTTATTTATTTAACTTTCTTCTATACCACGCTCTTTAATATCAGTGCGGTTTACATAAAACATATTTTGTGCAGTGTAGGCGATCTACACCGGACATACAGTAAACAGGGGATTATGTACAGGTTTTAAACAGGGTAAACTGAACAAAATCACTCTGAAATATATTGACTTTATATTGTATATATGTGGAGCCTGATTCGGACAGCCCCAAGCAAGACGGGTCCATTTGGACCTGAGAATCAGGCCCGAGGATGACTTGGCATGCCCCTGCAGGGATGTCCTCCCCACAGGCGCCACCAACTCCGGTGTCCTCAGCCCCCCTTTTCCCTGGCACCTGATCCAAGGCTGGCCTGCCATGGCCTGGATCAGGCAGCAGAGACCCCCCGCACCTAGCCCCAGCCCCAGAGGGATCCCCAGGCCCAATCGCCGGGTTTATTGCTGCTTATTCCACCTTTTGAGGTGAAACAAGCAGCACATCCCCACGGGTCCGGCAGGACATACAGGGCCATGACCTGAATCGGCCCTGTCCATCCTGCCAGGCTGGTCCGCCCCCACGCCACCCCCATCCTGCCCCCTCCCGTCCTCTACTGGCTCTCTCCATCCTGATGCACAGGACGTACAGGGAGAGCCAGAGGCAGAATATGGCCCGGATGCCTTGCAGAGCTGCACATTCGGCCCAGAATCGGGTCCGTAGTATATGAAAAACAAATTTTAATTTTTAGAAGTATGATCTTCAGTTATACCTTTTTGCAAGATCATTCTGGGAGAGTAAGTATGGGAGTGATCATGATTTATTTAGCTTAATTTTCAAAATCTTAGAGGTGGACAAGGGGCCTAAAGGTTAATTGAGAGGAACAGAAGACTGAAGGCTTGCCTAGGGCATCTAATACTTGTTATGGCTCTGCCCGCACTGTATGTATTCCAATTGTAACTTTACTTGGTGCTGCAATGGGCTCCTGAATTACCTACCTACAGAGTTTCCCTGACAGACTCATTCTATTCATTCCTTGTGCTCTCACGGCCCGTTGCTGTGTCCCCCATGGAAGGTCCCACGTAAATCCCACTTCCATCTTTCTCAAGTTGTAGACGTTCCTTCTGCTGCGCCATGGAAGAATTGGATGTTCTGAGGCATCTCAAACTGTTTTATGAATGGAAGTCAAAGGCATTTTAAGCAAAAAAAAAAATCCTTAATAACAAATGTAGCATCAAACACAATTATTTCTTTGAACACAATTTCATATTTTACTTTATTCTATATGCATAGAAATATGCAACAAAAGTAATCTCTGCTTAACACATCATATTTATAAGGTTATTGTGCTTTCTACCCGATTAATAAGGAATTAATTATTGAAAACTTAGCATGGGTGGTATTGTATATTTTATTTTGGAACTGTCTAGAAGGAAGCTAACACAACTGATTTTCAAAGATTAAAATATTTATACATAGCTGTGTAAACAAACCGATAAATATTTTAACATATGAGAAGCTATAGTATTTCATCTTGATAAATATTTTGGAATAAAATAATCTCATTTAATTGCATTTGTGCATGAATGCCCTTTTTTGTTTGATGGTTTCACAGTGCAGAAGGTAGCATTAATAACATTTACTTTCATAGGATATGATCCCCATCACTGCCAACAATTGAAAGAAAAAAAAATGGGAAAAATATTTCATCTAACAAGTGCAAAGCACAATTTTCTCAAGAGAACAGTAACTTTTCAATGCAAATTGCACAAAAACACTTGAAGCCTGCAGAAATGTCCCTGCTCGTTAGTGGAGCAGACTGTTTGCTGTATCATTATGATTGTGATTACAGTTTTATCTCTGCATTACACTGGGTTTTTCACTTATGATTTCCTGGAGAAATCAGTTTTCCCTTGAACTGGGCACAGAGATTGCCTGTTCCACTGCCTATCAGCATAGTAAATGCTAGAAATATTGGTTTGGTAGCTTTTATTTTTAATTGTATTGGAAACCACTTTGGTAAGGTGATATATAAATCCCTCATAAAAAATGCAAAATGTGACATATCAAATGAAAAAAAAAAATCAGATGCACCATGAGGCATACTTTTAGAACTTTAATATACTGATACTTGTGTTTCCATGAGGTCGCTATTCAGCGTCAGCAGTCAGCGTCGCTGCCACTTTAACTAAACCAACATATTTAGTGCCGGAGCCTAGCTGGCATCTGGCTCTGAATATCCAGAAGGTTTGATATCTGGTTAGTGGCAATATTCAGCCATTGAGCTTTCCTAACTTTATGCAGTTCAGTTATCCGGGTATCAGTTTAATATCGCTGCTAACTGCATAGCTGCCAGGGCTGCTCCAGCTCTGCCCAGAGACCACACCAGAATTAACCTGGCATCTTGAAAGCAGTCTGTGGGGATACAGTATTCAGCGGTACTATCTAGAGAGTGCTGCTGAAACTAGGGATTGGATGGGTTTATGCGGTTTGCAGGTGCTGCGAAACACACAAGCCCATCTGAATATTGACCTCTATATTTCGGGGATGTTTTTAGGAATTTTCAGCTTAACATTTTCTGTGTGCTTGTCCACACTTAAATAAAATACTTGGGTAAAGTATTCACACGAAGGGAAAATATTCACATGACACAAAGGTCCATCGTTAATTCTACCCAACAAAATAATTAAGAGTTATCAATTTAGTATTGATTTCTAAGGGTCATCATTTTCAGATAAGCAGACCATCCACAAAAGAAGTCCAGAACATAGCCATTAGCTGTATTGAAAGAATGCTCATAGAAATTCTCGTTGCTGCTTGCTTAGGGACATGTTTACTAAAGGTTAAACAGGCCAATGCAGGAAGACTGCTCTGACGTCGTGTACTATATACACCTTAATGCAGCACACCGATAGTGCGCAACTTCAGCTCTGGCATGCAGAAAGTAGTGCATATGCAAATTAGCCATGCATTAAAATGGTGCAAATGTCAGCGTTAAACTGCGAGAGCAAGCCAAACACAGGCGCACAGAAGTCGGTGTAAGTTTGGCATGCTCTCCTAGGAAAACAGGGGCACCATGTGACTAATTTGCATATGCACCACAATAATATTTTGATGGCATCGGGGGCTATCTTCTCCACTTGGATCATCTGAGGTGAAGTGTGAAACTTCTCCTCAGATGATCCAGGCATCAGAGAAAGCACATGATGCCATCAAGATACTGTCCGAGGGCCGGTGCTCCTGAGACCGACCCCCCCCCCCCAACAGAAATCAAATCTCTGGAGATCCAGCAACTCTGATCCCCCACCCAATTAAAAATAACCCTGGTGGCCCAGTGACTCTGATCCCCCCCCCCCCATCCCTCACCCAGTACTTTTATGATTGAGTGGGAGCACCGCCCATGTGCTCCTGCCCCTGTGCCGCCATCTTGAAGAATGGTAATGCCTGGCCCCACGTAATGCATCCATATAAAGGCAGTCTGACCCAGCCCAGGACATCCCAGGATGCACTGTGTGTGCCAGATTCTGCCATTTTTCAAGATGGCGGCACAGGGACAGGTCGCCTGGGCTATGCTCCCACTCCATCATAAAGGTGCCAGGAGGGAGGGTGGGGCTTTGGGGCAGGAGAAGGGTTTGTTTGTTTTTTAATTGGGTGGGTTTGGGATTAGGGCTGCTAGGCCACCTTTGTTATTTTTAATTGAGTGGGCTGGAGGATCAGGGCCACTGAGCTTTTGTTGCTGTCAGGAGTCGGTGTTGGGAGCACCAATCCCTGGCAATATTTTGATGTTATTGGATGTCTTTCCCTGTTGCCTGGATCATCTGAGGTGAAGTGTCAAACTTCACCCCAGATAATCCAGGTATCGTGGCTAGCCTGCGTGCGCCTGCATTTCCTTTGCTGTTTACGTGCGCATCCATCTCTTTTCTGCATTTGGCCTGTTGGAACTTGTGCTTAGAAGTTGTGTTATCTTCGTGCAAAGGGTGTGTTGGTCCGAAAATGCATTAATGAAGTTAAGGTGCATTAAATGCAACTGCACCCTTAGAAATAAAAGGGCTTTAGGCATTTAACGAGCATTACATCCTTTAGTAAACATGCCCCTTAGTCTATCAGAAACTGTCTCAGATCATTTGGAGTCTGCCACTGCATAAGAATTTTTTATTTACATTTTTTTATTGGATATTAGCTTCAAATGCTCTTGATACAGTGAAGGAGATAAGCAAATATTTTCCAGGTAGAATTCATAATTTCCCCCGCAAAGCTTTTGAATACCGACCTCAGTGTTTTTGGTTATCATAATCGCCCCCCCCCCCCCCTCACCCTTCCACCAACCAGATAAACTTGCTGGCCATTCAAAATCTATCCAGTTGAAAGAAGGCAGCTCTGGGAGCATTTTGTGGAAAGAGAAAAAGACCTATTATAGATTAGCTGGACAGTGCTGAATATCTGCACTCTCTGGCTAAACCAAACTGGACAACTGCATCTGAATTGTTTTAAAGTAAACCAGATTTGTTTTCTTTTTTCCCGTTAAGTCTAACTGGATCTATTCAACATCACTTACATCTGACTAAAATTTATTGGACAGCTATCCAGTTAACTTTAGCACTCACCATGGCAATAAATATTGGTCACAATGTGTCATTTAATTGCAACTTAAGATCCTTTCCAGCATCCACAGTCTCAGTTTTAACATATTTAGAAATGAAATTGAAAAACTCATATCATTAGACCTACAGAATATCTCTCCAGTTATAATCTCTGTTACCTGCAATCTGCCCATTCCACGCCCCCTTCCGCGTTAGGTGGTAAACGGTGAAATTACTGCATTCTAGCAGCTAATGCACCACATTAGCTACCACATGAACTAACTACCGTATTAATAACTAACATGGATTAGTAAACAGGCTCCATAATTCAGTACTCCTTTATATGATTATTGCATCAGTAAATAGCATTAAAAACAATGCTCCGCAATACAGAGTTCGATTTCTCATAACTAATGTTTCAATAAGTTGCAATGCAAAGGCAAAGAAATCATGTTAAAGGTATTACAATTTATTAGGAAGGAGAGTTACTAACTACTGCCTATGATATACAGTATTTATTTATATATGTATTTAGCTGGGCTTATACCGCTTTTCTCCGTGTCAAAATGGTGTACATTGAACAAGAACCATGGTTACATTAAACTGGTGTTAACTTATGTACAACAAATCCAACATCAATAGCAGGTCTGCGACTAAAAAGCTGTTTGATTATTTTCATCTAATTTCCATGTATTTTGGTGTTGAAAACAAATAAAATATTGAAAAAACTCCTAGACGTCATAATTTGCCACAACATGCAAAATTGTCTTCAAATGTACCAAATTTTTTCAAATTACTGTTAATTAATTCAAATTAATATTAATTAATTCACAGAAGTGCATTTAAGATATAAAATGCCAAAAAAACCTTAAAGGGGTTGTCCGAGTTATGTAAAAAAATTATAGCACTGTAAATCTGATGGTCAGCAATATATACATAAGCTAAGCAAGTTTTAAATTCTGTGCTTCTAATGGTAGAAAGGGTTAATCTTTCCTGAAGAATCCAGTGGGAGGGAGACACAGGGCAGATAGCAGCAGCTCCGATCAGTGCAGGGGGGCGCAGCCAGCACTGTGACGTCTCGTGTACAGACACAGAGCTGCTCTCTCCTGCATGCCACACTCGTGCACGAATCATCATCAGGTTCTTGGTTCTAGGCTGTTCACACTTTTTCATCGCAATTCGTGTTAGCTCGTCATTCTTCAACCATTATGTTATGGCTCCGCCAAAGTGTATTAATTTGCCAGACAGTTTCTGTTTCATCTGTGGTGAATATACAGTGTTGAAGCAACAGCAGAATATTACAGACTTTGTGAAAAAAGTATACTTTGCATACTTTGGACTAAAAATTGGAGGTCAAGATAAAGTCTGGGTGCCTCATAAAGTGTGCAAACGGTGTGTTGAGGACCTCCGAAACTGGTTCAAGGGTAAGAAAAAATCTTTCCATTATGGGATTCCTAAGGTATGGTGAGAGCAAAAGAACCATAGTGACGACTGTTACTTTTGTTCATGCGATGTGAAAGGGTTTAATTCCAAATGGAAGCATTCCATTTCATACCCCGATCTTCACTCGGCAATTCGTCCCATCCCCCATGGCACAGATATACCAGTGCCCAAGCCCCCTGCTACCTTGGAAGAGATCCTTGCTCCGATGAAGGTGAAGTCATACCTGAACCAGATGGTAAGAGACTTGAATCTTCCCAAAGATGCCACTGAGTTACTCGGATCAAGGCTGAAAAGCAGGAATTTATTGTTGCCAGGTGTGTCATCTTCATGGTTCAGACATCGTGAAAAGGAGTTTGTTCCTTACTTCGCCCAGGAAGACAAGTTGGTTTATTGCATCGATGTCGAAGGTCTGATGGGTCAATTTAAAATCCAATATGATTCAGAGCAATGGCGTCTTTTTATAGATTCTTCAAAAAGAAGTCTCAAAGCAGTTTTACTCCACAACGGCTTTTAGGCTTCCATGCCTGTAGGTCATTCCGTACACTTGAAGGAAACCTACGAGAACTTGGAATTGGTTCTTCGTAAACTTAAATATGAAGACCATGGTTGGCAAGTGTGTGGGGACTTGAAGGTCTTGTGCATGCTGCTCGGGCAACAAGCTGGGTATACCAAATATCCTTGTTTTCTGTGTCTATTGGACAGTCATGACCGACAAAATCACTGGACCAAGAAGAGTTGGCAGCCAAGGGTGCTAACAGTCGCTGAAAAAAATGTCCTCCGAGAAACTTTTGTACCTTCCCATAAAGTTCTTCTACCACCTCTCCACATAAAATTGGGATTGAGGAAGCAATTCGTAAAATCACTTCCAAGAGATGGAGAATGCTTCAAATACTTGGTCACCAAGTTTCCAGGCCTGTTGGAGGCAAAATTGAAGGAAGGTGTGTTCGTTGGACCAGACATTAGAAGGCTTATAGTTGATCAAGAGTTTGTCAATACCATGACGGATCCTCAAGAAGAAGGGTGGATTGCATTTAAAGAAGTCGTACAGAAATTTTTAGGCAATAACAAAGATCCTCACTACAAAAAATCGTCGGACGAATGCTGAAAAGCATTTCAAGCTTTAGGTTGCCTGATGAGTTTGAAAGTGCATTTCCTCCAGTCCCACCTTGACTACTTTCCTGAAAATTTGGGAGCTGTGCGTGAGGAACAAGGTGAACGATTCCACCAAGACATTAAAGAGATGGAAAGGAGATACCAGGGAAAATGATGGTAGACTACTGTTGGATGCTTCAGAGAGACATTTCAGATGCTACTCACAAGCTGTAAATGCACCAAGAGGAGCCTCACAAGGAAGAAGAATCAAGTTTAGTGTGTGTAGGTGAGCTCATTTCAGTTCAAAAAAGGATTTTCATGAAAATATTGTAATAAAACTTTAATTTTATAAGTCTATTTCCATTTATTTTGAGGTATTGCCTTATTTAACATGGTTACCTAAATTGTCAGGAAATGTGATGTCCTATGACAAAATGGAGGTCATTTTTGGATTCAGTGCACCACAAAACATAAAGATTACGTGGAATAACCAAAACAGCTCTCGAAAAAATATATAGCCATTGAAGACACGTCACCAGTAGCTACCCTGATAACTATATTTCCAAAATTCGATCTCCAATGATGTTGGATTTACTGTAGTGTCATTGAATTGAGGAGGTTTGGATATTTGTTAACTTATGTACAAGAAACAGGTAGAACTTATATTTTAAACATATTTTACATATTTACCGGTTCATAGTGGATGCTTATGTTATAGTATTAGCATAGTAACTTTGAATTACATATTTACACATTAGTGTTTTTTTATATTGGGAGTGGGGGTGGGGAGGGGCCATAGTGCTTTATACAGTGTTACAAGGCAGACACAGTGCTGTATGTGTACATATGCGAGACAGTCCCTGCTCAATAGAGGAATAATGTACAATTTTGGCCAAATAACTCATGCTAAATGGCGTAGTTATGTGTTATTTGCCTGTAATGCACATTTGTGTAGCTAGTGAAATTATAATGGGATATGGTGTATGTCAATGGGAATTTTGAGGGAGTACGATCGGGGTGTGGCCTAGGTGGGACAGAAATCAACATGTGCGTTCCCCATTCCATATAGCAAATGCATACGTAAGCCCCAAATTCTCCACATCCAAACTGACTCCTATTCCCTGGCATGAGAAGTGTTTTTAAAACTGTGCAGGAAGGATAAAAGGGGTTATCCTCTTCAACCCCCTCAGTTTAGTTCCCCTACAAATTGTTCAAGGTAGCATCCTCTGTAGTTACTACTCGCAGCTACACATCTAAGTTTGCAGATCAGCTCACGTGCGCATAGAAGTGCCGACATTTACAGGCGTAAGTTGTGAAATGCTGTCACTTGTGTATGCACGTTTTTGGATTTCCTTTGATTTCCCTAAATATACGTTTGCTAAACGGCACTTCCTGCTGCATGTAGATGTCAGCCCACGTGTAGCAGAGCTGCTTCTAGAATACTGTCTGAATTGAGTATATCCTGACCTCGACATCTCAATTTTGATTTCCATATGCATAGAAAATAACTTTTTTTTAATGTGGTACCTGAATTGCCAAGTGCTGGAAACATCCCAGCACTTCAGACCGTGGCTTGACAGTTACTGTGTACCAACTTCGGTCATTAACCCATGGTAACTGCAAAATTGCTATATCGGAGCTGCAGCCCCATTGAATTCAATATAAACAAGTCACTTAACATTCCATTGTCTTAGATACAAACCTAGATTGTAAGCCCTCTGGGGACAGGTAAATAACTGTGTACCTGAATGTAGCTCGCCTTGAACCTCTACTGGAAAAAGCCATGAGTTAAATACTTACAATAAATAAATGCATTTGACTGCTGTGTGTTGTTCGTACTGCAAGCACTGATGGTCTTTCTGGGGTAGACCAACTAGTAATGCATTGCTATAATCTAACCAAGGGAAAATAAATGTCCATATTGCTAACTCCAGGCTACATTCAGAAACAGAACGGTGAATTTGGTGGATCTAATGGAGGGCCAAAAATGCCCCCTTGCCATCTACATTAAGATATGCTCTCTTATATTTAATTTTGATTTGAGTGGGCCAAAAACTATTGGGCTGTCATATAAACACTATGGTTGGATGTTTTATTTTTTTTACTGCTGGTCACGACATTTAAATATAACCTGGATAATGAACACCGGTATCTAGACTGTGGTTGGTGATGAATATCTGGAGAGAGCGAGGAGTGCTGTCGCTTTCCATATAACAGCATTATTGAGAACGCCAGCTAGAAAGCTGTCTAGATAAACAAGGGGCAGCTTTTTTGCAGTCCTAAAGTTGTGCAGACAGTCATCCAGATGGCGATCTCAGTATTGACGCTCTCCACCCATGTACTACCCTGGCCTTATAAGTTAGTGCTGAGACATTCTGAGAGGATATTCTGCAACGGTATGAAAATAATGCCAATGAATAACCATGGACAGTGCCAGCTAAAGCAAAGATACCAATAACTACAACATTGGCAATAATCCCCACAATAACCACAATATGCAGTCAATGCCCACTCTCACCCCAACCCCAACTCACCCATTTCCCACCCCGTTTTATGCTAAGCAATTAGCATGCAACTTTTAACGTGCTGGTCATTTTAGTACATGGCAGAAGTTATCACTGTCCCATAATGCTTAGCACATGTTAACATAGTAACATATTAAGATAGTATATGATGGCAGATAAAGATCAGTATGGTCCATCTAGTTTACCCAGCAAGGCAGCAAGAGTAGGTGCACCTGCTGCTCCGTGCACGTCACCCCTCCCCATGCCTTTGTTTAGAGGTGTACCCACTGCTCCGTGTAGGTCACCTCTATTTGTTGAGATACAAGAGAAAGTTGTTATTTTGATTTTATCCCGTTGCTATAAAGGGATCCATTGTGTCTGTCCGATGCCATTTTGAATTCTGTCACTGTCTTTGCCACTACCACTTCCATTGGGAGGGCATTCCAAGCATCCACCATCCTTTCAGTTAAAAAAAGTATTTCCTGACATTGTCTTTCAGTTTACCCCCTTACAGCTTCATATTATGCCCTCTAGTTTTACAGCTTCCCCATCTTTGGAAGAGGTTTGTTTGTTCATTAATACTCTTTAAAGGTCTGAATCACATCTCCCCAATCCCTCCTCTCCTCCAGAGTGTACATATTTAGGTCTTCAAGTCTCTTCTCATAAGGCTTCTGACGCAGGCTCCAAATCATTTTGGTCACCTTCCTCTGAACCATTTCCAGTCTTTTTTTAATCCTTTGTGAGATATAGTCTCCAAAACTGAACACAATATTCCAAGTGAGGCCTCACCAGTGACTTGTAAGGTGGCATTAGTACCTCTTCCTTTCTGCTGGTAATTCCTCTCTGTATGCAACCCAGCATCCTTCTGGCTTTTGCCACCACCTTGTCACACCGTTTGCCACCTGGAGATCCTCAGAAACAATCACTCTGAGATCTTTCTCCTGGTCGGTGCACACCAACCTCTCGCCCTCTATCACATACAATTCCCTTGGATTTCTCCTTCCTAAATGCATGACACTGCACTTTTTCACATTAAATCTTAACTGCCAAGTATTAGACCATTCTATTTTTCCTGTGTTAAGCAGTAGCACACTTTAATGAGCATGCCACTCCAATATAGAGGATGCCACTCTGTTTTTGGGCATACAGCTTTGTGTAATCAATTCTGCCACTGTAGGTGATGACACAAATGTTTATTTGCCAATGTGCCTATACATATTTTACAAAAGGCTCTGCATTCAGCAGTGCCTTTTGTAAAATACTGGGGGAATTGTGAATGTCTGACCTGGCCATACCATTTAGAAATGTCATGTTAAAATATACTCTCTTTTGAGCTGCAGTTGTTTTTGTTTAACGAGAAATAGAGGCTAGATCAATACAGCACTCAGCTATACACACACACACACATGCACACATTATTTTTGCCTAGTGATCTTTGCATTGAGAATATCTAGAAACAGAATATTCCTTTAAGCCTAAACTCTTTTACACTAGAACAATGAGCTCCCATGTCCTGGACTTTAAGCTTGGCTAGGCTATGCCTCAGGATGTCCACTTTCTTCTATCTTCTCTTGGTCAGCATTTTGGTTTTGTTTTTTTTTCTGGTCTCCTGGAGACGGTTCTACCATGGTCTCATCTTGCTTTTCAGAACAAGGGTTAATCTTGGTCTTGCTTGTAGAGATGGGCATAGGGTTGCATCATTGCTTACAGGGAGGATGCATAAGAAAACATTACACATACTTTCTCCTGCATAACATAAGGATACAAATAATAATACCTCTCATTTTATAGCACTACTGAGCATAAGTAGAACTGTAAGTTGTGCTAAGTACTTACATACAGCATGTCCCTTCCCTAAAGAGATTGTCACCTATAGTTGGAGGAGTAAAAGCCCAAATCGGGATTTCATTTTGAAACCTCTATTCATATTCTGCATGCATAGTTTGCACCTGCTTGCATAGAAATGCAAAGGACCCATGTTTTATGTGCTGGGCACCTTTCGAAAGGGAAACTCCATGAGGAACTTCCTTTAGAAAATGAGCAGCAGTTCCAAGGGTGCAATGTATCATCAGGTCTGTCACTCCTATTGCCAGCATGAAAATTGCCTTCAATAGGGATTACATTATAATCCATTTTTTGCATAAAACATTTTGCATGTAGAAATAGGTGTTTATAAATTTGGCCTGGGGTATACATGCATAAAACTGTGTGCTGCTGATGCATAGCATGTGTAGTGGAATTTTAGAAAGGACATCCAGGTGAAATCTGGGATGTTCAGGGTAAAATGTAAAAAAAACCAAACAAACACCACCAGAGATGTTTACGTTTTGACCCGGTTTTAGCACCTTGAATGTCCACGAAATAGATGGACACACAGGTGGCCACCAAGACATATTTAATGCAAGTGGAGGAATAGCCTAATGGTTATTCCTCCACTTACATCAAAAACTCCCATTAGTACTCCTCGTGCCCTTGGGCAAGTCACTTAACCCTCCATTGCCTCAGAAAAATCCTAGTTATCAGTGTCCCTGTTTAATGTACATTATCAAGTTTAAGTTTCAATGTCAACTGCTTTGACTGAAATGATAAAACTGCATGAAAAACCTGTTAAATAAAAAATAAAAGAAATACCTGGGGATATGTCTACTAAACTGGACTAACAGTTAACCTGGGTCATCTGCAACTAGGTCCCAATGTTAGCCTGGATTAGTAGACATAACCCTTAGTGTGGGGACATCTGTCCTATGCTGAGTGCATAGCCATGCAAGCTATTTTGCATACAGGGACATGCATCAGATTGCTGAGCTGAAAACAAGTGTCCTAGTTTCCCTGCAAGTTTTGTTATCATCATTGAAAATACAGGGGATATCATATTGGCTTCCTCTCTATGTCCTCCAGATGTCGGGATAACAGAACAAGAGCTTTACTGATGCCTATTCATGTCCTAGAGCAGGAATAGGCATGGATGGCCCCACTAGTGCATGGGGACATACTTGCCATTTCTGAAATAGGCAGCACATGTCCAACTTGCCCGGTCACTCCTCCGTTATGCCCCTTCAGGGCTTGGAAGTCTTTGCGCTGGGGATGTCTATAGAACCAGCTTCTAAAATAATTCTGGAAATGTCTCTGTGATTTGGACATCTGCATGCCCATTTTCAGATTTCCAAAATATGAACAGGGCTTCTAAAATAACTCCCTTAGGTATTTTTTGGCACAGAATCTGGGGAAAACTAGAGATGCACTTATATGTTATAAAATATGATGTTTGAGCCTACTTTCCAAGTAGGAAGAGGCTATTTTATAAAGGCACATACTGCAGGCTCACATGGTGACTTTATAAGACAGCTTGTTACATATGTATCTGTGTGCCTCCATAGCCTAGACACCCTGTTACAAAATTATCCTTTATTTACTTAGGAGCATAAGAGAAATGTCACATAATAAAATAAAATCCCGCATTATCACCAGCAAGATTGTTTTGAGCTATAAAAACATCAGTCTCATCAGTGTCTGCTTATCTCATTTGGATGAACACTAGAATCTCACAGCCCCAAGAACTGAAATAAGTCTTCCAACTACTAATAGTGATACCAATTGTGTTCAATGTGTTTGTGAAACCATTTAAAGAATTGGTGAGATATAAGCTGAGTTTGTTTTGATATTTTCAAAGTAGTTTTTTTTTTCTGGGGGGGGGGGGCAGGAGAGATTTATACAATAGTATTTGTACAGAGATGTAGACGATAATATACATCTTCTCAAGAAAGACAACATACCTGCATATGTTAGTTGTAAATCACACCTGTCATAAAGACTCTTTTAAAGAGGAAGAAAAAACATGCTGAGATCAACATTGTAGCATATGGATTCTACTTGTTGAGTAAACAAAAATGTGTACTAGCTCTTAGTATGGGGTTTGTCACTAGCTACGTGTGCTGTGCTAACAGTGTGTATCCTGGTAGGTTAGGAGCGTAATGTGGGCATTGACAGTGTGTCAGTTAGCATGGGAGATTTGGGTGTATCCTAACCGTGTCTGTTGCCATTAGTACAGGTACACTTGACATTACCTCATTGGGTGTCATTAACTGCCAGTTATCGCCATGCCGTGTGTTAGTAATGCACTAATGGCAGGGGAAGAGATGCATAACCCCCCAAAAATTAGGATGTGCCTCC
The DNA here is from genome assembly GCA_033557465.1 of Ichthyophis bannanicus. NCBI lineage: Eukaryota > Metazoa > Chordata > Amphibia > Gymnophiona > Ichthyophiidae > Ichthyophis > Ichthyophis bannanicus. The sequence goes on along the minus strand of CM066032.1, from coordinate 1,632,017,074 downwards.
ATGCTAATTTCATGCCACATATTTGTGCTCCACAGAGACGTCAGTAAACATATGTGTCTAGCAAAGGAAAATGTACATGGTGACACCTTCTTATTATACTAAATGCACTTCTTGACTAGCTTTTAGGACCTGGTCTTCCAGCGGCAATTTTACACATAGCATGACAGTCATGAACCTAGTCTTCCCTTCAGCTGCGAGAAAATAAGCAGGTCAATAAAAATGATGATCTTGCCTGGGCATCAATCAACAATCAACAGATTGCACAGGCAGCAACTCTCTGTTTAACTCTGTATTCTTACTTATCACTGTATAAGTTACACTATTTAGGAGTCCTCGTCAACTGTCAGCTCAGCACAGATCCTCGGTTGAATGTGATGTTTCTGTAAATGTCTTCCATATCATTTTTGTATCTTAGGACAGTTGGTTCCCCCCCCCCCCTCGATTAAGATTAATGCACTGCTGCTTGTTGCTGATGTCTTTTTCAGCAGTACTCGAAGACCTGTACTTCGACAGTATGTGGGAATGATACTCATCATTAGAATCATGTCCTAAAAAGCTTTTTATTGCCAATTAGTCCACATGAGAGCAGGAGTGCTCAATATCTCCCGCTGCTTAAGGTCTTGATAAAAGAACCCACTTTCTATTTCTTGCATCCAGTTGCCCTCCATGGAGAAATTCCTTCTCAGGGATCTAAGCACTTTTTGAATCTTGTCTACTGGCAGTGCAAAAAAATCATAGTAATTAATTGTGTGAATATTCTGCTGTACTTTTCTAACTTCTGCGATTTTTGCAGAACTTTTTTTTTATTTTATACTGCCTAGATTTTCCTTGGAGAAGCATAACAGAATAATAAAAAAAAAAGCTGAAAGAAGAATTAACACTTCTTACTCTAATGCTATTACCAGCTATTTAACCCACAATACGAGCATTAAAGATGCTCTATTTGTACTGTTTAAACTGACAGAAATTCTGTAGGGAGCACATGGCGCTAGCAGTATCAAGAGGTGCAGTGAAGAAAACACAATTGCAAACCCTGCAGTAAGACCCATGCAAATGATGAAAACAGCCTGGAGATAACACAGTGGTAAACTTTGATAAATTGATAGTAAATTTAGCATCTGGAGATACACTGTATTTCCCTGCTTTGCCCTTGAAGTGGATTGTGCTTGGCTCGTTTGAAGACTAACATGAAATCTTTTCAAGTTGGACTTCGGTCAGACTGAACAGGAAAAAAATCACTTCTACAAACCACTAAAAAAATGAAACTGTGTGCAAGGATTTCCAAAATTATAGTAATTTGCTTTCAAATCAAGGGCTTATTTTAGCTATCTTCCAGAAAATGTAATACTTCCTCAATATATGATTATGCCGAAACTTTGACTTTAAAAATTTTAATAGCTCACAGTATAGACTAGATGCTTTAAAATATAGTTATTGAAGGAAAACAAGGAAAGCATTTACAGTAACACGTAGAATAAAGTAACATGAATGCACAGATATTATTTTTATTATTATTACTGGGCCCAATATTCCAAGCCATTATCCGGTGAATTCCATGCATCAGTCTATAGGAAAGCAACACACACGGACCAAATCCTTGTACAGCAACCACCCGAAGCTCCACAAAGCTGCATAAAAACGCTATTCAGAAGAGTAGAATCCCACTGCAACATGACAGAAGCTAAAACGGAAGACGTGAAACACCTATACAAGGTGTTAGCAAGGAGCGGATACCCACGGAACTTTATCCACAGATGCCTGCAGCCAAAAAGCCTTAACCTCCAGACTTAAAGTACGCTCCGATGATTCACCCTCACTTACATCCAGAACATCTCCGAAATGACTGCGAGACTACTAAAAGACCACGGCATTACAATAGCCCACAAACTAATTGGGACCCTGAGAATCATCCTCTCAAAACCGAAAGGACAACCAGAGAAAGATCAAAGGACAAACCTTGTGCACAAACGTCAATGCAGTGACTGTGACAAGAACTATGTTTGCCAAACAGGAAGAAAACTATCCACCAGGCTACACAAATACCAACTAGCCAGCACTCTCCCTGCTCTCAATCCATGAAGATGCAGAAGGACACAAATTTAACTGTAATACAACCAAAATCATAGTACAAGCACAAACAAAAAGAGAGAGAATTTCTGGAAGCCTGGTTTTCCACCACAAAATCGATAAACAGACTTATTGGCATAGATCTGATCTACCAGTCTCTATAGACCAAAGAGCTCAGGCACCACCAACACCCAGGAACAACATCCACACCCCAGCAACCCTCAGGGAAACCAATCAATCAATTCCTGCTGACCAAAGAGCTGAATCATCACCAACAAGGCTCAGAAACATCAACCACACCCCAGCAACAGTCAGGGAAACCAACTGACCAACCAATCCTCGTGGACCAAAGAGATGACTCATCACCAAGAAGTCTCAGAAACAGCAACCATACTCTAGCAACCCTCAGGAAGACCAACTAATCAATCCCTGAGAACCAAAGAGCTGAGCCACCACCAACCTCGCACATTACCTCGCACCCCATACAAATGCAAGCATTCAAGCACATTACCATCCAGAACTCCGCACTGATGATGTCCCCTCAAATGGTGATGAAACGTCTGTAATCAAACCATCAAGCTCTGAGAACAATCCAATAAAAAGAGCTGCTACTCCACACTAACTAGCACAGTGCCACTGAAAATCCACGGCTGCTGGCTCTACACACCCCAATGTTAACTGCTTAGCATCGGGGCATGTTGGAGGCATCCAGGGCGGAGCTGAGGCAGCACCACTCGCTATCCAGGCAGTGTTGATATTGAGTTGTTGCCCAGTTAGTGATATGTGGCAAAGGCCAAGAACAGGTAATCCTGGCCTAACTTTCACCGCATATCACTAACCAGGCAGCAATATCGCCACTGCCCAATTAGCGATTGGGCTATGTGGCGACCCCACATAGTCAATGCCGGGGCTGAATATGACCCTGGCATTGAATATGCAGTTTAATGTTCAGTGCTGGCAGCTAGCCATGTTAGCAGTGCTAGCCACCAATGCTGAATATCGAGCCCATTATTATTATTGACTCTGATCTCCTGGTCTAGTCTTTCAGTTCCTCCTTCTCAAAATCTCTTTTCCTCTCTTTGCCTCCTAAGATCTTTTCCTTCCATCTTCCCAGAGTCCTTTTTCTTCCATTCTCTCCCCTGGTCTTTCATTTTTGTACTTCATCCTATCATTCCTCATTTTATTCCTCACTGTTTCTTTTTCTTTTTTTCTTTTTTTATCACAGTCTTTGTACCTTCCTTCATTATTGATCACATGCATGTTTCTTTTCTGTGTTGGTGTGGTTGCAAGGAGAGTGTTTGTTTGTTTGTTTATTTTTAAATACTATAGATTTTTTTTCTTTTTTTAACAATGGTGATCACTGCAAATACCTCCAACCTTGAAACAGACCTTTCTTCCTTCAGAACAGACGAGCGGCTTATATTTTTGAATGCTCCTTTTGTGATAAAGTGTTATAATTACAGGGTCCGATAGAATCCACTTACCGAACCCTTCCTTTATCTTCAGTACTTTTCAGTTCAGTAGTCATGGGGTTCTTGAACATTTGGAAGTGTTGAAATTATTCTTGAGCTCTCCCTAGTGGCCAGCTCCTGCTGGTGCTTGGAAATTGACAGAAAGACAAATTGCTATTTAATTTGTATGCATGCTTGATTTGCAGACAAATAAGATGGGTACAAAGTAGCACTGTAATTTCTGAATATTAATGAAAGAATTGTCAGCTATTCAAGTTCATCAGCATAAATAAGGGGAAAGTCTGACACTTATGCTGTATATTCAAGAAAGATGTAAGGTAATGAGGGTACTTTAAAGTGGTTCAGAAGAAAATCTTAGGAGCTGACATTAAAGCTGTAAGCAAATGATGATCTGGAGGTATTTCATAGAAGTAGCTTAGGCTGATACGCATTTCTTCTTCCCACATACAATTGCTTATGGGTGTCATGGCAAACTATGGGAAATCTTGATATGCCACTGATAGGTAGTCACTAAGGGGGTTATTTTTGAAGCATTATTTGCTTTTAAAATGTGGATGGTGGTGGCAGAAAAATGTGCAGACCACAATTGTGTGTAAAACACAATTTTGGAAAGGTCATGGTTGAATCGTTTTTGCCGCGGCTATGTCTATATAAAAATGTTTTGCCAAGAGGGGTTTCAGGGTGTTGCCTGAGCTGGACAAAAATTGATACTGTATGTGTATGCACGTATAAGACTAGAATTGCCTACATCTGAAGTTACAACTGCATACTGAAAAGAACAAATTTTGTAAAAGCGCTCCTTTTGGCCAATATTTGTTTCCCCCTCCAAATCAAAATGAAATGAACTTAGAGATATGTCTACTAAAGGACATTAGCTGCTACCACAGGGTCAATGCAGATTTAATGCCCTGTGGAACCAGGTAATGTACGAGAAAATCAGATATCACAGGAATTTTTCTGCACTCTTTGGTTTTCATTCAGTGCAGGGCCGTGGGGGTGGAATAGCACTTCTGCATGTGTATTATAAAATATATTCAGAAGTGTAGATTTGTGCAAGCATGCATAGTGCCTTGTTAGTATATTTTTAATTTTTGTATATTTTTCACTTTCTTCTCTCCAAAAAATTGTTATTCAAAATGCATTAAAGTAGAAATTTATTTCACTGATCTACAGAACATATTGTATATTTTCAACATGAAAGAATAATTAAGAAATATTGAAAAAGAAACCAAAATGTGTCTTCACAACCTTTGTTTATAGATGACCCAAAGTCACACCACTTCCAAAAACTGTCTTAACAAAGTCCATAATAAGTTAAGTAGGGCCCCATCTGTGGCAAGTCATAGTAGCTGAGCCAGTTCAAATACATCTAGATGAAGAATTTTTAAACAGTTTTTCTTATTTGAGGTGATTTTGAAGCAATGGCCTAAACATGTCAAATGTGGAGCTGTCAAAAGAAGGATTAAGTTTATTCAAAGGTACAAATTGAAGGAGGGCTATAAGAAAATTTTGATGTGTTTGAATATCCCTTGGAGCACTGTCAAGTCTATCACTGTAAAGTGGAAACAATTTAACACGACCAAGAAATTGCAGCAGTCAGGCTGTCCCCTCCAAAGTCATTTGGAGCGAGGGTTAAGAAACTGCTGAAGAAGGTCCCTAAGATGACTTTAAAAGAACTATAAAGATCTCTTGCTGAAAATGGAGAAAATGTTGACTTTCAACAATTTCAAGATTACTTTGCAAACAGCCTCAACAGGACGATGGCAAGAAGGAAGCTAGTGTTGAAGAAAAGTTATATGATGTGCCACATAATGTTTGCAAAGAAACTCTTAAGAGGACACAGCAATAAATTTAATTTCTTTCAGTTTAGCTCATACCTTTTCAGTAATAGTTTAAGGCAAGCAGGGCCAACTCAAGAGGGTTGTGGTGCTCTAGTGGTCTCTCCCCCACACACTTTGGGGCTAATTTTTCATTATGAGAAGCACGAAGGG